>CM077649.1:42012500-42612500 GCA_039707465.1 Rhabdophis nuchalis | reverse complement strand
GGTCCATGTTCCTCCCCAACCTCCTCACTGTCCGACTCTGCTGCCAGCTCCCCTGGCCATCAGCAAGCCACAACACCCTCTTATATCAAAGAATAAAAAATAAAGAGAGGGATATTTTGACTTTCTTACATTTTCTTCTTTCTCTGAAAGTCCTCCTTTAGTAGTTTGCTTATTCCTTCCCATTCCTAAAATTAGGTTTGTTCCATCACAATTATAGATCAATGTGCTGCTCCTGGATTAACTTTGATAAAAAAAATTCTATTATACAGTCAGACAACCTGCAAGTTACTCCACCTAAATAATTAGGCAATAAATCTTGAAAGCAAACTGTTTTTCTCATTATGTGTCTCTTTTCCACTATACACGTATGCTAAAATTGTTCAGCCCTGAAACCAATCAGCATGTAGCTACAAGGAAGGAGATTGACTGCATATATGATTTACCAAAGTCTTCACTTACTCAGAGAGTAATGTGCTTAGTCAGCACAAAGAATAATGGGATGTGAGGTTCACTGGAGATTCACTCATGCTCTCTGCAACCTTGTCACCTGATTTGAAATGCACAGAAAAACATTAATTCTCTGTCTTCCATTACTAATTTCTTTATTTACTATGGTTTCTGTGATACTTAATTCCTCCAGGCTCTGAGCAGCTCATCTCACCCCCTTTCAAGTACTAACAAAAGTCAGACAAAATTATTATTGTATCCAAGACTGGCCCTGCCTTCGGTTTTATAAGTATAATTCTTGTTGAAGACATTTTAGCAAGATAAAAGCAATACAAATATTAGAAAAGGAAAAAAAGGAAAGGAAAGAAGAAATGTGAATATTTATGAAAGAAAATAGAAGGAGAAGGAGAAGGAGAAGAAGCTTCCAATCTTTTTGGCAGTGGTTATAAATGCATTTATATGTAACTGTAGGGGGAAGGAGTGGTAGAACCCAGAACAGGGTTAAAAGAGGGATCAGCCTAGAATTTATACATGGCCACAAGCAGACTAAGTCCCTTGTTCCTTATCTAACTCTTGAAGGTGTTAACTAGTAGTTTCACAATATTCCTGTGCATAGGAATGAGTAGCAATAAATCAGTTTAATGGGATGTTCATATGTGGACCTGGTCTCTCACATCGGGTATTAATCTTCTCACCTGCCTTATCCTCTGAATGACCTCCCCCTCAATATATGAAAGGTCTAACTCTGTTTGCCATTAGAAAAACAATTAAGACCTGGTTTTCCTTCCAAGTATTTGGAAGTTAAGTGCTGTTTTGGTTATTTAACTATTGTGTTCAATTACCACTTTATATTTTATATATTGGGTGGCTTTTTCAATGTTGTGTAGCCTTCGGCAATTTATGACTTATTTTGTTCATTTATTGGTTTCTTGCTTGTGTTGGGTGGCGCCATAAATCCATTACATGGATAGCTGTACCACCATCCAGGACAAGGTGACTCCTCTTCGTCTCAAGCCCATCTCATTAAAGAAGCCATACCTTGAGTATAACGTACAAATCAAATTGGTTTCTTAAATTAGAATCGCTTTATAACATGTTCTTTGACTAATCAGTAGCTTTTTAAAACCCATCCCCATGTGCCATTTTTATCTTCCTAAAGGATGTGCAAGAATTATGATTTTTCGTTTAAAAATTTAATATTAATATTGTATTAAAACAGCATTTTTAAAAGAAAGGCACAAATAAGAAAACCAAGAAGCAGCTAATCTGCAAAGGTTGCATGCTTCAACATAATGTCACTTCCTTCTCCTGTCTATGGGCTTAAGCAATGCATGACTTTCATCAGAATAGTGCCCCCTCTTCTGATTCTGCCAGCAAAAAGGGAAATAATCTAGCAGGCTTCATGTCTCACCTGGTTTCTATTTTATTTTAAACTAGCCGGATACCCATGTTCCACTATGAAACTATGTGATTGGGCTTGATAAATCGACACTTACAGCTTGAAAATTCGTGAGTAGTTACAATCAGCCTCTCCTCTCCCCTTCTCTCCCTCAGGCTTGCCCCACAGAATCTTCTCCTATCCCCTTTTCTCCCTCAGCCTAACTCCTCATCATCAGAGTGTTTTTCAGGTGGGGAGGGGGAGTAGAATGTCTAAACTCCCAGCCCGCAGGCCGCATGAGTCATGTGCTGGCCATGCCCACGCCCAAGTGGCAGTTGGAAAGAATTCTTTTCAGGTGGGGAGGGGGAGTAGAATGTCTAACGCCTCAGCATCAGAGCACGTTAATAATAATATAAGAAATACTAATGATCTGATGATCATTTCAAAAAATCATTCCTTAGCAAGCACCTAGAAGCCAGGAGAAACATATGTGCCAAGTTTCAAGTTTGTAGGCTTTACGGTACTGGAGATTTTGTGATGATGCATGAGTTGTATTTTGCTTTTATATAGATAGATAGAAAAGCACAATTCAAAACAAAGTACATTCTTCAACCACAGTCTTTAATTTTTGATAACGCACCTAAGCAAAATATATATCCTAGAGCTCTTTTGGGGATGGGCAGGGGAGTTAGGGGATTACAATTTTTGAAATTCACTCTTCTTAGAAGAATTACTTGATCTCTTTTTCTGGTTTTTCAGCAGTAGGCTAAGATTGTTTTAAAGACAACCCTTTGAATATTTTTCTTTTTTTAGTTGCTTGTCTAAAATATTTTTTTTTCTTTGTTAAGTTGTACCAGCAATTGATCAAAGTTCTGGTAGCAGAAATATGCGCAGCATCATTTTTAACTTTCCATGTTTCAAGACTTATCCACCCATTTGCACTCAAGATAAATACCATCTTAGATTCCTTTAACTGAATGTTGCAACAAATAACTCATTTCAGGAATGGCATCCACTTAAAGACATTCAAGGTGATGTTAGCTATGAAAAAGAACAACGCCAAGAATCTGAAAACTCTGGACTTCTGGGGGAGACAGAGTCAGCTGAACCAACAGTGATGAACACAACAAAGACTGAAGAACCAGTCAATAAATCTTTGGAACCTCTCCAGACCAGGAGATCACTCACATGTGCTTTGGTCAGCTGCACCTCTCAAGGAGGCTGCAAGATAGCAGTCTTCCACAGGTTTGAGCACAAAAGGATTAGCCATCTTGTTCATAACTGCAGCAGATTCTCTTAAAGTTTGCAAGCGTCATTTTCTAATCCCATTTAGAAATTGCCCATTAATCATAATAAATCTACTAGGGACATAGTAGAAAACATTTGAAAAGTCACTAAATGAGTTTACCTTCACCTCTGAACAATTTTTAAAAAAAAATAAGGATAAGGCCTTAAAGAATTTGAAAAAGACAGCAAAAAGCTACATATTTTGAGCTAAGAAAATTATAAACAGATTAAGGGTATTGATTTTTACTATAAAATATTGGAATTAACTAAAAAAATAGCTTCTTTATTTTGGCTATCCTAGGTTATTATAAGTCATAACAAAGATAAATGACTTTATGATTTAAAAATGTTGAGTAGGTACTAAAGATTCTAAGTAAAAGGGGAGAAAATGCAAGATTGCTTTTGGTTTCAGTTAGAACTGGAATTTAGAAAATTATTAAGAGAGATCTTTGAAGAAAGGAGCCAGAGGTTTGTGGCTACAATATCAATATGTCTGACTACAATATCAAAAATGATGTCTGACTCTATGGATAGATTATATCTAAACTATGTTAATGAGGGAATGACAAATGTGGGGCAAATTTTGTCTGACAAGACTGAGAAAGTACTGAAAATGGAACTATAAATGCAGGCCTGTCTGCAAAAGTTTGGCAGAGCAATCATGGAGACCTCAGGAAGAGCAAGGCAAAGCTGCTCAGATGCAATCCGGTAATGGTATGCAGGAATGGCCTTGGGAGACAGGAGGAAGAACAACAGACTGGACAACTGTCATATAAAACAGGGGTCTCCAACCTTTGCAACTTTAAGTCTGAAGGACTTCAGCTCCCAGAATTCAGTCTGGGAGCTGAAGTCCTTCAGACTTAAAGTTGCAAAGGTTGGAGACCCCTGATATAAAAGGTTTCTCAGCCCTCAATCCACAGAGGTAAAGGGTGAGGCATGGGAAGTATTTTAGAAGGGGGTCCTTCTTAGTTTCCAGAGAGAAGGAAGGAAGGAAGGAAGGAAGGAAGGAAGGAAGAAAGAAAGAAAGAAAGAAAGAAAGAAAGAAAGAAAGAAAGAAAGAAAGAAAGAAAGAAAGGAAATTTCAAGAGTATTTTAAAGTAACCTTACAATAGATTTGATACCCACAGATGTGCTTTTGGTCATTGTGTTTAAGGGGCTGACAAAGCCACAAATAGTCCATTGCAGTATTAATGGACTACTTTTGCCCTACCCCCACACATGCACACGCACCCCTCCATACGCCCTGCCTCCCATGCATGAATGCCTCCCTTCCTCACCCATTTTTGGCTTCCAGTTTGGTGCAGGAGGCTCTCCAGGCCCAAAACTGGGGCACCCCATTTTGGGTGGGAAGGCCTCCTGCACCAACCTGGAAGCCAAAATGGGGTACGGGGCACTGCATGAGATTCTAAAATGCAATGTGAGTGCCCCCCATGCACGTGGCCCACCCCCACACATGCGTGCATGCATCCCTCGCATGCGCCTCAACCCCCATGCATGCCCGGCAGAGTCCCAAAAACCAGCTGTCTGGCAGGAGGTGCACGTACATGCGCAGTGGAGCTGGACTGGGGCGATGGCTGGTGTGTCCGCAGAGAGGGCTCTGTGTGCCACATGGGGCACGCGTGCATAGGTTCTCCATCGCGGGCTTAGGCTGTATGAACATGCCAAAAACTGCAAGGAGTTTCTTAATTTTTAAAACATGTTCTTTTCAGAGAGGTTACAATAGAGATTCGCACATGAAATATGGGATGTGCAGAGATTCAGCCTCCTAGGGGAAGAGGTGATATGCAGGTAGGCAAATACATAACACCAGATGGCACATCCTTAAATCAACTGCATTTTCCCCCTGGGGGTTTCAATCAATGGCTTCAGAAGGCCAGAAGAGATACAACTTCTTTTTTGAAAGAGGTGTCGAGAGGTGCCGTGTGCATATCCATAAATCCTCCGAATCACGTTTCCCTTCAGATCCAGATCTCTGGCTTTTGCTTTCCTACTGCACAATTGTGCTACTTTCAGATAAATGAGTTTAACATCAAAGGAGCAGCGATGATTGTCACTGTAGCTTTAGGGCTTTTTCAGACAATCCTTTCAAGCAATCGATCTTCCAGTTTCTTTGGAGATTTCAGAATCCAGTTTAGAAAGAGAGAGAGTAGGAGAGAACGTATGGAAAGCAATCAAAACAAACCTCCATAAATAATGATTGGTAGAATGTACAATAGAGTTGGAAGGGACCTTGGAGGTCTTCTAGTCCATCCCCCCACTAAAGCAGGAAACCCTATACCATTTCAGACAAATGGCTGTCCAATCTCTTCTGCGAACATGGGCACATTCATGTTTGGGCGTCTAGGATGAAAGAAAAGCAGCAGCCAATCAGTGTTTGCACGTTCTAGCCAGCACTAGCATTAAACTGTCAGCTAATCAAATTTGCTTTTTGACTAGTCACAGGGCCTTAACCTACGCCCTTAGGTCGGTACATAACCACCTAACTCCTCCCTTTCTTGGCAATAGTAAAAATAATAAATTGCTGGAGTTTCTCCATGTTTCTAAATTTGATAAATAAAATGTTTTTCCATTCAGTTCAGTGGCAAAGCTTTGTTGCCTTTCAAATTCTGCATTTAGACCTCCTTTGCTCATCATGCAGTCTGCTACAATAATGGAATCCCAGGAGGTAGGATGTTAGCAAGCTAAAAATTCCTTCCTGTGAAAGCACAGTGTGCCTTCAAGCACAAGATAACAATATGTCGCCATTTCTGAAACAGCATGTCAGTCATAAAACAGTGTTCCTTAGTCCAGGGATAAAATCAAAGCCCCTCACAATTCCAAGCCCGTGGTTGTGACATCACATGTTCACAACTCCCCAAATTCCTAGGCAGCATAAATTTGGGGGATATTTGGAAGAACACCTGGTTGGGGAATACAATCTTAGACTTGAAGTTGTTCGATTTAAATGTTTGCTAGGCTAAAAGATCTGGGCTGTAAAAATCCATATCCTTACAGTACTGGAGGGCAGCAAAGTGATAAAAAAATTCTAATTTTTGCTGCTGTGGTCCAGAATATTGCAACAGATCTGGTAGCCTACAGATTAAATGTAGTAATAAATGTGTGTGTGGGGGGTGGGTGGGTGTTAAGTCCTGCAATAAACCACAGGGCTCCTTTAAGGTTAGAAGCACCTCATTAAATCATGTTGCTGAACCTTGTATTTCAAAAATATTAAATCAATGACCTTCAACCTGAGATCTCCCCAAAGTAGTTGGGACGCAGTTCCCTAAATTCATGCTGGTTCAGGAATTCTGGAAGTTGTGATTCCAACATTTTTTTGGGGGGAAAACCCCAAAGTGGGCAACGCTGATCTACATTTAAACCATAGGACAGCCTTTCCCAACAAAAATGTCTTTAGAAGTTGCAGTCCCAGTAAATCTGGATGCACCATATTGAGGAAAGTTGCCTCAGACAAAATGATCCTGTTGAGGCAGATAATGAGGAGTTAATCTGTTTTATGCTTTTTTCCCTACCTATTGATGCATAGAACAAACTGCCTTCGTAAGCTACTCAGCAACAGCTGCCTGGGCTGAGCTGTTCCCTCAGGAGTAGCTCTAAGCTTACCATAGATTTTGTTTTGCCTTCAAGTCAAGTTCTACCCAGGGAATTATTGTGACTTCCACCAGCAACATGCCATGATCCAGCCTGACAGTGCTTCTGATAAACAAATCTCAGGGCCGGTCTTTCAGTGGAAACTGTGTGGGCATCTTAGAACATAGAATTCTTTATTGGCCAATTGTGATTGGACACACAAGGCATTTGTCTTGGTGCATGTGCTCTCAGTCTACATATAAGAAAAGATACATTCGTCAAGAATCCTAAGGTACAACTATGGAATCAAATCATATTAGGAAACAATCAATATAAATCGTAAGGATACAAGCACAAAGTTACAGTCATACAGTCATAAGTGGGAGGAGATGGGTGATAGGAACAATGAGAAGATTAATAGTAGTACAGACTTCGTAAATAGTTGGACAGTGTTGAGGGAATTATTTGTTTAGCAGAGTGATGATATTGGGGGGGGAAAACTGTCCTTATGTCTAGTAGTTCTGTTGTGCAGTGCTCTATGGTGTCGTTTTGAGGGTAGGAGTTGAAACAGTTTATGTCCCGGATGTGAGGGGTCTGTAAATATTTTCACAGCCCTCTTTTTGACTTGTGCAGTATACAGGTTCTCAATGGAAGGCAGGTTGGTAGAAATTGTTTTTTCTGCAGTTCTAATTATCCTCTGAAGTCTCTGTCTGTCTTGTTGGGTTGCAGAACCAAACCAGACAGTTAGAGAGGTGCAGATGACAGACTCAATAATTCCTCCGTAGAATAACATGTAGCTTAACCATGATACTTAGCATAACAAGCAACTTAGAGGTATGGAGGTATGGATGAAGCCATGTAGGAGATGGAGGGTTGAAGTTAATTAGCCCTTCAACTGTCAGGTCTGATTATTTCCAGCTGGCACTGACATTTATAGGATTAATTAGGGAGTAAGCTGTCATATTTCACAGAGACCACCAATATATAAGCAATGTGTACCTATTTGCTTCAAAATTCATCTTGAAAATAATTGTGGATCCACAGAAGGAAAAATACCAATGGTGGGTTGCTTACTGAAGAAAGTGCCACATTTCCCTCCCCCCCCCCCAAACACACAATTTTATACATGCTTATCCTGTCTGGCTTCCAGATACGTACAGAGAGATGCACAGCCATATACACTGAGCCTTGATCTTTGAAGTGTCCTGCTGCAGCTTCGAAAATGGCTGATGGGCTTCATTTCAATTCCCTTGTAAGAGCAGCTATTCATTCTGATGGCAGAAGTTTTATAAAGGGAAACAATATGAATGGAACATTTCGCTGCAGGTTGAGTTAGCTCAATGAATGCAGTCAGAGAAAGATCAGGAGCTTGAGAAAAAGAGTTAATAATACAGCAGCCTTCCCCAAGCTGCCACTCATTGAATTTGTTGAGATGATAATTCCCATGAATTCTCCAGTCAGCTCAAGGACGCCAAACTCCAAAAGGTTGATTGAAGCTTTTCAGTTATTGCACTCAGTAGAATGAATTACACCCAAGTTTCTAGCAAAATGGTATATAATATTAGTTCCAGAGGTGTTATTCAGGCAGGTTCTGGAGAACCAGTAGCGGATATTTTGAGTAGTTTGGAGAACTGGCAAATAGGCTGGCCCCGCCTCCTCAGCCTCCCAGCGGATCTTCTTTTGTTGCCCTGAACAGGAGGATGACACTGGAAACAGAGGCATAGCGTGGGGGGTGCAGGGGGGGCCGGCCGCACCGGGCGCAACATCTGGGGGGCACGCTCGCACTCGCAGCTCTCTGCCCCTGCCTGGCTCACTCACTCTGTCTGCAGTGCTGGCTGTGCGAATCCGATCCGAGCCGCCGGGTCGCCACCCACTGTGGAGGGGGGGGGGTGCCAGGCGTGCGGTGCGGTGGGTGCGAAGAGAGAGCGAGGGACTATCTGGGGGAGGGACAGTGCAGTGGCCGCCCAGCGCCGCTGCACTGTCCACGGATTAGGGGGGCGCAAATTAAATCCACGGGTTAGGGGGTGCAAATTACTTGCCTTGCCCCGGGTGCTGACAACCCACGCTACGCCACTGACTGGAAAGCAGGTTAGGGGGTTGGGGAGGGAATGGAGATTTTGCAGTAACCTTCCCCTGCCACACCCATCAAGCCCTGTCCACAGAACCGGTAGTAAAAAAAAATTGAATCCCACCACTGATTAGTTCATGACGCAGCTGGAGTGAACATTGACTTACCCTTAATATTTTGCAAATCTGCAGGAAGCACGTTTGACCAATTTCAATCTTTTTTCATTCTGGGCATCATCATTCCAACACATCTGGAATGTGCCATTGTGACAGAACTGCAATAGGCCATCAAAATAGATTGGTATAATCCACAAATATAGCCAGGGGTAATTGGGATTGTAGTCCCACCCGACCAGAGTGGGAAAGGCTGGCCTGCAAAGCCTTCTTGCTGTCTGAAAAACTGAATGATTCTATGAGCTGCACAGTTCATTCCCACCAAGGAATGACTGAGAAAATATTCTAATAATTATGTGTTCTTGAGAAATAACTGTTTTTCAGCTGTTGTGGACAGAAAATAAGCTTTTGGTGAATAAAACATGTGCCCTCTGTACTTGGAAATTACATATATAGCTCATCTTTGTAAGCCTCTTAAATGGACAAAAGAGTGCCTGATTAATGAATGCTAGACATTGTTTAGTTGACTGCATGGTGGTATCAGTCTAAAAGGAAAAAATAAATGTGGTACATCAATATCGTCTACCGCCCACATATTTATTCCAACACTGATTAACTAATATACCTGCATTTTATTTCTTTTCCATGCATCAATATCACTCCCAGTTATCTGAATGTTTTAATTATCCTACATGTTTCACTGGAGAGGTGGAGATTATATTCAGCAGCTCAGAAGCATTTCTGAGGTAGATATATTAGCTCATAACTTCATTAAGTTGCCATTAAGGTCCTTCAGCAACATTAGAACCCATTCACTGAGACAAACAGTCCAAAGATAGCATTTTAGCCTGGAAAATTCCTTCCCCTCCCCTTATTTTATGCCTCACAGCAATACATTTGCATACCTGTTCCAGGTATAAGAAAACTCTTTTGTTTTGTTCTCAAAATCGACAACCGTTTTGGATGCACATTATTATTTTCCAGGCTAGTAGCAAATCAGATTTGAATTTGCTCACCTTTGGCGCATTTTAGTTGAAGCACATAGTACACAGAGAACAATTTTACAATTTTGCCAACAGTGATTATATCAGGAATATAGTTCATCAGATATAGTGCAGAACTACAACTTTTTCCTTTAAATTTTGCCCAGATAGCCACAAGGGAGTCAGAGGATTAGATTGAGGTTAATGCCGATTTTACATATTTTTCATAAAAGATTATCAATTGATCTGAAACTCTTCCAGGTTCTATCTTGTCTATAACATATGGTTTAAGCATCTTGAGTGAAACTAAAAATGTATGTAAACATATTAACCAACATTTTTGTTTCCTATTAACAATGTGTGTTTTGTAAATAAGGAGGGGGGAAATCTGTTTCTTTACTAAACCATCATTAACTGGGGTTTCAGTAGTAAAATAAATTGAAATGTATTTACATAGTATGTTAAAATTACCTAGAAAATTGAAATCTCCCTTTTTTGTTTAGTTTTTTTAATTAAAAGATTTATAAATATATACAGCATTTTAATATGAAAGCAAACGTTAAAAACCAACACACTACAAGTAGATATATTCCAACCAATGACTAAAATAATTGTACACGTTTTCACATATTTAAACTTAAATGATGTTCATTTGATTTGAATCACTGTCTTCCCTTTTTAATGTACATTATGCACAATATCTGTAAGCTTGAAAATACAACTATGAAATATTATTTTAAGTGTTTATGGATAAACTTACCATTTTATTCAAAGAAGAAAATGTAGAATTAGTTTTTACCTAAAATATAGGTGTAGAAATAAAGACACGAAGTAATTATTTCGGGTCTCAAATAGATTTTGAAATTCAACAAATTGCTAAGCTGTCATGCTAGCAATGTGTATTGTAAGAGAGGGTAGACTTCACATTGCGGGCTTCATTTTGACTTCTGTTGGAGCATGGAAATAAACTAGTTTGAGCAGTTAAACATAATCAAGCTCAAAATATCTTCCACAAAAAAAAAAATCTAATTTTCCACACAACATTTTTAAATATAAAATTAACTTCAGAAGGAAGCATTTTCATTGCTGTAATTTTAAGACAAATGAAAATCATGTAATGCAATTTATTAAACCATTGCAATAAATCTTATTACCTTATGTCTACTAAGATATATTGACTGAAATGCAGCACAGAGTGGCTGATAGAAAAGTAAGCCTTATTTAAATTATTATTTTATTGGCATTTTTATATTAGTTATATTAGTTAGTTATATTACAACTGATGTTGTAATATAATGTAATACATTACAAAATTTTCATTCAGTTTGATAACATTAGTTATCTAAATAACTAAATTTTAAGAGCTGATATTTTGCATTGGTATCAAATCAGCAATACAAATCTAATAAACTATGTAATTATTTTAGTATAAATGGTTATGATTGTGTCTTTCCCTGTATACCATGGTGTGCTGTTTGTATGTTTGCCTAAATGTGTGTTAAATTTAACTCAGTTATTTGATGACTCAGAAGCTTATAGGACAAGATCTATTAATCCATAATCTAAAATTTGCTAGCAAGTTCTTCCTTTTTAAAAGACCTCTTTACAATCTTCATTTCTTAATGTGCGTAAATTAAACTCCTTTTTGAACAGAATGCAATTTTAGCATTCAAAAAGTCCTAAATTATAGAATTAAGAAAACTCTATTGCTAAACCGCTGGTTAATCTTCCACATAAGACCACATAATTTAAGAAGAATTGGGGTGAGACCAAATATGGGATGTGGGCATTATGTGGGCATTCTGGGTTACCAGTTCTGCTTGGTACGTGAATAATTAACTTGAGGGTATCATTGCACCTTACCTTATTCTAATATATTAAGCCCGCTCCTCTGAGGTTCAGTTTACAAATATCCTAGGCAGTGGTGGGTTTCAAATTTTTTAGAACCTACTCTGTAGGTGTGGCCTATTTTGTGGGCGTGGCTTGGCAGTCATGTGACAGGGTGGGAGTGGCCACCTTTTAAAATGTGGTGAAACTCATTTAACAACGCTCTTGCTTAGCAACCAAAATTTTGGACTCAATTGTGATGATAAATTCTTTCTTTCTTTCTTTCTTTCTTTCTTTCTTTCTTTCTTTCTTTCTTTCTTTCTTTCTTTCTTTCTTTCTTTCTTTCTTTCTTTCCTTTCCTTTCCTTTCCTTTCCTTTCTTTCCCATTGGGTCACTGGCAGCGGTGGGCCAGATTTACTTCCAGGTACACCGGTGGAACCCCCTCTCACCAGTTCTCTAAATTTCACCAACCGGCTCTCGCGAGTAGGTGCGAGCCTGCAGAAACCCACCACTGATCCTAGGTCAAAAAATGAGCAAGCATATTATGTGTGAACTTACCAGCATAGTTTAACAAGCCAAGTCATTAGCTGTTCATTCAGTAAGTTGTGATTTTAAACTAATATATGAAGCTAAGCTGAAATTCTCCATCTGTTTTGCCCAACTTTCAATAGGTTAGACCACAATTCCATCCTTTTCTGCTAAACAAAGCTGATTAGGGAATTTAGGAATTATAAATCTATAAATCTAGAAGATATCAAATCAGGGAAGTATCTTTAAAAGCTATACAAATATTTGATTCATAGGACTGAGGATCTAATTTAAAAAAAAGAAATTCTCATATACCCATCTCTTATTTTATACAGTTCGCTTTTTGAAACAGCTTAATTATTGGGGTGGAAATGGTATTACAACTCTGGAACATTTCAACTGTCTGCATCAAAAATTAATTAAATATAATTTGTTTTATATGTGCCTTTTTATTCCCTTTAATTAACATAAAATCTCCAAGGTCAAAACAAAATGAAAGCAAATTCTTGTATTCAGAAGTAATATGCCTAGGCTAGTTATTATTCTCTACAGTTCTACAAATTGTCATTACACTATAATTTTAATTTCTGAGTATCATTAGAAGTCCCTCTCATTTCAGCCATTTAGAAGTAGGATTGAACTACAAATTATACTTTTAAGAAAAATAGCCCCATAAGCGATTGCTTATAGAACATTATTAGTACACTAGCATCTGGATTCCCTTGTATTGTAATAAGTAATAAAATAATAGTTTTGCTCAGTGACATATGTTACAAGGTATGATTCAGTTAGAATACTCGTACTTTAAAAGTCTGAGTTTCCAGTTCTGCTTGGTACGTGAATAATTAACTTGAGGGTATCATTGCACCTTACCTTATTCTAATATATTAAGCCCACACCTCAGAGGTTCAGTTTACAAACATCCTAGGTCAAAAAATGAGCAAGCATATTATGTGTGAACTTACCAGCATAGTTTAATACCTTGTTCTGATTTGTGTTTATTCATTGATAGGATCAGTGAGTAATTATTATTGCCCTTAATGGCAGAGTTAAATACCTATTCAACATTGTGCTACTGAAATCTAGAAGACTTGTATTGGTTCAAAGGCAAGGTGATCTTTATTTACTGAAAATAACAATACATAGCTAGAAGCAAAAATAAAACTTTAAAATATAATGAATTGAACCTCCTTGGATTCCTACATTTCGGTGAAATACCAGGAGAAACATCAATCTTTTTTTTCCACTTGGGAAATATGTGTAATGAGGAAGTTCTCCAAGTAAAGTTGAATAGAAAATAACAACACCAGCAGCAGCAACAACCTTGCCACACACACATTACCAAGATAAATTGAGGAATTCTCAAGCAGCCTGAATACAGTTATTGTTCCTCAGTCCAATATCAACATATTTGAAAGTTTTGAACCTTTTAAAAATGTTGTTGTAGTGGATGTTGTTTATTCATTTGTTAGATGGTTTGCTGTATTGTTGCTGCTTTTCATGTTTTCCCTTTGTTTTTTATATTTTTCTGTAGTGTTTGTTAAGACAACTAAAAATATATATTTATTTTTTTCTACCTAGCTCTATAAAGACTGCTTTTGCTCATCAGTCTCCTCCATATTAAACCTATGTCTCACTCCCTCCCCCCCCCCCCCCCGCCATTGCTGTTAATCACATTTAATTTCTGGTCTTTGACCATCTTTATTTTCTGGTGCAAAATGTGTATGTATTTATTTATGTTACATTAAGCTACCACAGTCACAGTACACAGAAAGTCTATACTCAAAAAATTAGTTTCCAAGGTTCTCAATGATCTCAGGCCAGTCTTATGGAATCCATGATCATGGGCTAAAATCAGCATCAACTAAATTTTAAAATTTGATTGGGAAGTTTCATTTGAAACAATTGTGATGGGTTGCTGAAACTCAGCCATGCGCTGAAAATTAGACACTATAGATCCGGGGTGTCAAACTTGATTTCATTGAGGGCCGCATCAGGCTTATTTTTGACCTCAGGTGGGGGGAAAGGGCGAGGCCAGGATGGGAATGGCCAGCTCGATGTCACTCATGTCGGGGGCGTCTGTGGCTGCCAGTGAGAATGGCACTAGGGAATCAGGGGTGGGTTCCAGCTTCTGCTGGTTTGCTCAGGGATGCGCTTCAGGCATGGGCACACTTGATGCGTACTATGCACACATGCACAGTAGTAAAAAAATGCTTCTGTGGATGCGCAGAAGCAAAAAACAAGATGGCGGTGCCTACAGTGCCACCAATAGAACCAGTTTGGGGGTGTGGAAGGCCGAGTTACTACCTACTCAGCCGAACTGGTCTGAACCAGTAAGAACCCACCTCTGTAGGGAAGATCACATGCAGCCCTCCTAAGCTCTATTTTCACTGGCAGAGGGTTGCAGGTGGCTGTTGCAGCCGAAAATGGAACTCAAGGGGGCTGTGCGCGGCCATCCTGAGCTGTTTTCACTGGCAAAAGCCCCTTGGGCCAGTCCTTCATTGTTTCCAGGACAGCTCCACAGGCCAGATCTAAGCACCCCACGGGCCGCATCTTGCCCAGGGGCTTTTGGTTTGACACCCCTGCTATAGATTGAGGCAAGTCTTTATTTCAAAGTTTGCACATACCAATTGAATCTGTAAAATGTTGACGGACACAGTCATACAATTCTGAATAAAACAGTTTTATCAAAGTAAATTTGGTGAAAGCAGGTTGCGCTGCATTAGTCGGAAAGAGAGAGAATGAATAAAAATGATATGGATAAGTAAATTTGTAAAAACCTTAGAGAAGTAACTGGATTCATGTCTTGTCCTATGCCAACCATCATTGGCCAGGTTCACATATTATCCTAGCCAGCAACAGAACTTTGGATAAATACTTGACCTTTGAATGGCAGACAGGATCATCATTCTAAATAGGGAATGGTAGGGCCAGGAGAAAGAAATGAGTTGGTTCATTCCAAAAATTAAATTCAATTAAAATTTAATTATATTAATTAAATACTGTTGATGTTACTACCTGTGTAATTAATGTTTTTAAGTTACCGTATTTGTCAGAGTATAAGACACACCGGAGTATAAGATGCACCCAGGTTTTGAAGAGGCAATTTTTAAAAAAGTAGATAGGTAGATAGAGGGATAGAGAGGGAGAGAAAAAGAGAGAAATACAGTAGGTAGGTAGGTAGGGAGAGAGTGTAGATAGGTAGGTAGGTAGATAGAGGGATAGAGAGGGAGAGAAAGAGAGAGAAATACAGTAGGTACGTAGGTAGGGAGAGAGTGTAGATAGGTAGGTAGGTAGAGGGATAGAGAGAAATAGAGATAAAAATGCAGTAGATAGGTGGGGGGGGGAGAGAGAGTAGGTAGGTAGGTATATAGGTAGATAGAGGGGGGAATAGAGAGAAATACAGTAGGTAGGTGGGGAGAGAGTGAGTAGGTAGGTAGGTAGATGTTTCCAGGTGTATTTACCCATGTGCTGGAGAAGGAAATTGCTGACAACCTGTAGCACTTTCTTTCTGCTGGGACAGCACTTGATCAACGTAATTCTCACCAGCCACTCTAACCAAACTGCTTTCCGAAAGGGAAAAAAAAGCCTTTGCACTCTGCAAACGTCCCCAAAATGGCCTGTTTTTCGTGAAAACGGGCTCGTTTTTTCACAAATAAAAGGCATGAATAATAATAATAATAATAATAATAATAATAATAATAATTATTATTATTATTATTATTATTATTACTATTATTACTATTATTATTATTATTATTACTATTATTATTATTATTATTATTATTATTAATTTATAACCCGCTCTCTCCCCCCGAAGGGACTCGAGGCGGGGCACAGGGAAATAAAATACTAATAAAAACCACAAACAGAATACAGAATACAAGTTAAAACGAATTAAACAAATGAAACGAATAGCCTTGCAGGGGGGGGGGCTTGCAGAGTGCTCCTGTGGTGGGGGGGTCCAAAATGATTAGAAAATGGGCCATTTTTTGGTCAAAAAAATTGCATGCATAGCCTCATGGAGGCTTATGGAGTGCTGCTGGGGGCTGGGAGGGCAAAAAATACCCCCAGGAGCTCTCTGGAAGCCTTTATAAGGCTATGCATGGCCATTTTGGTGAAGGGGTGGGGTTTCGGGAGGCAAAAATGCTGTATTCGATGTATAAGATGCACCCAGATTTTCAGCCTCCTTTTAGAGGAAAAAAGGTGCATCTTATACTCCAAAAAATACGGTATGTCCTGTTAAATTCTGGAAAACCGCATCCAAGGCTTTGGGGACAAGGTGTGCATGAAAAGTTATTATTTACAAATCCAAATTAGCTGGATTCATAAGATGCACTAAACCAAAACTAAATACCACACATTCCATCTTGGTCCAATATATTAATTAACCCCGGCAATGTACCACATTTTAACTTTAGTATATCTAGAGAATAATTAACATGGCCCAAAATTGGGCAGAGTAGACTACTATGAAATGGAACATTAATTTTACATATCCTCTATATCTGATTTCAGCTGTTCATACGACAGCTTGTTTGCTTTAGAGTAGCAAAAAAACACCTGCATTTACACCTTAGATAGATTAATTCAACTTCTCTTTGAAGATTCCAGAGAGTTTACTAATAAATGGCCTAAACTTTATTCCAACCAACCTGAAAACTTCCAATGAATAGGAAATGTGGTAGGAGCACCTGGTGGATAGTATGTTTTTTAAGAAACAACTTGGGTGAGATTTCAGGACTAATATTTGATAAGTCAATTGGCAATTAAATTAGCAATTAAATTGCTACAAGTAGCCTGGTTCCAAATAATTTTACCTTTCCTCTACAACCAATTCCGCAATTAGCCTTTTATTGCCACATACCATATTTGTGAGCTGTTGTTGTTTTATGTGTAAACAACTTTATGTTACTTAAGGTAAAACGAACTGGTTTTCTGAATTTTAAATTTGGCTTTAGAGTAAAAGGACACGGTGGCTCAGTGACTTATACACTGAGCTTGTCGATCAGAAGGTTGGCAGTTCAATGGTTTGAATCCCCAGCGCCATGTAACGGAGTGAGCTCCAGTTACTTGTCCCAGCTTCTGCTAACCTAGCAGTTCGAAAGCAAGTGAAAATGCAAGTAGAAAAATAGGAACCACCTTTGAAGGAAAGATAACAATGTTCCGTGCACCTTCAGCGTTTAATCATGCCAGCCACATGACCACGGGGATGTTTTCGGACAGCGCTGGCTCTTCGGCTTTGAATGGAGATGAGCACTGCCCCCTATAGTTGGGAATGACTAGCACATATGTGCGAGGGGGACTTTTACCTTTCTATCTTAGAGTGTTGTTGCTATTGTCAAAGAAAACGGAAAGGAAAAGCTGAGAAAATAGCCCTACGTCCAGGACTAGATGCAGAAATCACATAGTTGCTCTTCCATTTAATTGGCTGTGGTTTTTTCCTGTGATATGTTTGTCAAACAAAAGCTTTTTTTTATCTTGGATTCCTTACCATGAGCTGTTACTTAAATCTATTACAGCCTGAGAACTCAGACTGTGTTTCGAAATACAGTTCTTCCCTGGATTATTTAGAAAATTATAGGAAGGAAATGTTTTTACATAGTTCTGTAGAATCATGCAGTTAAAAGATCACTGAATGCTTCCTCTTTTTCACTATGGATGCTTCTCCAGATGCCAGTTCGGTGGAGGATGAGCCAGTCCCAGGCACGTCAGGGGAGAAGTGATCAGATGAACAGCCCAGCTGAGCATGGATCAATTGAGGCACAGCTGCAGCAGGACAGGAAATTGCTGGTCCCATTTTGTGGGTCTTAATCAAGGACTACCTATACTCTAATTAGAAGGTGACGAAACATGACTCATCATGTATGAAACCTCCTGGCCCAGAAATAAACATGATTGTTGCACAGGGTGAACTTCTGCAAAGGTCCTATTAACCACAGCTGCCACTTGCTATTTGAGGAGCGGTCAGTCCAAAAGTCTCCCAAATCATGCAGCAACTCTGACTAGAGAAGTGCACCCCCCAGGTATCCCCACATGATCCTAATTTCCAACAGCTTATCTCAAGCAAAGTCAGTGGGGAAGCCGGTTAGTTGATGCTAACCATACATTTGCGTCTAAAAAAATCTTTATTTTGTCCTATAGGTAGGCTGCATTTTAAAGTTGGTGGTCTTTCAAATTTCTCCATCTGATTTATAAGCAGAGAAATTTCACCCCCAACAGGAGGAATACTCCTGCAATTTCTGAAGGAAAATCCCCCTATAGCTGTAAAAATAGAAAAAAATGTTTCATCAGGACGTCTTCTTTTGCAGTTTAATATTGGGTTTCCCCAAAAATAAGATTGGGTCTTATTTTCTTTTAACCCCCGACATAAGCACTTGGCCTTATTTTTGGGGAGGTCTTATTATTATGTTCAGGAGGCAGCGAACGTGGTCACCTCATGGCTGCTGCTGTGTTGTAATATTTTCAGGAAGGGCTTATTTAGGGGGAGAGCTTATTTTAGCACATGCGCTCAAAAGTCTGATTGGGCTTATTATCAGGGGAGGTCTTATTTTCAGGGAAACGGGGTAGTTATATGCCTGAAGCCTGAAAGGCTGTAGACCTTTGAAAGGATGATTGTAGAAAAAAAAGGTGGGACATTGACATTTTTCCCTTCACTAGAAATGTAAGGGAACTAAATTATATGTCATTAAAGTAAATGGGAACAGGTAAGGAAAAGAGCAGAATATCTTTGCCTAAGTCTATTTAATTTTAACATAGCATCCTACCTCGCGTCAGCAAAACTTTCATCTGTACATGAATAGTGCAAACAGATTCTAAGGCCTTTATGCAGGTGTCAAAAAATGGTGCTCTCTTGCTAGGTAAAATTTTTCTCAGACGTATATTCTGATGTATTTTATTATATGTAAACTCAAATGCAGGAGTGAAATGCTATTGGTTCTGACCGGTTCACTAGAACTGAATAAAAAAATGCTAAGGCTCACCCATGGTTTGGTGGAGGGGTGTCATGTGACTGGGTGGGCGAGGCCAACTTTTTTTCACTTTTTAAAACATGTTTTTCCTGCCGGTTTGGGCGAATAGGTGGGGGAAAATGCTTTAAAAAGTGAAATAAAGAAGGTCAGACAATCACCTATCTGTGCAATCATCAGAACCATTTTTTTCACTTTTTAAGCATCTCCCCCCCCCTACCTATTCTCCTGAACCGGCAGGAAAAAATACTTTAAAAGGTGAAAAAAAGTTGACCACACCCACCCAGTCACATGACCCCCTCCCCACCAAGCCACGTCCACAAAACTGGTGGCAAAAAAAAATTAGATTTCACCACTGCTCAAATGTATTAAAATACATAGCTGAATAATAATACTTGATAATGATGTATTGAGGGTGTGATCTTCTGGAGAAGAGAGGGAAAGAATTATGGTGCTTACAGAATGGATAATGAACAAAGTACAACTCTAAGAATAGCTTCCGGGGATAATATAAGATGCATGGCTGGGCTCATAACACCTTTTCAATAGCACAGCAATCTGAGACTCAGTTCTAATTTCCAGAAAAGTTGCTCATGTCTAAAAATTTGAGCTGTATTCCTGACCATCAGATACATATGTATTTGTTGTAAGAAATATCACACAAGCTACTTGTTTTAAAAGTTTCTTCCATTTAATTTAACCTTGAGGTTAGAGGATGAATGATAATTGGAAATGTATGTGCATGTTTGCATAAGGGAAGATGTACATCAGTGGTGGGTTTCTGCAGGCTCGCACCTACTCGCGAGAGCCGGTTGGTGAAATTTAGAGAACCGGTGAGAGGGGGTTCCACTGGCATACCTGGAAGAAAATCTGGCCAGCCGCTCTTGCAAATGAATTTTTAGCACAGGGCACTTTAAATTTCATTAGATTTTATTCTGTAGTCTTATTTATTATACGTCCGTTTTATTAATGTTCGTATTTCCGCTTTTAATTTCCTGTGCACCGCCCCGAGTCCCTTCGGAGAGATAGGTGCGGTATAAAAATTAAATAAAATAAAATAAAATAAAATTAAATGACCAAAAGTCATACTGCCTGCCCATATCCTTGTTAAATTAAGGTATTGCCCAATATTTTCTTCTACTGTTGTAATGCATGCTGATGGCCAAGTACTCAAATTTTGATAATAGGATCGCAGGGATTCTGCAAATGTAAGGACTGGTCATAAGTCACTTTTTTCAGTGTTGTTGTAACTTTGAATGGCCATTAAACAAATTGTTGTAAAACAGTGACTATTTGTAATCTATATACTTTTTAGCAATTAGTATCAGTTTCCCAAGAACAGAAATAAGTTTAAAAAAGAACAGAAAAAGGTTTTATTTAAAGTTTTACTATTTGATGTAATATCACCCAATTGCCTGTAATAATAACAACAACAACAACTATGTCGAAGGTGTACGACCTCCTCTCCAGGGTGTGGGCTGGGTCAGGGCAGAAGTTAGGCAATATCAGTTCCTGTGCCTTGTGGAACCAAGGATTCACCTTGGGGAAAAAGGAGGGGTCTTGCAGATAACATCTTGAATGGAAAAGTCAAAAGAGTCAACACAAAAGGAATACACCAGGAGGATCCGACAAATATTAAAATCAAAGCTGAATGCTGGAAACATAATTAAAGCCATTAATACATGGGCAGTTCCAGACTCTGTTGGAATCATCAATTGGATTTTGTCTGAAATGGAAAACATGGACCAGAAAATGCACAAACTTTTGAATATGTACCACACTTTACATCCACAAAGTGACATGACAGATTGTAGCTGCCAAGAAAAATAGGGGGCAGAGGGCTCTTGCAAATGAATCAAACTGTAAAAGAAGAAAAATGAAGTTTAAATGATTATGTGAACCAAAGTAGAGAAAAATTGCTGCAGGCTCTGAAAATAGAGAACAGCATAAAAACAATGGAAATAAAGGCAGAATATGAGGAAAAACAGCTGGATGACAGATTAAATAGATGGAAAACCAAAGCTTTGCATGGACAGCACTTGAAAAACATTGAAGGAAAATGTGATGACAACTTGACATGGATATGGCTTAAGATGGGAACCATCAAGAAAGAAACAGAAGGTTTAATACAGGCTGCTCAAGAACAAGCACTACAAACTAATGCCATGAAAGCGAAAATACAAAAATCCACCGACAATCCAAATTGCCAACTTTGCAACAACAAAGTCGAAACTGTTTCACATTTAATATATGAATGCAGCAACATTGCACAAACTGAGTACAAAACTAGACACGACCGAGTTGCTAAATTAATCCACTGGTCATTATGTAAAAATATGATTTATCTGTATCCAGAAAGTCATGGAAACATAAAGTGGAAAAAGTTATCGAAAATGAGAAGGTGAAGATCTTGTGGGACTTTCGAATACAAACAGACCGTCATTTGGAGCACAACACACCAGATATCACGGTTGTAGAGGGCCGAAGTGTACAGTTTATTGATATCACTGTTCCTGGAGATGCCAGAGTCAAAGAAAAAGAACTAGAAAAAATAATGAAATATCGTGACCTGGCCATCGAAACTACATGGCTATGGATGAAGCATGTCACAGTGACACCCATTGTCATCGGGGGACTTGGCACCATGTCCAAGAATTTTACAGGATACATCAGCAAATTGCAGCTTCCTGCAATAACACCAGCGGAACTACAAAAAACGGCGCTACTTGGCACATCTTATATTCTACGAAGATACTTGGTTGACACCTAGGATGCTGGCAGCAAACTGTATCAACAATTAGCACCAGTCAATAGTATTTATAACATGCATTTTTGAATGTTCAGTTGGCTGAGTTTCATGTTTTATGAATAAAGATAACAACAACAACAACAACAACAACAACAACAACCACCAAACTAGAACAACATGAAAAAGATACAATAATTACATTAAACAATTACATCCTGTTGTATATTACAGGATAAAAATCACTGCTATAGTAGCTGAGCCATGCAAAACCTTTAAAAAAAGATATTAATTTTCCAATATGTCAGAAGCCAACCAAGATAGATACCAAATAATAGCCCTAGAGTGTAATTCAAGAAGATAGGTGTCACCATAGAGAAAGACCTGTTCCCTATAATCAATATTCTGCAGGGAATAATATCTAGGGCAGTATTGTGTGCAGAGAAGAGGCTTGTAACAGAAGTTAGTTCCTGTAGAATCCTGTCCAATTTATTTAGAGTTTCAAGCAAAAGAACTGGAACGGAACTTTTGTATTCAACAGTGTATTAAGAGCCCACGGAGTGCTTTTAGAATGTATCCTGGAAGATACAATGAAGAGACATAAATTCAAATTGCTGGACACAGTTGTTGGCCACTGAGCGACACAGATTGCTAGACTAAGTGTATTTGGCCTGTTGTAGTAGAAAGTTTCAAAGCATATAATAGCAGTGATGGAGAATTTAATTACTTTTATATTCTTTGAGAGATGAACTCTGCCATGTATGATCCTTTCAGGAAATTCCAAACTTCTCTTTGCTGACAATGTTCTCCTTTAAAGGATACTAGAAACTTCTCAACTTGCTGCTAATCTTTACAGAAGACTTAGTCAACTAAATAGGAGGAATGTTGGGGGGGAATGATGCTGCAGTTCTTGATACTTGGTACTAAAAGAAGTTGCCGATGGCCAGAAAAATTATGTATAATGTTTAAGAAATCCTATAGAAAGAATGAAATTTCAGATTATTGGAGGAAGGTGAAATATTGCTTCTTCAAAAAGGAAGGAAAAGAGAAATCAGGGAACTAAGAACAATTCTTACCATAATAATCTTGCCTCAATTTTTAATTGGTTAGCTTCCTTAATGAATTGTGGAAATACTGCAGATGCAGAATAACTTCATTTCAGCCAGGCTTTTGACAAAGTACTGAAGATACTCTGATTAGCAAACAAGTGAGCTGAAGGCTGGAGGGAATGATAATTAAGTGGATACATAGCTAGCTCAAGGTCATATTGAATGACTGGTTTTCAATAGTTCCTCAGGCTGACAATATCAGTGAGGGAAATTTAGGGTTTGAGACAGATGTGGGTTCCTACTGGTTCAGCTGAGTAGGTAGTAACTTGGCTGGCCATGTCTCCAAACTGGTTCTATTGGTGGCATTACAGGCACCACCATATTGATTTTTGTTTCTGCGCATGCCCAGAAGCAATTTTTTACTACTGTGCATTAGTGGTGTGTTGCAGGCGGTACGCCCTGATATAGGCATACCGGTGCCTGCCAGGAGCACCAGGTACCATTCCGGTATGGTGCACCAGAGGGCCCACCCTCCTTACCTGTATTGAACTCTTCAGCACTTCCACGCATGTGCACAGTGTGTATGGTGCCTGTGTGATGCTCCACCAAGCAGCTGAAGCATCACAGAGGCGTCACAGAGTGTCGCAGGAGGTAAGGACACATGTGCTTGCTGTGCGTGTATGCACCTGTGATGTGCGCGTTCATGTGGTGGACACTGGGCCCCGTTGCACCGTACCAGTTGCAACAGGATCAGGAACCCACCACTGCTGTGCATGCACATGTAGTGCACATCAAGTGCATGTGCATCGAAAGCACATCCCTGAGTAAACCGGCATTAACAGAAGCCAGAACCCATCCCTGGTTCGAGTCTGGTTCTATACTCAGGGATTAGGATGATCAGGGACTACAGACAAAGTCCTATGTTGTAACTGGGAAAGTTTAGTTTGGAGAAAAGAAGATTTGCATGTTCAAGCCCTTTGCTGGTACTTGAAAAGAGATTACACAAAAGTCAAGATCTCTTCTGTAATCTCAAAGGGTTAGAACATAAAATAAGGTAAAATTACATTAAAGTATCTAAATTTTAAGTAGAATATCTGATTAAATGCTGTTTAAATATTAGAAAGAATATAATACAAAATTAATATAAAACTATAATATAATAGTTTGATACTAGAACCAGTAATCCAGGAACGTGGTGGGCTTTCATTTACTGGCTGAGTTAAAATGAACACTACACATTTATCTGTTAGAAATGCTTTAATTCTGATTCCTTCATTGAGGAAGGGATTAAAGTAGGCTCTAAATGCTCCCTTCTCTTTACAATTCAAATAGAAGTTGACAAATTATTATGCAAATGCAGTAAGTTGAGCATGCATTTCTTTATTCATAAGATGAGATTCCCTACTAGTTAGTATAGTAAGACTCATGCCTTAAAAGACTGATCATACTAATTTAATGGCCACATTTCTAGGGAGCTGTAATTCAGACTGAACTACGTCCTTCTCCATTGTCTCCTCCAGCCAATCCGTAATTAAGTTCTACATATGAAGAATGGTTGCAGGAATTTGGTTTGTTTAGTCTAATGAAAAGAAGGACTTTAGGGCAGGGATGGGTTTCAGCCGGCGTTACTGCCAGTTTGCTAGTGCGTGCACTGGATGCACATGGTGCGTGCATGTGCAGTTCAATGGAAATTGTTCTGCGCATACACAGAACTAAAAAAAAGATGGTGGTGGCGGCAGCAACCGGTGAACTGGTTCAAGGGTGTGGCCAGTCTGGGTTGCTACTGGTTCTGTGACCCAGGCCAGCATACCACTCCTGGTTCAGGTGTATTAGGTTTTCAAATCTTTATTTTTGTAAACTCTAATAAAATCATAGCAAAAAGATGATATAATAGGCGTTTTCCCCAAGGGGATGATATTTTTTAGAAAGAAAGGGAGGGAAGCTGAGGGAATGCACTTCCCTCAGAAGGTCTGTTAAATCAAGATTCTGTTGAAGTCTTCAGAGGGAGACACCTTTCAATAGAATCTTGATTTAATAGATCTTCTGAGGGAAGTGCATTCCCTCAGCTTTCAGGTTTCAGATCTCACCAAGTATTTTTATTTTTATTTTTTTTAATTTTTTCGAATTTATACCCCGCCCTTCTCCTTGTTAAATTCACCCAAGTAAATAAAAGTAACCCTCTAGGGCTCAAGAAACAGATCTTTTCTATTGCAGTGCCAGCCCTCTAGTACACTTGATTACCTGAAATCAAATTGATCCTATCCTGTTTGGCTTCCAGAAAATCTTTCTTGTTTGCCCAGGCAAGGTTGTCATTAAGTTTAGCGAAGGTTAGTATTTTATTATAATGCATTGCTTTTTACGCTTAGCAGACATTTTAGTTTTGAATTTTATGTTTAGCATTGCATGTTCTGATCTATTATAGTTTCCATTTAAAATTTGTTGGCTACTCAGTTGTGTGGTGAGGGGGTGGCCATTTAAAATATAAATATAATTATATGCCCAGATTTCCAGCATAATAACACACCTGACATCATTTGCAATATACTCCCCATGGAACAAACCAATCTTGGTTTAATGGTCAGTGGTCTTTTAAAAGAAGGTGGAGTTGGATCAAACTGTCCAAAATATCTAAAATCCATTAAATTGAGCTTTCACTCTAACGTAACTTCCTACTTATAATTTCAGAAGAATTCTGGGAGTTTTATTCAAAGTGTTTGATGACTACATGCAAACCTGGAGCAATGAATTGTGTTTCATGGGGGATGGGCTCAGTGTTATGTGAGGATAAGCCTTAATGGTTGAGTTCAAGAACTAAGATTATAGATACCCATGGCTGGTACAGTGGTACCTCGGTTCACGAACTTAATTCGTGAAATGACTCTGGTCGCGAACCGAATTGGTCGTGAACCGAGGCACAATTTCCCATAGGGTTCAATGTAAATCCGGTTAATCCGTTCTGACCTTGTTTTTTGGTCGTAATTCTTGAACTGAAAAGGAAATACGTTCGTAGATAAAATGTCCGCGGCTCCGTGAAGCGAAATGGAGTTCGTGAACCCGAGCATTTTTACGAACTTTTCTGTTCGTGAAGCGAGGCAGAGTTCGTGAAGCGAGGCGGAGTTCGTGAAGCGGAGCATATTTTTACGAACTTTTCCGTTCGTTAACCGAAACGGTGTTCGTGAACCGGAGCACATTTTTTGGAAAATTTCTGTTCGTAAACCGAATTGGTCGTGAACAGAGGCGTTCGTGAACCGAGGTACCACTGTACAATGTTTGAGTGTCTGTGTGGAAGAAACAGCAGAACAATGGTAAGAAAAGACAACTAATAATACATGGTATCCCTCTAACGTGAGCTTTTGTTAGGAAATCATTTTGCAGCAAAAAGTCTGGTCAAATGTTGTCTGACTCTGGTTAAAATAATAATTACATTTTTAAAAAAATGAATCAACCAAGATTTTTGAAGGTTAGATTTAAATATCAATTAGTCTGTATGTTGCCTCAGTGCATAATTTCACACTTGCCTCAATCTTACAATGGTAGGCTTGGAGGTTATTTCCCTTAGCATAAAACCTGCATATAGCGTATCTAAACCCATTCAGTGAAACACTTGTATTTACTGAAAGACAAATGAGGAAAGCTAAATGGTGCACAAAGCTGTGAAAAAGCTGGTTTAGTTTAAATGCAGCAGAAATGGACAGACCATTAATGATGCAATGTATAGAGAAAGGTGGGACAATATCCACAGGCAGCCACAGGGAGCATTGTACTAATCTGAGGGGGGGAAATGTTTTCAAACACCAGTATTAAGTGAAAGCAGGGCAAATTATTTGGCTTCCCCTCAGTGGCCACCCAAATGTGTTTTTTCACCTTGCAAGAATCAATATTGCTATAGGTATTGCCTCTTATTTAAAAAAAGGCAAGCACAACAGATACTCAGTTCAAAGTGTTGGTCATCACCTTTAAATTCCTGCATAGTACAGTATGAGCCCAGTCCACTTGAGAAACCATCTCACACAGAAGAGAATGACCTGGCAGAGGGGGCATATTGCAGATCCCATCAGCCAAGGAATTTCAGCTGGCGGGATCCAGGAGAAGGACCTTCTCTGCAGTGGTGCCTGCTCTCTCGAAGATCTTATCACCTCAGGTGAGATTGGCCCCCATCCTCTGGATATTTCGAAAGAGCAGTAAAATCTGGCTCTGCCAAATGGCTTGGAGACCATACTGAAGGGGAGTATCATACTCTAGGTGATGGACTAATTAAAACTTAATCCCTTCTTCCACTTCCACCCCACCCCCAGTGTGTCCGGCTTCTTTCTTTGCCATCTTGTCTCCATGATTTTATCTGTTAATGTTTTTCATCTGCTCAACTTGTTTGGAGGTTCTAGCAGGGGAGTGCAGCTATCATATACCCTTGACCAAAGATCAGTACACACCTCCGATTTGGGATGGTTGACCTCTTCCACCGACAGCTTTGGCAGGGATGCACATGGAGCGATGAAGGAGGAAGGGGACACCTGCCTAGCCAGCCAGATCAGCTGAATCAACCCTGGCAATAAATGGGGTGATGGATGTCGTATCCAGAATGTCCTCACATCCATTATTTTTTTACTATCACTATTTTTAAAAATATATTATAAAAAGTGATGTCTATTGCTGGTCCACATGTGTAATATAAAGTTATATTCTATTCATCTGCTGCGTTTTTTTTTCACAAGGAGGATTTTAATGTTTTTCAATGTTTTTAATGTTGTGCACTGCCAGAGTCATTGGATATAAGAGGGGTGGCTAAATGAAGGAATAAGTAAATAATAATAATAATATTTAATTTCTAGACCGCTCCCTCTCCCCAAGTGGACTGAGTGAATGAGTGAGTGAATGAATGAATGAATACCATGAAAATAAGATCAAACTGGAAAATAAGCCCTAGCATGATTTTTCCAGGATGCTCGTAATATAAGACCTACCCCCACAATAAGCCCCAATTAATATCTTCAGCCAAATGGGTGCATTCAGTACTTAATTCCCCCAGAAATAAGACCTAAATGGAAAATGAGTCCTAATGCATCTTTTGGAGCAAAAATTAATATAAGACCAGGTCTTATTTTGGGCAAAATATGGGTAAATATTCTTAAAGCATTTGTTTTCTTATTTAAATTTAACCTGGATTATAAACAAGAACCTTTCATCTTGGTGAGCAATCTTATCCTCTAATCATCCCTCTATAGGAGCATTCTCTGCTACTATACTCCTGGGTCATATAATTGAAGTGCTAAACAGGAATGAAAGGTGATTAGTTACAAAAGGCATTGAAGATTTGTGTGATGTTGTTTGTGTGATAAATGAATACAATCTCCCTCTCCTCAAGCCTCCTCAATCCAAACTTACTGTACTCTTAAATTAACAGGCCATTATTTTTGATAAATGGTGAAAATAAAATAAATAAATGTTTAATGTTTAAATGACTATCATTCCCGTCCCTCCAACCAGCATATTTATGTAGTCAACAGTTTGCATTCAATATATTTAGCAATTATAGATAGGAATGCTGTATTTTAAACTCACACACAGTATATCAAATCAGGTTTTCCTGTGCCACTCCAATAGTTCTTCAAAAATTCAATTTAGTTGGAAAGCTACATTCATCAGTCTGGTTAGAACTGGCTAGGGGACAAAGAAAGCATCAACAACTCGAAAGAAATCTCACTTCTTTGTTAACTATTTCTAGGACAATTTTAATTACCCAAAAGTGTTGAGTGTTTTGAATATTTATTATCCCAGCATAACTGCTGGTTAAAGTCAGACTTACACATCATATCAAAATGCATAGTTGATCAATGAGTTATTATGCTATTTTTGTAAGGCATAAAATAAAATAACAATATGGCAGCAATTCCATGGAGAGGATCAACATTATTCTCTTAGAGAAAATATAATTCTTTTAAAATGTTCGTTCTGAAGCTGCTGCTTGATACTTAAGAGAAGCTGTCAGAAGGCTGAGATAATGTGACTTGCCTAAAACGGTTTCTTCTCAAAATACCCAAAGAGGGAAGTGTCTGCCAAATTAAGTTCTTAGGAAGAAAAGGAAGGATGCCTCGTGCATATGAATACTCTTGGCCAAAAAGCCATAGTGATGCAATCATGTCCTATTCCAAGGGAGAAAAACAGAGCAATAATTATACATATCATATATAGATAGTTCTCAACTTACAACCACAACTGGGTCCAGAATTTCTGTTGTTAAATGTGTCATGCCCGATTTTATGACATTTTTGCCACAGCTCTTAACCAAATCACTGCTGTTGTTAAGTGAAACTTGAAGTCATTTGGCAGTTGGATCCTCACTGGCTTAAGGTTGACTCAGACTTCCATCCTTCCGAGGTAAAATGAGGACCCAGATTGTTGGGGGCAATATGCTGACTCTGTAAACCACTTAGAGATGGCTGTAAAGTACTGTGAAGCAGTATATAAGTCTAAGTGCTATTGCTATTAAGAGAATCTGGCTTCCCCCATTGAATTAGCTTGTCAGGAGCAAGCTGGTGTCAGTGTTCTGAGTAACGCACACACCAAAAGCAGAACTCCGAGACAGATAGATTCCTCAAAGAACATGTTATTGGATACATCATATCGACACAGTCGGTAAAAACCACCTCTAAAAGTTCCTGCTGCTTTCACCTAATTAAAAGAGCAAAAGTTCCCCCTCCCAGATGCAATCAGTCACATTGTCCAATGAAAGTAACTGATAGGCTGCTTGGTCATGCTTCTCCTCCTTCAACTGCCACCTGTTGGGATGACCTTGGTTCCCACAAGAAAACTTTTTGTTTTGACTGTTAGCCAGTCTATTTACTTCCCCCTTCCCTTCCCCCTCTCAGGGTTTGTGGCAACTATGAGGCAGCAAAAGATGGCTTCAGCCAAGTTTGCTTCAGAGTTGATAGTTGGAAGGTTGCAAATGACACTCACATGGCCCCGAGACATTGCAACCCTTGTAAACACAGGCCAATTTCCAAGTTCCTAAATTTTGATCACCTAACCCTGGGGATGCTGCAATAGTCACAAGTGTGAGGTCTTAAATCACTTTTTTCAGTACCACTCTAAATTAGAATAGTTGCTAAACAAATGGTTAAAAGTTGGCGACTATCTATGATAAAAAGATAACACTTTACTAAATCAGGCCATCTAGTTCAACATCCTATTTCTCTCAGTGGCCAGGCAAAGGCTCAGAGAACTGTTATTATAGCCCTGGGAAATGCTCTATAGCAGGGGTGTCAAACTCAATTTCATTGAGGGCCACATCAGGTTTATTTCACTACCTTGACTAATTTGACCATGTGGGGCTGGGGTTGGCATACCCAGCTTGACATCTCTCGTATCGGGGCGCCTGTGGTGACCCGAGTGCTCTCCCAGTGAAAATGGGCTCCCAAGCTCCGTTTTCAGCTGTGACAGCCTCCTGCTGCTATGATGGCCTCTGCCAGCAAAAATGGAGCTTGGGAGGCTGTATGCAGCCGTCATGAGCTCTGTTTTCACTGCAACAGCCTCCTGCAACCCTCCGCCAGAAAAAAGGAAGCTTGCAAGGGCCACCTGCAGCCATCCTGAGCTTCGGTTTCTCTGTCAGAAGCACCACGGGCAAGTTCTTTGCTATTTCTGGGGCAGTCCTGTGGGCCAGATCTAAGTACCCCTCGGGTTGGACCCCACTCACAGGCCTTGAGTTTGACACCCTTGCTCTATAAGGTGTTCTGAGTGATACTCACTTAAAGGTTCCCTGTCCTTGAGATATAATGCAATATTCAAAACCATCTTCTGATTTGGCAAAGAAAAAGGCTGCCAGAATAGGAAAGTGTTTGGTCACGAGAGGAAAAGAGCTAGACAAGGGGCATTTGAGATCTTTGCTATCAGAATCAACGGGCAGAGCTTTGATACAACCACCAAAAAAGGTCCATTGCTTGTTATCACCATTGCTTCAAGCATTATACAATGAGATAGAACCTGATATGAAAGAAGGTGAGAGTTCAGGAATCCTAGTTACTTCCTTTTTGTCAGGTGTATAATCTTCTAAACAGCTAGAGAATTTGGCAAGCTTTTGACAGGTAGAAAGTATTTAGGAACCACAGAGGGGACAATGGTAATGTTAAGATAGAAATGTCTAGAACCCAATTTTTCAGTATTTTAAAAAATCCTTTTTTTCTAATTTTCTGTGACTTATTGAGGGCTTTTTGTTTTGTTTTATATGTCTGATGATTTCCCTGCTGATGTTTGGTGACAGGACAACAATTTTCTGCACTTCAGTCACAGCAGGCTACAAACAAGGGTTTTGGGATCCTAAGGTAAAGGTTCCCTCACACATAGTCGCTCTAGTTGTTCCCGACTCTAGGGGGCAGTGCTAATCTCCGTTTCAAAGCCAGAGAAACAGCACTGTCCGAAGACATCTCCATGGTCCTGTGGCTGCCATGACTAAATGCTGAAGGTGCATGGAACGCTCTTACCTTCCCACCAAAAGTGGTCCCTATTTTTATACTTGCATTTTTACATGCTTTCGAACTGCTAGGTTGGCAGAAGCTGGGACAAGTAACCGGAGCTCACTCGATTACGTGGTGCTAGGGATTCGAACCGCCAAACTGCCGAGCTTTCTGATCGACAAGCTCAGCGTCTTAAAACAGAATGGATTGAAAATAGTCTTCTATCAATTCTGAAAACTAGCACTTTGTTCAAAAGAACAGCATGAATGGTTACAAAGACATTTCATGTCATGTCCTTCCTAAATTGCAAATAGGGCTATGTAATATTAGACATATTACAAAATGTACAGTATTTAGTCATGTACACACACTGAGTCCTGGCTGATGCACAGAAGATGGGACATTTCTCTTAAGTTCTTATTAAGAAAAACATGAGGAAATCTTCATTTTTGCCACAGCTTTTGCACTGAACACAATGCAGCACAGTGAATACCTCGGCACCTCTCCCTAGACTAAATATAACTCTACTCTTCTAGGGAAGCCTTTGGTGCTACATATTTTTCCTCCTGGCACATGCATTGACCATCAACCAGACACAGGTCAAATTAAAGGCCAAAAGCAGAAAGTAAATACAGTTAAATTGCAGCTTGCTGAACTGGCTTCATTAGACTTGAGAATAACAGGAGAAGGAAATGAGTCAAAGCAAGAAATTGTCAGCGGTCAGAAGTAAAGAGCCGAGATCATATGGTGGTTCATTGTTTTTAAGCAATTGCTTAAAGTGGCCTTAGCTTTCATTAAAGATTCCTGCTATGTATATGAATGCATTTTTCTAGGATTGGATGACACATTGTTGTTTTATTCTCTTCTTCCAGATGCACTAGGAGACTCAAAAGCAACTTTTCATATCCAGTAAATATGTAAGTATGTATGTATGTATGTATGTATGTATGTATGTATGTATGTATGTATGTATGTATGTATGTATGTATGTATGTATATATATGCTGGTCTTGTATTCGGGTCTTTTCCCATGTAAGATTGAGATTGTCTTGGCAACGTTTCGGCAACGTTTCGGCGAGGTCTCACTCACCATCTTCAGACTGGCATCTGGGACCTCAGACTGGCATCTGGGAGCCCAGATGGCGAGTGAGACCTCGCCGAAACGTTGCCAAGTCAATCTCAATCTTACATGGGAAAAGACCCAAATACAACAAGACCAGCATACCTACACCCATGAAAATCTACAAATGTATGTATGTATGTATGTATCTTATGGAAAACCAGTAACAGAAATTTTCAATAGTTCAGAGACCTGGCAAATACCACCGCTGGTTGCTCCAGAGTGGGGCAGGAATGGAGATTTTGTAGTCTCCTTCTCCCAGGAGTGAGGAAGAGAATGGGAATTTTGCAGTATCCTTCCCCTGGAGTGGAGTGGAAATCAGTGGTGGATTTCTTCCAGCATTACTGCCGGTTCAGTGTGCGCGTGATTTTTCTCCGTATGCTTCTGTGCATGCGCAGAACATTTAAAAAGGTGAAAAAAAGATGTGGCGACCGAGGAACCAGTTCGGCAGTGTAGCAAACATGCCGTCTCTACCTGTTTGGAGACCCAGTCGCCATTTCCACTACCAAACTGGTACAAACCCACCACTGGTGGGAATGGAGATTTTGCAGTATCCTTCCCCTGCCACGCCCACCAAGCCATACCCACAAAACCGGTAGTAAAAAATTTGAATTTCACCACTACATAAAAGTGAGGTATAGGTTCATATGTAAAATCTTATATCCAAATTTTTATTTATTATTAAACTTTATTATTTATACATCTATCATTTTAATATGTAAAATTGTATTGGTAAAGTATGCTGCTTCGTATACAGTAGTGGTTAAAATCCTGGCCTAGAAATATGAAGTTTCTAGATTCCCCTTAGGCATGAAAGCCAGCTGGGAGACTTTGGGCCAGTCAGTCTCTCTCAACCCAATTTATTTCACAGGGCTGTTGTTGTGGGGAAAATAGGAGGAGAAGGAGTGCTAGGTTATTTTACTACCTTGAGTAATTTATAATAGTAAATTATTGGGGTAATTATATTAGTAATTTATTGGGGTGGATAATACATATCCACCCCAAACCACCCCAACGATGCCATCGAGGTGCTGTCCCGGTGTTTGGAGGCCGTACGGATCTGGATGGGTAGTAATAAACTCAAGCTCAACCCGTCCAAGACTGAGTGGCTGTGATTTCCGGCTCCCCGGTTCAGCCAGATAAGTCCAACACTGGCCATTGGGGGCGAACAACTGGCCCCCGTGGAGAGGGCGCGCAACTTGGGCGTCCTCCTGGATTCCCGGCTGTCCATGGAGGACCATGTGGCGGCCGTGGCCAGGAGGGCGTTCTATCAGGTTCGCATGATACGCCAGTTGCGCCCCTTACTGGACCAGGGGGACCTTCGCACAGTCACTCAAGCGCTTGTGACTTCTCGGCTGGATTACTGTAACACTCTCTACATGGGGCTCCCCTTGAGGTGCACTCGAAAGCTACAGCTAGTCCAGAACGCAGCCGCGCGGGTGATTATGGGTGCCCCAAGGCATGCCCACATAACACCTTTCCTGCGCGAGCTGCATTGGCTGCCTGTGGCCTTTCGAGTGCGCTTCAAGGTGTTGACGACCATCTTCAAATCACTCCATGGCTCGGGGCCTAGCTATATACGAGACCGCCTTCTGCCCCATACATCCCTTCGTCCGCTCCGCTCCCACAGAGAGGGCCTTCTCAGGGTGCCGTCGGCCGGGCAATGCCGGTTGGCGACACCCAGGGGAAGGGCCTTCTCTGTGGCGGGCCCGGCCCTCTGGAACGACCTATCCCCCGACCTTCGTACCATCTCGGACCTCCGCCTCTTCCGCCAATGCTTGAAGACGTACTTATTCCAACAAGCCGGCCTAGCGTGGCCCCCCGTTTCTGACTATATTTATAAATTTTAAATTTTTAGGGTTTTAAAGGGTTTTAGCACGGGTTTTAGGTTAATTTAATATGCTTTTAAGAGTTTGTATTGTTTTTGTAATGGTTTTTAATGATGCCTGTGCGCCGCCCTGGGTCCTAACAAGGAGAAGGGCGGGGTATAAATTTGATAAAATAAAAATAAATAAAATAAATAAAATAAAAGCAGGATAAAATCTGTAAACAAGTGCAGAGTTAAAGATAAAAGAAGATAAAGAGAAAAAAAATTGTGCTTCCTTATTTGCAATTATTTATATCCTACTTCTCAGAATAACCATTCTCCCATAGTGGATTTCAAGTAATTAAGTAATTGAAAATGAAAATAATATATAAATATAAATATTATATAAAAGCATCCTAGGACACGTGTCAAATTTGCTGCATCACGTTGCTGTCACATGACGTATCATTTTTCCCCCCTTTGTGGAGCTGGGATGGGTGTGGCCTGCATGTGATGCATCCAATCCACGGGCTGCCAGTTTGACACCCCTGTCCTAGGATCTCTGTTGAGGGAAGACAGTTCAGATGGAACAGAGTTTTGGAACTTCCATTTGTGGAAAAACAAGCATCATAAACCAAACGATAGATTCTACCTCAAAGAGGTGGACAATGTTAATCCAGAGGCAGAATACAGTCTTTCCCCAATTTTTGTTCGCCCCCCACCAGGGGTGGGTTTCAAATTTTTTAGAACCTACTCTGTAGGTATGGCCTATTTTGTGGGCGTGGCTTGGCAGTCATGTGACAGGGTAGGAGTGGCCACCTTTTAAAATGTGGTGAAACTCATTTAACAACGCTCTTGCTTAGCAACCAAACTTTTGGACTCAATTGTGATGATAAATTATTTCTTTCTTTCTTTCTTTCTTTCTTTCTTTCTTTCTTTCTTTCTTTCTTTCTTTCTTTCTTTCTTTCTTTCTTTCTTTCTTTCTTTCTTTCTTTCTTTCTTTCTTTCTTTCTTCCTTTTTTCCTTCCTTTCCTTTCCTTCCTGTTGGGTCACTGGCAGCGGCAGGTCAGATTTACTTCCAGGTACGCTGGTGGAACCCCCTCTCACCGGTTCTCTAAATTTCACCAACCGGCTCTCGCGAGTAGGTGCGAACCTGCAGAAACCCACCCCTGCCCCCCACCAAGCTTCACCTTGCTGTAATCCAGTGCCCTTTGTGTGTATATGCATTTTCATCATGCGTTCAAATAGCCAGCCTTCCAACACAGAGAAATAACATGGAAATGTAACCCCTTTGGCATGCTTTTTATAGCCTTATATGAGCCGAGGTGGCGCAGTGGTTAGAGTGCAGTACTGCAGGCTACTTCAGCTGACTGCTAGCTGCAGTTCAAATCTCACAGGCTCAAGGTTGATTCAGCCTTCCATCCTTCCGAGGTGGGTAAAATAAAGACCCAGATTTTGGGGGGCATTATGCTTACTCTGAAAATTGCTTAGAGAGGGCTGTATAAAAGCACTATGAAGCGGTATATAAGTCTAAGTGCTTAGGAGTCTTTTATTTTATTTTTAGGAAAGCATGGTCCCTTGGTTACAAAAACTGACCTTGGCATTGGCAATAGGAAAAGAGCTGGAAATCCTGGAAATTGAAGTCCACATTCCTTAAGGTTACCAAGTTCGAAAAACGGTGTTGTAAATAGTCTGAAAATCCTCTGATAGGCTCCATTTCAACAACAGCCCATTAACTAATTGTTCTGGTTAATGCCAGAGCCTTTTTTAACATTCTTAACCTAGGTTAAGTTCCTGGTTCCTTCCCTGGGTTGGCATTTATCTTGGTTTTGCCCACCTTGGCAATTTTGCCCTGTGGAATTCAGAGAGGCAGGCGTCACATATTGACTCCACATTTTACAGTGTGTAAAGTTATTCATGGCTTTATGCCAATCAGCAAAACTGCCTACAAGATTTTATCTTTAAAAAATAACCCCACCTGGTTCCTACCATTTCTGTTTTATAGGTGAGAGTTGAGGCACAAAGCAGAAAGTTATTCACTTCATCCTAGACCTAGAACTATAATACAGAATATGTAACATCCAATATTATCTCTTAAATCATACTGACTTGCGATATACAAGAAGGCTGGAGTACCCTAATCAATACTTGGCATTTGATGTGCCAAGATGAAGCTGGAAGTCACAGGAAGCAAAGCTTGGACTTCACATGATCCCAAAAACCTTCCAGGGAATTAGTTGTGATGGGCTGCCATATGAAGAGAGACACTATTATAAAAGTTAGAAAATTATAAAGAAAGAACTTCCAGATTAACCACCAGGTTCCTAATTGCTTTTTAATGACACCACATAAAATGCAACATTGCAGATTTTTAGAGCTGGGAAGAAATACACTGGTTTTGCAGCCAAATATTTTATATTATATACAGCATTCCATTCCATCCATTCGTCCTTTAAATTCATCAGTTGGATAAAGTTTGAACAGTTTTGGGGTAGAACCATGTTGAATTCCATTATGTAATGTTTGTGAGGCACAGCAATCATCAGTCTCAGTAACCAGGCAAGCCTCTTTTTAGGACAGAGGTTACCAACCTTTTGGACCTCAGGGACCACTAAATTAATAATTTTAAATCCTGTGGACCACTAGTATGATCTGTCTAATGACCGGCTGGGTGGGCTTGGCTAGGTAGTCATGTGACTATATCCCTTCGGCCGATTCGCTCCCACAGAGAGGGACTTCTCCGGGTGCCATCCACTAGGCAATGCCAGCGGGCAACGCCCAGGGGAAGGGCCTTATCTGTGATGGGCCCGACCCTCTGGAACGACCTGCCCCCTGATATTAGAACTACCACAGACCTCCGCTCCTTCTGCCAAAAATTCAAAACTTATCTGTTCCATCAGGCCGGCTTGGCCTAATTTATGCTCCTCGCCCCAGTCTGTAATTTAAATTGTTTATTTGGTTTTAATGGGATATAATTTGTAATGTTTACAAATTTTAGTACAGGGTTATTTAATTCAATTTTAATTATGTATGTATTGTTATGTTTTTAGATGTTTTTTAATTTTTCCTGTACACCGCCCCGAGTCCCTTCAGGGAGAGGGGGCGGTCTATAAATTTAATATATTATTATTATTATTATTATTATTATTATTATTATTATTATTATTATTATTATTATTATTATTATTATTATTATTATTATTATTATTATATTATGGGCATGGCCAACTTGATGTCACTCACATCTAGGGGCACCTTGACAGCCTCTACTTGATCCTCCCCTCCCAGCCACTCCTTGCCTGCCCACCCAGGCTCCTTGGAGCCCCAACAGGAAGCAATTGTTGGAGCGAAGCAAACACCACAAGAAAGAGTTGGCAAAACAGCTGGCTCACTTTAAATTTGATCTGACCGAGAAGGAAGCTCAGGGGAAGCACCTCACTGAGGACTACAAGCATAGGCTTTCCAAAGAGAGGGAAGGCCTGTGGGAGTGCAAGGCCAGGTACCAGTGCCTGGAGGCTCACTGGGCTGAGATGGTCAGACACTTCCAGGTCACGATGCAGTCCCACTGGAACAAGGCCCTCCGGCTCTTTGCAACCAGCAACACTTCCTTCCAGCCTTTGCTCAAAGCCCCACACCAGGAGGCTGAAGCAGACCCCAAGTCGGAATGTCTGCCTCCCTCCGACCTGCACAAAAAGACCCAGAAGGAGGAGACGCTCTGCAGCAACACAAGCCTTCATTGCACGTTTCCAGCCCAGGGACTGTAGTTTGAGGACCTCTGATTTAGGGCTATATAAAAAATGCAAATAATTTTTCTGCGGGCCACCAAAATTTTCTTTGGATCACCAGACGTCCATGGACCATCAGCTGGTGACCGCTGTTTTAGGAAATGATGCTCACAAGGTGCTTCCAATCTCTATCCAAATATTAACAAAACATCCTATTACAGATCATCATTCACAGTTGTTTCATTCATAAACAGTGTTGAAAAATGACTTTATGATGACCAATCCTTGCTTTTATAACCTTCACATGTCTGTAAAAAGTTGAAGTTATCAGAGTTGAAATTTCACTTCACTTAACCACCACGTTGCCAGTTCTAATTGCAGTCACTAAATAAGGACTACCGTATTTTTCAGAGTATAAGATGCACTGGTGTATAAGACTCACCAAGATTTTGATGAGGTAAATTTTTAAAAAAAGGTTTTGCATTCTGCAGACCTCCGAAAAACACCCCGTTTTTCATGAAAATGGGCCTGTTTGCTTTCAAAAAAAGGGCATGCACAGCTTTTAGGAGGCTTGTAGAGTTCTCCTGGGGGGTGGCGGGGGCAAAAACTAGCAAGAAACAGCCTGTTTTTCTGCTCATTTCTGCTCTCCCCAGCACCCAGGAGCACTCTGGAAGTCTTCTAAAGGCAATGCAGAGCCATTTTGGTGAAGGGGCGGGGTTTGGGGAGGCAAAAAAAAATGCTGTATTCAGTGTATAAGTTGCACCCAGATTTTCAGCCTTTTTTTTGAGGGAAAAAGGTGTGTCTTTATACCAGTGGTGGGTTTCTGCAGGTTCGCACCTACTCGCGAGAGCCGGTTGGTGAAATTTAGAGAACCAGTGAGAGGGAGTTCCACCGGCGTACCTGGAAGTAAATCTGGCCTGCCGCTGCCAGTGACCCAACGGGAAGGAAAGGAAAGGAAAGGAAGGAAGAAAGGAAAGAAAGAAAGGAAGAAAGGAAGAAAGAAAGAAAGAAAGAAAGAAAGAAAGAAAGAAAGAAAGAAAGAAAGAAAGAATTTATCATCACAATTGAGTCTAAAATTTTGGTTGCTAAGCAAGAGCGTTGTTAAATGAGTTTCACCACTCCCACCCTGTCACATGACTGCCAAGCCACGCCCACAAAATAGGCCACACCTACAGAGTAGGTTCTAAAAAATTTGAAGCCCACCACTGCTTTATACGCCAAAAAATATGGTATCTATATTGACATCTCTTGGAAAGTTTTGTTAAAGATAGCTAGATGGGTTCTGGATGGGTCCTACAGTTTTCCCCAAGTCTCCTCCAGACTGGGGTTCTATTTCAATTTCTCAGGATGCTTAGAATGTATTTCACTGTATTTTTGAGCTTACTTTATTGTTGCAAGCTGACACAGTGTGACATTGTGTATTAATATAATCTCCATCATTCTTCAGCTTCTAGGCTGCCCCTGCTTTTCCGTCTGACTTCATGGAGCTCCCACACACAATTTCTCTCTCAGATGGAACTCAATCATAACAAATGAGAGAAACTGCAGAGCGGCGCAGAAATGTTTGCATAGTGAAGGATATGTGCAGCCTATGGAAATCTTAACCAAGACCCTTTCTAACTTGCATCTTCCTTTGGGTGATGAAAAAAACCCTTCATTATCAGGTTAAATCAGCAAGAAAGAAAGAAAGAAAGAAAGAAAGAAAGAAAGAAAGAAAGAAAGAAAGAAAGAAAGAAAGAAAGAAAGAAAGAAAGAAAGAAAGAAAGAAAGAAATGCAGATAATATTCAGAACAGCAGTAGCATCGGGATGCCATGCCATTTGATCACTGTTCTCAGTGTTGCAACATGCGACAATAAATAACTATCAAATGAAAACATTTTCACCAATTCGTGAACTGGCCCTGACTGGAATTCAGAGCATGTCCCAGGTCTGTGTGCTATGCAACTGCTTTTGTTTTAAAAATATTGCCATCCTATGTTCTGTTTCAAGATGCACTATTAACATTAACCCAGAGCAGCGTTTCTCAACCTGAGCATGTAAAGTCCAGGAGGCTGGCTGGGGAATTGTGGGAGTTGGAGTCTACTCATCTGAAAGCTGCCAAATTTGAGAAACAAGGACTTAGAGTTTAGCTTTTAGACAGCCAGTCTAGCCAGATGCCACTAACTCTGTAATCTCCGAAGCTGCTGAGAGATATAGAAGAATTATCAGGGTTTTATTCACCCTATCTTCCTCCTAAATTCATCCATCATGGTAAACAGTGTCATTCAGTGCCAAATCTAGGCTGGAATCCTGCTTAAGAAAGATTAAGAAAATCAGCATGATCTAAAGGGATAAATGCAATTCAGAAAACGATGAACATAACACACTTCCCCAGCATGAAAGGAAGAATTTTCTTTGGTGTATGATTAATTTGGTCAGGAGTGTGGCTACACTGCTGTTCAAATATCATGCTATTCTTAACCACAGTGGATTAAGACATGCAAGTTCGGATGCTCAAGTGTGTGGAATGACACATGCCCTGGGTGGTTTGAGTATCATGTTAAGGCACACCTCCTTCGGGCATACCAACAGCGTAAGCAAGATAAACCTCTGACACCTAATTGTAGTTCAAGTGTTTTCCGAAGAGGATGTTTGCCGAAATGTAATTAGCTAGTGGCTGTGTGATTAGGCTGATGGCTCACATGTTTTTGTTCCTTTAGCACCTGCCGGTTTGCATACATCATATACATTGGCTAGGTTCCATCCATCTGAAAGCAACTTCCTCACAAGAAGCTATTTTTGAAGGTTACCCTGATCTTTCTTTGTTGTTGTGTATGGAAACAGAGCCAAAAGAATGCTAAAATAATGGAAATGGTCCAACTTTCTTGAGTGAAGAAGTTGAATGGTATTTAGCTGCTGATGTAATGTAAGAGGCTCAAAAAGACCGAGTTCCTAGATTAAGCAAAATGCTAATGGTTTCTTTTACTGAACACATCTTGGGTAAGTTAGAACAAGGGTCATATGAAGAGTACAGTTAGAGTAACCTAAAGACCCAAACACTGCAAACTTTCCCCGCCCTTCCAGATGTGTTAAATGTCTACTCAATTATTATTATTTATAATTATAAATACTTTATATTTTATATAAATATAAATATATTTTATTTATATTTTTAAATTATAAATACTATTACAAACTCAATGTAAACCAAACTTGATTGCAGAAAATACGACTTCAGCAACAGAGTGGTCAATGCCTGGAATACACTACCTGATTGTTGTTACATCTTCAAATCCCCATAACTTTAACCTTAAACTGTCTACTATTGACCTCACCCCATTCCTAAGACGTCTATAAGGGGCCTGCATAATCACACCATCATGCCTACCATCCTTGTCCTACTGTCCCCATTTATTCATCCCCATTTCATTCATACTCATGTTTATTCTTATACCTATTATCTTGTAAATGATTGACAAATCAAGTCAAATAAATAAAAAAATACTCCCATAATTCAGAAATTCAGATTCTTTGCCATTCTGCCCATTTAGAGAAGATGCTACGATGGGCAAATACAGGTTGGTAGGGAAAGTGACAAAGATAGGAGGAAGAAAAGGAGGGTTGTGTGCGCTGACCATGCAGCAAAAGAAGAGAGAGGAAAGACAGAGTACAGATGGGCTATAACTTTCCTTTTCCAGGTTTCACACTGTGATCTAAGAGTCATAGTCACACTTCTCTGGATCAAAAGCAGCAGAGTAGACAGAGATGGATCAAGATTCAGCCCATGATTCAAGAAAAAGTTTTCCTGTAGGCAAAGCAAGTTCAGAGATCTATAGAAACTGAGTCATCCAAGTAGTCAAAGCAAGGATTAGATTTAAGGAACAGAACTGTCTTGGTCAGTTGTCACATACACTGTTACAATAGTTGAATGATTCTAAGCAAATACTTTTATTGCAAAAGTTCCTGGCCTCCCAAGGCTAGCTATATAAATACTAGTGAATTGCAATTGCTGGGTTACTTGGTAACAGAAATCTAGTTAGACTAGTTAGACTATTGCTTCTAATATACACTTCCTAGTAATATAATATTTGCCTTCCAGCTCTTGCCTGGAAATATTATTACAATTTTGATAACTGTGAATTTCCCTAAAATCTAAATGCTTTAAATTTAGAATCAGAAAGTGAAAGGCAGTTCTGCCAGGTACACAATGAGTACACAATCAGTACACGTAGTAATGAACAGGTAAAAGCAAGTTTTCAGAGATTAGAATCATAGGACTGGAAGGGATCTTAGAAGTCTTCTAATCCACTGCCTAAAACAGGAGTCCTTATTTCACCCCAGAAAATGGTTGTCTGTTTTTTTCTAGAAAACGCCCAGCAATAGAGCACCTACAACTCCAGGAGGCAAGCTGTTCCATTGATTAATTGTTCTCCCAGGCAGGCACTATTGACAGGCAGGAAAGCAAAAGAGAAGGATGAGCATAGGAATGATGTGCAAACAACCATGAGGCAACCCAGAAGGAAAGAGGAGGCAGGAAAAAGATGCATATAGCCTGGAAAAGGATCCAGGAAAGAAGAAGAATGGAGTGGACAGGTATAAGTGCAAAGAAAGTAAGCACAATACAGTGGTTCATAAACTTTAATGGGTGTGGAAATAGATGTGAAAGATTTAGAGATGGTGAGAGAAAAGTGTGAAGGATTAAGGAAGAAGAAACTGGAACAAATATGGCAGTTTTTCCATGGATCAGGGGTGTGTGGTTTTGCATGGTGCTTGGATTCCATGCATGGAGTTTCACTTGCTTTCATGGCCTGGTTCCTAGCAGGCCACGGATCAGTGCTGGTCTGCGGCCCAGGAGTTGTGGATCCATGCTTTAATTGATTCTGGTTCAATTTGTATTGATGTATTATGCATGTTGCAATTAATGCATTGCAGTTTTTATACACTCCCTGCAATTGAAATACGTGGTACAGAAATCTAATAAATAAACAAGGAATACAGCAGAACCTCTGGCCACGACCATAATTCATTCCATATCTTTGGTCGCAAACAATTTGGTGGTGACCCAAACATAATTTTGGAAATTGGGCGCTTACAAAAAAAAATGACATGGAAGGGGAAATCGGCCATGAAAAAAAAATTGTGAATGTTTTGGTCAGAACCCAATTTGGTCATGGTCAGAAGTGACCAGAGGTTCTACTGTATCTGATATGTCACCAAAGACAGCACAAAGTCCTTGGGGAAACTTATGGGCTACACTCAAAGTTTTGTGAAGGTTATCTGGTTCGTAGGTTATAGCAGTGATGGTGAACCTTTTTGTTATTGGGTGCCAAAAATGTGAGGGCACACACGGTAGTTTGTGCATGTGCCAGTACTAATAATCCAAAGCATGCCCCCACGTGCGCATGCACACACAGCCTCCCCCACGCTTCCCCTCGGGTGAAAAATGGGCCTCCGGTTGGCCCATTGGGCCCATTTTTCACCCTCCCCAGGTTCCGGAGGCTTTCCTGGAATCTGGGGAGGGCGAAAATGGCCTCCCACTGCCCTCTGGAGGCCCTCCATAAGCTAGAAATGAATCATTTCTGAACTTCTGGTTGGTCCTTTGGATCCATTTTTCATCCTCTCCGGCTCTCCGGAAGGCCAGAAATCAACTGACTGGCGCACGCGTGCACATGGGAGCTGACAGCTTGCATACCAGCAGATATGGCTCCACTTGCCACCTGTGGCATGCATGCCATAGGTTCGCCATCATGGGGTTATGGTTTTAAAGACCTCTTTTCTAAGCAGATGCATCTATTCCCATCAACATATCTATATTTGGGAGGGAAAATCATTACTCTTTGAATTGCCTGCCATGCTAAAGTCACAGTGTTTTAATCAAGAAGAGAAAATATAAATGTAAATACGATTGGTTAAATTTCATCAAAGGAACTTGAAGGGCTAGGCGAGAGAAGTATGAAAAACATCTATCACAATACGCTGCAAAACCAGGACAATCATTCATTGTGTAACAAATCTGCTAGAATCTTAGTTAGGGTTGTGGCAAATTAGGAAATGATCATAGCAGAAAATCCATCAAAACAAAACTGTCCTGAATTACTTTCCAGCTTCTTAATTACCTAGTGATGTCATTGGCTAAGACTGTAATAGCCTGAAATATTAAAGACATTCCATGTAATTATGAGAGCTTTTGAGGCTCAAATATAACATTTGGCCTATTTTGTAATTATGCTATTTTTTATGGTGGATTTTTAGTTAATAGTCAAGTGAAATAATTAAGAATTTGTTTGACCTGGTGAATAAATCATTAGTAAAATCTTGGTTGATATTATTGATAATTCCTTATAAATATTGAGTCAGGATCTAAATGAGCCACATATGTGGTTTAGATCAACAAATAAAATGTGTCATCAATATCTTAAAATGATTAATAGCAAGAATTTTCCTTTCTGGTTCTACTATTGCCACCTAATAAAGTATTATTGTCATTTTCTCTGTTATCTTTTAGAATGTCATCCATAAGGGGTCTCCAGACACCCCTAAGATACTAGAGATAATGAAAATTGTTATAATTTTCTAAGTGGATTTCATTCACACACCCCAAACTAATGTGCAGAATATGATACTATCATCCTTCAGAATACATACTTTTCTTAAATTTTGCACTGCTGTCGTCAGCTATAAAAAATGTTTGTCTCAAGGGCAAAGGCACATAAAAATTTAATAGTGGAAGAAAATGTATACAAAAGTGCAGGTCTAGGGGAAAATGCATGCAATATAAATGCAAAGTTTTGTTGCTTGACTGAGCTTATGAAAACTGACGTGGACTGCATAGAGTTAGATCTGTCCATATCTAGTCAATTCTTTGATGAATGAGGCACCACACATTTGTAGTTATTAAATATATCCCCTCTGGGCTGCAAAACCCCAAATTTGGAAGCAAAGCAATATAGAGAAACTGTCTTCTTGCAACCAACTACCTGGATTTCAGTAGGCCAGATCTGTTAGTCACTCAGATCTATGTGGTGATTTAAAATAGACAGGGGAATCCTTCCATGTACTCCCTATCTCCCTCTTAGGTTTTTGTCCCAGCCCAACCTTCCTCCTTGAAGACCAATGGTTTCCTTTAATACTGTTTTGTTTGTTTGTTTGTTTGTTTGTTTGTTTGTTTGTTTGCTTGTTTGTTTATTTATTTATTTATTTATTTATATTTATATTCGATTTATATACCGCTCCTTCTCCATCGAGATGGACTCAGGGCGGTGCACAGGGGATTAAAAATCATCAATAAATAACAATAAATTCAATAATAATAATTTAAATTAAATTAAATTAAGAACCTGTGCTAAAAATATTCCCATTAAAATTCTAAAATCCATTTACTAATTAGCTAAGATAATATCGCGTCTGAACTCTAAGCTCTGAGCTAGACCGGCTTGGTGGAAAAGATACGTCTTGAGTGAGCGGCGAAAGAGGGGAATCTATCTTCGAGAGATAGATTCAGAGGTCGGTTTCACAAAGGTTTACCACTGGTTCACCCCGTGCCTGCACGCTCACTTTGAGAGAGCGCACACCTCTTGTGCATGTTTGCTGCCTTCCATGCATGCACTTTGCTCACAAGCACGGCTTACACGCATGTACGCGGCTTCAAAAATGTGGCTAAATGCGATGGCTTAGAGCCGGGGCTGGTGGGTGGGCCCTGGGCCCTCCCGCAGGGTGCACCCACCCGTAAGTCACCACTACCAGTTCACTCGAACCAGTCCGAACCGGCTGAATACCACCTCTGGATAGATTGTACTCATTTTAAATATTACACTGTTTTAAATTTGAAACTTTGATAGCGTAGCAGAGAAAGTAAAGCAAAAAAAGAAAAAAGAAAATGGAGATTTCACCATTTTCCTCCCTGTCCTTTGGCCATCACCAGGTTCAAGCCCAGTTCACCTCTTTGCCTAAGGTCTCCAGATCCAAATTGACCCCTTCCTGCTCCAATCAAAGCCTTCTCCCACCCTACCTAAAACAAAACATACTATGGAATCCTCCCCAGTAAATAGTACAGCTGTTAGAGGGGAATTGCAGCCTAGAAAACTTTCAAACTTTCATCCCCTTCCATCATCTGATAAACATTCCCTCTTTAAAAAAAAAAGACTTTCCCCAGCTCTGCTGCCCTCCTGAAGGGCTTTTTTGCCTAACATAGAATAATCCCAGGTACCCAGGAATCTTTCCTTTCCCATTGTTTATGGTACATAATACAATAATACAATAGCAGAGTTGGAAGGGACCTTGTAGGTCTTCTAGTCCAACCCCCTGCATGGGCAGGAACCTTATACCATTTCAGACAAATGGCTGTCTAACATCTTTTTAAAGACTTCCAGGGTTGGGGCATTCACAACTGCTGGAGGCAAGCTGTTCCAGAGGTTAATTGTTCTTACTGTTAGGAAATTTCTCCTTAGTTCTAAGTTGCTTCTCTCCTTGGTTAGTTTCCACCCATTGCTCCTTGTCCTGCCCCCAGGTGCCTTGGAGAAAAGTTTGACTCCCTCTTCTTTGTGGCACCCTCTGAGATATCGGAACACTGCTATCGTGTCTCCCCTGGTCCTTCTCTTCATCAAACTAGACATACCCAGCTCCTGCAGCCGTTCTTCATATGTCTTAGTCTCCAGTCCTCTAATCATCTTGGTTGCTCTTCTTTGCACTCTTTCCAGAGTCTCCACGTCTTTTCTACATCGTGGCGACCAAAACTGTATGCAGTATTCCAAGTGTGGCCTTACCAAGGCACTATACAGTGGCATTAACACTTCACGCGATCTAGATTCTATCCCTCTGTTGATGCAGCCTAGAACTGTGTTGGCTTTTTTGGCAGCTGCTGCACACTGCTGGCTCATATTTAAATGGTTGTCCACTAGGATTCCGAGATCCCTCTCACAGTTGCTACTATTGAGCAAGGTACCACCTATACTGTACTTGTGCATTTGGTTTTTCTTGCCTATATGTAGGACCTTACTTTTTTCACAATTGAATTTCATTTTATTAGACAGTGCCCAATGTTCAAGTTTGTCTAGATCCTTCTGTATCTTAAGCCTATCTTCTGGAGTGTTGGCTATTCCTGCCAGCTTGGTGTCGTCTGCGAATTTGATGAGTTCCCCATTTATCCCCTCATCCAAATCGTTGATGAAGATGTTAAAGAGTACTGGGCCTAAAACAGAGCCTTGGGGGACTCCACTGCATACTTCCTTCCATGTAGATGCAGTTCCATTGAGGACTACACGTTGAGTGCGGTTGGTCAGCCAGTTACGAATCCATTTGGTGGTGCTGCTGTCTAACCCACAATTTTCTACTTTATCTAATAGTAGGTTATGGTCTACTTTATCAAATGCCTTACTGAAGTCCAGGTAAATTATATCAACAGCATTCCTCTGGTCCACTGATTTTGTTATTTTGTCAAAGAATGCAATTAGATTCGTCTGGCATGATCTGTTTTTGACAAACCCATGTTGGCTTTTGGCTATTACTTTGTTTGCTTCTAGGTGTTCACTTATTTGTTGTTTAATTATCTTTTCCAGAATCTTTCCTGGTATTGAGGTCAGGCTGATGGGTCTATAGTTTCCTGGATCTGTTTTTTTTCCTTTTTTGAAGATGGGAACTACATCTGCTCTTTTCCAGTCTTCTGGCAGTTCCCCGGTGCTCCAGGATCTCTGAAAGATATAGTTCAGTGGTTCTGAGATCTCGTCTGCCGGTTCCTTCAGAACCCTGGGGTGTAATCCATCCGGTCCTGGTGATTTGAACTCGTCCAGGGCAGACAGGTGCTCACTTACCATTTTCTTCCCTATTTCAACTTGTGTTCCTAATCTGATATTTGTGGTGCTGTTTTTGATTGATTGGACTGTTTTATCCCTTTGTGTAAAGACAGATGCAAAAAAAGAGTTAAATAGTTCTGCTTTCTCCCTGTTGCTTATCATCTTCTTGCCATTTTCTCCCAGCAGTGGACCAATTGTTTCCTTAACTTTTTTCTTATTTTTAACATGTTGGAAGAAGCTTTTTTTGTTATTTTTTACTTTTTTGGCAAGCCTTTCTTCATTGTGAGCCTTAGCTTTCCTCACTTCATCTTTACAGGCTCGGGCTATTTGCTGATATTTTGCCTTGGTTATGTCCCCCTTTTTCCACTTTTTATATTTATCCTTTTTGTCTTTCAATTTGTCAGAGAGTTCTTTATGCAGCCATGCTGGCTTCTTTTGGGAACTGTTATTTTTCTTCTTCATTGGTATTGCGCTGGACTGGGCTTTTATAATCTCATTTTTCAAAATTTCCCAAGCTTCTTGAGTTGTTTTCCCCTTGAGGATTCTCATCCATGGAATCCTTCCCAAGCTCTCTCTGAGTTTATTGAAATTAGCTCTCTTGAAGTCTAAGACTCTAGTTTGACTTTGTTCAACTACTTTTGTTTGCATAATGTTGAATTCCAGTATTTCATGATCGCTTGCCCCCAAAGTTCCTGTAGCTTCTACACCTTCTATCATTTCCTCTCTGTTAGTGAGAATTAAGTCCAATATTGCTGATCCCCTTGTTCCCTTCTCTACCTTTTGGGAAACAAAGTTGTCTGCTAGATTTGTTAGGAACCTGTTGGATCTTCCACTTGGTGCAGAGTTTGTTTCCCAATTGATGTCAGGGTAGTTAAAATCTCCCATTACTATTGCAGTGTGCTTCCTACATACCTTAGTTAGCTGGTTAGCAAAAAGTACATCCACTTCCTCTGCTTGGTTGGGTGGCCTGTAGTATAGACCTATGACAATATCATTCCCCCCCCCAACCTTTAATATTGACCCAAATACATTCAAGATAGTTCTCATCATTGTTGTGCTCTATTTCTGTAGAGATGTAATTATTTCTTATATATAGTGCAACTCCACCTCCTCTTTTATTTGGTCTATTTCTTTTAAATAATTTAAATCCTTCTAGCTGTATGTTCCATTTGTGGGTTTCATCCCACCAAGTTTCTGTAATGGCAACAATATCGTATCTGCCCTCATTTACTTGAATTTCTAATTCACCCTGTTTATTCCTCATACTCTGTGCATTGGTGTATAGACATTTGAGTCCATTTTGATTGACCCTGTGTTTTCTGTCTACGAAACCTGTGTTATGCCTGACTATGGTTCTCTTTGCCCCTATTTCTTTGCCACTTGTATGGTTCATGTACATGGTATGGCACCCACTGTTAATTGTTTGGTTTTGCTTGACAGCAGTGTTGATAATATTACCTGCACAATTATCCATGTTACACGCACTGATAACCCTATGAATTTTAGTTTGCTGGGGACAGAAATATTCTTTATCTATTGATTCTCTGTCCCCACTATTCAGTTTAAATGTTTAGCCAGGAAATCTGTGAATTTAGTGCCAAGTAACTCAGTCCCTTTCTTGGATGGGTGCAAACCATCTCTTTTGTACAGTTTATCATTGGACCAGCTGCAGGCATCATGACTAATAAGACCAAAGCCTTCCTTTTTACACCACTCCTTTAGCCACACATTAAACTCTGCTATGCGCTGGCCCTTTCCTTTTTGTTCCTTGTATACTGGTATAACCTCTGAGAAGATAAGCCTACAACCTGTACTACTAAGTTCGTACCCCAAACTCTGGAAATCATTCTGCACAGAACCTACATCTTTATGGGACAGATCATTTGTGCCAAGATGTATAATAGCATCAACTTTACAGTCCTTACTTGCATTCTTGACTATCTTAAGAATACGCCTCTTGTCTCTGCTGGCTGTAGCACCCGGTAAACATCTGACATCTTTCAAAACCTCCATATCCTTACCTAAGTTTACATCTCTTACGATTGAGTCACCAATCAGGAGGTGACTTCTCTTTTTGGGTACCTTGCTCTTGTTGTGTGACTGATGCATGATCCCTGGTTCACACTTTTGCATTTCTGAAGTAGGTTCTTCACTTTGGACCACAATCCGCTGCTTATTTGAGTCGTCATTATTACCTTGACCTGTCACTTTAGTGTCCCCATTAAGATCAGCAAGGGCGCTATATCTGTTATGCTGGGACACAGCAAAAGTTTTGTGTTTGTGGGCCACAGCTCTCACCCTGCCAGATCCCACAGTTGTCCAGGCTGCTCTTCTTCTGTGGGATCTTTGCGGTAGGGGAGGCTGGTAGTGTGGCATCTCCACAGGGTGGAGTGGCCGAATTGGACACTTAATTTCTGCCTGGAGATCACAAATTACAGATTCAAGATATGTTATGTGTCTATGTAATCTATTAATTTGTCTGCAAGGGGGACAGTATCCAGACATCTTTCTTGTAAAGCAGGCACCCAATAGATATTTGCAATAAACAGGGTCCTTCTACTCAGTATGGTACTGTTCACTCATTCAGTCACTCATGTTCATTCAGCACCCATACATTATAACCCTCTCTTTTCTTCTTGTACGATACCCACTTAGGTATCCCAGTCTCACTGCACTCAGCTTTAAAGCTTTAACACATTTTGGTTTTTCAAACCGTGCGAGCAACTTAAATCTGCAAAAAATTATCTATGCCGAAGAACTCATCAATCCAGGAATGATGTTTTTCAAGGCTACAAGGCAGTCATGTTTTAAAAATGTGTCCTTGCAAAACTGTCAAACAATAAAGCTTTTCATGAAATATATCCTCCCATGACTGTGCATAATTCTTTCACTGCAGATACAAGGAAGCTAGAATTATTTTTTAGATTATTTGCTCCTCCGTGTATCATTTGAGAAGAGAGAAGCAACACACAGTATCCAACAGCGAGCAGGATATTTTTCTTTATTAACATTATAAACTCAATAAAATTAGAAAAGAAGCAATGGGTGGAGAGAAGCAACCTAGAACTAAGGAGAAATTCGCTTTCAGAACAAATTAATCAGTGGAATGACTTTCCCCCAGAAAGTGTAACTGCGCCAACGCTGGGGGTTTATTAAAAAGAGTTTGGACATCCATTAGTTTGAAATGGTATAGGGCAGCGATGGCGAACCTTTTTTGCCCCGGGTGCCACTTGCACACAATTGCACGCACTCGTATACCCACCACCATAATTTAATCCCCTCATTCCATGCACCCTGTGCATGTGTGCATGACACCCCACCCTGCTGCCCTGCGCATGCATACACAACTTTCTTGGAGCCTGGGGAGGGCGAAAACGCCCCCCTCCGGAGGCCAGAAATCAGTCCATTTTCCAACTTCCGGTGAGCCCAGTTAAGTCAGTTTTTCACTCTCTGGAGGCTTCAGGAGGCTTTCCTGAAGCCTACAGAGGACAAAAACTGCTGAAAATCAAGGCCGAAAATCAGCTGGCCACTGTGTGCATGCATGCTGTAGCTGCCAGGGCAACACCTTGCATGCCCTCAGAAATGCCTCCGCATGCTACTTGTGGCACTCGTGTCATAGGTTCGCCATCACGGGTATAGGTTTTTTTGCTTGAGCAGAGGGTTGGACTAGAAGATGTCCGAAGTCCCTTCCAACTCTGTTATTCTGTTAGTTATTGATTATTATCAAGAAATTTGGGGAATCAAGGGCAGATAATGGCTATTAATCGATTTAATGAACTTTGAGCACATCTGAAAAACCACGGGCTGCTTTAGTCAATAGCAAAGAGATGTTGTACTTATGTGAAATCCAAAGCACTTCTCCTAAATTCTTTTCAAAATGTACACAACTGTAACATTTAATTTAGAATGGTCTGTTTCCTGCATGTAGGAGGATAACTATGTGGGTTCGATTAAGTCATTTAATATAGGTAAAATGAAGAACTAGTGACCAATTGTCATTATGTGACCTGGTTGGGCCACGAGGGAGGACATCCCCTCGTAGAAATGTGCCCACCAGGATACCGAGCCTTCCATCAGCCCAGGGCCTTAGGGAGGGGTGGGGGAGTGGCGATCATGGTTAGGGAAGGTCTTGAGCCAAAGGAGACCACAGTCCCTCAGACGACCGGGTGTGAGTCCCTCCTTGTGAAGTGGGGCCTAGGGAGGCAGTTGGGCGTGTTAGTTGTATACCTGGCTCCTCGCTATACAACAACAGCCCTGCCCGCGCTGCTTGAGGTTATAGCCGGGGTGGCGGTTGAAACCCCCAGACTTGTAGTCATGGGGGATTTTAACCTGCCATCTGCAGGTGAGACCTCTGGTGTAGCTCGGGAGTTCATGGTTTCCATGACAGCCATGGACCTGACTCAGGTAGTTCTAGGCCCTACTCATGAGGGCGGACACACTTTGGATCTCATCTTCGTCTCGGGTCAGTGGAGTAGTGATCTGGGAGTAGGGGATTTAGTCATCACACCCCTGTCATGGACAGATCACGCTCTCCTTCGGCTCGACTTTCCGACCGCCACACCTCACTTTGAGGAGGCGGAACCAAACATCCCTATATGGTTCCGCCCCAGGCTCCTGATGGACCCGTTAAGGTTCCAGAAGGAGCTTGGGCCAATTCCTGTGGACTTGCTCCATGACTCGGCTGAGGACCTAGTGACTGCATGGTTAAGTGCGGCCGCCGGGGCCTTGGACCGAGTCGCGCCCTTGCGGCCTCTCTTGCGGCGACGAACCACCTGGGCCCCTTGGTTTACCGAGGAGCTCAGGGGGATGAAACGCCACAGGAGACGCCTAGAGAGCAGATGGAGATCATCTCACTCTGAATCCGACCGAACACTAATAAGAGACCACATTAGGACTTATTTAGTGGCAATAAGGCTGGCCAAACGTGAATATTGTGCCACACTTATTGCATCCGCAGAAAACCGCCCTGCCGCCCTGTTTAAGGTAACCCACTCCCTCCTCCAACAGAGGCCGCGGGAAGCCTCTTTACAGGGTCGAGCAGAGGAATTTGGGATTTATCTGCAGGAGAAAATCACTCGGATTCAAAGCGAGTTACCCTCCATTGTCAATAGCCCTGTCGAGAGTGCCAAAGCAGCTCTTGAGACACCATTGTGGGAGGAGTTTGACTTTGTTATTATCAAAGATATGGACAAGCTGTCAAAGAGACTCAGGGCCACCACATGTTTACTGGACCCGTGTCCCTCCTGGCTTGTACTGGAATCCTGGGAGACGACACGAGGCTGGCTTCAGGGCATTGTCAACGCATCTCTGAGTGAGGGGTCCTTACCTACCGTCTTGAAAGAGGCGGTGGTGAGGCCCCTCCTCAAGAAGCCGTCCCTGAATCCGGCATTATTAGAAAACTATCGTCCCGTCTCCAACCTCCACTTTCTAGTGAAGGTTGTTGAGAGTGTGGTGGCCCAACAGTTTCCACGACACTTGGATGAAGTTGACTATCTAGATTCGTGCCAGTCTGGCTTCCGACCCGGGCACAGTACCGAGATGGCATTGGTCGCATTGGTCGATGATCTCTGGAGGGCATGAGATAGAGGATTTTCCTCTATCCTAGTCCTATTAGACCTCTCAGCGGCTTTTGATACCATCGACCATGGTATCCTATTACGCCGACTGGGGGGGTTGGGGCTGAGAGGCACCGTTCTACGGTGGTTCTTGTCCTATCTCTCTGGTCGGTCACAATATGTGTTGACAGGGGGAAGAGATCGACTTCTAGATCCCTCTTATGTGGGGTCCCTCAGGGGTCGGTCCTCTCGCCCCTGCTGTTCAACATATATATGAAGCCGCTGGGTGAGATCATCCGTGGTTTCGGGGTGGGATATCATCTGTACGCTGATGATACCCAGCTGTACATATCCACCCCGGACCACCCCAATGATGCCGTCAAGGTTATGTCCCGGTGCTTGGAGGCTGTACGGATCTGGATGGGTAGTAACAAACTCAACCCATCCAAGACTGAGTGGCTGTGGCTTCCGGCACCCCGTTTCAGCCAGATTATTCCAACTCTGGCCATTGGGGGCGAAACACCAGCCCCTGTGGAGAAGGCACGCAATCTAGGTGTCCTCCTGGACTCCCGGCTGACTATGGAAGACCAGGTGGCGGCCGTGGCCAGGGGGGCATTCCATCAGGTACGCCTGATGCGCCAATTGCGTCCCTTACTGGATCGGGGAGCCTTACGCACAGTCACTCAAGCACTCGTCACATCGCGACTTGACTATTGCAATGCTCTCTACATGGGGCTTCCCTTGAAGTGCACCCAAAGACTACAGTTAGTCCAGAACGCGGCCGCACGGATAATTACGGGAGCGCCTAAACACTCCCATATAACACCTGTCCTACGCGAGCTCCACTGGCTTCCTGTGGTCTTTCGGGTGCGCTTCAAGGTCCTAACGACCATCTTCAAAACACTCCATGGCTCGGGACCTAGCTATCTGCAAGACCGTCTCCTGCCCCATACATCCCTGGGACCGACAAGCTCCCACAGAGAGGGCCTCCTCAGGGTGCCATCGGTCGGGCAATGTCGACTGGCGGCGCCCAGGGGGAGGGCCTTCTCTGTGGCAGGGCCGGCCCTTTGGAACGACCTGCCCCCTGAAATCCGCACCATTCCTGACCTCCGCCTCTTCCGCAAATGTCTTAAGACTCACTTCTTTCAACTAGCTGGCCTTGCGTAACCCCAGCACCGCCAATTATAAACGAGGGTTTTAAAAACGGTTACAACACAGGCATCTAATATCTATGTATTTGTATTTTGTATTTATTGATTTAATTCTATGTTCGCCGCCCCGAGTCCCTTGTTGTGAGATGGGAGCGGGTTATAAATATGAAAAATAAATAAATAAATAAATAAATAAATAAATAAATTATAGCTTCGGAAATAGAATGTCCTAATTTGGCCTAAAATTAGGAATAACCCCATTTCCTCCAGCAATATAAAATAAGGATAGGATCAGATTGTAGGTTATCAATAGCTCTGTATATATTTGGGCAATAATTCTTTCTTGCTTGAAATGTTTTAGCATGTGGACAGTTGAAGGGTATTTGCCAAGTAGAGTGTCAGGCCTGCAACCATCTTGTCTTTTGGATCTTTGGCCTGACATACTTTCTATTATTCTACTATGCATTTTCTATTGTGGGAAAATGGGAGGGGGGATTGTATAGAGTTGGATGCTCTGTAGCCATAACAAAATTCTTTCTAGAAAGCCAAGGTCATCCTTTGTCTTTGCATCTCTGCACCTGGCCAGAATTAGATGGGAGGAATTGCCAGCATGGCAGTAGAAGATTGGACCATGTGATGGACTTGTGTGGGTGTGGGGGCAAGATCTTGAACTTTCAACTTGGGTGGGGAAAACCGGGAAGCTTTCAGATTCAAGTTTTCCCAGATGTGCCAACATGGCTCTCTTAATAAATTGGAACTTTGAGCAATGTTTTGCCTTGGACTCTGATTTACTTTTGGATGTTATTTGGAACCCTGACATTGAGTTGTTGTATTTAAGGATCTGAGAAGGGCAAGAACAGCCGTGCAATCTCTGATTAGCAAAATTAGCTTTATTAATCAAGCCAGACAGTAAATGGAGCTCTGTGCTCCCTCCGTTTGGAATCTGGAAAGTGAACAAAGTTTATATGTTCTGTAATGAAATTGTATCTAGTAAGAGCTCATGAGAGAGCAGTTCAAAGGCTGGATGAGCATATAGTGCAGCTCTGCAGATGGGAAACATCATTGTTGGAAAGCGGCATAAATGCTTCTTTCATTAAGAGATCATTCATTGTGGAATAGGAAATACACAGCAAGTAGCAATCGTTTATTCTGGCTAGAACAGGTCTGGCTAGCTTCCCACACACACACACACACACACACACACACCACACATACACACACACACACCACACATACACCCCCCCCCCCCCCCGCCCCACACAAATACGTATAACCTTAGCTGATCTGATTTAACAGTCTGCAGATTAATGTTTTGGATAGAAAGCTCAGCTATGAAATCCAGTCAGTTTATGTAATCAGATTGATTTAAACTGCAGAGGACTGGATGAAAAAGCGTGCCTGATTCATACTTATTTTATTCACATTTACCAAATCCTGGGTCTGAACTGGAGTGCATTTAGCTGTTCAACTTTGCACTCGGGCAGGATAAAAATGAAGAGGGGGAGTACATAAATGAGTGGAAAATATTCAGAAAAATTCCTGCATTCAGCTGCCATGATAGCATGTGTAAAAGGCATTGTAAATGAGGAAAATTTCTTTCTTCTCCTCCCCCCCCCCCCAAAAAAAGAAAATCTGTCTGGTATTTAAAAACACATACATAAATGTTTGAGGAACAAGTGACACATGTAGATAAGAAGGTCATATTGAGCAACAATTGTGCCCTTACTGGACCAGAAGTCCCCTCAGATGCTTACTCATGCTCTGGTTTCCTGGATTATTGCAGTGCCCTGTCCTTGAAAACTACCAGTACTTGGAAGTGCCAGCTGAGTTGAATGTGTGATGTTGCCCTATGAGCTCTGCTGATTACCAGTCAGTTCCTGGATATAATTCAAGGTCTTAGTTGTCATCCATAAAGCCCTTCATGGCATAAAGACTGGTAGTCTAAAGAACTATCGCAACTACCTGCATCTCTGATGATTGGCCGCCACAGGTTGGAAATCGTTCAGTTACATTTGAGGGGATCGTGGCTTCTGATTTAAAACTAAAATTCAAAAACACTTTGTGAAATTCTTAGGTTCCCAAATAGATATAGAAGGAATAACTCAGCTTCTTAATAGAAAACCATGCCAAACAATTAAGGAATGTGCAAGGACCCACGGATCATTATATTCTCATTTGCATGTCCCTGCTGTGAACATAAATGACTTCTGTTCAAAATGGATTAAACTGAACAGAACATTTCCCCCCCTCTTCTATAGAAACAAATTGTGGAGGCTTCTTTTAAACCTGACGGTTTACTTTTTCTTAGCCTTATAAATTTAATTCAGGGAAGTTATAGTGTGAAATGATTTCAATGCAACCTAGTCCTTTCTCTGGCTCCTCTACCAATTTCCACCTAAATATCATAGAGGTATGTTGATAGTCTTCTTATATCTCCTATCCTCCAATAGAAAGCAACAGAATACAGATAAAGGCATTCTGGCATAGATATTTATCAGAAAAAGGCCTAGACAGCACTTGAACTAGCTGGGTTACCTACTTTCTTTTGTATCAAATCCCAGGTAAAATCAATGGGTGGTACTCTATTCCCAAATATTCCTAGGGGAAACTATGGAAAAAGTCTTAAAATCTACAGTTAAAAAGAAGTTGTGTAGGAAATAGATATAGGCCAAAGCAAAGCATGGCAATGTAGTATAGCATTAGCTAGAGTTTCAAAACGTTAATGATGATGATCATCAGATGAACGTTGTCAAGATTATGGAAATCTTACATAAGAACCCCGAAATGTCCACTGAAATTCTATAAGATCTCACAAGGTTCTGGAAGTCTTGCAGCAGATTGAGAGATCATTAAATCTTTCTGAGCTTTGGTGACACTGTCATTGTTTGAGCTAATTTAGAATAATAAGAATAAACACATTAGCATGTTAGGTTCCATGCTATTTTCTGGCAGCCTGAAAATATTGCTGAAGAAAACTGGGTTTTTGCTCTTAAAAATCCTAACTTTTGTTTTGCTTGACACATGCTTTTTAAGGTAAAATCTCAGTATTTACTGACCAACTGTATGTTTTATATTTAAGCACTGGTGGTTTTATATTCTGAGAATCAACAACCTCATAATCTCATAATTGTCATCCAGGGATGGGCTTCAAAATTTTTAGCAAGGAGTTGTCTACCCATTTGCTGGGTGGGCGTGGCCTAGTTGGCCTTCTGCACCATGGGGGTGGGGACTTTTTGCCCTCCCCGGGTTCTGGAGGCTTTCCTTGAGCCTCTGGGCAGGCAAAAACAGCCTCCCCAGGCTCCGGAGGCCAGAAATGGGCTAATTTCCGGCCTTCCTGAACTTCTAGTTGGCCTGATTTTTGCCCTCCCTGAGCCTCCATACATGCCCTGCACTTATCTGCATTCAAAACGGGCTGTGTGTGGCCTCATGGCCTCATGGGAGGGGCAGGACAGGGTGGGCAGGGCCAGCCAGGAGTGAGATTTGGGGGTTCTCCAAACTGCACAGAATCTTAGCTAGAGTTTCTCCCAGCAGCCCACTCCTGGATCACTCATGACCCATGTCCATTTCTTGACCCAAGGGTAGGGAAAGAGTGGCGTAGGTTATTTGCTTTCCTTTATCTATCTTGTTTTCATAAAATGGAAAGTAATTGTAGTTGCCTAATAATACAGATGAGAAGTCTTGCTCATCTCCTTCCAGAGCAAACGAAATGGCTTTGCCACAAAGGTTCTCCGTTAATGCGTACATTAAAAGACTGACAGCTACCAGATTTGCCTGTCACAGATTTCCATGGTAACTCTACATCGTTAAAGAAGGACATCTGCAAAGACACTTCCCTGAAGCCTTGTTGTCAGCAGGCTAACCCATACTGGTGGTTCTCATATTTCAAGCTTATTCTGCACAAGAAACAAAAAAAAATCCATATTCTGGAACACAAAGAACAATTTGCCTCTTTTCTTTTGAAAACGTCGTCTTGATAAACTGTAAGTACACAGTAGCATTGTGTTATTACTAAAGGGTTTGCGATTGTGAATCACAAAGTCCACAGAGTCACACAGACCCTAATTAAGCAAGGGAACACAATGCATCCGAAGGTGATTAGCAAATAGCACCATGGAAATAAGACCTCAATGCTTCTAGTTTACAGTTGGGATGAAAAGTAAAGAAACCTGAAGGCAAAAGAACCAGACGTCATTCTCCATGCAGTCTTGCCTGCCCCTTAAAAAGAAATGGAATTATTTTCTTCTCTCTTCATAGCATTCTGACAGTTGCATCTCTATAATAGCATATGCTTTCTCTCCCGAGGATCCCTATTATTGGCTTCTGCAGCTTCTTCTGACAGTGAGCCAGGAATTCAATCCAGAGCTGATGCTAATGCCTAATATCAGTACTAAGGCTGCACATGTCAGCTATTATGGGAGTCACTCTGCCCCAGCTACTTCCTGTAGTAGCCACGTAATGTGAGAAGCTTCAAGCAATGAGGGAGGAGTGTGGCCTGTGACTCTACAGCAGGTCAAGAGATCCAGCCACTTGAGGAAGAAGAAGGACCTCTCACATGTGTTAGGATGTGGATTGGCCTTTGATGATAGTCATCTCACAATGCATAGCTATTTCCCTACTAGGCAGATCTGTGGCAAGGGTGAAATGCAGCAGGTTCAGACAGGTTCTGCAGAACCAGTAGCAGAAATTTTGAGTAGTTTGGAGAATTGGCGAATACCAGCTCTGGCTGGTCCCAGAGTAGGGTGGGAATGGAGATTTTGCAGCACTCTTGCCCTGGAGTAGGGAGGGAATGGGGATTTTGCAGTATCCTTCCCCTGGAGTGGAGGGTGTCCAGATTGGAGAAGACTACTGTATTGCAGTTGATAGGGTTGCAAGGTACTCCAAATTGGGAAGACAGTGGGTGGATGCTTGACCTTAATTCACCACTTGTGTCCCAGTAGGCGTGATATGACTACTTTCGGATTAATATGTCCCATGCAGATATTGAGAAAAGGTGTGGTTGATTGGCTAGGTTCTTCTAATTTCACCCTAATTCAGAAACACACAAGGACAAGGAGTATTCCAATGATTTCTACATCAGTAAAATTTTATAACATATGGAGGCTCCAGGTTTTGCAAACTTGTTCTGCAAGATGTGTAATACAGTATTGCATCAGCATTAATGAATTCTTATAGCTTACTATGCTTACAACCTTCTGTAGCTTGGCTCCCTGCCTTTGATCTCATCATTCTGGTTGCAGAACAGAACCATAATGTTCTGCGTTTTACCATGAAATTTTAATCACAAATACTATATTTTGACACCGTTTAAAAATTTGAAGTTTTCTTCCTTCATTTCTGTAATAGGTAAATGTGTTCTTCCAGGGTCCCTTAGCATTTTTTTTTTCTAATTGGACAGGCTGCTCTTCATGGTTTTTCTCCTGACTTCCCAGTTCAAGCTTTTCTCAGCCAAGCTTGAATATAAATTGTTGAACAAAGCTGTGCTAGCAACCATCCAATATTCACAAAATGCATAATACTTCACTAGCAAACAGATTGGCTTTCATGAAGCAAGGAAATTATGCTTCGTTTTTAGTATTTCTTATAAATCTCCAAACAGTCCACCATAGCATCTTTCCAGGCACTGTGTCAACGGTTTCTCCCTATGCTTTGCAAACCCCCAAGAAATGCAACGAAATACATGGATACAAGTGCATGAATTATGGGGCGGGGAGGGATGCTTGAAATCTTTTTACGTCTATAATCTTTTGCTTCTCTTTTTGCTCTTTATAAATATATTAGCTGATACCCGGCGCTGCGCAGGAATTTATCCCAACCCTTCTTCCATGAACATTGCTACAATTTCTAATGTTGGATTTTCCCCCTTACCAGAGGGAGCCCCCTTGTGGAGTCCTGTGAAGCCGTCACCATGACAACTCCACACCACTGTACAGTAGAAGTCATTTTAAGGCACAACAGGCTATATCTTAACAGAACACATATCCCGAGGGTTGTTAGGGGTGCCTTACCACCACAGTATTTGTTTCCAGAGAGTAAGTAATCTGTGTACCAAGTTTGGTTGAAATTACTTGAGGCATTTCAGAGTTATGTTGGAATATACACACATATACACACAGCCATTTTTATATAGATAGATAGAGCATTGGAACCAGTGGATTCTAGGGATGCCATATCGGATTGGAAAAGTTTGGATGTCTACTAGATGGCAGTCACGAAGTACAGCAAGAAAGCTGACTCTGATAAAACCTGGGATTAGGAAATGGCATTCTTGACTGGGGGAAAGAAGCTTTGATTGCCCAATATTCATAGGGAGATTGGACTGGTGTTCTCTGCACTCAACTACTGGGATTGGCTGAAGGTACTTTCAAGCTCCAGATTTGACAAAAATGCTAAATATGCAGTGCAATGGCTCATCCATTAAGACATTGAGTTTGTCAGCTGGAAAACTGACAACCTGAGTTCAAGACTGGAGTGTCACACGAGAAGGTGAGTTCCCAATACTTGCCACAGTTCCTGCCAGCCTGGCAGTTTGAAAGCATGCAAATGCAAGTAGATAAATAGGTACCACTTTGGTGGGAAGGTTAGTGCGTTCCATATTTTCATGCTGGTCACACGGTGACAGAAAAGTCTCTCAGACAACACAGGCTCTTCTGGCTGAGAATCAGAGATGAGCACCCCTTAAGTCAATCACATCTGGACAGGGAGAAACCTTTAAACCAAATATGCCTGGGAAACTTCCTTAGACAGAGACAACAATGGGTACAGTTTTCAGGAGCTCAGAGGAAAAAAAAAGTGAGCAGCAAGAGGAAACGAGAAATGATGACACACAGAAAGATGAAAGTGCCAGGGGAGTCAAAAAGAAATAAGCAAAAGGAAAGGAAGCAAACAGAGCAACCATGAATGGAGGTCTAGGAAAGTGGAGAGGATGTTGGGGATAGAGATATACAGCAAGCAGGGTGGTCCCAAATTACTTCTGATTCTACACACAGCCAAATTTAAGGGTCATTGCAAAATGCAACCCCTGATCCTTTTTTTAAAAAATGCACCCTTGTTTTAAAAGTGCAGCCTTAACTTTATGGGGAAATTGCATTTCGGATCCAGTAGTTAATTATATGATTGTGCTCTCACTGCACCCACCATGTCTGGGAGATGTTAACAGATTAACAGAGTTGGAAGGGACTTCGTAGGTCATCTAGTCCAACTCCTTGCCCAAGCAGGAGACCCTACACCATTTCTGACAAATGGCAGTCCAGTCTCTTCTTGGAAGATTCCAGTGATGAAGCTCCCACAACCTATGAAGGCAATTTTCCCCCCCATTAATTGATTGTTCTCACTGTCAGGAAATGTCCCCTTCTTTTGAGGTTGAATCTCTCCTTAATCAGCTTCCATCCATTATTCCCTGTCTGGCCTTCAGGTGCTTCCTCTCTGTGGCAGTCCCTCAAATATAAGAACACTGCTATCATGTCTCCCCTGGTCCTTCTCTTCACTAGATATACCTACTCAATTCATGCAACCGTTCTTCATATGTTTTAGCATCCAGTCCTCTAATCATCTTGGTTGCTCTTCTTTCAGCTAGGTCAGGGGTTCCCAAACTTGGCAACCTTAAGACTTGTGGACTTCAACTATGCTGGCTGGAGAATTCTGGAAGTTGAAGTCCACAAGTCTTAAAGTTGCCAAGTTTGGGAACCCCTGACCTAGCTGAAAGCTAGTACAGGTAGTTCCTTGACTTACAACTGTTCATTTAGTGACCACCCAAAGCTACAGCTGCACAGAAAAAAGTGACTTATGACTGTTTTTCACACTTACGACCAGGGCAGCATCCCCGGGGTCCTTTCCTGGGAGAGAGAACCTCTGCCTGTTATTTTACCTATGTCAGGAGCTATAGCACTGGAGGATTACAGAGACAGAGAAACAAAAATGTGAGTTAAAGGGAAAGAATTGGGAAGTGGGGGGGAAGCATAGACTGGGTGCTGCGCTATATCCCTATCCCACATATGTAAGTACACATGTTAATTGATTCACGTTTAGATTTCAGGTGGTGTGTGTGAATAGTTTTCCAGAGATGATTCTCAATTCCTATATAAGGAAACCCTGGCCAGATTTGGCTGGATCAGAGTTGAGTAGACCACACACAGAGCCAGAAGAGCTTAGCCAACGGAAGTGGAACTCCCTGATGAAACAAAAGAAGTGGGATTAAAGATTAATGGAAGGAATACCAGAGTTAGCAAAAAATAACACAGGAACATTTGGAGGAGTATTTGAGGTGATTTCTTGGGACTGTAAAGACACTATTTGAATAGCGGGGGATTTTTAGCTGTAATATAAGTATGTTTTGCCTACCCACAAATATGCACACATGGCATAGCATTGTGGATATACCGTAGTTATGTTTCCTGCAGTGATTCAAACATTTGAATCAGTTTTGTGGGCGTGGCTTTGTGAGCGTGGTGTGGCTTTGTGGGTATGGCTTTGTGGGCATGGCAGGGGAAGGATACTGCAAAATCTCCATTCCCTCCCCACCCCACTAATCTGCTTTCCAGCTCTAATAATTAATAATTTAATTTATTACATTTATAAACCGCCCCCTCTCCCCGAAGGGACTCAGGGCGGTGTACAGGAAAATTAAAAAACCATCTAAAAACATACAATACATAACAAAGTTAAAAACGAATTAAATTACCCTGTACTAAAATTTAAGAACATTAAAATTGCAACCCATTAAAACCAAATAAACAATTTGAAAATACAGACTGGGTGAGAGCATAAATTAGGCCAAGCCGGCCTGATGGAACAAATAAGTTTTTACTTTTTGGCGGAAAGCACGGAGGTCTGTGGTCATTCTAATATCCGGGGGTAGGTCGTTCCAGAGGGTCGGGCCCATCACAAAGAAGGCCCTTCCCCTGGGCATCGCCCACTGGTGGACGGCACCCGGAGAAGTCCCTCTCTGTGTGAGCGAATCGGCCGAAGGGATGTATGGGGCAGGATACGATCCTGCAAATAACTAGGTCCTGTTCTCCTGTTCAGGGCAACAAAAGAAAATCAGCTGGGAGGCGTTGGGGGCGGGGCCAGCCTATTTGCTGGTTCTCCGAACTACTCAAAATTTCCGCTACCGGTTCTCCAGAACCTGTCAGAACTGGTTGAATACCACTTCTGGTTTCCTGCCATTTTAATTTGTTTAACAATAGCAATCGGGATCGGATCCTGCCTCACACATCCTCACGGCCGATTCGCTCCCACAGAGAGGGACTTCTCCGGGTGCCGTCCACTAGACTTTGTCAGCGGGCGACGCCCAGGGGAAGGGCTCTCTCTGTGGTGGGCCCGGCCCTCTGGAACGACCTTCCCCCCGATATTAGAACGACCACGGACCTCCGCTCCTTCCGCTTGAAATTGAAGACTCATCTTTTTCGCCTGGCCGGCCTAGGGTAGTCTCTCTCTCTATGGGTTTTTTAAATGTATATCTATATCTAGTGGGGATTTTTAGTTAATGGGATTTTAGCACAGGAATTAATTTAATTTGTTTTAAATTGGTATGTATTTTGTATATTTATTGTTTTTATTCTCCCTGTGCACCGCCCCGAGTCCCTGTGGGGAGAGGGAGCGGTCAATAAATTTAACTATTATTATTATTTAACTATTATTAATAGCACTTAGACTTATATACTGCTTTCAAGTGCTTTACAGCCCTCTCTAAGTGGTTTTACAGAGTCAGCTGATTGCCACCAACAATCTGGGTCCACCTCAGAAGGATGGAAGGCTGGGTCAATCTTGAGCCTTTGGGGATTTGAACTGCCAAATTACAGGCAGCCGGTAGTCAGCAGAAGTAGCCTGCAGTACTGCACTCTAACCACTGCCCCACCGAGGCTCTATTTTGTTTTCTAAAATATGGACATGAAAATTACAAAAAGGCAGATTCTGATTCAGTGGTGGGGGGGGGGGGGAAGAATTAGAATAAAAGCAGCTCAGCAATGGAAACCATGAGCTTGCCCTTTTTAAATTTATTTTTATTTATTTTTTTATTTTTCAAATTTATATACCGCCCTATTCTCCCTAGTGGGATTCAGGGCAGTGCACAAAAATAATAAAAACCCACAACAAATAGACACGATAAAATAAACTCAAATAGTTAAGTCTGTGCTAAATGTAGTTAAAACAATTAAAATGTTAAATTTAAAATTAAACCCTTGATCTATGCCTTGAGGAGACAGACAGCCTTCCATCATGGATGCTTTAATTTGGATACCTACATGGTGCACAGTGAGCTAAATGGCTTTTTCTAACTTTGAGAACCTAAACAAAATATAATCAATTGGATATTTAAACCATGTGAACTGTGTACATGCTTTTGCATTTGTGCATTTTTAATGCACTTGGACCAGTTAAATATTAACATTTAGACATTAGGAATCCTGACTTCATAACCATGGGAACAGTGACAAAAGTCATGTGTTCTTCTGTTTATTATAATGTTGTATTTGAGATCATCTTAAGACCTAAAAGAGCTTAGTAGAGATAGCATGTGGAAAGCTTCACTGAATAGATGAATAGGACTGGCAAAGAAGCAGACTATATGAAAATCTTTAGATGCCTTATACTTCAAGTGCTCCCTACTGCATCACGGAGAGAGAGATAAAAGCCAAGGTCAATTTTCCAATCCATTGAATAAATGCCACTAAAGGATCTTCTTGTTCAACAGTCTAAAACCCAATGCTTTCAAAAGCTTCCCTGAAAATTAATCATCTTTTTATGATTCAACAATGATGGGCAAATAACCCTTTAAGGGGGGCCAATATCCATATGATAATCTGTCTTTCATTCTTGAGCTGTTGTTTCACATCCTCCTGAGTCTGGAGTCATAATTTTTTAATCAACTTCTCTGCTTCCTGTTGACTTGCTTGTTATTGCTCAAGGATCAATTCAGGAAGTTTATTATGACAGGTATAACAAGTTCCTGAACTGAGAGCTACCTGCCGATTAGCAACAGTGCTTCAGTGGCTCATTATTATAATGAATACCCAGGAAAGTTTGAAAAATGAAACTGCGGATGGAGCCCAGAAATTAACAAGTACCCAATTCCCATAAAATAGTTTTTTATTTGCTTAGTTCAATCCACAGGCTAACAAATCACCCTGCCTATGGTTATAGCATTACCAACATAATTATACAGCCTGAGTGCATACATTTAAAGAGAAGCTGCCGTTTTGTGTGTGTGACTTGAATGCTTTATTTGCCATCAACATGATCCTATCTGATATATAGCATGATGCAGTCATCATGTAATGTTTTATGGAGGGTAGATCTCACTAGAGCAGGGGTGTCAAACTCGAGGACAGGAGCCAGATCCAGCCCACGGGGTGCTTAGAACTGGCCCACAGGGCCTCTCTGGAAACAGTGAAGGATCGGCCCTTTGCCAGTGAAAACGGAGTTTGGGAGGGCCGCGTGCGTTTTCACTGGGGGTTGCAGGAGGCCGGCGCAGCTGAAAATGGAGCTCAGGAGCCCGTTTTTGGTAGTAGAGCACTTGAGCCACTACAGGGGCCCCCGACATGAGTGACGTCGAGCGGGCTACAACCACCCTAGCCATGCCCACCCAGGCCCACCAAGGTCAAATGCAACCCTGATGGGGCCTTCAATGAAATAGAGTTTGACACTGCTCCACTAGAGGATTTCACCATCTTTATTTGAAAACAAAAATGACAGTGGACCAAAAGATTTAATGACTGGAAAGAACTTCTGTAGACATTAAAAAAAAAACTTAAGGCATGAATTATGGAAAAAAAACCATGATAAACCATTGTGTCTTCTTTCAAGCCATGATGAAAGAGAAAGAGAACACAATCTGAGTCACTATTGTGTTGGCTGCTGTTACATCATATCAGTTTTGCTTCAGTTCATCATGTTATCTATTCTCCTTGCTCTGAAGGATGTGATGTATTCTCCAATACATAAATAGCGGCACTTGCTTTGTGTGAGTTCTGGCAAACTTATTAGATTTCAGAGTACACCATAGAAAGGAAAACCTCATTCAGAGGCACTAGATATGTCTGATAATTCTAATACATTTCCTTATTTAAGGGGAAAGATGCAGACAGAAAATCTTCTCCATCACTGTTTCTTCTTACAAGTCAGGAGGAACGATGGGCTGTAGATAGATAGATAGATAGATAGATAGATAGATAGATAGATAGATAGATAGATAGATAGATAGATAGATAGATAGATAGATAGATAGATAGATAGATAGATAGATAGGCAGGCAGGCAGGCAGGCAGGCAGGCAGGCAGGCAGGCAGGCAGGCAGGCAGGCAGGCAGGCAGGCAGGCAGGCAGACTGACTGACTGACTGACTGACTGACTGACTGACTGACTGACTTAATTTATATAGCCACCCACCCATCTCACTTTACGGTGACTCTGGGTGGTGTGCACAATTTTTTTTAAAAACCTAAACAATCAATATAATCTATCCATTAAACAGTTAAAATAATTTAAAAAGTCTAATAACAAAACAAAGGAGAATGCAATCAAACTTTTATCCTATTTAATGGGTTCCACACTTTTATACGATTCCCAGGCCCATTGAAAAAAAAACATGATTTTTCAAAAACAAACATAACAGTAAGATCAGTATTGTTCTCTTCTGAATATGACTGCAGTGCCTACTAAATAAGGCAGAAATATAAAACAATGTCCAGGGTAAGGTAAAAGTAGCTAAAGTGCCAGATTTAGATCAGGAAGAGCCAGAGCTGTGGTCTTCCTTCACCCTGGACCACAGTGGGTCCTTTATAGCTAATTACTCTCATTCTCATTCTTAGCCCAACTTGCCTCACAGGATTGTTTATTCATTTATTACTGTATTTTTCGGAGTATAAAACATACCTTTTTCCCTCAAAAAAGAGGTTGAAAATCTGGGTGCATCTTATACACTGAATACAACCTTTTTGGTCTTCCAAAACCCTGCCCTCTTCACCAAAATGGCTGTGCATAGCCTTTAGGAGGCTTTCAGGGTGCTCCTATGGGCTGGGGAGGGCAGAAATGAGCAAAAAACAGGCTATTTATTGCTCAATTTTGTCTCCCCACCCCCACCCTAGGAACACTCTACAAGCCTCCTAAAGGCTATGCATGCCCTTTTGGGGGGGGGGGGGAGGAATGGGCCCATTTTTGCAAAAAATTGGCCATTTTTGTGAGGTCTGCAGAGTACAAAAACTTTTTTTTAAAATTTGCCTCCTCAAAATCTTGGTGTGTCTTATACTCCAGTGCATCTTATACTCCACAAAATACGGTAATCAATCAAATTTACATGGCCATCTACCTCACGAAAAGTGACTCTGGGGGATATATGACATGGATGTCAAACTCATGGCATCATGTTACCATTGTATGATGTTTTCATGATGTTTTTTCCCTTCACAGAGCTGGGGTAGGCATGGCCTACGCATGATGCATGTGGCCCGTGGGCCACTAGTTTGACATACAACAATCACAGTAATGTTGTTATAGGAAATGTACTAGGATACTATACACTCCCATAGATGCAATGTTAAACTATCAAAGGAAAAGATATGTGCCGTCAGTAAAAGATATAAATTATAATTTACTTTATGGTTTTTATTTCTTATGTTTGCAATACAATAATAATGCTTGTGGGCAGTCCTCAGCATGCTCTTATCTTTAGGTGAAGCGAAATGGCTGCCTCAAGCAATTATTTGTGGTGTTGTGGAAGATCAGCAGATTCCTATTTAATTTATTATTGTTATAGTTCTCTTCTTGAGGAAAAAAATGCCTGCTGCTGCTTTTTTGCAAAGCTGCATAATAGACAGGTCTGCAACCAAAGGCTACATAAACTGATGTTTTAAAAAGTACATATTGGTCTTTGAGGAGGTGAAATAGCATTTTAGTTAGTGCTGCAGTTTGGCCCTGTTGAAGGCAAGGCTAAATTCCAATGCAAATGGCTTGGTTTGGGTTTACTAAACTGTGCCAACTCAGCAAATTATAGCTTACTGCAGTGTATGAAGCTGCTCGCTCACTGAGGCCCATCTGCATTTCAGTGGTGGGATTCAAATAATTTAACAACCGGTTCTCTGCCCTAATGACCAGCTGGATAGGCAGGGCTTGGTGGTCATATGACTGGGTGGGCATGGCCAACTCAACGCCACTCATGTTGATGGGTGCTTCGTCTTAGCTGCTACAATGTAATAAGGGTTAACCAGAGCAGCAGATTCTGTAAGCAAGGCGATAAAAATTAGGCTAGAAACAACTCCAGAATGTTTCCTTCCTCCCTTCCTTACAGGATCAGCCCTGTAAAATGGCAAAAAAAGAGAGAGATTTCTTCTAATAACCGGTTTTCCAAACTACTTAGAAAGTTAACAACCAGTTCTCCCGAATAGGTGCGAACTGGCTGAATCCCACCACTAGTCTTCATCCATTTGGCTATGAACTTGATTTGCCCAAATAGTTTTCACACTGTTGTGGAAGCCCTGTTCCAACCTGATCAGGGTTAGCTTGAGACTGGGGAAATGAATATTGCTTCTGAAAGCAGAGAAGAGCCTAATATGGGATAAAGTTTCTGAAAAAGCTGCTCTCTGTACCGGTCCTTCAGGGGGTGACAGAACATACTTATCGGCTGTGCCTGTAATTGAAACTAAATAAAATCTCTAGAGAGAAACAATGGAGAGTGAGGGGGACGAGGGCAAAGAAGTGCTTCAGAAGCTCTGTTCTTTCTCTGTCTCCTTAAAGCAGCTTCCCTCACATTTTTATCCTCTGAAGGGCCAATTAAAGCACCACCTACAGTAAGCTGTCAACCCACTAGAAGGAATGGCCTACTTATGAAATAATGGGCCAAATGTGGGTGTTCTAGCAAGCCGAATTGCAGGAGGTCTAGCAAGGAAATCTGCACAGTCCTCCAGATGTGAGTTCTGCTCCTAAAAACAATACCTCAAGAAAGACCGGAGCACTCTCTTATCACCATAGAGGATACCAGTCATATTGCTATGCACTTCCCCAGTAAGATATTCTGGGATCATTTAATTTTTTTACAAAGTTGTCTTTAGGATCAGGCTAAAATTCTTGGAACCGATGCAAGGCAGTGTTCGAAGAAATGTCCTTCTGGGTTCAGTTCCAAGTGGGGAGAAAGACAATGGAAACATGGAGACTGCTTGGAAAGATGGTTTTTAATGGTGGACAGGACCACCATGGTTTGAGGTCCTGGGGGGAAAGGGGGATAACGTGCCTTGAAGATTTTGAAGAAAAAGGTCAGAGACGCTGAGAGTCCCTGGGCTTTATGCCCTCTTTGGGTTTTTGAATTTGAGCTTGTATTCTGATTGGTTGTCAGACTCCCACGGGGCCATGCAGGGCCAACTCTAGAGGTTGTGGTTTGAGTCCCAAGCTTGGTTGAGCAGTTGCTGGGTGATGATGTAATGAAAGGGCTTTGGGATTCCTATTACAGCTCTGCCTGAAAGAGGTAGATCTTTGTTTTGTAGAATAGACTGGCTCGGACCTTAATGGCCCATTGACAAAGGGGGGGGGGGCTGAGTTTCTGCCTCCCTAGGGGAAATATTCTGCTCTTTTAATATTTCCTAAAATATTTCATTTTTCTAGGAGAGGGATGGGTGCTGACTTCCTACAGCAGCTCCAAAGTTATGAATGCTAATGCTACTTTCATTATAAGGTCAGAGTAACGCAATCTTGCAAATCTGAAGGCACTTCTCCCGTCCCTGCCTTTACATTAAAGAGAACTAGGGAGAGCCAAGTCTGAGGTGCTTTCTCTTATTACATTCCTGCTTTGGACTCAATGTTCTATTCTCTGACTGTTTCCTTAGTTGCAGCATTTCTTGGTGTTTCTCAAGGTGATTCTCACAGCCCTTTACAGATATGAACTTTTATGCCACCCAGATTCACGATGAGCTAGGTGGCTTTTAAATATGTTAAATATAAGCACCCTTTGTTGAGAGGGGATGACAAATCTAAGCTTGGTTAAGAAAAGTCCCCACATAGTATAGACGGAGTTGCTTTCACCTTTCAGAGGATCACTGATGAGAAAGGAGGACTTCAGGAAAATGAAGACATTTCAAAAGAAGATCACATTTACACAGGATTTTTTTTCAATGGAGTTTTAGTGGACAAATGGAGTCCTGGTGGCCAACCATTTAAATATGAGCCACCAGTGTGCAGCAGTTGTCAAAAAAGCCAACACAGTCCTAGACTGCATTAACAGAGGGATAGAATCAAGATCACATGAAGTGTTAATATCATTTTATAATGCCTCCTTAAGGCCACACTTGGAATACTGCATTTAGTTTTGATTGCCATGATGTAACAAAAATGTGGAGACTCTAGAAAACATGCAGAGAAGAGCAACAAAGATGATTAGGGGACTGGAGGCTAAAACATATGAAGAACAGTTGCTGGAATTGGGTATGTCTAGTTTAATGAAAAGAAGGAATGGGGTGACATGATAACAGTGTTCCGATATCTCAGGGGTTGCCACAAAGAAGAGGGAGTCAAGCTATTCTCCAAAGCACCTGAAGGCAGAACAAGAAGCAATGGGTGGAAACTAATCAAGGAGAGAAGAACTAAAGAGAAATTTCCTAACAGTTAGAACAATTAATCAGTGGAACAAATTGCCTCCAGAAGTTGTGAATGTTCCAACACTGGAAGATTTTAAGAAGAGATTGGATGATCATTTGTCTGAAATGGTATAGGGCTTCCTGCCTGAGCAGGGGATTGGACTAGAAGACCTCCAAGGTTCCCTCCAACTCTGTTATTCTGTTTCTCTGTTAAATGTTTACACAACTGCTTGTTGATTACCCTATGGCAATGACACAGAGCAAGCTTTATCTGTAACGGAAATTGTCCTTGCAATGCTTTTGCCTGAGATCCCACACTAATATATTTTATGTGGGTGTTTTTAATGCTGTTCTTCCCCAGCTGTTATCACTTCTCTCCTATTTGTCTTTTTAATACATTTTTTAATTCTCTTTTCGGCTTTCTTTTTAACCTAAACCTTTGCAATAACTGTCCTCACACAGGAAGAAACCCCCCCATAACCTTATGGATCAATATTTGAAATGCATACGTGGATCAATACTTTTAATTTATTCAAGGCATTCAGACACATCAATTGCAATGTAACTATTTCAATATTTACTCTCTAAAAGTGGAGTCATTGATGTTGGAGGGCAAAAAAAATATGAAGGAACAAAAGATACAATGGTACAGTGGAAGACTGTAGGAGGGACGATGCAGAGATGAGATTCACTTACCTTCCCTACCAGTTCGCAATGTGAGCATGCACACCACCTTCTGCGCATGTACAGTGCTCGCGCATTACGTCGGGTGGGTGGGTGGAGCCTTCCACAGCCGCCGCTACCGGTTCACCCAAATCGGAGAGAATCAACTGAATACCACCTCTGGGCAGACGGGCCCAAATATTTATTGTTGAGTATTGCTTAAAATAATGCAAGTTAATAGTATTAATGCTAGAAGTATTTGTGAGACGGAGACTCATGCAAGCTCAAGCATGATGCAGAAAAAATGTTTCAGATTTGGGGAAGAAGAGCATCTTCAAGCCATTAATGAAGATGCCTTTTATCAAATTCCTCTGGGAAACTGAAAAAAAAGTGCCATTGTGCTATGAAATCTACTTATTAAAGGCAATACATCTTTTAAATTGGCAAAACACTAGTTCGCACTCCCCTGCTGGCCAGCTGGAAAGTCTTTTTATTCTCTTTTCTCATCCACTGAAGCTTCAGAGAAGACCTGAAAGAGAATCATGAAAGTGCAGCAGAAGTTAACAGGAATGATGTATGATGCAGATACAAAAGAGGCTGAATTCGAGACAGTTTGGACCTGCGGAGCGGCAAGGACTACATCCGGTCATGTACTCAGGAAAGAATCGAGACAAAACATCTGCTAGGATCAAGGTCACAGCAGTCATTGTTGCCCTGGAGATATTTACACCAGGGGGGGGGGGAAATCAGGCACTTCAAATGGCTTTTTAACTGCATCTGAAGTGGCTCCTGATCCAGTCTCTCCAATCTGAATATTCTCTTTTGAATATGTGGACTTCAACCTTTATGATTTCCAGGTTGTGTGAGCAGGAATCATGGAAAAATCCAACACATCAAGAGGACATCAAGTTGGGAAAATCTATTTTAGTTATTTAAACTTTGTTGAAATAGTTTGCTATGGATATGTCACAGAAGGGGGTATGTAAGTAAAGGGCAGACCTGATTCCAACCTTGTGCTTCTAATACAGATGGTAACTATCATATACAGTAGACAATCCTGGCAGACTACATAATACAATGGAATGTAAGAAGACTGTGAATTAGAACGAAGGTACTAATTACTAACTAGACTACAAAAAAAGGGTTCACCACTAGAGGACATCAGAGAGACTTCACTATCCCCTTCTGCCATCCAGTGGCCATATGGAATTTTGCGACCCAAGCACATAAGAAGTTATTTTCTACATTTCTACACTTAGTTTCTACACATCCTGTTAATTTCCACAAAATGCTCCTGACTGCTGAGTCTAGCTGAAGTGCAAAGCTTTCTATCTAATAAAATAAATGTTGTCCCAACTAGTTTTGATATTTGAGAAATATTTAATATCCTTTATATTTGGGAAGAAAATCAGTTGTATAGCATAGACCACGGGTGTCAAAGTTGCCGCATCACATTGCCATCACATAACATTTCACAACGTTTTCCCCATACATGCAGTTGGGATGAGCGAGGCCTGCACGTAACACATTCGGCCCACTGGCTGCCAGTTTGAAACCCCATCATAGACAGTTGCAAAATTAAACCAGCCTGCCTGGTACTGTACATATCTTATAGTGTTCCAAACCTGCCCTTACACTTTCACATCATGGTTTTTTTCCCCATTCCAGAGATGCAAAACACAATGGTTTTCACATCTGGGACAAATCATTCAGTGTCAACCCAATTCATCTTGGAAGATCTTGGTGGATTTTGTAGTGATTTTCTAGGCAGAAATGAGAACCTGGGCAATACAGAGAGAAGCAGATGAGAAGAAGCCTTGTTGACAGAGGGCAAATTATAAGAGAACATGGGGAATTGTGTCTGTGTGTGTCAGTGGTGGGTTCCTACCGGTTTGGACCGGTTCGGTCAAACTGGTAATAGCTTGGCAGCATGGGTCCCTGGAACAGCAGCAACCCAGGCCTGCTGCCACACTCCCAAACTGGTTCTCCTGGCAGCGCCATAGGCAGCGCCATCTTGTTTTTGGATTCTGTGCATGCACAGAAGCATTTTGAGGGAGGGAGGGAGGGAGGGAAAGAGAGAGACAGAGAGAGAGAGAAAACCACTTTTCCATTTGTATTCACCAGAGCTAATATTTCCAGATATGGTCCTTCTAAATAAGTTTAGTGATTAAAGTCACAGCAGCAATCTATTCCAGCAATTCTGCACCTGTGTGGTGATTACTGCAGTTACCAGTAGGGCTTGCAGTTTCCAGGCCCAATTTAGAGCATGAGTACCACCTTGTTTAGAAATCATCTTCACTTCCATCTTTTTGTCAAGGTAAAACAAAAATCAACTTGAGGGGGTCTTTACTTTTCAACTGCAAGCATAAGCATGCCCAGCTTTGTGTGAAAGTGGCAAATCCACTGCTTTTATAAATACAGTTTTGAAACCTTGTGTTATAGCACCCATGCGCACCCACTGCCCTGCGATGCTCCAGCTGCTAGGCGGAGGTCACACAGGCGTTATACACTGCGCATGCATTTGCAAATGGCCCAGTTGGCTTAAATACAGGTAAGGAACATGGGCGGGCAGGTGGCCCTTCAAAACACTGTTCTGGTACAGTGGCTGCTGCTCCCAGCAGCCACCGGTACACCCGTATTGGAGCGTACCAGCCAGAACCCACCACTGAGGTAGCCTGAGTGATAGAGGTGGGTTCCTATCTATTCGGTCCAGTTTGAATAGGTAATAACTCCGGCGGACACGTGACTGTACCAGTTCTATCCTCAGCAGCGCCATCTTGATTTTCTGTTCTGCACAGAATAATCTTCTTGAAAAAATGTGATTTTTATTCCTTTTTAAATGTGTGCATGTGCAGATTGTTTTAAGTGCACATGCACACACTCGTGGAGCACCTGTCAGCGAGCACATGTGCGCAAAAAACTTTGGCCATCAAACTGGTAATAATGGCAGCCGGAAGCCACCCCTGCTGAGCGAGTCTGTTTCAAGAATCCCAGCAAGTATTTGAGACACTTCAGGAATTAAGGTTGTGTAAGGAAAAGCAAGATGAGTCACTCCTTATCAACCAATGGCACATCCTTTTTGCTATCTGAATATATATTTTGCTTAACTGGGAGAGATAATATATCTACAGCTAATCAGTCCAAGTTATTTACATAGCTAGACGAAAGAGGGCTATACCAGCCTGCTGGCTTTGAAGTTCAATATCTTTTTAAGACTGGCTCAGAGATGGAATGCAGATGGATTTGCTACCCCAAAACAAGAAAACCTAGATCGCATTGTTTGCGCATGGACAGGCTGCCCACTCCTCCTGGGAGCTGTAGTGCTCTTCACATAATGGTTTAACAGCCACAATGCTTTCTGAGAGCTGAAAGGATGCACAAGATCCAAGATGTGTGTCATTTGTAAAAGTCTTCTGGAAAATAACTTCGGCAGAAATGATGAAGGGAACCTGAGAATTCCTAGTCCCTCTCGAGCCACCCAATATATTCCACAGAGATGTTTGGAACATTAATTAACGAAGCAAGCATTATTCTGCGTCAGCATTGCCACAACAGGGGATTGCCTTAACTCCGTGTAAGTGAAATGTATCCAAGGGTTTTGTGTGCAAATGCATCATCCGTGGCAGCTTGCTAAATTTGAGTTGGGTTATAGACCATGAAAGAGTCCAGATGGCAGTTAACTCACTAAAAGCCTCCAGGGTAAGAAATAGGTCTTGAACCATCTGTTTACTAAACAGAACTCCACATCTAAGCAATACTTCCCCAACCTCTTCCTGCTGCTCCTCAAACTCCTCCCTTTAACTCTCTCCTGTTCCTCAAATCTAGCCTGCTTCCATTCTGGAATTTTTAACATCTATGTCTCAAGAGCTACACAGGTGTCATTTAGGTGGAGGAGGAGGATGAAGAGTTACTACATCTGTCAATGCTTTTTTGTTTGCTTGTTTCTGAAGGTTTAATGCTAGGAAAAGTTGCTACCTATAACCTTGGGTGCCATTCAAGGTGCTGGTTGCCACCTTTATCGCCCTTCATAATTCAAGAGTGAAGAGAAGGGGAGACATGATAGCAGTGTTCCAATATTTGAGGGGCTGCCAATAGAGGAAGGGATCAAGCTATTTTCTAAAGCACCCAAAGGCCAGACAAGGAATAATGTATGGGAGATTGACCAAGGAGAGTTTCGACCTAGAAATAAGGAGGAATTTTCTGACAGTGAGAACAATCAACCAATGGAACAGCTTGCCCTCGGATGTTATGGGAGCTTCATCACTGGAGGCTTTCAAGAAGAGATTGGACTGCCATTTGTCAGAAATGGTGTAAGGTCTCTTGTTTGGGCAGGGGGTTGGACTAGATGACTACAAGGTCCCTTCCAACTTTGTTAATTTGTTTTTAAAAAACTGTTTTTTGCAAGACCATCTGTCCTCAGTAGTATCTGCCCATCCTATAATATCTGCTGCAGAGGCATGACTGTAACTTTGTTGCTTGTATCCTTAGCATTTGTATTGATATTGATATTGTTTCCTGATTGCTTATTTGTACCCTATGACTATCCTTAACTGTTGTACCTTATAATTCTTAATGAATGTATCTTGTCTTTTTATGTACAGTGAGAGCATATGCACCAAAGACAAATTCCTTGTGTGTCCAATCACACTTAGCCAATAAAGAATTCTATTCTATTCTATTCTATTCTATTCTATTCTATTCTATTCTAGTCTAGTCTAGTCTAGTCTAGTCTAGTCTAGTCTAGTCTAGTCTAATCCATCCCATTCCATTCCATTCCATCCCACCACATCCCATTCCATCTCATCCCATCCCATCCCAGGCCAGTCCAGTCCAGTCCAGTCCAGTCCAGTCTATCCCACCCCACCCCACCCCGCCCCACCCTACTCTACTCTACTCTACTCTACACTATTCTATTCTATATTCTTTAATATAGAGGATGCTATCTCCAGGAACCAGAAAATCATACCTTCTCAACTACAGCTCCCTTCCTATGGATCAGCAGTCTCTTGCTGGTCTTTAGGAAGATCACTCAAATGGGGTTGTGCTAGCAGGCCTTGGAGGGTGGGACACTGTAAAATTCTGCCCTCTGTTTTTTCTTGGGTTTGGCCAAGTGTTTAAATGTCCCCATTGTTTCCATCGGAGTTGAGTGTTGTTTTATTGTTTTTCTGTCTTTTATGTTTTAGCCAGATTTACTTCAGAGTTATTTTAGTTTTTAAAGGACTTACATGCCTACCTATCTCATATAACGACTCCAGGCAGCTCATAAAGAACCCAGGGAAACATGGCTAAAAACCAAAGAACATTTTCTCCCAGGCACCAGACCAAAAACCCTCCCAACTAAACCTCCACTCTAACCCAATGGTTGGGGAAAGGGCCAGGTTTTCATGGTCTTCTGGAAGGCTAAATCAGTATAAATCCTTTGAATCTTAGGTGGGAATCTGTTCCAAAGGGCTCGAGTGGCCACCAATAAAGCACATCTTCAGGATCCTGTCAGGTGGCAACATTTAAGGGAAGAGACCCAGATCCTGTCCTATTTGAACTGGAATGGCCTATGAGCCTCAGAAGTAAATAAGCAAGTAAATAAGTAAGTCTAAATAACCTTTATTCAAAGGGTAAGACTGAGGATCAAAAAATCATGTAATTGAAGCCCTTTTCACATTAATTGCATGAGTGATGCATAGAATATAGCACAACAAAGATGATCAGGGGACAGGAGGCTAAAACATATGAAGAACTAGCGTGGGTTCTAGCATGGATGCACGCCTGATGATCAGCTGGCTGGCATGCATGTGCAGGCTGGGTTTTGGCATTGCCGCACGTGTGGAGGGATTGTGCTCTGGAAAAGCTGAACTTCCAGTTATGGTGTGCATGCACACCTGACAATCAGCTGGCCAGTGCGCATGCACACACCGGTTTACGGCACTGGTCAGGACAGCTGATCATCACGTGCAGCAGGAACCTGGAAAACAAACAGGCAAAGCCACTCATGCCGGGTGACATGTGCCACTTTGGGCAGGTGTACCATAGGTTCGCCATCACGTCCCTATATCATTGCAGAGAAATGGTTGTCTAATCTCTTCTTTAAAACTTCCAGTGATGCTTGCACAACAAAGATGCTGAGGGGACCGGAGGCTAAAACATATGAAGAACGGTTGCAGGAACAGGGTATGTCTAGCTTAATAAAAAGAAGGACTAGGGGAGACATGATAGCAGTATTCCAATATCTCAGGTGCTGTCACAAAGAAGAGGGAGTCAAACTATTCTCCAAAGCATTTGAGGGTAGGACAAGAAGCAATGGGTGGAAACTAATAAAGGAGGGAAGCATAAAGAAATAATCATTTTGAAACAGATACCAAAAAAAAATTAGAGAAATAAGGAGGAAGTATTCCTTCCTATCTAAGAAATTATATAAAAAGGGAATATGGTTCAAGTGGTTATTGCCAGAGGGAATGCTGATCTTCTGGGAGGGAGGTAAAGTAAGACTCAAAACATTAAGTGAGGCTGAGGCTTTTATTAAAAAACATTCTCCCCAGCTGGGAGGCGAAGACGGGGGAACGGAGGGAGCGACGGCCCCACCCGGGGAAAGGGAAGAGAAGTCAATTGCAAAAAGACTCAGATCGCAAAAATAATTTTATTTGAAATACAATTGTAATTGTTGATACAAGATAAAATGGCAAAAAAAAAAGATGATTGAATATATAGGCTATACAATGTAATCTTTTTATATGTTTATCTTTTACTTTTAACATTGTAAATTTATGAAGTTTCGGGAGGGTCAACACCAACGGCAAGGAAGCTACCAAAATGTTACCTTTACCCTATACCTTTTCCCCTGTAAAATTTTTGAAAACCAATAAAATACTTTTCAAAAAAAAAAGAAGAAGCAACGGGTGGAAACTAATCAAGGAGAGAAGCAACTTAGAACTAAGGAGAAATTTCCTGACAGTTAGAACAATCAATCAGTGGAATGACTTCCCTCCAGAAGTTGTGAATGCTCCAACACTGCAAGTCTTTAAGAAGAGATTAGACAACCATTCGTCTGCAATGATATACGGCTGTAATGGTGAACCTATGGCACACGTGCCCAAAGTGGCACGGAAAGCCATGTCACCTGGCACATGTGGCCTTGCCTGTTTGTTTTCCAGGTTCCTAGTGCACATGAGGATCAGCTGTCCTGACCAGTGCCCAAAACCAGTGTATGCATGCTGATTGTCAGGTGCGCATGCACACCATAGCCTCGAAGTTCAGCTTTTTCGGAGCACAATCCCTTCACAGGTGTGGCAATGCCGAAAAGTGGCCTGCATATATGTGCCAGCCAGCTGATCATCGGGCGTGCATCCAGGCTAGAACCCAGAAGTTCGGCTTTTCTGGAGTGCGGCCCCCAATAAGAGTGAGCACGCAACATTTCTGCGTGACCTTTTCGGCATGCTCAGCATCTTTAACTGCTCAGTCATCTCGCCCCCCACCCCACCCGACCAGACTAAAATAAGAATTTATTTTTGTGGACACCATTGTGGACACCGCCACCCAGAGGCGTAGCGTGGGGGGTGCAGGGGGGGCCGGACGCACCGGGCGCAACATCTGGGGGGGTGCGCTCCAGAGACCCGACTCGGAAGCTCTCCTCCGCGGGTCTCTGGAGTTGGCGGCGGCGGCGCCTGGGCGCTCCTGGGCTGGCGAGAGTCGGGGAGCGAACAGCGGCCAGTAGGGGCCAAACCCTCCCGGGCCATCCCCCGGCTGAGGCCAGCACCGGCTCCTCGCACCCACCAGCGCCACCCGAGGGGGCCAGGCGAGACTTAAAGGCGCAGGTCTTTCGAAGCAACGGCCGTGCGGAGACCCTGGAAGACTCCTCCGTTCCGAGCCAGCCAGAGGAGCGGCGACCTGGGCCCCGCGGCGGCCCGGGAAGACCCTCTTGCCCCGGCTTTCGGGCCGTCGCCCTCCGTAGAAAGGAGCGTCGGGTGTCCCAGGCCCGCACCACACAAAGGGCGCCCGCTTCTCCCCAAGGCGAGGCAACGAGTGTCGGACCCGGATGGCCGAGCCCTTTTACTTGCCTTGCCCCGGGTGCTGACAACCCACGCTACGCCACTGCCGCCACCCCTCCAACATTTTCCATTTTCCTTTCTAAAGCATCTGCCTGAGTCTAAATCGCACTGTATCTTTCAAATGTCATGCTGTAGCTTTTATCTACTTTCATGATAGTCTGGCCTTTTGGGGTTTTTAAAAAATGTCTTAGTGATACTGAATGCTGCTCCCACATTCCTGGCCCATGGAGTTGTATCGTTTCCCATAGCAACTAAAACACGATGCAGTTTGTTTTTTAAATGGATAGACATTTGAACATTAATATTATTCAGTAGAACTCTAATGTGCGTAGGACGAGAAATGCAAATATCTGACATACAGAATGACATAGTTTTCTGACCAGGATAGCAACAAGAACTGGGTGTGGCCTGAAACAATTGGGAGTTTTTGACACAAAGGCATTTTCGAGAAATTGGCTGTCGTAGCTTTGCTCCCAACTTTGCTTCCTGTCAGTCATTAAGAAATGAAAATACATTAGATTTAAAATAAATTAGATTAGAAAATAGATTAGCGTGAAATCCAGCTGGGTGAACCAATCGCTCTCTCTCAGCCCAGCCCACTTCACAGGGTTGTTTTTGTGGAGAGGGAAACAGGAGATGGAAGGAATATTATGCATGATAGCCACATTGAATTACTTATAAAATACTAAAGTTGAGATAAAAATCAAACAAATAGATAAAATATTCTACTCTGCAAAACAATGGCACAAACTGGTTGATCTTACAGTCTTTAAAACAGAAGTATGGAACCTTAGGAGCTTCTGAGTATTGCTGAACTACAATTCCCCGAATCCCTCACCACTGTCTATTCTGGGTACATAGCAGAGGTGGATTCCTACCAGTTTGGACTGGTTCAGCCAAGTAGGTTGTAACTCAGCTGGCCACGCCCCATGCGAGGACCATGCCCAGTTAGAACTAAGGAGAAATTTCCTGACAGTTAGAACAATGAATAAGCAGAATGACTTGCCTCCAGAAGTTGTGAATGCTCCAACATTGGAAGCTTTTAAGATGTTGGATAACCATTTGTCTGAAGTGGTGTAGGGTTTCCTGCCTAGGCAGGAGGTTGGACTAGAAGACCCCCAAGGTCCCTTCCAACTCTGTTATACTATTCTGTTCTATTCTATTCTATTCTATTCTCTAGCATCGCCACTTTGGTGGAAAAAGTGGGTTCTGCAATGTGCTCTTGAGTTTTTGTTGAAGTAGACATTCCACTGCATCAAGGAGAACGAAGCAACGCAACTTCATTAGGCAAGGAACCTCACTCCAGAGATCACAAGTGATTTTTTTTACACTTTGCAAACAAACTACTCAAAGCCTCTGAATTGCCAAAGAAAAAAATGGCTTTTCTTTAATTTCAAAAAAGGCTGTGCAGAACCAAATTATCATCATCACCATCATTGTCATCCTTGATTCTTGAAATGAGCCAATGTCACATGATCAGAAGGGGCGTAACTTCCTTGTCTGAAGATGGTACTGGACAAGGAAAAGACCAGCAGAAAAGATGGGATGAAGGGTTGAGCGATACAAGAAACTAACGAAACCTGCAGGCACTAAGCGTAGCAGCCGTAGAAGAGCATTTGTTTTTGATAGCTCCTACTGGAACAATAACTGACATCGGGCAACATATATTTTTTGTCATTTGAAACTTACAATTCTTTAAATAATCTGCAGGCAGTTCCATCATAGTGAGTCTGCAGCAGGTAGAAGGCAAGGCGGGATGTGACAATTCTCCAAAATTCCCTCTTCGATGTATCCCCTAGCATGCTATGCTCCAGTGATGGGCTTCAATTTTTTTAGAACCTACTCTGTAGGTGTGGTCTATTTTGTGGGCGTGGCTTGGCAGTCATGTGACAGGGTGGGAGTGGCCACCTTTTAAAATGTGGTGAAACTCATTTAACAACGCTCTTGCTTAGCAACCAAAATTTTGGACTCAATTGTGATGATTCTTTCTTTCTTTCTTTCCTTTCTTTCCTTTCTTTCTTTCTTTCTTTCTTTCTTTCTTTCTTTCTTTCTTTCTTTCTTTCTTTCTTTCTTTCTTTCTTTCCTTCTTTCCTTCCTTCCTTCCTTCCTTTCTCCCTCCCTTCCTTTCCTTTCCTTTCCTTTCCTTTCCTTCCCGTTGGGTCACTGGCAGCGGCGGGCCAGATTTACTTCCAGGTACACTGGTGGAACTCCCTCTCACCGGTTCTCTAAATTTCACCAACCGGCTCTCGCGAGTAGGTGCAAGCCTGCAGAAACCCACCACTGCTATGCTCCTACTCAGACCTGATATAAAAGCAGAAACTCTGTTTTCAAGAATGTTTATCAATATAACTGTTTCAGGCTTTTGTTCTTATTGGTTGTTTTTAGAGATTTGTTCCTTTTTTTAAAAAAACTTCTCACCCCATATACTTCCTTTTCTTAAAAGGTCTGGTATAATTTAAGGATTATTCCAGTTATTCATATGTAAGCAACATTGCCACAACACAGTCAGCTAGCCAGGACATGATGCAAGACATAATATTCCATTTAAAATAACTCATTTAGATAGCTCATTTAAAATAAGGAAGGGGAGAGAGTTAACTTTTATTATTATTATTATTTTGGACTTATCTTTCTGAATATTGGGGGAATGGAAGGTTGCTTAATAGTTATATTTAAATGACATGCATAATCTCTCGTGTTGCATGGAAAATGACAAACTGCAAGCCCCTCTGTTAAGATTTTCTTCAATCTGTAGCTGTACTACGTACTGCACAAAGCCAAAATGTGTCTTGCTTGCATATCACTTATCCTTGCTGTGTGAATTTGGTCGGTGGTTGGAACCATGACTTCTGGCTTAGCGTGCTGTATGAATCCCGCCAACATTTATGCAATGTGATTTATTGCATAAATAGGGTTTACTACCACATGTGCTTTTAGTTCTTTATTACGGTCAAAGACCAGCAATACACGTTACATTTAACCAAATATTAAAAAGTACTAACTTTAAGATATAATTTTAAAAATGTCAGAAGTATAAGTGGAAAGTAGCATTCATGTTCTCACTTTGTTCAGGTCATTTGCTGGTTTACTTAGGTGCAAAAGCGTTAAGTATGTATGTAAAAACCATGGTCCAGAAATTGTTAGAGATATGTCCAAATGATTGGTACGAGATCACAACTATCCTTCTATAACCAATTTTTTTCTTATGGACATTGCTCTGGTTTCTCTTCAGATCGTATAAATCTTTCGCTTTTAGTTCTAGAACAGGGGTGTCAAATTCAATTTCATTGAGGGCCGCATCAGGGCTGTGTTTGACCTTGGGGGGGGGGAATTCAAGGGGACGTGGCCAGCTCAATGTCACTCAGGTAGGCGCCTATGGTGGCCCGAGTGTTCTGACAGCGAAAATGGGCTCCCAAGCTCCATTTTCAGTTGCGACGGCCTTCTGCAATCCTATGCCAGTGAAAATGGAGCTTGGGAGGGCCGCATGTGGCTTTCCCAAGCTTTGTTTTCACTGATAGAGAGTTGCGGGAGTCCATCGCAGCCAAAAATGGAGCTGGGGAGCCCATTTTTGCTGTCAGAGGCACCAAGGGCCGGTCCCTCCCTGTTTCTGCCCGCGGGCCTTGAGTTTGACACCCCTGTTCTAGAATAAAGATATAAACTAAATATTTGTAGAGTTTCCAAAATATGGAACAGGAAGCTCCTTTAAGGAACGGAGCCCTTCAGGCGTCAGGTTGCCCATTTGACCTAAATTGAACCCTTTAAAAGTCAAGATGATTTGCTTTATGTCTCATGTTTCTAATATAAAAGAGAAGGAAAACTAAACATTGCTTAGCTTCTCTACGGTTTCTGACTGCAGCTCCCTTCCAGATTGTGTTTTAGTCCCTTAATCCCTCATTCACATTCAGTTCTCTCCTTGATAGAAGAGACAGACGTCATTCAACATGTGGTATAGCTTTGGAGCACACAATCTACCATTTTTTTGAGCAAGTCTTTGATCCTGCTATTCATGCTGAATTCCAAGTCATCTCTACTCTAAAGAGCTGAAGAAATATTCATGCTTTGTCTACATCAAACTCTGGCACTTTTTTACAAGTAGGTCCGGAGATTATAATGAGACTCATCCTTTAAAACCACAAATATAGAGCTTTTTTTATACCAGATGAAATTTATTTTATAAACATTACTTTCTACTTGCTGTTCTGGAAAGCAAAGTTTCCATTTAATATCCATCAGAATCTTTTTATAGTATCCATCAGAAAACTGTTGCTACAGCTGTAGAAAAAACTGAGTAAATAATGAAATCCACATAAATGCTCGTGCAGCTGCTATGAACAAAGCAATATTTTCTTTTGTAACGCATCTGATAAGAACAAAATTTGCAACTCAGCTTTGCTGATAGATGTTTGTTTCTGGTTATCTCAGGAAAAGAAAAATTGTATGTATGTAACCTCGACTAAATTTGATGGCTGTTTCACAGAAATGCCTCAATAGTATTGTAAATTGGCAACATTCATTCATTAAAATAAAAGATATTTAGAAGTAGAAGCATTTTGGAGGAAGAAATCCAGTGCAAGGTAGACTTCCTGAGCAAAGTTCTTGTCCTCTGTCTTCCTTCTACAAAAGAGCCATAAATAAAGTCTTTTCTGCTTTCATTGTCTTGGCAATTCCGTTATTTTCTCACCCTCGTTTTAAACTGGAAGAACTGGAGTAACAATTGTACATATTTCTCAAGCTGGTTTAGAATTAGAATAGAATAGAGCTGGAAGGGACCTTAAAGGTCTTCTAGTCCAGCCCCCTGCTCAAGCAGGAGAACCTATACTATTTCAGATGTGACTGTCTAGTCCGGTCATGGAACGCATGCCAAAGGTGGCATGCAGAGCCCTCTCTGAGGGCATGCGCACCATTGCCCCAGCTCAGCCAGCTGGTCGCCAGGTTTCCAATCTATGTGCTGGTCAGCTGGTCATTGGGTTTTCGAGGCATCCATGCGCACCAGCCAGATGGTCATTGGGTTTCCAGTGCTCTGGTGCTCATAGGCATGCACCTTTTGGTTTGGGCACTGTGGCGAAAAGGTTCACCATCACTGGTCTAGTCTCTTCTTAAAAACATCCAGTGATGGAGCACCCACAATTTTTGAAGGCAAGCTGTTCTAATGGTTAATTGTCCTCACTATTAGGAAGTTTCTCAATTAGTTTCAGGTTGCTTCTTTCTTTGATTAGTTTCCAACCATTGTTTCTTGTCCTGCCCTCTGGTGCTTTGTCGAATAGCTTGACTCCCTCTTTTTTGTGGCAGCCCCTCAAGAAATAGAATACGGCTATCATGTTGCCCCTAATTCTTCTTTTCTTTAGACTAGTCTGTTAGGGGTAAAAAACACCCCTGTTGAAAAATAAACAGGCGGAATGGTGCAATACACCGGACAGCAAGAGATACGTTGCTTAAACCACACAATAACTATCAAACACTGATAGTAGAAAAAATAAATAGCCTTTACTCTTGATGTAACTAAAATACTTCTTCCAAATAGTGATACTAACTCTTCTAACAATAAACAGTCCTTCACCAAAACACAGTTATTTTACAGTCAGCCAAAACAATGATACTTCTTCCATCTTCAGGTTCAGCTTCTTCCTCAGTGGCAATCAGGAAGCAAAGGAAAGCAAAAGGGAATGAACTGTGTTTCCAGCTGCCTTTTATGATTGAGTTGGGAAGCACAGCCAATCAGACTCCACATAGTCCTTAAAGTTACATATACCCTTTAAGAATCTTGGCTTATATATATATTGTCAACCCAGCATCAGGATAATTATCCTAACTTAGTCAAGTAATACACTTTCTAGATATCTAGCTCAATAAAATTACTGAGTCCAGATTCTAAAAGAATTTAGCTGTATCATTGTGATCACATTTCCTTCTGTTTCTATCGAGTTTGAATGCTTTAGAATAGCTTGTCCTATGCAGCATTTCTCCTAGCATTATCTAACCCCCAACATACTCTAACCAATCTAGTGCTGCTGAGAGGCACTGAAGCACAGTTCTCATCTCTGATGGACAGTATGGCACATTGGCCATTGAGGAAGCTCCTCTTACTGACAGCAGCTGTCCAGGATCTCAGGCAAATCTCTTCACCTTCTCCTGCCATTTGATGCCTCTGATTGGAGAAATAAGAGCCCTGCCTGAATCAAGTCAGGACTAAGGACAGATCAATCCCAGAGCAAGCAATATTGAGCAAACAGATACATTCAGGATCATGAACGCAGAGGGGTGGAGGGGAGGCGTGTTTATGGCTTTCTTTTCCTAAGAGCAGATATTTAAAGAATAGTATTTGTGAACTGGAGAAGAGCCTAATGCTGGGAAGGATTGAGAGCAAAAGAAGAAAGGGACAACAGAAAATGAGGTGGTTGGATGGAGTCACTGAAGCAGTAGGTGTGAGCTTAAATGAACTCCAGAGGATGATAGAGGACAGAAAGGCCTGGAGGAACGTTGTCCATTGGGTTGTGATGGGTCAGACACAACTTCGCAACTAACAACATTTGAGAACAAGTATGCGATAAAGAGCTGATAGAACTAATAGCTAGTATCTCAATCTTCCATGAATTTGTCCAATCCTCTTTTGAAGTCACACTTAAATCTAATGTTTAAAGCAATGGGATGGTTTCCAGGAAAATGTCCTATATCTCAGTCTTGTGACTTCAGGATGCTGCAAATGGCCATCAATGCAAGCTGGTTGTTGAGAGCCAAAAACGTGGTGATGTGACATGGCGTGTGGATTACAGAATGTCAAATACAAGTCAGAAGTAGCTTTTCGGGTTCCATCATACTAACTGGCCCTAAGTCTAGGTAGACTACCTATACTACGTGCAACACCTGGTAGAAAGCCGGGCATAACTCAAATAAACTCATTAAGTAACCATATCTACTTGATAGCCATTATTAAATTTGATGGCAGCAAATTTGACAGTTTAATAGTGCATTAGCTGTACTTGGCATCTCCTACGTACAATTAGGTAGCTTAAAACTGAGCTGTAGTTCTTCCCCACAGTGTCATGGCAAATCAACAAAGTTGTAAAGACTTTTCTTAAGTAATTTAATAATTTCTTTAGAGTATCTCAGAAAAAAGGTAGCAAAATGCATTTTAAAAATGTTTGGGCATGTTTACACAATGTCTTTATGGATAAACATAATGTGTAAAGCAAGTTACTGAATTAACTTGTTTTTCAGCTGACAGAGTAGAGTAGAATAGAAATAGAATAGAAATAGAATAGAATAGAATAGAATAGAATTCTTTATTGACCAAGTGTGATTGGACACACAAGGAATTTGTCTTTGGTGCTTATGCTCCCAATGTACATAAAAGAAAAGATACATTCATCATGAATCATAAGGTACAACACTTAAGGATAGTCATAGGTTACAAATAAGCAATCAAATCATACTAGGAAACAAATTTACTGAATGGGCTTGGTTCACACAACATGCTGAGCCGCAGGAAAATCTAACAAGGTTAACTTTAGCTCAGCATAGCAGGCTGTCCAAATGCAACCGCTAGGGTTTTAACTAACCTGGCCGAGCCTATTATGTGAATACAGCCTCTTGCATTCTTGTCCATGTGGTTTTGCAAAACAAAATGAAGAAAGACTTAGAAACCCTTCGAAAGTAGGGGAGAAATGAATTATCATCGATGTGTGACACTGTAAGAAGGTAATGGAAAAATCTTTCAAGGCCATGTTTGTGGTTACCTTTTTACCAGTTGCGGCATTTAAAAGCTGAAGTGGCCCCCAAAATGTGGTTCCCCAGTTCCTTACCTATTTGTCACTCAGCTCAGCATGGTGGCTGAAAGTTCCCTGCGAAATGTATGAATGTCTTCTAGTCCAATCTATGCAGTCTGATTAACGTTTCTCTTGCCGAATTGCTGTCTGCATTGAAAGCAATGTGTCTATAACATAAGCATCTATCAGAAAGCCAGTGGGGAATCAATCTTAAGTACCAGGCTGTCACCTAGTTGAGGAGGAGGCAGGAAGCAGAGGTGCCGTGGAGCCGTGCTTTTCAAGCTATTCAGGCTGGTTTATCACAACAGGAAGGGCTATTTATAAATTATGGGCAATAACTCCTTGAGCAGGTCTCTCTCTTGCCCGTTGCTAATCAGAGATAAATCACGGCTCCTCTTTTTCATAATAGGCACAGCCTTTGCAAACAATAATGTACAACAGCAGAGACTTGGTATTGAGTTTCCAGCTATGCTGACAAGAGGGAGAAGTAAAGAGAAGCTCAGCTCAGCCAACAGGGAATATCTGTTTTCCAGGGCCAAATTAATCACAGCAATAAGCCTATCAACTGATCTATGCTTTGCTGTGAACATTCTTCTGAAACTCCTTCCAAAGGTTGTATTTTTGCTGAAATAACAGTATACAGACAGCTGGAGAGAGGGGTGGAAGGAGGGAGGGAGAGAGATGGTTTCAAGCTGCTATGTAAATGAATGGTAATAGTTACAGTAGGGCTGTTTGGGAGAGGGAAATGCCCGTTATTACTAATAAATAGCAATAGCACTTAGACTTGTATACCGCTTCATAATGCTTTTACAGCCCCCTCTAAGTTTACAGAGTCAGCATATTTCCCCCCCCCCCCAACAATCTAGGTCCTCATTTTACCCACTTCAGAAGGATGGAAGGCTGAGTCAACCTTGAACCAATGAGATTTGAACTGCCAAACTGCAGCTAGCAGTCAGCTGAAGCAGCCGGCAGTACGGCACTCTAACCATAGGGCTACCACAGCTCTATGGATATATTAAAAAGTTTGTTAGATGTTCCAAGTCATTTTACTTGCATCAGAAAAGTTATTTCTAGCATCATATCAACAGTGAGCAAGAATGGAGACAGAAATGTTCTTTAGCTATAATGTGAACCAGGCTATGCAAAAGGATGGATGGATGCAGTGGTGGGATTCAACCAGTTCCCACCAATTTGGGAGAACTGGTTGTTAATTTCCTGAGCAGTTTGATGAATTGGTTGTTGGAAGAAATCATTAGGGTAGAGAACCAATTGTTAAATTATTTGAATCCTAACACTGGATGGATTCATGGATCAGAGGTGGTATTCAGCAGGTTCTGACCAGTTCTGGAGAACCAGTAGTGGAAATTTTGAGTAGCTCGGAAAACCAGTAAATACCACCTCTGACTGGCCCCGCCCACATCTATTCTCTGCCTCCCGAGTCCTAGCTGATTGGGTGGAGAATGGAGATTTTACAGTATCATTCCCCTGCCATGTCCACCAAGCCACACCCACTAAGGCATGCAGTGGTGGGTTCCTACTGGTTTGGCCAAACTAATACTGGTTTGACGGCATGAGTCGCTGGAACCGGCAGTGACCCAGGCCTGTCATGCCCCCAAATTGGTTCTCTGGGAGGCACCATAGATGCCGCCATCCTGTTTTCAGCTTCTGCACATGCACAGAACAATATTTATTGCACTGCACATTTTTATTGCATTGCACAGCGTGCACGTGGGGCACACCCAAAAGCAAACCAGCAGTAGTGACTGCTAGAACCCACCCCTGAACCCACAGAATCAGTAGTAGAAAAATTTAAATCCCGCTACTGCTTCCAAGGTTGGTAAAATGAGGACCCAGATTGACTTTGTAAATCACTTAAAGGGGACTGTAAAGCACTATATAAGCGGTATATAAGTTTACGTGCTATTAATCTATTAATCTATAAATACTAAAGATTTAGCAATTACAATAGAATTTACTTTAAAAACAGGTGCACTATATAGTACATAGAATCAGAAATTATGTCTCTTGGAAGGAAAAAGCTTTGTCAGGACAGGAGTCTATCTACGTCAGGGGTCTCCAACCTTTGCAACTTTAAGTCTGAAGGACTTCAGCTCCCAGAATTCTCCAGCCAGCAAAGCTGGGAGCTGAAGTCCTTCAGACTTAAAGTTGCAAAGGTTGGAGACCCCTGATCTATGGTACTTTATTCAGGACTCATGGATTAGGGACTAAGAGTTTTCATGTTTTCGGAGCATTTTTCCTAAAAGTTCAGTAGAACCTGACAATAATTAACACTTAGCATTGTATATTACATCCCATCTATATGATCCGTTCTGAAATAAGATTTTAAAATGCAGAATTTACAACTGAAAATCTTGGTCTGCATTCGGACTATAATGATTCTTCTCACTTTCTACTTTGCAAAAATGTCTTTTAAAGGTTTTGAAATCTTGCTTACATTTTATGCCATTTTGGTTGATATTCTAGTAATGACATTAGCCAATTCTGATTTCCCCCCCCCTGTGGTCAACATGAGTATGATAGCATTAGCATTATATGTCTTTTGATAGAAAGTTAGAAAGTGCACATCTATTAAGCCTTGTTAAGGATAGTATCATTTTCATCTGTGTTAAGTCACAATGGAAAAATATTGAACAAGATATTTTCTTGCAGTATGTGCTTGCACTTAACTATTTATTAGCTCTACTAGTCTTGATGTTCTTGTATTATTACTGCATGTTCTACCCTTCCTTAAACATATTTTCCGCAGTAAGAAAAAGACAAGAGAAATAATGCAAAAAAAGACAATATACACCAAGAAGAGCAAAAAACGTAAACCCTAAGGTAGCCCATATAAATTTTGTTTGAAAGTACGATGAAAAACATTGCTCTAGAGCTTCCGTTCGTGATGCGAGGGCGGAGTTCGTGATGCGAGGCGGAGTTCGTGAAGTGAGGCGGAGTTCGTGCAGCGGAGCATTTTTTACGAACTTTTCCGTTTGTGTAGCGAAACGGTGTTCGTGAACCGGGGCACATTTTTTGGGAAATTTTTGGTCGTGAAGCGAATTGGACATGATGAGAGGCGTTCGTGGTCCGAGGTACCACTGTATATGCAATCAAGCCCTCTCCCTTTATAAATATATAGCCCCATTACAAATAAATTGTTTGATCACTAGGCTAGACTTATTATGGTAACACAAAGTATCATTTATACAACATATAATTTTCTGGTTTAATTTATTGTTTACTGTAATCACATCCATAGAACGCAGAAGAATGTGGGAATAAGGGAAGGAGATCCTGTCACCTTTTTGATATTTTCAACTTCAACCACAGTACTGATTCATTTAAACTTTTATATACGGCTTATTTTTACTCATTCTTGTAGAAATATAGAATCATGGGGCTGGAAGGGCCCCATAGAGGTCTTCTAGTCCAACCCTCTGCCCATGGCAGGTGGCCTTATACCATCCCGGGGAAATGGATATCCAATATTGTCTTGAAAACTGATTTTACCTTGAAGTAGACACTAACTCAAGACTAGGTCTTCTTTCAAGAGAGCCTGGCTCCTTCCAGAATAGGGTTAAGACAGTGTAGTATTGCTCTGCGTTATCATTGGTCTCTTTTAAATGAAGTTGGACAGGGAAGAAGGTTTTGCAATTCCCTCCATCTGCGGCCATTCTTTTTTCTTCAACAAAAGTGAAAACACAATGCTCAGTTCAGATGAGTTGACTGGTTGTTTTCACTTGGTTGATTTGTTGACAAGAAGCACATGACTGGCCAAAAACTACCGGAGGTCTCGACCGCACCAAAAAAGCAGCTGCCATCGTTGCCCTGTTCTTTGCGTCAGCTGTGCACGCACATCCCATTGGCTACTGGACCAGAAGGACTTGCCCAGGCAAGTCTGAGTGGAGCAGTGCAACAGGCAATGGGATGTACGTGCATGACAGGCGCAAAGAACATGGTGGCAATGGCAATGGCTTTTTCAACGCGTTCGAGATCTCCGGTAGTTTTCAGCAGCCTCCAGCCAGCCGCTGCTACCGGGAAGCAACTGTAAAGAGGTAGCAGTTGGGAGGTTTTTCGCAGTCACACTGAAAAAGAGAGCTTGCTTTCTGGAGTCCAGACCAGCCGCCATGGGAGGTACTGTAAGTCCAAAGGAAGAGACAGTCACGGAGGAGGCAGTGGGGCTAGGGCCGGAACCTCTGAAGGAGCAGAAACAGGACTGGCAAAGGGAGAGTGGCCAGCATGCAGGAGGAGGCCCTTGACAGATTAAGTGAGGCCTAGGTAGAAAATAGGTAGAAAGATAGAAATTCATCTTTTTTACCTACCGGGTTCTGTGGGCGTGGCTTGGTGGGGGGAGACTCATGTGACTGAGTGGGTGTGGGCATGAGTGATGTCAAGTTGGCCATGTCCACTCAGTCATGTGACACACACAGCCCACCAAGCCACACCCACAGAACCGGTAAGAAAAAAATTTGAACACCACCACTGATCAAGAGAGGCTCTTTTTGTTTAAAAAATCACAAAACAAATCCTACATTTAGTATGCTTTATCAAAATAAATAAAGACATTGCGAAAAGAGAAAGAAAAAAGAACCACTCACCTTCTCCTTCTCAAATTATCTTTGGCAGCTCTATGATCTCAATAATAGAGAGTTGTGATTAAAAATGCATAGACATTTTCAGAAGTAAATGTTTCATTGGGAAATAGATGCCTGGACAATATGATAGTGGTGAAAGAAAACAGATAAATATAGGCGGCAACCGGATCCTGTATGTTTTAGATTTATCTTGTAGAATAACAACTGCACTGCTAAATTGATCTAAAGATGGAACATGTCGAGTGATGTCTATTCTGATAACTAACAAAGGTCTAGGGTTTCAGGTAAGGTCTTTCATGAATTACCTGATATTCTTCCACTTGTTTTTTTAAAATTTTTCATTTACAAACATGTAAAATACACACACACAAAATTTAGGCATACATCACATTTACACAATACAATACGAACAGGAGCTTCTTGTTCTTTCTAATAGCAATTGTCAATCGATGCCGCTCACCTTATATTATTTCCCCTTCTATTATATTTCATTTGGATTTCACCATTCTTAACCCTCTTATTTTACTCATGACTACAATTTTTAAGTTTTGTTGTATTCCTTCATTGGTTCTTGTTTCTTTCCTTCATCCACCTATACCATTTATTCCATATCTGATAGAATTCTGATTCTTCCTTTCCCTGGGTTTCTTTAGTTAATTTGTCCATTTCAGCACAATCCATAACCTTTCTTATTATTTCATCTTCACTTGGAGTTAATTTATTTTTCCATTTCTGGGCAAATGCAATCCTTGCCGCCGTAATTATATGTAGTATTAAATACTGGATTTCTTTTTTGTATTTCACAGACACTATTCCTAATAAAAAAAACCCTCAGGCTTCCATTCTATTTTAATTCCTGATATTGCCTCCAACCAATTTTTGATTCTTTTCCAAAAAATTTTAGCCTTGTCACAGGTCCACCATAAGTGGTAATATGTTCCATGTATTGATTCACATTTCCAACATTTTGGGGAGGTATTTGTTGAGATTTTAGATAACCTTGTTGGTACCAGGTGTCATCTGTAAAACATTTTGTACTGATTTTCCTTGTATGCAACTGATAGTGTCATTTTTAAGTTTGTTTCCCAAAATTTTTCCCATTTGTCTAATTCAATATTATAGTCAAAGTTCTGTGCCCATTTTATCATTTGTTCTTTCACAATTTCCTCTTCCATTTTATACTTCAGGAGAAATTTAAATATTCTCTCTATCATCTTTCTATCTGGGCTTTGAATAATTTTATCCAATTCGTGTTGATTCTTCCACTTGTAAATGCCAAAGCTGAACTGAGGACATTCCAGAAACCAAATATCTGGTCTACAGCTCACTTTGAGTCTTTTCTTGTGTACCTTGAGATCAAATGGAAAGTTCACAAATGGAACAATATGGAAGAAGGCCTTACTTCTAGCTCATTTGCTTACAGGTATTCTTTTGGTGAAAAAAACGAGTCTAGAAAATTATGGGGAAATGATAAAAATAAAAATAGCGCCAACATAATTTGCCTCATCAGAATCTCAGCATCCATACCAAAGCAGGGTTGAGAGAAATTTGAAAGAAATTCAAAGGCATCTTGAGAAGGAGTTTGAAAAGCAGAAGCTGTCTTTTCGGTGATAGCAAACATTTGGAACTTGAGGGCAGATTTAAAAGCAGTGTGCAGTATCAACAAATCTGTTTTTAAAAGCAAAAGATCAAAAAGAGACTACAGACTGTTATAGCTCTGTAGATACTTTCTTTCATGGAACATATAAAGAGATTGGATAGGTTTTTGTTTTTGTTTGCTTTTTCTTGTAAAGTCAGAAGGAGGAAATATTAAATCCAGACTGAGGGCCTTTATTAGATCAGCTGAAAGTATATAAAATAATTGCAAACTTTTGAGTTTCCATAATGCTGTATCAGGCAAAATATTCCGTGAGCTAATACAAAGATGGAGCGGGGGCGGTCGGAGCAAAATAGCTAGCGATGTGGTTACATCTTGAGCCATTTACAACTTTAGATGAATTGTGGGATTAATTTAGTCCCATTCATTTCATCTCTATCATCTACAGTAGCAAAGATAGTTCCCCCATTTTAACAACCTAGTTTTTGAAGTCAACATTATTTCCATGTTGTTTTATTGCAACATCAGAGAGATTACATTGCATTTCAATGTATTTTTACTTCTTCTCTATGGTCTAGACCAGTGGTAGTCAACCTGGTCCCTACCACCCACTAGTGGGCATTCCAGCTTTCATGGTGGGCGGTAGGTGTTTTGTCCGATACTAAAGCACTTTCCTTTTTTTAATTTAATTGACTTCCCTACTTTATAAATCACCATTACTGTGGAACCGGTGGGCAGTTAGAAAATTTTACTACTAACAGAGATACAAAAGTGGGCGGTAGGTATAAAAAGGTTGACTACCTCTGGTCTAAACTTTATAGTAATAATTTTCTGGTTATGCTTTTTTTGTTCCATTCTTTTATAGTAAAATGGAAAAGATGAGTCCCATGTGTACAAGACTTATTTGTTGCACAAGGAGTCTTTGATTTAATAATAATTTGTTTAGCAACCTTGCAAAGTTATAACACTGAAAAAATGACAACCGGTCTCACACTTACGACCATCATAGCATTTCAGGATGGCACAGTGGTTAGAGTGCAGTACTGCAGGCTACTTCTGCTGACTGCCAGCTGACTGCAATTTGTCAGTTCGAATCTCACCAGGCTCAAGGTTGATTCAGCCTTCCATCCTTCTGAGGTGGGTAAAATGAGGACCCAAATTGTTGAGGGGAATATGCTGACTCTGTAAACCGCTTAGAGAGGGCTGGAAAACACTGTGAAGCAGTATATAAGTCTAAATGCTATTGCTATTCCCACAGTCACATGATCAAAATTCGGGCACTTACTGTAGCAATCAGCATGTATTTACAACAGTTGCAGAGACCCAGGGTCATGTGATTGCCATTTGTGACCTTCCGAGAGGTCTTCTGACAAACAAAGTCAATGGGGAAAGCCAGATTTGCTTAATGACCACATGATTCACTTAACAACTGCAGTGAGTAACCTAACAATTAGGGCACAAATGTTGTAAAATTGGGTGTGAGTCTACAACTACCTTGTTTAGCAATGGAAATTCTAGTCTCAATTGTAAATCGAGATCTACCTGTATATATGTAGTGAGTGTGTCTTACAGTGGAAAGACCAGAAAAATAAAACTCTTTGAGTGATATATTTTTGAAGGGAAGGAAGAAGGGCTGCTGTGGGTAATATATGATGTAAAATAGGTGAAGTTGTAACACACATATAGGTAATTGGGTTTTCAGTTTGGGGAAGGACAACTTTTCATTCTTTTGAAGTCTCTTTTGGAGCTTCAGTTTTCATGTGTTTGCACCTCAAAATGATATGAAACGTTCAGAAATTGTCATCACATAACAGCTCTGGGTGTCCCAAAAAGGGGCAGCTCTGAAACTAAAGGACCCTTCTTTGCTTTAAGTGAGTGAGTCTATTTGCAAAATGTTCATAAAACATAAACTTTTAAAAAGTTACAGATTAGTCCACCATTTTGTATTCGTCCTCCAAAACCTAGCGATTGATTAAAAAAATATAAGAAAATGGAGTTACGTAGAAGGAACTAATTGCTCTGATACAACTTATTTATTTATTTATTTATTTAAATTTATATCCCGCCCTTCTCCACAGAGGACCCAGGGCGGCGCACAGGAAATTTAAAAAGCATACAAAATACAATAAATATAATTTAAAAACTATTAAATAATCCTATCCTGCGCTAAAACCAAATTTTAAAACCCAATTTAAAACTACCTAAAAGTCCCCATGGGAGGTTAGGCTAGGCCGGCTTGTTGAAACAAATATGTCTTAAGACATTGGCGGAAGAGGCGGGGGTCGGTGATGGTACGTAGTTCAGGGGGCAGGTCATTCCAGAGGGCTGGACCCGCCACAGAGAAGGCTCTTCCCCTGGGTGTCGCCAGTCGGCATTGTCCGGCCGACGGCACCCTGAGAAGGCCCTCTCTGTGGGAGCGTATCGGTCTAAGGGATGTATGGGGCAGGAGGCGGTCTCGCATATAGCTAGGCCCCGAGCCATGGAGCGCTTTAAAGATGGTCGTCAAAACCTTGAAGCGCACCCGAAAGGCCACAGGAAGCCAATGCAGCTCGCGCAGGATCGGTGTTATGTGGGAGCATCTAGTGGCTCCCATAATCACTCGCGCGGCTGCGTTTTGGACTAGCTGTAGCTTTCGAGTGCACTTCAAGGGAAGCCCCATGTAGAGAGCATTACAGTAGTCGAGTCGGGACGTCACGAGAGCTTGAGTGACTGCGAAGTGCAGCCCGGTCCAGTAAGGGGCGCAATTGGCGCATCAGGCGTACCTGATGAAACGCCCCCCTGGCCACGGCCGCCACATGGTCCTCCATGGACAGCCGGGAATCCAGGAGGACACCCAAATCGCGCGCCCTCCCCACGGGGGCCAGTGTTTCGCCCCCAATGGCCAGAGTTGGCCATTGGGGGCGACGCTAAAAATAAAATGCTAGCAAAATGCTTCACCAAACTCTTCAGCTCAAGATGAAATTGATTCAGTAACAAAAACAAAAAAAAAGCCAGGAAGCAAGGAAATTGGATAAATGAGAAAGTAATGTTTGTTTGCTTACCTATTCTAAAAAGCGACTTTCAATTTTCTAAAAATAACACTGTCTGGTTCTCCAAAAATAGCTAGATTTTGTTTACTGTTTTATTTTACATTTACTTTTGCAAGAAGCCCAGAGCAGTGTTTTAGCACACAAGAGCCCCATGTAGGTGGGTTACCCAGCCAATGTCATACTTGATGTCTGGGTTCCAAATAGCATCCAACAGTAAATCAAAGTCCAAGGCAAAGTGTTGCTCAAAATTCCAATTTATTAAGAGAGCCATGTTGGCACATCTGGGAAAATCCGAATCTGAAAGCTTCCTGGCTTTCCCCACCTAGCTGAAAGTTCAGGATCTTGCCCCCACTCATCCACAAGTCCATCACATGGTCCAATCTCCCACTGCCATGCTGGCAGTTCCACCCATCCAATTCCGGTCAGGTGCAGAGGTGCAGAAACAAAGGATGACCTTGGCTTTCTAGAAAGAATTTTGTTATGGCTACATAGTATGTAACTCCTTACAATCCCCCCTCCCATTTTCCCACAATAGAAAATGCATAGTAGAATAATAGAAAGTGTAGCAGGCCAAAGATCCAAAAGAAAAGATGGCTGCAGGTCTGACACTTGAAATGCAAATTTCCCCAAGGTTGTGCCCACCTGTGGTGTCAGGGCTCCATGGAAGCGAGCAGAATGGTGGGGACTGGAGAGAACAGCAGGCATGAAGATCGTGCGAACAGTCAACCATCAACAACAAATGAAACTTGGGGGCAGCAGAAGAGGAAGGTTTCTATGCATAGAACACACGAAACCCATGTATAGAGTTTGAAAGTATAAACTCTGTAGTGTCTTCCTACCCATTCACAGATTGTGAGCTGTTTAATATTACAGCATCAGAACAGTGATTTGGTTCAATGCCTATGGAGAGTCTCAATCACCCAAGTCATAGTTGTTCCAAAAGTGCTTTTTTTCAAAAGGCAACTGGACTTCCATTTTTCCTTGAAGACATTTTGCTTCTCATCCCAGAAATTTCTTCAGTTCAGAGAACTAAAGTTCAGAGAATTGAAGAAGCTGTTTAAATGGGAAGTGAAACATCTTAGATCAGGCCAATCCATTTAATATATTTTTAATTGTATTTTAATTGGATTTTATGCTCTATCATATTAATAAATAATAATAATAAATAATAAATTTTAATTTGTAGACCGCTCCCTCTCCCCATAGGGACTCGGAGCGGTGCACAGGGAGGATAAAAAACAATAAATATACAAACATATTTAAAAACAGATTAAACGATATTCCTGTGCTAAAAATTCCCCATTAAAATACTAAGATTCCCCATAAATTAATATATTAAAAACCCTATAGAAGAGAGACTACCCTAGGCTGGCCAAGCAGAAAAGATATGTTTTTAATTTTAGACGGAAGGAGCGGAGGTCCGTGGTCGTTCTAATGTCGGGGGGAAGGTCGTTCCAGAGGGCTGGGCCCGCCACAGAGAGAGCCCTTCCCCTGGGCGTCGCCCGCTGACAGAGTCTAGTGGACGGCACCCGGAGAAGTCCTTCTCTGTGGGAGCGAATCGGCTGTGCGGATGTATGTGGCAGGATCCGATCCCGCAGATAGCTAGGTCCCGAGCCATGGAGCGCTTTAAAGATGATAACTAACACCATATTGTTTTTATTATTGCCTATACACCGCCCTGAGTCCCGCAAGGGAGAAGGGCAGTCTAAAAATTTAATAAATCTAAACCTATAAATCTAAATCTTAAAGGAAAAAAACCAAGTCCAGTTGCCTTTTGAAAAAACACCTTTGGGACGATAATTTGGTTCACACTTATATGAATCCAAACCCTAGCATCTTAGGGTGGGGAAAATCTCTGCATTTTACAGAGATACTCTGCTTTGTCTCATTGACAAACAAGAGCGTCAATGCCCCAAACAGTCACATCTGGGTCTGGTCAGGGGTGGGTTGCTGCCAGCGTTACTGCCGGTTCGCTTTGCGCACACTTTGGGCTCACTTTGCCCACAGGCTGCTTGGTTTGCTTGCGCATACGCCGACCGTGCATTGTTTGTGCCTGCGCAGTTGCCTGTAGATTGTTCTGAGCATGCACAGAACATTATAAAATGACTAAAAACCATGCCGGCAATGGTTCGGGGGCATGGCCAGTCTGCTGTCCCTACCGGTTCGGCAACCCAGTCCCAATTTCCACTACCAGTTCGCCCGAACCAGTGCGAACCAGTAGCAACCCAGCTCTGGTTCTGGCCCATTTAAGGACAGTCAGCTTTGCACTGGGTATAACTCATCAATGTCAGGTCTGTGTTTCTGTATCTTTACTTCCTGCTCTGCTTCCTGACTTTCAGCTCTTTGACTTGGAGCAGCTGATTAATCTACTTGTCATTTGACTCTAGGACAGCCACGGGCTAAATTGCTTCATGGAACCTACGCTCCATCTGACTGTCTGAACTCTCAGCCAAGACTTTGCTCTTTTCCAGAGCATGTATGCTCATGCACAGTGACTCTGCCTGCCTGTTAGACTGCTTCCTACTCACAAGTAAACCTTTTGTAAATCTCTCTGGAGACTCTAGAAAGAGTGCAGAGAAGAGCAAAACATATGAAGAACGGCTGCAGGAAATGGGTATGTCTAGTTTAATGAAAAGAAGGACCAGGGGAGACATGATAGCAGTGTTCCAATATCTCGGGGGTTGCCACAAAGAAGAAGGAGTCAAATTATTCACCAAGGCACCTGAGGGCAGAACAAGAAGCAATGGGTGGAAACTAATCAAGGAGAGAAGCAACTTAGAACTGAGGAGGAATTTCCTGACAGTTAGAACAATGAATCAGTGGAACAGCTTGCCTCCAGAAGTTGTGAATGCCCCAACACTGGAAGTCTTTAAGAAGATGTTGGATAGCCATTTGTCTGAAACGGTATAGAGCTTCCTGCCTAGGCAGGGAGTTGGACTAGATGACTTCCAAGGTCCCTTCCAACTCTGCCATTGTATTGTATTATTGTATTATGTGTACTGACACTGAAACAGTACTGGGGGAGGGCTGTTTTTATAAACTTGAGATGGTGCCTGTCTCATCAAAGCCCTGACATTTTTTTAAGTGCATGCATTTATTCATCAAATGTAGATCCCACCCATCTCACTTCTTGTGACATCCTTGTAGATGCTCCTGATTCATTCTATTTTGTTTTTTCCTCCAACAAAAATAATATCATTCTGTGGCCATGGAGCATTGGAGATGCAATATGGAATATTGAAGATTATTATTATTAGTTATCTTTAAGGCAGTGGCCCTAACATTTATGGCTTAGCGGCCCGGCACAGTGAGGAACAGGCACTAGTGCTGTGCATGTGCCAGCCAGCTGCTTGCACGGCCCGGTCCCAAACAGGTCACAGCCCAGTAGTGGACCATGGGCTGGAGGGTTTGAGACCCCTGCTTTGGGGGGGGAAAGACTTTACATGCTTCATAATCATGGGATTACATTTAGTCTGCATATAATTGCTCTTGAATGTTGCTAGTACTGATTTGACTACATAAGAAACAGACATTGCATCAAACATTACTAGAAAAGGAATGAATGAAGCTTCTAATAATATATTATTCTGATTTCAAAATCATAATTTAACTAGCAATGTCCTCATATAATTACTTCTAGCCTTCCTGGAGCTTAAATGCTGCTGTAATCCAGCAGGACTTTGAGTGGCTTACATTCTCTTCTTACAGTATTAGGGTTAAAATTAAAAAAACATTATGTAACCTAAAGTAATCAAACCACCAGTGTAGTGTAATGGTAACCATGTGATATGGTATAGTGTAGTAATTTAGTATAGAGTCAGTTTGATGTAGTGGTTAAGGCACAAAGCTAACAACTGAAAGACTAGTTACCAACTTTAGGAGCAGTGGGTGATGTTGGGCCAGCCACTCTTTCTCAGCTCTAGGAAGGAAGCAATGGCAAGCCATTTCTGAAATCTTGCCAAGAAAAATTCAAGGACTTGTCCAGGCAGTTTTCAGGTGCCAACGCTGATTCAAAGGCACAAAAATAAACAAGATAAGAAATAATATCTACAATATCTACAATAATATAAATAATATCTATTTCTACAATAAGAAATAACAACAGAAATGTAATATTTATTTATTATTTAATTATTATTTAAATTTATACCCCGCCCTTCTCCTAAAAAAGGACCCAGGGCGGTTTTTAATTAATTAAAAACTATTAAACTATCCCTGTGCTAAAACTAATAAAACTCTACAATTTAAAATTTTCCCTATAAAAGTCAGTAATGGGGGTTATGCTAGGCCGGCTTGTTAGAATAAATAAGTTTTAAGACGTTGGCGGAAAAGGCGGAGGTCCCCGATGATGCGTAGATCGGGGGGTAGGTCGTTCCAGAGGGCTGGGCCCGCCACAGAGAAGGCCCTTCCCCTGGGTGTCACCAAGCGGCATTGCCCGGCCGACGGTACCCGGAGAAGGCCCTCTCTGTGGGAGCGGATCGGTCGAAGGGATGTATGGGGCAGGAGGCGGTCGCGTATATAGCTAGGCCCCGAGCCATGAAGCGCTTTGAAGATGGTCATCAGCACCTTGAAGCGCACCCGAAAGGCCACAAGTAGCCAGTGCAGCTCGTGCAGGAGAGGTGTTATGTGGGATTGCCTTGAGGCACCCATAATCGCCCGCGTGGCCGCATTCTGGACTAAGAAACTAAGACCAGTGAGAGGATAACATCCGGGCATAAGTCACTTCATATACACTAGATTCCTCCATAAGGTTTTCTTGTCTTCCAAATTTATCAGCGTTCCTAAACCACAATAGAGTGAGAAGCTACACTGATCTAAGGTAGTACACTATTCCCAAGAAATAGAGCTGCAACAGAGCAGGCTTGACTCATTCTTTGTAAGTGATAATCCCAAAGGAAGGAGTCTAAAGTGAACCCACTCAATCTACATATGAGCAGAAGATACTAGAAGTAGACAGTCCCATACATACCCACGTCCCGAGCAATGTAAGGCATAAATGGGGTAAATAACACTTGAATTGCATTCAAAAGCCAAATGGTATAACAGCTGACAAAATAGGTGCATTATGTGGGAGAACTTCAAAATTCCCTTTATTATTAGAGCAGCTGCATTCTGAATAAAGTTTCCATATGCTCTTCAAAGAAAAGTTGCAGTAGTCCAAACAGAAGATCAGTAAATAATAGAAATGGTGAATATGAACGATAATGGGCAGGCCTTCCTGAAATGGTCATAAATGGTGCATCAGATGTAATTCTGAAACATCATTCCTGACCACAGAAGTCTCCTGTTCTCTGAGCAGGAACTATGAATCCAAGAAAAATCTCAAGTTAAAAACCAGTTCTGTGTGGCTAAGTACAACCCATCCAAAGCCATCAAGCCCCTGGAGCAGTGGTGGGTTTCAAAAATTTTTAGAACCTCTTCTTTGAGCGTGGCCTGCTTTGTGGGAGTGGCTTGTCAGCCATGTGACCGGGTGGGAGTGGCTTGCCAACCATGTGACTGGGTGGGCATGGTCAACTTGTAAAATATGGTGAAACTCACTTAACAATGCTCTTGCTTAGCGACCAAAATGTTGGCTCAGAAACTCTGGCATTTGAAGCACGCAAGTCTTAAAGCTGTCAAGTTACCAGACCCTTGCACCCCTCACCCTTTAAAAACACAACACCCCCCAGGGGTGTTCAAACTTGACAGCTTTAAGACTTGTGAACTCCCAGAATTCCTCCTCTCGCTCTTCATCTTGATGATGTCCGGACGGGCGGGGGGAGGGAGCTGGAACCAGTTCTAAACGGCACTGTAGATTTGTGGAACCTCTTCTATAGAAGAGGTTAGAACTGGCAGGAACCCACCCCTGAAACAGATACTGTACTAACAGCTTCCCTGCAGAATCACTGCACATTCTGTATATTCAGCAACTGGCCTGCGTATATAGCCATTTGAAGTGCTCTATGGTCACATGAACACAATTTACAACACCTTTTCTCAGAAACTGGTCTTTATTTCCAATTTTTTGCAAAAATGCCCATCACAGACAATGGGTTTGCTTGACAATCTCCACAAGAAAAGGCCATAAAATCAGTCCTACTCGCATAATCACCCGCTTAACAACACAACTTACAACTGTAATTCTGAGCTCAGTTATGATTTTAAGTGGAGGATTACCTTCGCTTATTTAACTATTCATTTATTTAGACCTCTCCAAAAGAATAGACTCTGGGTGGGTTAGAATACCTAAACATAATATCAACACAACAGTCCCTCTTTTTAAATTTGCAATTTATTTTTATTTTATTTATACCATTCCACAGTGAATCTGTTTTAATGAATCATATTAAATGCAATGTTGATGCTCCATTAATAATGCATGTGAATAACTATTAATCAAAGTAATATGCTAGGATTTTTTAAAAAAATTAGTCCTATGATAATGAAGGTTAATATGGCCATTAACTAGGTTTCTATAAAATGTTCTCCAGTAAGTTAAATTTAGTTCTACACATTTCCCAAAACAGTAATCACTGCTGTCTTTAGGAAATGAGTTGGGAATTAGCCCTCAAATGTTTTATCTGTCTGTTTTCTGTTTTGAGCAGCACTGGGTGATTTGGCAGACAGGGATAATAGAAAATTCCCGTGTTTCTCCAAAATTATAGCAAGCTCTTAACACAAATTGCTGACAGCCCATACAATTATCATCAACGGAGGAAAAATTAAACAAGTAAAGCCAAACCCCCAATGCCACCCTGATGGCGTTAGATCACCCGTGCTTTGAATTATTTCTATTTCCAGCTGAGCAATAAAGAGGGATCTTGATCTTTCCCCTCTGGCTCACCCAGATTGTGACCAGACCGCCGCTAATTAGGGACAGGAGCTTCCAAGTGTGTGTCTCCTTTTGCCAAATTTAGGGCAGTGTAAACAGTCTGCAAGATGGGAGACGGGTGCTGAACTTCATGTAAGAACAAATCTATCATGTTATGTAAACTGAAATGAGTCCAGTAATTGGCTCTGGGTAGGTATGTTGCATAGATATTTCATGAGATTAATCAGAAGGCTATGCAGAGGACAGGGCTGGGCCTCAAAAATTTCAGCAGCGGGTTCTCTGCTCAGTAGCTGGGTGGGTGTGGCCATGGTGGCCCTGGCCTAGTCGGCTTCCTCAACCATGGCGGGGAGGGTGTTTTCGCCTTCTCCAGGATCCAGAGGCTTTCCTCGAGCTTCTGGGAGGGTGAAAACTGCCTCCCCTGTGGCCCAGAGGCCCTCCGGAAGCCGGAAATGCCCATTTTCAGCCTTCCTGAACCTTCTGGAAGCCTGTTTTCCCCCTCCCCGAACCTCCGCACAGGCATCCAAAATGGACTGCATGGAGACTCCTGGGAGGGGCAGAGTGGGATGGGTGGGGTCAGCCAGGGCTGGAATTTGGAGGTTCTTTGAACCAGCCATAACGTTAGCTACCAGTGGTGGGTTCCGGATCCCGTTGATACCTGTACAGTTGCAACGGAACCTGGCGTCCACTACCATTAACACGTGCAGAGCGCACACATGCACACAAGAGGTCATTACCTCTTGCGATTCCTCCATGAGCCTCCGCAATGCTCCAGCTGCTTGGCGCGTGCACAGAAGCGCCAAAGAGCTCAAATGCAGGTAAGGAGCTCGGTGGCTGGGGGGGGCCCTCTGGAGCACCGTACTGAAACAGTACTCGGTATCAAGGCATACTGCCTGCAACCCACCACTGTTAGCTATGGATTCTCCCGAACCCTGGCAAACCCGTAGCAGCCCACCCCTGCAGAGGCCATCTGAAGACAGTCCCAAACCAAAGCACTGCCAGTGCAGATACAAAAGTGGAACATAAAAGAGCAATTCTTCAGTTTTACTCAGTGAAAGCTGCCTTTAGGTGGTCAGATAAGAAGGTGTGATATAATGGGAAAGTTTGGGCTCAAAACCACCTTTCAGACCACCAATTCCTTGCAATTAAATGACTAATCTCCCCCCCCCCCATAACCATCCTACATCCTTGAATAGCCCAACAAAGCATTAGCAACTCATTTTTTGTTTAAGTCTGTTTAGTCAGTCTTAAAGACATATGGAATGGAGTGATTTTAGAATAAAATTTCCCTCAAATATTTGTAGTCTCAATGTGTCATTCCTAAAAGATAGACAGAGGCATATTATTCACATATAACCTCCCTTGTTGTTAGTTGCAAAGTCATGTCCAACCCATCGCGACCCCATGGACAATGTTCCTCCAGGCCTTCCTGTCCTCTACCATCCTCTGGAGTCCATTTAAGCTCATGCCTACTGTTTTGGTGACTCCATCCAGCCACCTCATTTTCTGTCGTCCCATTCTTCTTTTGCCCTCTGTCTTTCCCAGCATTAGGCTCTTCTCCAGTGAGCCCTTCCTTTTCATCAGGTGGCCGAAGTATTTGTTTCATCTTCAGGACCTGGCCTTCTAAAGAGCAGTCAGGGTTGATCTTCTCCAAGACTGACAGGTTTGATCGCCTTGCAGTCCAAGGGACTCACAGTAGTCTTCTCCAGCACCATAGAGAATCCCCTATCATACCACAAAAAACTGAGAAAAAAGATGGCTAAAGAGTTAATTATTTCAGTAGTTTTTCTCGAAAAGGACCTCCATAAAAACTTTTCCAGCTATGCGGATCCTAATCAAAGACTCTACTTCTCCCTGTTTTTCAAGGAAATCCAATGAGAACTCCTGATAAAGTTTCATTTTGCCCAGTGATGCATTCCAGCTCCTAAATACTCAAAGTTCTGTCTGTTCATTGTCTTACTACTGTCCTTTTAATCTCTCTCTTCATACATTGCAGAATTAAAGGATGGAATACACTAATACTAAATATATTGAAGGTTCCTGGTGGGTATTAGGTAAGTTATGGAGTGTGAGGAACTCAGTTATAGTTTATTAATCATAGCTGAAGCAAGTTTGTCTCCAGTATCAGAGGCAGAATACCTATCAACGATGGAAGAATGAGAATGCAAAAGTGTTCTTTAGTTCTTGTCTTCTTGTTTATTTTCACTTACAGATTTTTTTTTTTGCCCACTTTGAGAATTGAATGCTATGTGCTAGACAGTTCTTAAATGTATTCCAGGAGAGCCTTTATTATACACTCATAAACATAATTTTTAAATACCAGTTCTTGTTTCTTTTAAACATAAGATGGTCTCTTTACTATGTTCGTACTTACTCCAAGAACTAAACCACCCTTTGTTTTATCTACATTACATTTTTATCAGTGTTGTTTTGTTGTTTAGCAAAAAAGCAGTACTTACTTTGGATGCTGATTTCTTTTTCTTGCTATGGAAATGGAAATAGAACAGCAAACAATGTCTTGTTTAAAAACCTCATGCTTCTCATTTTATCCAGAGATTACTCCTTACTATGTTAGCATCTTTAAAGCTTTAGTTTTATTGAATCAAAATCAATCAAACAAACAAATGTTACCTCAAATAAATATTGTAAAGCTATTTGGTCATGATAATTCTGAGTTAAGGTTGTCTCAAGATGAGGTATGTGATAGCTGGATAGTCTTGATAGCTGAGGTATGTGATAGCTTTATTCATACAGTTTTGTAGTAAGTTATCACCCACCCCTCTCCTAGAAGAATGAAATATCCTAGGAAATAATAAAAAGGCAAAATATTATATTTCCCTGAATGTGAAAAGGGAAAAACATGTTTTTAAAGACAATAGTAGCTCCCTGCAGCATCCTCTCCCCCCTCATTTGTCAATGAGCCATTGGGGCCTGGGTCAGTCTATTCTATATAACAAAGGTTGGATTGGTCTTCTACCCATCTCACTACATGACACCTGGGAGGATTGCATCAACAAGTGGGACAGCTTACAGAGTTGCCCCTGCATGGCTCCATGGGAGTCTGACAACCAATCAGAGTGCATTTCTTGTACATGAGCGGGAGGCCCCAGGGCAGGGCCCAACAGAGGGCATAAAACCAGGACACTCTCAGAATCTCGACCCTTTTTCTTCTTCACCCAACATCTGGAAGCATGTGACACCCCCCCCTTTTCTGCTCAGGATCGCAAGACATGTGATGCTGTCCACCATTTAAAACATCTTTCCAAGCAGCCTCCATGTTTCCAGTGTCTTTTTCCTCACTTGGAACTGAACCCAGAAGGACATTTCTTTTTTAAAGATCTGATTCCAGCTGATGTTGTCTTTTAGTTGTAATTCTCCTACATTTTCTTGGAGAAAATGTAAGCATCTTTGGTAGCAGTTTTTCACTTATCATTTTGCACCAGTGAAGTTAAAACCAATTTCATTGTAATTTTAGTACAATGACAATAAAGATTATTATTATATTATTATTAGACTAACTTAAATGAGATTTTTGAGCAAAGATCTATACATAGCTAAACGATATGATATTGGCACCAAACCATCTTTCATAGGAGCACTTCTATTTAACAGGTTAACCGAGTTGGAAGGGACCTTTCAGGACATCTAGTCCAACCCCCTCCCAAGCAGGAGACCCTACATTTGCCTCTACCTAGGATCGAACTGATTGTGAGGCAAGCGCTCCACCTCTAGGTCACAGCAGCAAGTATATTTTAAAGATTTACCTTGGAAAATAATGTATTGATCTATTTCTACGTGCTTTTATTTTTACTTTTATATTTCAGCCCCATTTTTCCAAGGATAATAGCTGTAGGCGTCTTCATAAATTGTCTTAAGAGAAATCTCTTATTTTCTCATTTCATTTACTGTAAATCTGTTTCTAGCACCTTCTCTCTCTGGAGAGATTGCATACCTTTTTCCCCCTCATGTTATAAAAATAATGAAACTTGGGGGGGGGGAATTAAGAACATAAATAAATCTTGCAGTTCCACATTAAATTTTCCTTCTCCCTCCTAACATTCACTTTTACCTTTAGAGGCAAACCCAAGAAACTTCTGATAGGCATAATACATCATTCCCCCACCCCCCCAAGACACAAATCACTGACGACTTAACACAATTTTGGAATTGAAGGGTCTTTGTTCTTCCCTGTACCAGATATTAGATATGCTTTAAAACAGAGGTCTCCAACCTTTGCAATTTTAAGTCTGAAGGACTTCAGCTCCCAGAATTCTCCAGCCAGCAAAGCTGGGAGCTGAAGTCCTTCAGACTTAAAGTTGCAAAGGTTGGAGATCCCTGCTTTAAAAGGTAAAGGTTCCCCTCGCACATACGTGCTAGTCGTTCCCGACTCTAGGGGGCGGTGCTCATCTCCGTTTCTAAGCCAAAGAGTCAGCGCTGTCCTAAGACATCTCCGTAGTCATGTGGCCGGCATGAATAAATGCTGAAGGCGCACGGAATGCTGTTACCTTCCCACCAAAGATGGTTCCTATTTTTTCTACTTGCATTTTTTACGTGCTTTCGAACTGCTAGGATGCCAAAAGCTGGGGCAAGTAATAGGAGCTCACTCCATTACACGGTGCTAGGGATTCGAACCGTTGTACTGCCGACCTTTCTGATCGACAAGCTCAGCGTCTTAGCCACTGAGCCACTGTGTCCCCATATGCTTTAAGGTGCCATAATTCAATTTAACAATATTGGATAGCTAACATTGCTACAAGTGGAAGACTAGTGCACTGGGCCTTAAGAAAGATGTAAGTGGGCAAAAGTTACTTACCTGCAGTCTCATTTTTGTGGTCCCACAACTCTTCCAAAATTGATATTGTTATTTACTGATGAATTAATCACGGAACCTTATTTATTTATTTCTTGGTTTGTTTATTGTCCTTGTCCTGACTTTCAAACGACTGAAAACATTTTGCCAATGTTAATATATCTTGTAGAGGCTGAAAATTAAACATTTTAAAGGATATATCTTTTTCTAGGAAAGCAACTTACTGACGGTAGTAGTAATGGTTAATAATAGAGGCCATTTCCTTTATTAAAAAAAAAAAAAGCGATTGCACCATCTTACATAGCCGAACCAGTAGAGGGCAGCGCCACCATATTTTAAAAACATAAAGAATAATTGTTTATGGAGCAACAGCTATTTACAGCAGGTTGCAAATCAGGTTAAACCTCTTTTAATAGGATTAAATGGAAGCAGTTATTCCAATGAAGTAGACGCAGGATGCTTTCATACTGACGTGACTAGTGTTGCCAGTCAGAAGATCCACAGTTGTTCCATTATTCTCTCCCTAAAAGAGTTCATTATGAAAAGGGGGAAAAATATAGATACAGCTATAGAAAAACTTGGGAGTGTTACATCTGGAAGTCAACACTGTGCTTCCCATGCCATTCCGTGAAAGAGGCAGGACATTGGATCATTCAAGCTGCACTTAGAAAAAACTCCAAACTTCTTAGCTTCAGCAGCTCACATTTTATACTCCTCTTTTTCATACCCTAACTAAGCTGAATGCAGGGAAAGGAATGTGCCTAAAGCCAGCTGCCTTATCTCGTCTCTGGGGAAGAGCAGCAGTGTTGCCTAGGGGTCTAGCGTTTATCACCTTCTTGGCCTGAGTTGCCTATAACATCTTCACATACAATAATACAATAGCAGAGTTGGAAGGGACCTTGGAGGTCTTCTAGTCCAACCCCCTGCCTAGGCAGGAAACCCTATACCATTTCAGACAAATGGCTATCCAACATCTTTTTAAAGACTTGCAGTGTTGGGGCATTCACAACTTCTGGAGGCAAGTTGTTCCACTGATTAATTGTTCTAACCGTGAAGAAATTTCTTCTCAGTTCTAGGTTGCTTCTCTCCTTGATTAGTTTCCACCCATTGCTTCTTGTTCTGCCCTCAGGTGCTTTGGAGATAGTTTGACTCCCTCTTCTTTGTGGCAACCCCTGAGATATTGGAACACTGCTATCATGTCTCCCCTAGTCTTTCTTTTCATTAAACTAGACATACCCAGTTCCTGCAACCGTTCTTCATATAGCCTCCAGTCCCCTAATCATCTTTGTTGCTCTTCTCTGCACTCTTTCTTGGGATTGGCTCAATGATAAATTGGACTTTGGATGGGGCTCTGTCTGCAGTGGTTTAATCTAATGTTTTAAGCGGGAAAATTTAGCTCCTGCCTGTATCTCTTGCTATCACAATCTTCCAATAAAAGTTTCCTTTTGAAATGGCTTTTGTTTCAAGAGTTCTGATTTCTTGAGAAGACTGGCAAGGCAGGACCTTACAAGGTGGTTGAAAGGAGTGAAGAATATAGTATAAAGGCTCTTCAAACTTATGTTGGAAATGAAATCAAGAAGGGACATCTTAACATGCTTGGTGCATATATAAAGAAGCCAGAAATTTTGGATATTCAAAACTTTGTATAAATTACATACAATAATGCAGAAGATTTTAAACACTCATACACAATTGAAACCACAATTAAGACCCTTTTTGGGATTGATTTGTAAGCAGATGGAAAAAATGATAGAATTTTGTTTTTATACATGGCAACTATAGAAAGACTATTATACAGGTGAAACTCGAAAAATTAGAATATCGTGCAAAAGTTCATTTATTTCAGTAATGCAACTTAAAAGGTGAAACTGATATATGAGATAAGACTCATCACATGGAAAGCAAGATAGTTCAAGCCGTGATTTGTCATAATTGTGATGATTATGGCGTACAGCTCATAAAAACTTCCAAATCCACAATCTCAGAAAATTAGAATATTACATGCAATCAATAAAACAAGGATTGTACATAGAACAATATTGGACCTCTGAAAAGTATAAGCATGCATACTTTTGTTTGGGCCCCTTTTGCAGCAATTACTGCCTCAATGTGGCTGGCATGGAAGCTATCAGCCGGTGGCATTGCTGAGGTGTTATGGAAGACCAGGATGCTTCAATAACAGCCTTCAACTCTTCTGCATTGTTCGGTCTCATGTCTCTCATCTTTCTCTTGGCAATGCCCCATAGATTCTCTATGGGGTTCAGGTCAGGCGAGTTTGCTGGCCAATCAAGCACAGTAATCCCACAGTCATTGAACCAGGTTTTGGTGCTTTTGGCAGTGTGGGCAGCTGGAAAATGAAGTCAGCATCCCCATAAAGCTTGTCTGCAGAAGGAAGTATTAAGTGCTCCAAAATCTCCTGGTAGACAGCTGCGTTGACCCTGGACTAAATAAAGCACAGTGGTCCAAAGTCCTGTTGCTCAATGGTCCAAAGTCCTCTTTTCTGATGAGAGCAACTTTTGCATCTCACTTGGAAACCAAGGACCCAGAGTATGGAGGAAGAATGGAGAGGCACACACTGCAAGATGCTTGAAGTCCAGTGTGAAGTTTCCACAGTCTGTGTTGATTTGAGGAGCCATGTCATCTGCTGGTGTTGGTCCACTGTGCTTCATTAAGTCCAGAGTTAACGCAGCCATCTATCTACCAGGAGATTTTGGAGCACTTCATGTTTCCTTTTGCAGATGAGCTTTATGGGGATGCTGACTTCATTTTCCAGCAGGACTTTTTTGAGTTTCACCTGTATATGCACAAGATAGAAATATTTGACTTTACCTATAATGGAGGAATGGTTTCTGAACATGCTGGAACTTGCTGAGATGGTCAAATTTACTGCCTTAATTAGAGATAGGATATGGTCCAAATTTAATGCTCCCTTTTTACTCCCTGTAATCCCTTAGTTTAGGGTAGGGTCCGGCAACTGCATGGAGCTGAATCTTTACTGACCAGAAGCCCTTCCTGATGCTACACAAAGTTCGCAGCAGATATTTTTACTTTGTGCCCTAGGAGATAAACATCTGCCACTACCTAGTATTGAACTCTCAACCTTCTGAGTGGGAGGTGAGTGTCTTCATCACTATGTCACCATGCTGCTCATTTGTCTAAATTTAAATTGGACTGATAACTCCTCACTGACTTTGTGTAGGCAGCAAACAAACAAACAAAAAAGATGTTATATGTGGTTTTGAGTAGGTAGATAGATAGATAGATAGATAGATAGATAGATAGATAGATAGATAGATAGATAGATGGAAGGACAAGTAGCCCTCTTTATCCATGATTTTGTTATTCATGGTTGTGAATGTAGCTAATATGGATGAGATCTCAATTTCTGTGCTAAAGGGTTTTGCATATCTGCAGTTAGGAACAGATGTTTTGTTATATCTGCCATTTGTGTCTGCGTAACAGTGTAAATCAAACACACAACCTATTTTCTCAATGATCTGCTGCCAATCTGTTCATCCACCCACTCAGCCTTGCTCTTCCTATTGTTTACTCACCAATCCTTAAGCACTTCTTTCCTTCCTTCCATTTAGCTCATCTATTCTCAGTCTTCACACTATGAGTCCACTTTTCTTTACAATGCCTTTTTCCAGGGTTCTGGAGCTTAACCCCCATTCCTCATAAACTCTAGGCCTCATTATCTATGGTTTCATCATTCACAATAGTAGACTGGATTGGAATGCACAGAAAGTATGAGGGCCACCTGTTTATTTTACATATATGATCCGCTTGATGTAAGAGCAAAGCCATTCCTGATTTTTTGGCTTTCTGCACCTAATATAGTGCCAAAAGTAAACAATGTCTATGCATTTGTTTATCCCAGTATGATTTACAAAAGTATAAATCCTTTTATAAACCTACTGAGAATTAAGAATAAGTGAACGAACTTCCGAATTGGTTTCTGTAGGTTTATGATATGTTCCTGGTTTTTTTACATGGAATTTAGAAATAATCACATAGCGTTAAGAACATTCTCAACTTAAACAAATAAATATCGTAGAGCACTTGGAACAATGTGAAAAGAAAATATATCTTGAGAGAAACTTCCTTTTGTTCTCCCCTGATCCAGCATTAGATGAGAAGGATCATATTCTCCAAAGCATCTGAAGGCAAGACAAGAAGCAATGGGTGGAAACTAATCAAGGAGTGTGAGGAGCTCCAGAGGGATCTCTTGACACTGGGGGAGTGGGCAAACAAGTGGCAAATGAGCTTCAACATTAGTAAGTGCGGAGTGATGCACGTTGGGGGAAAAAACCCCAACTACATCTATAAACTGATGGGGTCTGAACTCCTTGCAACTAACCAGGAAAGGGACCTTGGTGTCCTGGTGGACAGCTCAATGAAGGTGTCAACCCAGTGTGCCGCAGCAGTGAAAAAAGCAAACTCATTGCTAGGGATCATTAGGAAGGGTATAGAAAATAAGTCAGCAAGTGTCATTTTGCCTCTTTATAAATATATGGTGAGGCCCCATCTGGAGTATTGTGTACAGTTCTGGTCACCATACCTTCAGAAGGATATTATGGAAATGGAAAAGGTGCAGAGGAGGGCAACCAGAATTATTAGGGGGCTGGAACACCTTCCTTACCATCTGAGGCTGCAACGGCTGGGCCTCTTCACTCTAGAACGACGGCGCCTGAGAGGTGACCTGATTGAAGTCTATAAAATCATGCACGGTGTGGACAAAGTAGAAAAGGAAAAAAGTGTTTTCCCTATCGCACAACACTAGAACTAGGGGGCACTCCATGAAACTTTTGGAAGCTAGACCTCAAACAAATAAGAGGAAGTACTTTTTCACCCAGAGGATCACTGGTCTATGGAACTCCCTGCCAGAAGAAGTGGTGGCAGCTGTCAGCCTCGACATCTTTAAGAAAGGATTAGACGAGTTCATGGAGAACAAGGGTATCAATGGCTATCATTATGGATGCCTAAGGACACCCTCCGGGTTGGAGAAATAGGCAGGATATTTCTCAATGCCATTTGCAGGGAATCATAAGCAGGTGAAGACATCTGCTTGGGAATACCCTGAAGCAAATGGTGAGCTACTGTGTGAGACAGAATGCTGGACCAGATGGGCTAAGGCCTGTTCCAGCAAGGCTATTCTTATGTTCTTATGTTCTTAAGGAGAGAAGCAACTTAGAACCGAGGATTAATTTCCTGACAGTTAGAACAATAAATCAGTGGAAGAACTTGCCTCCAGAAGTTGTGAATGCTCCAACACTGGAAGTCTTTAAGATGTTGGATAGCCATTTGTCTGAAATGGTATAGGGTTTCCTGCCTAGGCAGAGGGTTGGACTACAAGACCTCCAGGGTGCCTTCCAACCCTGTTATTCTATTCTATAGTGTGTCTGGGTCCCCTGAATTTACTTGCATGTACTAAAATAAGATTAAGTTGGACATACGGATATGGAATAAAGGATAGGTTGAAGTGCTATCTCTTTTTTTGCCCGGGGCAACAAATATTGAGTCAGAACTATCAATATGTTATAATTTCTTTGTTTTCTTTGTTTTCCAAAGCTAATTATAATTATATTGTTGTGCTTAGTCACACAGTCAGATGGTTTAGAATGGATTTGGCATTTTGTCCACTTACTGACTCCTTCCCAAAGACCTGAGATAGATAGATGTTGTTATTCTTCTTGTTGATGACGTTATTAGTTTGAAATGTTGTACTTTAGATTCTGAAGTACCGTTGCAAAATAATTCAATAACCGAGGAACCTCTGAGCACAATAGAAATAATTCCAATGATTTACCTCTGTAAGTGACAAGGATCTACTGCACTTCAGATCCACAGACAAAAAGATGTTTTGGAGTGGCCCACGCCACACATGTCAGTACCTGTTTAAAGAACAGCATCCCCCCCTCCTCTGCTCAGATGGTAACTATACACTTCTACAAAAATACGTATTTTAAAGAGGTGCAGGCAGTGCACCCATAGTCTCCAGAGAGCCCCTTATCGCTTGCTGTCAGCACCTTCGCACAGCTGAATGCAATACTCTATACAAACCACTTGTACTCTCTTGAGTTTTATGATGCTATCACCTTTTCACAGAAAAACATCTTCAATTGTCATGACAACCTACGAGAGAGAAAGTAAATAGCAGAAACTAGTACATTAGCTGGGGTAGGAAAAACAGTAAGGCATTTTAGCATTTTTAGATTTCATCTGTGTGGATTTTAAAACCCATATTAAAATTCAACTGGATCAGTTTTCTATCATGAATGAAGATATAAATGAAAGGCTACCTTTGCCAATATGCTATTGTTACATGATTCCTATTGATACAGGAAGTTTGTTCTCTTGCTGGTTAATCAGACTGGTGTCCAGATTGTATTATATGGATGCTCAGTGAAGCACTTTTAAATATTTTTACATAAAATTGACAAACCACATTAAGAGAATTCTGAAGAGGACGCATGCACCCCTTAGCAACTAGTTTCAATGGCAGCCACATTTTGAACTGAACCAAATTGGTTCCAACCATTGACTTTCTGTCATGCTGGCAAACAGTCAAGTGTTTAACTTTTGGCCCTTTAGTGCCCCAATAGCAACAAAGAATTTTAGAAAAGTTCTCACTAACTCCCAATTTTGATAATTTCCATTTGCCTGTTCTTGATTCAGGAATTATAGTGATGAGTCAACATACCAAAGGATGCTTCCATACTTCATATATTCCTTGAGGTTATAAAATGTCAGTAATGGCAAGTCCACCAAATACAGTCCTTTAAAGCAGAAGTGGACAATTAATTTTCCCAAGGAGCCACATAAGAAACTAGGACCATCATCATAGGCTGAACAGGGACAGTCAAAGGGATAGACGTGGCCTGTAAAATGTCCAAGTCCGCCTTAATGCCTGCAACCGCCATCAAATTAGCCAGCCAAAGGAAGTATTGTGTAGCTAGCCTAGTCTTGGTCTCTTGGATATTACTTGGTCCCTCTTCTAAAATTTGAGGCTGGAAGCAATTGTTTCAAGAAAGGGTTGTTTTCAAAACCATTCTGTTTTTTGAATGTAAAGGAAGAGATCCTGTTCCAATTAGGTAACCAACACATTTGTGACATAGTGGAAAGGGAATGCAGAACAGTACTGATAGTGTCCCTTGAAGATAGCTTGTGTACATAATAAGCCATGGAAACCTGATCAATGTACATCATGCTATCAATGACCAAAATGATGAAACAAATCCAACTGATTGATGCTCTTTTTTTTCCTCATAAGCACTCAAGATAAATAACAATGTGAAGAAATGCATCCATTATCTATAGAAACTCTTTTGAGTGCATTCCTAAAAGCAGAAAAAGTGATGGCAAAGCATAACTGGGTCTGTGTAATATAAATTGAGAGCAGCGGAGAAGTCCCAATTAATAGATTTTAATTACTGTATTTTTCGGCGTATAAAACGCACCAGAGTATAAAACGCATCTTTTGAAGAGGCAAATTTAAAAAAATGGTTTTGCACTCTGCAGACCTCCCCAAAACAGCTCGTTTTTCATGAAAACAGGCCCATTTTGTTTTTTAAAAAAGGACATGCATAGCCTTTAGAACAGGGGTCCCCAACCCCCAGGCCGCGGACGAGTGCCGGTCCGTGGCTTGATAGGAACCGGGCCGCAGTGAGCGGTGCAAGTCTTAGAAAGGGCCAGAGAGGAGGGAGGAGGGGGCAGCCCCCTAGGCAGAACACGCACCGGGAGCGGGAGAGCGCAGGCGTGGCCGCTCGCACCGTTGGGGGCCCGAGAGGGGCAAGTGAGCCGACTCACCCCCCCGCACACGCATGTGCCACCTGTTCCCCCTCCCCCCCTCTATGCCGGCTGAGCCATGGCCACCAGTCCACGGAATTTTTTTAACATGAAACCGGTCCCTGGTGCCAAAAAGGTTGGGGACCCCTGCTTTAGAAGACTTATAGAGTGCTCCTGGAGGCTGGGCGGGGGTGGGGGGGGCAAAATCGAGCAAAAAATGTTTTTCGCTCATTTCTGCCTTTCCCAGCCCCCGGAGCACTCTGAAAGCCACCTAAAGGCTATGCACAGCCATTTTGGTGAAGGGGCAGGGTTTCAGGAGGCCAAAAATGCTGTGTTCAGTATATAAGACCCACCCAGATTTTCAGTCTCTTCTTTGAGGGAAGTGTTATACTCCGAAAAATACTTTATTACTCCCTAAAAAGCGAGAATCAGTAGAGCTGGATTAAAGGCTCCAGTCATTTTGATTCAACAATCAATACGATCAATCTCAAAAGAGTCAGTTCAATTCATTCTATTCTGCTGCATTCATGAAATTACGCAGAGCAAAATATTCATATCAGCCCCAGCCTTCCGTGAGGCAAAGCGAAACAGTGGCCTAGATCACTTCAGTGGAGGGAGGGAAGGAGGACTGGCAAGGGACTGTATGTTCCATACAGCATCTCTTCCATCCCCCACAGGTTGCCTCTACTGCCTTGGCTGTCCCCCTTCCAGTTATATTGAGAAGCAATTGTTGACATTTGCAACCAAACATTTTCAAAGGCGATAGCTTTGGAAAATATGAGATATAAAAATATGAGACATGATAAGATCCTGGCTGCTTCTGAAAAGAAGCAACCTATTTATTTAGAGTCAACAGACATCCCAACATCTGTTGTATCATTTGCTGTAGAAGAGCATGATCAGAAAATACAAGGTCCTGGTGCTTTACATCTTAATTATCATAGCATTTAATCTTCAGAATATGTAGATTCCTCAATGCTTAAGACTTGCATGTGCTCAGTTGAACTGGACGAACCAGAGTTAATTAATTGGACAGGGTAAGAAACTTTGTGACGTTAAAAAAACAATAATCAAATGAGAGACGTAAGCTTTGAAGGTTAGAGTCCCTTCCATTTGTACTTGGAAATATCTTACATATAACTGGTTTACCTATCACATGAATTGAGAATCTTAAATCCATAGGCCTGATCTGATCCAGAGGTGGGTTCCTACCAGTTTGGCCCAGTTCGACCGAGCAGGTAGTAACTCGGCCGGCCACACCCCCAAACCGGTTCTATTATAAATTTTAAATGGGTTTTTAATTTATGTTTTTAGCACGGGTAATTTATGTTTTTAGCACGGGTAGATTTATTTAATTCGATTTTAAGAAATATTTGTATTATTGTATATTGTTTTTAATTATGCCTGTGCACCGCCCCGGGTCCCTGTGGGGAGAGGGTGCGGTTAATAAATCCCAGCTTATTATTATTATTATTATTATTATCTGCAGCACCATAGGCAGCACCATCTTGTTTTTTGCCTTTGCGCATGCCCAGAAGCATTTTTTTTACTAACTGTGTATGTGTGCATAACGCACATCAAGCGTGCCCCTGAGCGAACCGGCAGTAGAAACCGGAATCCACCCCTGGTCTGGTCCATTCGGTTGAGCTGTGGTTATATTACCAGACGATAGAGAAATGATTTAAGTGTATCAATGCATTTAATACCATTTTATCAAACATGCAAACTGTAGGAGTTCTAAGCTATTGCTCAGCACAAACGCTTCAGGTTATTCAACCCAAGTCTGCTAAAGTATATACCACTATGTTATTTCCGAATAATATTAATAGGAAAACAACTATTTCAAGAAAGCCCCTGGGATAGGATGTGGAAAACATGAATGAACACAGCCAGAAATCAGCATGTGGTTTCTGCCTTCACAATACAGACATACTCATTATGAAGAGCGGTTGGCGGCAAACATATTTACTCACATAATCGTAGTTTTAAATATTGCTCTGAAAATACATATTTCAAAACATAATATGGTATGTGTGTGTGTGAGTGAGTGTTCATAATATATACCTCAACAATAAAGGGCCTTTTCTGTGCTGTTGTGTCTACTCTGGAAAATCCCTAGATGATTCATATGCCACTGTCATTGCAACCTTTTCAAACTTTTCCAGAGTGCATATATTTTGCTGCAGTGTTTCAGCATCCAGTCACTTTATTGTATTGTTCCCAGAATAAATACTGAGATGATGGTTACCTTTAGACTCCAACAGGTTTACAGGCATCTACAACATGTGGGATCCATAAAGCATTAAAGAGGGGGGGGAAATCGAACTAAAATCTGAGTGCAAGTTTTCTACAGCAAAGGTTCCTCAGGACTTTGGTTCTGACTGCCATTCCAAACCGAGCAGAGGAGGGCATCATTTGGATCTCCAGAAGTATTAAGTGCTCCAAAATCTCCTGGTGGTATCCAGAGTTGGTATTCAGCCGATTCTGTCCAGTTCAGGCAAACTGGTAGCGGCGGCTGCGAGAGGCTCCACCCAACCGCCCTGACGGAATGTGCAACCTTATGCACATGTGCTCACATTCGCGCACACTCACATTCATGAACCAGTAGGGAAGGTAAGTAATCCCATCACTGCTTAGCTCCCATAATTTCCAATTAATATTCCAATGGGAATTATAAGACTTGATGAAAATCCCAAATTCTAGGAAGTATCAGTTTAGAAAAAGTCTGATTGAAACAAAAGACATATTTTTTAAAGCAAGATAGGACTATTCATGTGCATACTGTTGTGTGATTTCTTAGCTTGCATACTGCAGGGTTGCTCAAATGTCCTTTGTGTAATTTATTTAGTTCAAATGACTTATATTTATAACTCTTCCTTAGGGTTGCTATGGTTTCCATTACATTCATCCCCAGCTAATTTTCCTTTAGTTCCATCACTACAATCTTAGTGTGATTTCTTTTTAGTTATAATTTGTGTCATTCCAGACCGGTACGGACTAAAAATCCCCATTAAGCCAAAGATAGCAGAAAAAGCATTAGAACAGCAAAGCAGTAAAACCATTAAAACAGTAATTTCAGGCAGCCATAATGAGAGAGGGCAACATTCTTGCCCATTCATTGACCAAACGTAGTAACGTTAAAGGGATTGATTTCTTCTAATTAAAACAATGTCACTAAAGATTTATGTATCATTATAAGCTGCAGCAAAGAAATACACTGCAACTGCCTCTCCTTTGTTAGGTAGTTGAGAAGCTTAAGTTAATTCCTAAACTTCATAAAATACCATTGAAAATGTATTTGAAAATATCTATGTTAAGAGAAAGTTAAGTATTAGCTTAAAGAAAAATCTAGAGCAGAGGTTCCCAACTAGGGGCGCAAGATGATATTCCAGGCAGTTCGAAAATTTGAGTTTAGAAGTTTCAAAATTATAGTGTATGTGAAAAATTATATGCATACAATTATTTATTTTTAAGGGGTGTGAGAATATATCAGAAGTGTTCCAGGGGTGTGGGATAGTGATAGGTTCCTACTGGTTCGGACTGGTTTGGCCAAATTGGTAGTGGTTTGGCAGCCTAGGTTGCTGGAACTGGCAACAACCCAAGCCTGCCACGCCCCAGAACCAGTTCTTCAGGCAGCACCATAGGCAGTGCCATCTTGGTTTTTGCTTCTGCACATGCGCAGAGAAATGTTTGTTGCACTGCATGGGCACATCAAGCGTATGTGCGCTGTGCCCATGAGCAAACCAGCAGTAGTGACAATTGGAACCCCTACCTCTGGTGCAGGGTATAGAAAAGATCAGGAACCCCTGATCTAGAGCTTTAAAAAGGATGTATACAAGAAGAAGAAAATATTCTGAGGATTAACTTGGAGGGAATGATCCAAGTTTAAAGAGTTAATTGGAGTTAGTTGGAATTTTATTGGTCTGAAAGTGAACCTTAATATATGTATGCTAAGAGGAAGTTTTTAAAAAAGATGTATTAGAATGTTTCAATTTTAGAAATGTTTTTAAAGAAAACCTTAGCATTTTAAAATGGATCGAAATATTTTTCGCTCTAAGGTTAAAGAATCTGAAAGAATACAGTGAAATTTGTTAATATAAATGATGAAAGTTTATAAAGATTATTAAGTACAAATAGAAATATGTATTAGTTCAACAGCAAGGAAGATAAAGAAGTAATGGTTAAATTGATTGTTCTATTCAAAGAGGATAATAATTTGGATGTTTATTTGGATATCACTTCTAGATTTTGTGCTCGTGATAAAAAATGAAACTTTTAAGATTTTGGTTCTGCTGATTAAACAGATTTGTGGTTATAGAAATAGCTAGTTATATACTAATGTGTAAAAGCAAAAAAGTTGAGATTGTAATATTATCTTGTATTGTTCTAAAAAGAGCTGGAAGTCAACGCTTTTTTTTCTTCCCTTGTACCTATTTTCTTTCCCTCATTCTTTTTTTTCTTCCCATAATTTCCTATTTTTATTTTTCTTTGTATTTTATACATTGATAAAACAATAAGTTATATATAAAAAAGAGAGAAGCTAAGGGGAGGATCTGCTTCTTTTTAAATATATTTTTTCAAATAAAATAATCAAAACTACTGACAGTTGTTAAAGAAAATAATGCAGACACATTGTTTTTCTGCTGTAATCTAAAATGCAGTCCTTAATTAACAGTTGCTATGAAGTTTAAGAAAGTAATTTTAATTTTACAAATCACACATTTAATTTTTGGTTTCCTGCCCAATATCTACTTCAGGCCAAACTTACTTTTAACAGACATACTGTGACATTATCAACAGCTATAAGAACATTAATTCTTGGCTCAGCAATTTACTCATTAGTAATTTTAGGCATATTGTTTCTCAGCTGAACTTCGTTATCTCTATAAAATGGAATTAATTGTAAACCAAGAAGCAAAAAGAGAACAGGAGTGAACAAATCTAAACACACTGAATAAGTGTTTAGTAATTCTAAATGATACCATATGTTTAAAAAATTGGGTATGTTTTATGAAAATCTTGAAAATGTAACCCCATGCAAATAAGAAATATTGTTCTTGGCAGTTAAAAATATTAAACAATGTTCTATAATGTTTCACAATTTAAAAAACACTACCGATAGTACAAATATTTAAATTATTCTTTCTATTTCACACTGATACATTTTGAAATTGTTCTCAAAACTGTGCTGAAAATGCAAATAAAAAAACTATATACAACAATTTAAAAAGAAAGCAAAGATCACTACTATTGGTACTAATAGGTGAAGGGTGCAATCCCAAAAACTAGAGCACCACTTAAACACCAGCTGAATTGACAAAAGCACATCAATTGCAAAAGACAGCTTTACTTGGAAATATTACATGTTGGGTCATCTTGAACACTAGATCGAACATCAACATTTGCTTATCCCAGATCCTTAGTTGTTCATGGATTAGACTTAGTCTAAACTTCATGGATTAAAATATGCCAAATCCAGTCTAAATATCTGGCTGATTGTGCAACCAACCATAATAAGCCCCAGATTCTAGATGGTTCAGCACTCATCCAGGTGAGTTGGTATACAATTGAATGGGTCCTCCTAACACTCATAGGTGTTGTGGCTAGGAGGAGCCTTTGCATAGATCTACCTGATGTGCCAATTGGGCCCTTTCCTTGACTGGGAAGCCTTGTTCAGAGTCAGTCATGCCTTGGTCACCTGCAATGAACTCTATATAGGGCTGCCCTTGAAGATCACCTGGAAACTACAACTGGTCCAGAACACAATGGTGCACAGAGTGATGTGTGCTTCTAGGTTTAGCCATGTACCACTGCCATTGCATGAGCTGCACTAGCTGCCCAGTTTCCTTCCAGGTGCAATTCAAGATACTGGTTCAAGATGACCTTTAACGGACCAAGTTACCTGTGGGACCAGCTTTCCCTAAAGAAATTAACTTACCAGGTTAGATAGAGTGGGCATGGTCCAAATTGTCACCTTGTGTTTTGACCGAGGCTTCCCAAGAGCATGAAACAAACTCCTTGTCTCAACAAAAACCCCTTTTATTAATTTACTGTGAATTCCGTTCATTCGCATCCAGCAAAATCTTTCAGGGGAGGATTTACAGTCACAGACCTTAGCTGACTTGGAGAGCTGACAGGCCGATATCTGCAAAACTTGGCAAGGAGTCTCAGAGAGTCATGAAGCAATTAAGTGAACTAATTGTCTCCTGCCAACTCCACTCCCCTTTCGCTCCTCTTTTATTTCCTCTGGGAGGAGCCATTCATTGTCCACCTGTGGCTTTACTCCCAAGTCAACCCATTCTTTAGCTGTTTCCTTCGTATGGCAACTCTGCGCATGTGCACCCTGGGAGCAGGGTCTAGCTGTTCATCTGCCTCACTGATGTCTGACTCTGATAACTTGCCTACGACTCTGACACAGAGCCCTCTTCAGAGCCTTCCCCAGACTCCAGGACTGACCCGTGTTCCTCCCCAACCTCCTGTCTGAATTTGCTGCCAGTTCCGCTGGCTGCTGGTGGGCCACAGCACCTTATGAGAGCTAGGAAGCATGCCTTTTCCATGGCAGCCCCTGCACAAGAGAACCTTCTTCCCCTTGAAGTTCAGCTGGCCTCTCCCCTCTTAGCCTTTTGAAAAGCCCTGAAAACTTGGCTTTTTTCCAAGAACTGGGATAGGATGAGGCAACTGCATGTTGGAAAGATAACTTGGTGCCAGGTTTTGGAGGGGGGGTTATGTTTATCCAATATCATTTTAATTCCAGATTAGGAGACATAAACAGGTAGTCCTCCACTTACAACAGTTTGCTTAGAACGGCACTGAAAAAAGTGACTTATGACCATTTTTCACACTTACAACTGTTGCAGTATCCCCATGGCCACGATATCAACATTCAGATACTTGGCAACTGACTTACATTTATGACAGTTGCAGTGTCGCAGAGTCATCTGAATCCATTTTGGGACTTTGCAAGCAAAGTCAATGGGGAAGCCTGATTCACTTAACAACCATGTTGCTAATTTAAGAACAGCAGTGATTCGCTTAGCAACTGTAGCAAAATGGAGCGAATTAACAAATTTCTCACTTAGCAACATAAATTATGGAGTCAATAGTGGTCGTAAGTCAAAAAACACCTATATAAATGTTTTAAATAAATAAATAAAATTAATAATAATATGAGGTTTGATTAGATATTCTCCAATACAATACAATACAATAGCAGAGTTGGAAGGGACCTTGTAGGTCTTCTAGTCCAACCCCCTGTGTGGGCAGGAACCTTATACCATTTCAGACAAATGGCTATCTAACATCTTTTTAAAGACTTCCAGGGTTGGGGCATTCACAACTTCTGGAGGCAAGCTGTTCCAGAGGTTAATTGTTCTAACTGTCAGGAAATTTCTCCTTAGTTCTAAGTTGCTTCTCTCCTTGATTAGTTTCCACCCATTGCTTCTTGTCCTGCCCCCGGGTGCCTTGGAGAATAGTTTGACTTCCTCTTCTTTGTGGCACCCTCTGAGATATCGGAACACTGCTATCATGTCTCCCCTGGTCCTTCTCTTCATCAAACTAGACATACCCAGTTCCTGCAACCGTTCTTCATATGTTTTAGCCTCCAGTCCCCTAATCATCTTGGTTGCTCTTCTCTGCACTCTTTCCAGAGTCTCCACGTCTTTTCTACATCGTGGTGACCAAAACTGTATGCAGTATTCCAAGTGTGGCCTTACCAAGGCACTATACAGTGGCATTAACACTTCACGTGATCTAGATTCTATCCCTGTTTATGCAGCCTAGAACTGTGTTGGCTTTTTTGGCAGCTGCTGCACACTGCTGGCTCATATTTAAATGGTTGTCCACTAGGATTCCAAGATCCCTCTCACAGTTGCTACTATTGAGCAAGGTACCACCTATACTGTACTTGTGCATTTTGTTTTTCTTGCCTAAATATAGAACCTTACTTTTTTCACAATTGAATTTCATTTTGTTAGATAGTGCCCAATGTTCAAGTTTGTCAAGATCCTTCTGTATCTTAAGCCTATCTTCTGGAGTGTTGGCTATTCCTGCCAGCTTGGTGTCGTCTGCAAATTTGATGAGTTCCCCATTTATCCCCTCATCCAAATCATTGATGAAGATGTTGAAGAGTACTGGGCCTAAAACAGAGCCTTGGGGTACTCCACTGCATACTTCCTTCCATGTAGATGCAGTTCCATTGAGGACTACATGTTGAGTGCGGTTGGTCAGCCAGTTGCGAATCCATCTGATGGTGATGCTGTCTAACCCACATTTTTCTACTTTATCTAATAGTAGGTTATGGTCTACTTTATCAAATTATAAAGTAGTACCATTATAGTACCAGGAAAAAATTGTCTAGTTTTCAGATTAGAGTATCTTGTATCATCAGAATTAGAAGAGTTGCAGTGAACTCTGCAAAGAAACTGCTGCACCTGTGTTGAATCAGTATTTAGTGTCTAGTATTTCCATCAAAGACATACTGATAGTTAACTCCTTCTATCATTCCTTTAGCAAGGGACTAAAGTGGTAATCCAGAACATCTGGAGTACACAATTGATTTTCCAGAAGATGAAACAAAATAGAACAATCCAAATCAACTGGGAGAAACTAGCAAAGGTTGCCAAATCCAGTAAATAGGTAGGCAGGTAAAATTTTAAGAATTATTTTTACTTTTAACATATGAGGTCTTTATTTTCAACTTATTTATGGTAGTATTTAGTTTTCCAAAAAATATTTATGCGTGTATATTCTCAATAAATTATCATGCTGAAACTACCATGCTGATATTTTAGAAATATTTCAAAGATTTCCTCTATCTGGTTCCACCTCCCCACCCCCCACTCCTTCTGAAGTACAGAAATAAAACACGAGCGCAAAAAAGCAATGCAACTTCTAGTAAGAAAACAGCGGAGGCTCCTAAAAGAATTTTACGTTTCCTATGAGAGTCCTTATTTTCCATGCAAACTACAATGCCAGGCCACTTTGTTCACAAAAGGAAACAATGAATGGATCTAAAAGAGATAATGTTGTTAAAACTGGAAGATTTATGAGTTACTGATTCCCTCTTATGTTTCCAGAACATCACTGCCAACTCAGCTACCGCAGGAGCGCAAAATCTGTCCCCAGAACAAAAACTGCCACATGAAAGAAAAGTGAGTCATCATTAGGACATTTATTACGACTTCTTCTGTTCAAGGTAAAAAAAACTCTGACTTTTGTTGGAAATGAACACAATGTACCATTCGCAGCCTTGATACCAGATGACTTCAACTGCATTTAAATTGGGGGGGGAAAATCTGGCTTGAACTGATTCATCCTGCAAATGCTTATGCTGCTTGATCATTCCTACTTGGCTCCTCCTCAAGTGGGCGTGGCTAAACAAAACAAGAAATCCCCCTTGGGCGGCTTAGTGTTATGTTTGTTTAGCACTGATTGGGTTCTTTCTTCTAACGAGCCAAAGAAATACGTTAGAAAATGTCTGGATTATGTTCATGGATTTTAAGGGAGAGAGAGAGAAGACGACAATCCTCAGTTCTCATGCACAGATAGGACATTCTGATTTGTTTACCTGCTTCTACTGGCACAAGGAGTCAAACACCAACAACGTTCTAGATTACTTACATTTAATGTTAGGCAAATTGTAAATTGGTGCCATATCTTGTCAACACAACCTGCATAATGCCATATGTAGTGTAACAGGTCTCTGCCATTGGAGCACTGGTCTTTCTTTTACCTACTGAGTCAAACCAAATTTGTCTCAGCTATTTTATTATCTCTTTCCTAGATGGAATAGCATTGTACAAATAAAATTATTAATACTGATCTATAACTGTAGACATGGCCAAAGATTCTGCCAAAATGTTGGTAATCACAATGTATAAGCAATGACACATGGCATCATTGTAAAGCAAATAAAGGCTTAGGGTGATAGCTGAACCTAAAGTACATCAATAAAGAAGAGATATCAGCTAATTTTTAATATATGCTAGGGAGGGGAGGAAAGGAGGCCAGGGATCTATTTCCACTTTGTTGCTGGTATCAATAATGGCCCCCCAAAAAGGGCAGCTTTGGGGTGCTTTACCGCCAAGTGAAAAAATACCTAGAGAATCAGAACAGAGTACCTAAATAATGTTTTGACAACAAAACCTTAAGCTTGGGTTTTCATAACATCTGAAACCAACAGGATGCGATCCCTTGACATGTAGATAGTTTGATTTTGAAATCCCAATCCATGTTGACTTTTCTAGAGTCACATTCAAAATCAGAATCTGCCAGGACTCTTTTATCACTCATCATTCTTCAACAATAAATAAATAAATAAACCAGATCCACTCATTCAGAGGATCACTTCAAGATGTCAACTATACTTCATGTCTACATACTATAGACCTCACAAATGATGACACTGTTTTGTAACACGTCCCATGTACATCATTCAAAAAAGAATCTTTAGACATGAATGTACATTGCTACATCTGAGAAAAGCATAAGGTTATACAAAACCAATGGCAAATACTAAAATATTTTTTTTTCTAAAAAAGGAGAAGGAACAGAGTAGTTCTGGATTTCAAGAACAACAATTCTATAGCTTCATTTTTGGAGTGTCACTGTGTTCCACTTCAATATCCTATATTGTAAACACACAAGTAGAATTCATAAAATATAAATTAATGTTAAATCAGTAGCCATCGGAATACATACGCATTCAGTCTTAGAATGACTAAGATAATTGAAGAATTAATATTTTCCTCGCTCACAGTGGTACACAGAAATTGCTATAGTTATCTAACAGTGTAAAGCAGAAACAAGAGCAACAGTGGTTCTGAAATTTCAAATAACAAAAGTATAAAACAAGTTGTCAAATCCGAAAGCTTCTGATTTTGATGCAGCAAGTGTGCTAATTGCATTTAATTTGCTGTTGGCTACAGTAAACATGCACAGATCAAAATTGCTTTTCAGATTTCCACAAATGATGGGTACGATGTCAAGAGCTGTCTTTGGAGACATCTCCTTTCCTTTATAACTTAACTCTTCCTGAACTGCGTACCCTCCCAGTGCGTTTGGAATGCAATTCCCAGAATTCCCAGCCTTCCCAAAGGTTTCTGGAAATTATGGGAGCTATAGTCCTGATATATCAAGAGAACAACAGATAGGGGAAACTAAAACTGTTTTGCTTTATTACTGAATTCTAGCAAATATCATCGTAGCCATAGCAACCTGAATGCAGCGTAAAATGATCCCCAATATTTTTGGTGTAGATCATACTGATAATCTCTGCATAAATGGGGAAAAGACAAAATAAAAACCTTTCACCCACATTCAAAGTAGTCCAGATCTGATGTTACTCTGACAAATATAGCCTAATATTAAGGATTCAGTATTATTTATTTTAATTTCTTCGCATCCGGTCTCATGTCTGATTAGCAGATGAAATAATGTCAACAAAAACAGGACACAGGCATTCAGTGTTAAAGTGCAGAACACCAAAACCAGGCAAGGATTTCTCAGTTTCAACCTTCTTCTGTGGAATGCTATGACCTCATTACATTACATTTTCATTTGTTCCCCTAAAAGTGCAAAAAAGGGGGGAAAGGGGGAATGTTGTCCATAAGAAAACCACAAGCCTAAAAGGTTTCAAAATCCTTCCAACATTTTATAATTAAAAATCTAAAATCCTTCATAAAGAGATGCCTCCAGGATTAAGCAGAGCCAAACTCTGACATCCACTTCTCGTACTTCTCCAGATCGGCAGCTGAAACTGATTTGGAGATTTTCTTCAGAGCCAAGTCAAAGTCCCCCTTCGTGACGGGCATCTGAAGCTCTTCTTTAGAGAGGGCCCGGATCTCTTCTGGCGACAAGCCATTAATTCGTCGCCTCATCGCCATCAATGAGGCATCCCTAAAAATAAAATCCATAACAACTACATATTAGTAATGATGTATAACAGCAAGGCTGAAATACCATTTTACTTATTTATAACAGGGTGTTGTTGTTTTTTGCATTGCCAACAATGATTCTATTACATTTCATTTCCTATAGTCAAAAGCAACAGCATAAATTTTGCTTTTGTTTACACATTTTCTTTAAAGGATACATTCGTGTATAACCTATCCCCTGAAATTTTCTACTTATCTTCCAAAAAAGGTCTGCAAAATTTGGATAAGCCTGAAAGCTAAGTGTTCGAATTGACATGTTAGTCCAAGTAGTAGTTAATTAAAAAAAATATAGATTTCTGTGTATCAGTTGTAAATTCCCAACATGAATAGATAAAGCATTTATCCTATCTAGCTGCTTTCCGCCATTTCCAATATAGAATCAAAATATATGATTCTACATTGGATATGATCAAGTACGGGCTGGATAGCCACTTCTGTGGCCATAAGTGTGAGACAAATGGCAGGTGGAGGGTTAGACTCCATGGTCTAAATTAGAATTTATGAGTTGAAATTGACATATCTTAAAGCTGCTAAACTTAAGACATTGATCTAAATAGTCTCTTCCCCTATGATTTCATAATTCTCACAGACAAGTTTGGAACTAAAGATGATACAATAATATCAATGCCAGCGGGCGACGCCCAGGGGAAGGGCCTTCTCTGTGGTGGGCCCAACCCTCTGGAATGACCTACCCCCCGACCTTAGAACAACCACGGATCTCCACACCTTCCACCAGAAATTAAAGACACTTATTATCTAGACCCGCGCCAGTCCGGCTTTCGGCCCGGGCATAGCACCGAGACGGCATTGGTCGCGTTGGTCGATGATCTCTGGAGGGCCAGAGATGGGGGTTGTTCCTCCATCCTGGTCCTATTAGACCTCTCGGCGGCTTTCGATACCATCGACCATGGTATCCTATTGCATCGGCTGGGGGGGGGTTGGGGATGGGAGGCACCGTTTTACGGTGGTTCTCCTCCTACCTCTCTGGCCGATCGCAATTTGTGTTGACAGGAGAGCAGAGGTCGACCCTGAGACCCCTCACATGTGGGGTGCCTCAAGGGTCGGTCCTCTCGCCTCTCCTGTTTAACACATATATGAAGCCGCTGGGTGAGATCATCCGTGGTTTTGGGGTAGAGTACCATCTCTACGCTGATGATACTCAGCTGTATATATCTACCCCAAACCACCCCAACGATGCCGTAGCGGTGACGTGCCAGTGCCTGGAAGCCGTACGGATCTGGATGGGAAGAAACGGACTCAAGCTCAACCCGACCAAGACCGAGTGGCTGTGGTTTCCGGCTGCCCGATTCAACCAGCTGATTCCATCGCTGGCCATTGGGGGCGAACATCTTGCCCCAGTGGATGAGGCGCGCAACTTGGGTGTCCTCCTGGATGCCCGGCTGTCCATGGAAGACCAAGTGACAGCCGTGGCCAGGAGGGCGTTTTACCAGGTCCGCCTGGTTCGCCAGTTGCGCCCCCTATTGGATCGGGACGCCCTTCGCACAGTCACTCATGCTCTCGTGACATCCCGACTGGACTATTGTAACTCTCTCTACATGGGGCTCCTCTTGAGGTGCACCCGAAGACTTCAGCTGGTCCAGAATGCAGCCGCGCGAGCAATAATGGGTACCGCAAGGTATACCCATCTAACACCGCTCTTGCGCGAGCTGCACTGGCTACCTGTTGTCTTTCGGGTGCGCTTCAAGGTGCTAGTTCTCATCTTTAAAGCGCTCCATGGCTCGGGACCTAGCTATCTGCGGGATCGGATTCTGCCCCATACATCCTCCCGGCCGATTCGCTCCCACAGAGAGGGTGCCGTCCACTAGACTTTGTCAGCGGGCGACGCCCAGGGGAAGGGCCTTCTCTGTGGCGGGCCCAGCCCTCTGGAACGACCTTCCCCCCGACATTAGAACAACTACGGACCTCCGCTCCTTCCGTCAGAAATTAAAAACTCACTTTTTCTGCTTGGCCGGCCTAGGTTAGTCTCTACCTCAGGGGTTAGGAAATGTTAATTTTAAAATGGGAATTTTAGTGCAGGGATAGTTAGATTTAATTTGTTTTTATTGTATTTATGTATGTATATATTTTATGTTGTTTTAATTTCTCCCTGTGCACCGCTCCGAGTCCCCTCGGGGAGAGGACGCGGTTATAGAAATAAATATTCTATTCTATTCTATTCTATTCTATTCTATTCTATTCTTGTTCCATCAGGCCGGCTTGGCCTAAGCTATTTACCTAGCCTACAGTCTGTACCATAAATTGTTTTAATTGGGTTTTAGATGGGGTCATGTTTTAACATTTTTAAATTTTAGCACAGGGATAATTGATTTAATTTGGTATTAATTATTTATATTTGTGATATTGTGTGTTTTAATTTCCTGTGCACCGCCCCGGGTCCCTTTGGGGAGAGGGTGCGGTTATATAAATCCAACAAACAAACAAACAAACAAATAAATAAATAAATATGAAAATCCACCAATAATTCTAGCAAATGGGCTATAAAACAATTGTTTTGTTATAATATATAGAGGTATTAAAGCAATTATTTAGATTATGAACTAAAAGGCAGTTTAAATTCATCATTGTTCTTATTTGCATTACACTATGCAATACGTTCACAGTCTAGTTGAAAAACCAACTCAATACATATATACAGCGGGATACAGACTATTAAAAGAAAACTGTTATGCTTCCTTCTGGGCATCATATCTTTCTCAGCAATTGCTTTACATCACAGAGCTGTTGCTAGTACTGTACAGTATATCAAAGAAAAAGGCCAAAAATGATGTAAAATGGAGAAGGTCACCTGCCAAAAGAACAAACCAACCCAAACACCAGCTTTATATATAAGCTGATCCATCAGATTACACTCCTTCAAACATTTTTAGGCCTATTAGGCCACTCTAAAAAGTTTCTTTCTACTACCACAAACACTGCCACTTGCCAATGGCAATTTTTCTTCTATATAAAACTAAAGTGAACTACAGAACAGTGTTGCTCAACCTTAGCAACTTTCAGATGTGCGGACTTCAACTGAATGCAAGCTGGATGAAGAATTCTGGAAACTGAAGTCCACACATTTTAATATTGCTAAAGTTGAGAAACACTTCTATAGACAGAATTAAAGTTCAGCCAGGCAACCTTGCCAGTACTGGAGACTTAGTAAATACTTGCCCCATTCCTCAAATATACACAAACCAAATTGCAGAGTTGGCAAATAAATTATTGTGGCTGCTATGACCTCTGCCTAATCACAAAATGACTGAGGATGATGGGGATAACAAATCCTGTCATAAATCATATTTCATCTATCAGAAAGCAAATGAATGGGATTTGCTCTCCATCTTCTCATCTTTCACCTAGATCCATGATGGCGAACCTATGGCACGCGTGCCACAGGTGACACACGGAGCCATTTCTTGGGGCACATGAAGCATTGCCCTGTCAGCTCCAGTGTGCATGCGCACGCATGCCAGCTGATTTCAGCCTTCATTTTCGGCCATTTTTCACCCTCCGGGGGCTTATCTGAAACCTCTGGAGGGAGAAAAACGACCGAATGCGCAAACCAGAAGTTTGGGAAACAGAGGGAGTAAAACAGATCTATGAGCAACCCGGAAGTCCATTCCTGAACTTCTGGTTTGTGCATGGGGCCGTATTTTGCCCTCCGGAGGCTTCAGGAAGCTTCCCTTGGATGGTCGTGCGTGCATGCGCGTGGTGTGTGTGTGTGTGTGTGTGTCACACGTGCCTTTGCAGGGGGAGGGCACACACGACCTCCCGCGCTACCCCCACTTTTGACACACAATGGCAAAAAGGTTAGCCATCACTCACCTAGATGTTCAATATCACTCCATTTAAACTTCTTTTTTTCTGTCCATGTGGGAACATTTCCAAATAAGTACGGTTGAACAGCCACCCATTATTTTCTAGCTTACAAAAAAGTGTTTGTTTTGTTTCCCCCCCTTTCATTCCATGATTCTTGGAGACAGCCTGAACAGGTCCCTGCAGTTTTCTTGGCAAGCTTTTTCGGAAGTGTTTTGCTACTGCCTCCTTCCTAAGGACTGACAGAAAATGAATGTTTCCAAGGTCACTCAAGCTGGCTTCCTGTCAAAGGCAGGACCAGAACTCCTGGTCTCCTTAACCACTACACCAAAGCAGCTCTCAATAAAATATTAGGCCTATCTAAATATATTCTTGGATATAAAAATGATAGCTAGAATTTGGCGCTTCACAATATACCGTATTTATTCGAGTATAACGCGCAAAATTTTGTACCCAAAAAAGAACTCAAAGTTTGGGTGCGCGTTATACTCGAATAAATAAATTCAGGTTTCTGGGCGGCGGCAGCGGGGGGGGGGGAAGCGGAGGCAGAAAGGAACGCTGAGGAGAAGCGGAAGGCAGAAAGAGACGCTGGGGAGAAGCGGAAGGCAGAAAGGGAGGCTGAGGAGAAGCGGAAGGCAGAAAGGGAGGCTGAGGAGAAGCGGAAGGCAGAAAGGGAGGCTGAGGAGAAGCGGAAGGCAGAAAGGGACGCGGGGAAGAAGCGGAGACAGAAAGGGAGGCTGAGGAGAAGCGGAAGGCAGAAAGGGAGGCTGAGGAGAAGCGGAAGGCAGAAAGAGACGCTGGGGAGAAGCGGAAGGCAGAAAGGGAGGCTGAGGAGAAGCGGAAGGCAGAAAGGGAGGCTGAGGAGAAGCGGAAGGCAGAAAGAGACGCTGGGGAGAAGCGGAAGGCAGAAAGGGAGGCTGAGGAGAAGCGGAAGGCAGAAAGAGACGCTGGGGAGAAGCGGAAGGCAGAAAGAGACGCTGAGGAGAAGCGGAAGGCAGAAAGGGACGCGGGGAAGAAGCGGAGACAGAAAGGGACGCTGAGGAGAAGCGGAAGGCAGAAAGAGACGCTGGGGAGAAGCGGAAGGCAGAAAGGGAGGCTGAGGAGAAGCGGAAGGCAGAAAGGGAGGCTGAGGAGAAGCGGAAGGCAGAAAGGGAGGCTGAGGAGAAGCGGAGACAGAAAGGGACGTGGTTAGGGTGGAACGGCATCGCTCCATCGCCCCTCAGCTGTGGAGCCCGTCAGTCATGCTTTATAAAAATCGGTATAAAAATTTTATACCGATTTTTAATGGAAAATTAGGGGGTGCGCGTTATACACGGGTGCGCGTTATAGTCGAATAAATACGGTAGTCATTTTATTTTTTTCATTAAAAGAATCTGAAGGAAAAGTAGATGAAACAGGAAAACATTTTCCAGTGTATCTCCTCATCCCATATACTCTAAATCAGGGGTCTCCAACCTTTGCAACTTTAAGTCTGAAGGACTTCAGCTCCCAGACTTCTCCAGCCAGCTTTGCTGGCTGGAGAAGTCTGGGACCTGAAGTCCTTCAGACTTAAAGTTGCAAAGGTTGGAGACCCCTGCTCTAAATGGATAGTTTTATCCAAGAGACCTAAAAAGCTTAACTCTTTCCTGAAGTGCCTGGAAGTATCTCTCCTAACCCTGCTGGCCTTTAAAACAACATTAAACACATACCTTTTTCCTACAGGGTTGAGACCAAGCTAAGTGGATTTTCTACATGAAGGAATATATGGATTCCCAACTTTTGATTTTAACTGTAATTTGTGCTTGTTTTCTATATGCTGCCCAGATCTATTTCTTGTTCATTGTATATTGCCCAGAATCACAAAAATGGGTTGCCATATAAATCTCATACATAAATAAGTATAAAAAACACACTTCTTCTGCTTGGCCGGCCTGGGGTAATTTAACTGTTTTTAGGGTTTTTTAGGGGTTGAGTTTAGTTTTAATATGGGATTTTAGCGCAGGGTTTTAGTTTAATTCATTTTAATATTGTATTATGTCTGTGGTTTTATATATGCATTTTTTAAATTCCCTGTGCACCACCTTGAGTCCCTTCGGGGAGAGAGAGAGATTTATAAATTAAATTAAATTATTATTATTATTATTATTATTATTATTATTATTATTATTATTATTATTATTATTATTATTATTATTATTATTATTATTATTATTATTATTATTATTTCTACACAACCTCCAAGAACAGGAACCATAATGGTAAAATGGAATTCTAAGGACTAAATAGTCCTTAGGTAGTATCTGCAGATATATTAAATATATATTATTTTTAATTGAATCCAATCAATATGTTGGTGAGTTTTGTGTTTTCTTAAAAATATCTTAGAGAGCCCTCAGTTAGAAGAGAAATACAGAGAAATCCCAAATATTTTCTGTTTTTTATATACCATATTTTTCGGAGTATAAGACACACCTTTTTCCCTCAAAAAAACCGGCTGAAAATCTGGGTGCATCTTATACACTGAATACAACATTTTTTGCCTCCCGAAACTCCGCCCCCTTCAACAAAATGGCCATGCATAGCTTGTAGGAGGCTTTTAGAAGAGCTTCTGGGAGCGGGGGAAGGAAGAAATGAGCAAAAAATGGCCCGTTTTCTGCACCTCCCCAGCCCCAACAGCACTCTAGAAGCTTCCTAAGGACTATCCATGCCCTTTTTTTGAAAGAAAAAAAAACGGGCCCGTTTTCACGAGGTTTGCAGAGTGCAAAAACTTTTTTTAAAATTTTCCTTTTCTAAACCTTGCTGCAACTTATACTTTGGTGCGTCTTATTCTCCAAAGAATACAGTAGTATAAAAAGTGAGCAAAAGTGTTCACTCCTGGGCAAAAAGTGAGAGGACAGGAATTACCAGAAAAGTATGAAAAAATGTATATTCTTGAAGATTCAGTGTTTAGCAATGTTCTTGGAAAAGTTGTATTCTGGTTATTCTAGACAAGAAAACAGGATACCTGCAGACATTAGTGATATCAGCACCAGAGTAGCCTTCAATCTTCTCAGCAATTTCTTCTAGACTAATGTCAGGATCCAGTTCAACTTCCCGGAGATTAATTTTAAGTAGTTCCACTCTGCCTTTTGCTGTAAAAATAAATGTCATCTTGATTAGAGAAAACTGACAAATAAGTCAATATTTCTATCACATCTAAAGTTATAATTTGGTTTTCTCTGGAGGGAAAAGAGCCTCTTGATTAAAGGAGTTCTGAAAACAATTTTGTTAATGGCTGTAGAAGTCCCTTCCCTAAACTGGTGCTCTGGAGATACAGGGCTGCTACAGAGGCCACAAAGATTGCATGCTTCGTGAGTAGGTCCAAAATCCAAAGTGAGGAGATTGGACAGCAGGTTCTAACTCCCTTAAAACTGTGAGGTATGCTTAACATCTTATTTTCAGAAAGAAATTACAAGCAGCTTTCTGGATTAACCTAGAGTTCTCTAGCAAAGAGAACAAAGCGGTACATTCTTTTTTTCCTTTCTAAAAATGAATTAAAATGTATTAACAATTAATTTATTTAATTTATTAAATTATTTATTTATGTTCTATTTTTGTATGTTTTTTAAATCTCCTGTGCGCCGCCCTGGGTCCTTTGCGGAGAAGGGCGGGATATAAATGTAATAAAATCAAATCAAATCAATGTTACAATGGTTATATGCAGAAACAAAAAGCATAACTTTATGTCATTAGATTATCTAGGAAGCTAGAAAATGTTCAGTCTGTGTTGCAAATAATTAATAAGTTTAAACCAGATGGAGCAAAAATCATCTTCTATGTTGCTATGTGATTTCGTGTTTTTGGGGGGGGGGAGGGGGAGGGAATCGTCTCTTCCATCAAAACTATTTTCCAGCATATTTGCCACCAAATGGAATAATTCAAATTTTCCAGTATGTTGCTACTACCTTTCTGGCTACAACCATTAAGGCGAAAGATTTATACGATCTGAAGAGAAACCAGAGTATTAAGAAAACTATCAACCATTAAGAAAACTATCAACTTTCAGTTGTTCTCTCTTTAAAAAAAGAAGAAGGGAAAATATATGTTAAAATTAAATATGTATATTGAAAAGGAATTCTAAATACCATCAATATAAAATGGAGCTCCCTCAGAAGCTGAAATACACCAAGTAAATGAGATGAAGAGTGTGAAGTAGAGAGAGGTAAGGGAAGAAGAGAGGGATAGGAGAGAGGGCGGGAGGGAGGAGAGAAAGGAGGAGTGGAAAGAGGACAGAGGAGAAGGAGAGAGGAAGGGGAAGTAGAGAAGAAAAGGGTGACAGGGGGGAAGAAAGGAGGTAGGGAGGAGAAGAGAGGGAGAAGAAAGTGATAAATAAGGTACAAATATGGTGTATGAAGAGCCAATAATTGTTTTTGGGAGTTGATGGTAAGATGAATTGATGTAACATTTAATAATACAATATGATGTTAGCTATGTAATAGTATACATGTGGTTATATGTTATGAAAATGAAAAAAATAAAAAAACTTTATATATAAAAAAAGAAGAAAACTATCAACTTTTATTGTGTGCATCAAGGTTGAATTATTAAAAAAACCCTTTGAATTTGACATTTGAATTATTAAAAAAAACCTTAATAAGACCAATTTAAGATGTAATTTAAAGGCCTGTGTGGTGATCTATCCTATTTGAGTAAGGTTTTGGACAACTTTACAAGATCCAACATACAACATATGATAATATTGCTTTAAACTTTTTCCAAACAAGTGACTTTTACTAGAATTTATTATATTAAATTTTCTTGGTGTTAAATAACATCTATAAAATTCTTTCACTATCGTTTTCTCAATTTTGGCTGAATCACAAACAGGACCTAGTTATTTGCAAGACTGTCTCCTACCTCATACATTCCTTCGGCCGATTCGCTCCCATAGAGAGGGACTTCTCCGGGTGCCGTCCGCCAGGCAATGCTGGTTGGCGACCCCCAGGGGAAGGGTCTTCTCTGTGGCGGGCCCAGTCCTCTGGAACGACCTGCCCCCCGAACTCCGGACCACCACGGACCTCCGCCTCTTCCGCCAACGTTTGAAGACTCATCTTTTCCAACTAGCTGGCCTAGCCTAGTCCCCGAGACCACTTTCGTAGGCTGAGTAGTAAATTATCTTGCGGGTTTTAATATGTGGGTATGTTTTAGGGAATTTTTAGCACAGGGCATTTAAATTTAATTAAGATTTTATTCTGTAGTCTTATTTATTATACGTCCGTTTTTATTGACATGTTTGTATTTCCGTTTTTAATTTCCTGTGCACCGCCCTGAGTCCCTTCGGGGAGAGAGGCACGGTATAAAAATTAAATAAAATAAAAAATAAATAAAATAAAATAAATATTTTTCTGTGTCAGTTGGTTCGCCATAAAGTCAAAGGTAAACAGGGCTTTTGTATCTTATTCTCATATGAAACTTTTTCTTCTCTTCTAATACACTATTGTAGTTTTTTTAAAGTTGTTTTTCCTCTTGTTAGGTGATGAATTTAGCTTAACTTCAACTTCTGCACTTATTGTTGTATTCATTTCTGGAACTGCAGTGAAATGTATTTGACATCATGAATGAGCCAAACATTCTAAAAACATTTATAATTACTCTCTAATTTTTAAGTCGTCCCCATTATATACATCTTTTAAATCTTTTTAAGCCCCTTCCCTTTACCAACACTCTTCATCTTCATCATAAAAGCATGATGAAATATAAAAAGTTGAAGCAATAAAAAAAAAATCCAAGTTTTGAAAATATTCACAACAAATATTCACAACAAAGGCCACACTTGGAATACTGCACACTTGGAATACTGCATACAGTTTTGGTCACCACGATGTAGAAAAGACGTGGAGACTCTGGAAAGAGTGCAGAGAAGGGCAACCAAGATGATTAGGGGACTGGAGACTAAGACATATGAAGAACGGCTGCAGGAGCTGGGTATGTCTAGCTTGATGAAGAGAAGGACCAGGGGAGACATGATAGCAGTGTTCCGATATCTCAGAGGGTGCCACAAAGAAGAGGGAATCAAACTATTCTCCAAGGCACCTGGGGGCAGGACAAGAAGCAATGGGTGGAAACTAATCAAGGAGAGAAGCAACTTAGAACTAAGGAGAAATTTCCTGACAGTAAGAACAATTAACCTCTGGAACAGCTTGCCTCCAGAAGTTGTGAATGCCCCAACCCTGGAAGTCTTTAAAAAGATGTTAGATAGCCATTTGTCTGAAATGGTATAAGGTTCCTGCCCACGCAGGGGGTTGGACTAGAAGACCTACAAGGTCCCTTCCAACTCTGCTATTGTATTGTATTGTAAATGATTTCTGAGTAAGTTCCAATTCTTAATAAATATTTCTGGGAAAAAGAAGTGACCTAATTTTCACTGATGTTATATTTATACATTCCATTTCTAGTCATGATGTTAATTCTTCTGAATTTATCAGCCAAGAAATGTTTGTGATTAGCATTCTAAAAATATTTAATATTTAGAATTCCAAGGCTACCTTCACTGACGTATTTATAGAGAATATTTGAATACTTGGTGTTTTTTTCCCCAACACATGCTTATTAACCATTTTCTGCCATTTTTTCAGTAATATATGTATACATCAGGGAGAAAGATGTTTAAGAAAGAAGTACAAATTTAAAAAGTAATGACATTTTACTGCTTTTATTTAACCAAGCATTGTAATTTTAATTTTGACCACTCTTTCAAGTAATGGTTTCAAGTTTAACTTGAAGTTCATGTTTTTAGGAATGTGAGTCCCCTAAACATGTAAAAGAGCATTTGCAGTATTTAATTCCTAAATTTTTGCACGATCATAGGTGTATTTATGCACATACATTCTTAGAAAAATTAAAAGTTGCTAATTTGCAAAAATGGCAAAATATTCTGGAAAATATCTTAAGGGGATTTGAAACAATCAATGTAAATCAGTGCAGTAATATACAGATGAATGAATGTATGAATATATAAGAATAATTTATCATCTATCAAGAATGCAGAATTCCCCACCCCATCAACAGAAACAAATGTGAAATAGGATAGAGAAATTCAATTCAAAGTCCTTCTGTGGAAAATGATGGGGTTTTGTTCTTTTGTGCTTTATGGCTAGTGAAATTGCAGAGCCAAGACCAGGTGATAAGAGAAGAAATGGTGAGTGGAAAAAAGGCAACAATTATTTAAGCAGTAGTGTTCAGAGATACTTGTGCTGGCCTTATCATGGACCCATGTAGGTCAAGCTGGGTTTTATTAACATTCAGAAGCAATTCAGGATGACCAATCCCAAACTGACAGACTCATTATCCACTTTCTTCCTGCCCTTTGTTGTGCTTACTTCTAACGGCTATGGAGAAGATAGAATTCAGGGATTATATTTTGTATATCCCATTTTAAAGAATACCCAGGGAAATAGCACAAGGGCTAGCTATCTCTCTGAATTTGACCAGAACTTTGACATATTTTCTAGGTTGCCCAATTCTTTAGTCTTAAGGTAAAAAAAATAAATAAGGGAACAATGCACTTGTTTTAGCTTCTCACTGTTTCCTACTTGAAACACTCTTAGGGGCGTTTTTTTTTCATTAGAACCAAATGAGAACATTTCAATGGAATGCAAGGCTTTTTGTCCAAACCTTGAAACAAACTGTTTTTCCCCATTAAATGCACACCCCTAGCAAGCAGGAAAAATAACGCGTCAAGGTTAAGACAGACCTCCTTTCCACCAAATTTCATTAAAACCACTGTCACACTGTGTTCTTATTTAGAGTCAAGTGGTAAAAAGCAGGTAGCATGCTACCCTAAATCAAGAGAAGAGACAGCTTAAAAGCAAACCTAAGATGATACGGAATCTTGAAGTTAATAGCAGTTCTGACTGACAACCTGGAGAGTCATTCCACAATGAGGTTTCCTCACGTAGGGAACAAATCACCCAACCGCTCTATGAAGAGCTCAAAATCTAGTCATAAAATTCAGGCAGGAGTTGAAAGTTAAAATTAATGGCTTCATTTTTCTGTATTCAGCAATAGGCACATAAGAAAATGCATTGGCAATAATTCTTTAAAGATGTCTATAAGGCTCAATCTGTGCTCGTTTGAGGAATGCCCGTTAAACATTCAAAAAAGTTTACAAGTTCATTAAAAAGCTTGATCCCCCTCATTGAGTCTACATTGAAAGACTGCTGCAGCTCTTTCATTCTGCAATCGCCAGCAACTTTTTTTAACTTTCCCCCCCAATGATCAAGATAATTATTAAAGCCTGAAAATCCAATGTTGTTGCATAAATTTCAATGTGCTCTTTAACAGCTCCCTGAGGAAGTGTCAAGTAACAAGTGCCAGACAAGCACATTTAAAAAGAAAACCCACCTGTTGGCAAAGGTATATAAATTCTTTTTTCCAATCTCCTTCTCAAAGCTTCATCAATATCCCAGGGAAAATTTGTAGCAGCAAGCACCATCACCATTCTTGCAGGGTCATCATTCTCCAGAGCTCCACCAACACCTAAAGGAGCAGTAATATAGCTAGAGTACATGGTGCTTTTCTATGGTTGTTCACTTTAATTTGAGGTTTTGCATGCAGTATACTGTAATCTGAATCTTGGAAGCAACTTAGTTTCAGCAATACCACATATTGTACAGGGGGAATATAAGACCCTGCATGTTTACAAAGGCCTAATGCTGGGAAAGACTGAGGGCAAAAGAAGAAGGGGACAACAGAGAATGAGGTGGCTGGATGGAGTCACTGAAGCAGTAGGTGTAAGCTTGAGTGGACTCCAGAGGATGGTAGAGGGCAGGAAGGCCTGGAAGAACATTGTCCATGGGGTCGCAATGGGTCAGACACGACAACAAGACCTAAATTGAATATAGGTAGTCCTCAGGTTACAAACACTCATTTAGCAAATATTCAGATAGAACGGCACTGAAAGAGCGGGACTTATGACAGGGCCCTGAAGTTCTGGCCATTGCAATAACCCTGTGATCACATGACTGTTATTTGGATGCTTGGCAACCAGCTTGCAATTACAATTGCAGCATCCCACAAGTCACATGATTGCCTTTTTCAGCCTTTCCCTCAACAAAACATCAGGGAAGCCAGCAGGAGCTGGCATGTCACCCCCGTTCCTGCCTACTGACCCACTCACACTTTGTAGCACTTGCCCACGGTACCCACTCGCCTGCCCACAGTTCTCACCCATAACTCTCACCCACTGATCTGCTTACCTGAGACTCCCTCCTCTTCCCATTTTAGTCAGCATGTTCCTAGGATTACAACGGCTTTATGATGGCACGGCTTAGCAAGAAATTCCAGTCTCAATTGCCAACAGAACCCAATCACTGTCTATTGGTATGTTGAACTTTTTAAAAACTCTGCTACAAAAGAGGATAATATTTTCGGCTCCATTCCTTCAGGGAAATCTACAATTCCTGCAGTTCTCAGAATCCCCAAAGGTCAGTTTTTTAAAAAGTGGTCTCTGGATGCACAGGTTCCCTGAACCAAGCTTAAAGAATGAGCATAGGCAACTTTTTCTTTAAAGTCCTTCCTTCCTTCACACAATCTGTTCTACAACAATGTATAAAACAGGAAAAAGACTACCCAATGCAGGCAGGACAAACCCTATTTACCATCCATCTGAACGAGCAGCTCTGACTTGACTCGGCGGCTGGCCTCGTGTTCATCCACGGTGCCTCTGCGACTACAAATAGAGTCTATTTCATCAATGAAAATGGTCGTAGGTGCATAAAACTTGGCCTTAAAACAAAGACAAACATTTCTTATGTGACTTAGGAATTCATCAGTTTTTTTAAAATCATATGCAACATCCCTCAGTGTTACAGTCATATTTAACAAATATAGATACCAATGCATTTTCTTAATGCTAAATCAAGACAGTTGTGAATTTAAGGAACATCCTATGGATGTACAGAAACAAATAGTATATCAAGCTAAGACATAGATACGCAGGAAATTGGTGATGTTGTTCATTTAAGCCAGTGGTAGTCAACCTGGTCCCTACCACCCACTAGTGGGCGTTCCAGCTTTCATGGTGGGCGGTAGAGGTTTTGTCTGATACTGAAGCACTTTCCTTTTTTTAATTTAATTGACTTCCCTACTTTAGAAATCACCATTACTGTGGAACCAATGGGCAGTTAGAAAATTTTACTACTAACAGAGATACAAAAGTGGGCGGTAGGTATAAAAAGGTTGACTACCCCTGATTTAAACCATCGGCTGCAAACCAATTCAGTATGGACATTTATAGTATAATACACTCACTGAAATGTGTATTGATTGCCCTGAAATCATTTTACAAAGAAAAGGAAGCAGGAAGAAATTATGCAAATAAAGAGTTTAGTATCTGAGGAGATCAACAATACCTACCATTTCAAACAGCAAACGAACTAATTTTTCAGACTCCCCTCGATATTTTGATGTGAGAGTGGAGGAAGACACATTAAAAAATGTAGTTCCACATTCTGTAGCGACGGCTTTTGCTAGCATGGTTTTACCAGTCCCAGGAGGGCCAACCATAAGCACTCCCTGAAATTAAAATCCAAACAATGAAGAAACCACAAGCCTGATGCAAGCATATAACAACATCATGCAATTAAATTCATCTAAACATAATTTAGATCTTCAGATTTAGGCTTTCTCAAACAAGGATGTAATGAGACTTGATTATCTTATATAAATTCTGTATGTCCTGGATCTCTTGGCAACTTTCAATACCATCAGCCTTGGTATCTTTCTGGACTGGCTGCAGTGATTGGAAGAGGAATTTTTGCAGTGATTCTTCTCCTTCCTATGTAAGCCAGTTGGTGTTGGTGGGGAGAGGACCAGCTCTAAGCCCCTATAATGTTGAGCATCTCTACCCAAAACCTGTGGGTGGAGCCATCCAATGGAATGGAGTCCAACATTCAACAGCAAATTATATCCAGTAATTATACCCAAGTGATGTCATCACAATGCTGACCCAAGTACCCAGAGGCTGTGAGGGTCTGGAGGCTGAGCTTTTTGGGTGAATACAAGGTGCTTATAATATTTTAATGCCCTTAATGAAACAGGGCCAAGTGATTTGAGGAACTGCCCCTTTTTGAGAGTATCACCACCCATTACCACCGCGCCCCATTTTCGGCCTCCACGAGTCCCATTTTTGAGCTCCGCATGCCCCATTTTAGACCTGTTCCAGGCGGCAGGGATAGGTGGCAATGGCAATCCCTGCAGCCTGGAATAGCTGATAGGCGGTATTTCAGGAGGCCGATCCAACCGCCAATCAGCTGCTCGTGCTAAATCATGCTCTCCTGAAGCTGACCAGGCTGTTTGCTGTTTGCTCTAAAGAGGCAAAAAAATTTACTTGTTTTCCTCCCCAAAAGCTAGATGCATCTTATAGTCCGGAGTGTCTTATAGTCCAAAAAATAGGGTAATTTAAAAAGAAATGTCAACTAAAATCCTATTTCTGCTCTGGCTGCCCTCCTCTCAGGCAGGATCCTTACTCAGGTCTAGTGTTGAAGTTCCTTCATCTTTGAGGGTTAGGCGACTTTAAACTCAATGCACTGGCTAGAATCAGACACCTGGGATTTCATGGCCTCCACCTATGAAGATCAAGTAACCATAAGTAATTGTTGGCCCATCATACTCAGGCGGTTATATTTTTGACCTCATTTTGCCTCAGAGCACTTGTTACATAATCTTGATATGGCTAGCATTTCTTCTACCCCACCTGTATGCTTAGATAATCTAAATAAAATTGTCATCCAGATGATCAGGCAGATTAAGATAAACCACACCATGCGTATTATGAAAAAGAATGTATTCAAGCAAATGCTCAGGAGAGTTCCCAGTAACCGTAGCCTATTCTGTTCAATGCCTGGTGAATTGAAAGCAACAAGAGGTGACGTAGGCCCTTGAAGTTGATCACTCCCAACCAGCCTTGACTCTTGGCTTGTCTTTTCATGGGCATGGTCTGTTGTAGAGGCAGGGAAACATTTTGCAACATCAGCTAGATTCTTTTAACGTTATGGATTCTGATAAAATGTAGAGGATGTAGTCTTCCAGGCTCTCTTCCATCTACAGGCTAGGTTTATGCCGTAACTGAGTTCTCCAGGGGAAGAATAAATGCGACTAGCTGATGTAATAGTTTCCACTCCTGGTTTACAATAAACTGTGTTTAGATTTCCGGGACAATCCTATCTGGTCTGTCTTGGAAAGCTTCACAATTATATATTTTAAATGATAAGTCCACAGCACAGCAACACTTAGTTCTCTTAAGACCTCCCCAGATCATCTGATTTTATTGTTTTGTTCGGACGTCTTTTAAATAGCTAGTGGTTGCCAAAAAAAAGAATGCAGAATATCTTGAGAGGAAGATTTATCTTTTGCTAAATGTCTGTTTTATGAGCAAACCCACCACCGTAATCATTTTGTGAGGCGCTCACCAAAGATTCTGAAAAATTCAAAAGATATTCAATGGTTCCAAAAATTAAAACTCACAATTTAAACTTCACTTGTTCTTTTGCACCCAACTTGTAAAGCATTTAGAATTTACCCTGGAGAAAGTATGAAAGAACCACTGATAGGAGAAAGAAAGGACAAAGCCATTAAGGAAGGACTTGAAAAAGAGACTGCATACTCTAAAGACTGAATTAAGTGTGAGAAAGAAACTCAAAATAATCCCATCTTGATTTTGTTCCCATAAAATGAGATAAAGAAAAATGTGTATATATTCCTCTCTGAAGTATCTATTTCTTCATCTGGTCAATCTCAAAGAGCAACCGTGTTTTTCGGAGTATAAGACGCTTTTTTGGTTTTGAAGAGGCAATTTTTTTAAAAAAAAGTAGGTAGATAGATAGAGGGATAGAGAGGGAGAGAAAGAAAGAGAAATACAGTAAGTAGGTAGGTAGAGAGAGTAGGTAGGTAGATAAAGGATAGAAAGAGAGAGAGAGAGAAAGAGAGAAATACAGTAGGTAGGTAGGAAGGAAGAGAGAGTGTAGGTAAGTAGGTAGAGGGATAGAGAGAGAGAAATAGAGACATAGTGAGAAATACAGTTGATAGGTAGGGAGAGAGAGCGAGAGAGTAGATAGGTGGTAAGTAGAGGGATAGAGAGAGAAAAATAGAGAGAAATACGGTAGTTAGGTGGGGGAGAGAGAGAGAAGGTAGGTAGGTATATAGGTACATGGAAGGGGGAGAGGGAGAGAAAAATATAGTAGGTAGGTAGGGAAAGAGAGAGAGTAGGTAAGTAGGTAGATATTTCCAGGTGTATTTAACCATGTGCTGGAGAAGATAATCGCTGACAACCTGTAGCACTTTGTTTCTGCTGTCACAGCACTTGACCAATGTAATTCCCATCAATCCCTCTAATTGAACAGCTTTCCAAAAGGGGGGGGGGGAGTTTTTGCACTCTGCAAACCTCCCCAAAATGGCCCGTTTTTCGCAAAAACGGGACTATTTTTTTTAAAATAAAAAGCATGAATGGCCTGGGGGGGGGGCGGGCAAAAATGAGCAAAAACCGGCCCCTTTTTCACAAAACAGGCCGTTTTTTGGTCAAAAAATGTGTATGCATAGCCTTATGGAGGCTTATAGAATGCTGCTGGGGGTTGGGGGACACAGAAATGGCTCATTTTCTGCTCATTTCTGCCCTCCCCAGCCCCCAGGAGCTCTCTGAAAACCTCCATAAAGCTAGGCATGGCCATTTTGGTTAAGGAGGCGGGGCTTCACGAGGCAAAAAAAAAGCTGTATTTCGTGTATAAGATGCACCCAGATTTTCAGCCTCTATTAGAGGAAAAAAGGTGCGTCTTATACTCTGAAAAATACAGTAATTCCATCTGTCCTTCTGCCGCACTATCTAACCATAATCCTTAAATTTTGCCATTCTGACTGTGCAAGGTAAATTTTCCATCTTGATCTGTTGTGAAATGTGATTTATGAATGCTTAGAATGAGCATTTCATGATCTTTTATCTTTTTTTAATCAATGCATATTCAGAGCTGCTGAAAAGTCACATATAATTCGCGAAGCAAAGGTTAACTGCTTCTGGGGAAAACCAGGTTCTTAATTACAGACATATTATTTCATAAAAGGAAAGCAATGAATAAAGACAATACACACATCAATTTTGCTACTGTTACCGAATATCTTTCATCCACCTGAAAATTACTATCAAAAGATTTCTAAAGAAAAAGTGTACTCTTAGGATAATCACATTAATGTCAGACATCAAAATGAACTTTACACCATTAACATCTTACATATTTTCACAATAAAAGAGCTATTTTTTTTCTTTTCTTTTTATTTTATTTTACAACCAATTTCGTTGTATTTGCGTACAATGACAATAAAGATTATACTTATACTAATGAAAACAAAAACAAACAAATTTTGCAAAAGTGTACTTTTTATAATTTTCTAAATTATAAAAATAAATATAAGAAAATCAATTATTCAATCCTTCTCAATATGTTGTATTCTCCTCAAAAAAGTCCTAAACCAGTATCCTTCACAACAAATAAAAGTTAACTACTAATGCTATCTCTACCCTGGACCCTTCCCTACATCAGGACTTCGCCAAATCAAGACAATAAACCTATACCACAGATCTTGCCTTCTGGAAGACATAAGCAGATCTTGCCACTTCAGACATAAGCAAGAAACAATTCAGCTATTCCAGACAAAAAGACTTATTGGCATAATGTATAGATTAAAGGCATGTAGAGCCCCCAACTGCTATGGTGCTTGATTCTTTTGTCTAGGAGCAGAGCATAAATGAACTGATAATTTCTCCCGATTTCTCTAAAAACTCTCTGTCCAACATTCTACCAATCTTTGTTACTACCTCTGACGCACCCTAGAGGACTTAATATTAGTAATAATTTACAAAATTGATATACCATCCAATTTTCAATGACCCTGGGTGGCTTACAACAATCAAAAAAGTCACAATTAAATCAATCACATGTTAAAAGATTGAGATAAAAAATGACAAACTCAGTGATATGAGGGGGCTCACTCTCTCTTGTCAAAGACCTGAGTGAAGAGCCAAATGTTTTTGGCTCTTATGAACAACAGCCATCTAGATCTTGAAGGATACCTAATTCTAGTTAGCAGATGCTGCTAAAGCAAAGGTGAAGATGGTGCTACCTCCTGCAGCACTCTGCCGGCCAAAATGGGGCATGGCGTGCCTCTGCCTCCTGCAGCACTCTGTTTCCTGCCCACGGGGCTGGTTTGGAAATATCAAAGGACTGGCCGCAATGCCTCTGCCAGCCAAAATAGGGCATGGGGGGGGCATGCCCCTCCATGGCCAGTTTTCAGCCTCCAGAGCCTTTTGTAGCACTCTGCTGGCCAAAAATGGGCCACGGAGGGGCCTCAGGCACTACCACTACCCTGCAGCCTTCTTTTGCCATTAGAGGCACCATGGCCCGTTTCTTTTATATTTCCAGGCCAGCCCCAAGGGCCAGTTCTAAGCACTCAGCGGGCCACATTTGAGTTTGACACCCCTGATCTATAACTATATCCATACAATCACATTTGTTTTAAGTCAAAACAGGAAAAAGCCTTAGTAAATGCCTACCTAACTATTTAAGCTTAAATGGAGGTAAGTTGCATTTGCTTAGATTTATCGAAAGACCCTCATATTCTTATCTAACTGGAGGTAGAATGGATTCCTGTGCAAGTCAGCTGTGTGCTCACTCTGATACATTAGGGATCTCTAGAAGCTTGGCCTGCTGGAGATGCCCATTACAGAATCAGACAACAAAGCAGTAATTTAAAAAGCCTGAAAATTAGACTGGCAAGTGTCTGGGAAATGAATGATTACATCTAAAACAGGGTCGGTTGGCTAACACTGTCTAAAATGAAAAATATTCAGTGAAGCAATGATTCAATCTAAAACCAAAACGTAATAATGAGGGGAAGAATATGCAGCCATAGAACTAAAGCTTTCAAAAATATCCAGTTTCCTTTAAAAAATACTATTTGATAATAACCATATTCCCATTTCTTACGAATGGGAATAATAATAATAACCATATTCTTCATTTCAACACAAGACAGATTAGTGAATTTGTTCAAAATAAAAACATTAAGCCATGGCAAGTCCCATAATTTCAACCACATATACAAACTTGTACTCCCCAAATAAAGTCAAACGTAAGCATTTTTATCAGTAAAAGCTTGCAAATTCATCTGCAATAAAGATACCTGATATTTTAGAAATAGTTTGGGGGAAGGGCATAGGACATTTTCCTTGGAATAAATCCACTGAATGAGATTTGCTAGATAAATGGCAATGGAGAAGCTGTTAATACTATTACAGCAACAAGATAATCTGATGCTATCTTAGAAATAGCCAATCTGGTGACCTTATCATATGACTTCTGCCCGGGCTATCACACAGCTCCATTATGTGTAGTAATCAAGACTTCTTCAGTCATGGTTAGTCATATCTTGCTTGGACCTGTACAAGCCCTTTACATGGGTTATTCTTAAAGAACATTTGGAAGCTACAGATGATTCAGAATACAGCCACTTGAGTAGTCATGGGAACACCTTAATTCAGTCATATAAGCCCACTACTTTAGGGTTTTATATGCAATTTCAAGTTCTGGTTGGCACCTCTAAAGCCTTCACAGCTCAGGACCAGGTATCATTGGGACCACCTATGTATCTACCCATCCAATAATATTTCTGTGTCTGCATTCTGGGAATGTCACCCAAAAACATCACAGAAATGAGCATTGTCAATTGCTGAACCCATCCTTTACCATTCCCCCTGAAATAGTTTCAGAGTTTTAGGAAGGCCATTAAAATGTGGCTTTTCCAGCAGACGTTGGGCATTGGGAAATCCTAATGTTATTCCCTCTGGTTCTAAAGTATTTGTAACTGACATTTTCAGAGTTTATATCTATAGACATTGATTTTTATATTGGAATTTTGTTAATTTTAACCTGATTTACAGAGGACATGCATGATGCACAGAGTCAGAAGTAACTAGAATGAACTAAGCCCAGCAAATAAATAAATAAACAAAATTCTAGCCTCGTGTCCTGTACAGGAAGAGCAAGAGCCTCAAACAGATCTTCTACGATGGTTTAGCATCATCTGATCATACTCACTAAGTAGACTCAATTCTTTGTAACAAAAGAGGTACTACTTGACTTTTAACCATAATCGAGCTCCGAATTATGCTTGTAAGTTGTGTGCATCATTAATTGACCTACTCAATTTTACAAATAATTTTTCCAGTGGTCCTTAAGTGAATCAGCATGGTCATTAAGAGAATATGTGGCCATTAAGCAAACTCACTATCTGCAATAGGTGTTTTGCAAACACCATTTTCCAGCAAATAATAATAATAAAAGAAGGTCATTTGATGACAGGACACTGTAAACAGCCATAAATGTGAGCCAATTGCCGGGAGCTCGAAATAGGAATACATGACTGTGGGGAGGGAAGAATCAGAATTTCAGATCCAGATCGTAACTCGCTTTTTTTGGATCCATGGAGTCAAGTACTCTCTATTCAGAACAATTCATTTCCTTTAAAAAAATAATATTAGAGATTATATTTAATATATACCCCCAAATTGGTAGATTTATTGCAAGAGAAAATGTTTGAATATATACAATGTTATACATGTGTATATCTTCATAAGGACAACACACACATGTAATAGCTAGAGGGTTCTTACTTTCCAAGGTCTTCTGATTCCTTTGAAAAAATCTGGCATCCACAGTGGGAGAACAACTGCTTCTCTTAGTAATTTTTTGGCTTCTTCTAAATCTGCGATATCATCCCTATGGAAAATAAAACTCAGTTTTAGAAAAATAATATACCTTTTTTCCCCCAACAACGAATATATACATGAATATTAAATGCTTGCACTTCATTGATAAAATATATAATGACAAGTTCTTGCACAGGATGCTAGCACAATTCAGTGTTCTGAAAAATGACCTTCCACTTAAAAGACATGCGGAAAAGGACTTGCAGCTAATCGCGGAACAGAATGTTCAGTTTAAAAATAGACTTCTTGAAAACATGATTATCAAGGCAACACCTAAAAAGCTTTTCAGCATTGTTGCATTTTAATGAGTGTCTGTAATGAGCCTTTTGTTCGTGGTACTATTTAGACATGAAGTGTGCTTCGTAAGCAAAATAGCACTCGCAATTAGCTCAAGAAGCTTTTCTGCTGTAACTGGAATGAACAATTCTAGTCTGATATGGATCTGCCATATCACTCTTGCTTCATGTCTGCTTGCTAGATTTGACACTCAAAGCTGGCCGATCTACTGAGCACTTGAAAAACTGTATCTCCTTAGTCTTTCAATAATTCTGTTTTAGTCATATTAATTATTTTAGCGAAGGAGAGGAAATCTGTATACCTCTGCAACCCAGAACCCAATATATGAATAAAGTAAACCAACAATGGTTTTGCAGATTAAAGACAATTAAGATGATATTGTTATTTTAGGGACAGGCAGAATGAATAGGAGGAAATCCTGGATCATGTTCAGAATTTCAAATGACAGAATTGCTATTTTTCAGACACTTCCTTAAAATACTACAAAGTCCAGTTCTCTATGATCCACAGAGAAAATGAATAATATGGGAAATGATAATGAAAGATAAAGTTTTTAGGTGCTCACATAGCTCACCTGCTAACTTAGATAGAAACACAATGGCTGCTAAAATAACTTGAGAATTAAAAATATTTCTGAAATCTTATTTGAGCTATTTTCAACCTTTTTTCAGTTTCACATGTTTACAATCCGATCTAGACTTAACAGTAATTGTTGCACTGTTAGGGTGCCTTGTGAAGAGCTATAATGCTTTAAGGCTAAAGTATCTCCATATGGTGTCTGTAACTTGCAGATTTTTCCAAATAGATATTTATAGCTGTATAAACAGCTTTTAACAGCACAATCTTCCATAAAACAATATGCAATAATACATTTAAAATTTAATATCATCACACTCTTATGTAATGACATGGAAAATGATTGGCAATTATCAGTTTTTCAAATCTCAAAATTCTATTATGCATGCTTCTTATTCAGAAGGCAAGATTTTCAGAATAACAGACTCAATATACAAACTGCCCAAAGCATTTTAGCTGATAAAAGACTGTTTCTATTTGATCTTCTCTTGACAATATTTTGCTGTTTCAAATGTCATGCATCTATGAAAGATTATTCTATCCTTTTAAAACAGGAACTGTTTTAAAACAGGAATTGTTTTAAAAGGTACTGCAAAGATACCCAAAGTGTTATCCAAAATAACCCCAGATATGTAAGAAATAGATGTTATGTATTATACTCTCAGTTTATTGTTCTGCATTTAGACTAATCCATCAAGCCCTACAAAACCATTATCTTTAATGTGCAACAAATCTCTTGAGTTGTTTTTTAATATTAGCAGTTACTACAAAATAAACACAATCATTGCCTAAATGTCAACATCTTCTGGATATGTATCCACAATAAATATTAATATATCTCATTTTACAAAAGAATTACTATACCAATGAATACTCAGATTTCTTGACACAATATCTCTCTCAAGAGCTTCAACCAGATCTTTATCATATCCTGTTCCATCAAATTTCTGAATTTCACTGTCACCACCACCATCCTGGGGGATCTTCTTTCCCTGGATAAAGGAGTTAGAAGCACGTAAGTATTCATCAATATTTCTTTTTCTTCTCTTAAACAATTACCTGGGTTCTACTCAAATAAATTTGATGAATTGTAGTTGTGGGTTGAAGGAACCAAAACCAGTAACCAGACATCATAAATACCAGGGATTTCCAATATTATCTTCCACGAAAAATGGAAATTTGAACGATCTGAAGGCCAGGTGACCACTGAGGGAGGGGTAGAATAAGTAGCACTCAGGAGTTGTTTAGATATGCCCAGTTTAATCAGAGCAGAGTAGAATAGAATAGAATTATTTTCTGGGTAATACTTTTTCTTCTTCTGAGGACTGTATTTCCTTTGAGTTACTTTCAAAACATAAATGCCTACTATATGCAAGACTGAATCCAACCAACATTGGGAAATAGATTATTAGGGGAAGGAAGGAAGGAAGGAAGGAAGGAAGGAAGGAAGGAAGGAAGGAAGGAAGGAAGGAAGGAAGGAAGGACTGATTCTATCTCACTTGCTTCTGGACTATTTATAAATTAAACATATTGGGATGATGATGGGGTAGTAATTAAGTGATAAAGAGTTGGCTCTACCCCTTGCCCTGTCTGTGACACCATCTAAATGCAGATACTTCTTGGCTTACCCAAGAAGCACAGGCTGAGAGCACAGTCCCAATTTCTCGTCAGTCTAGAGCCAATGGTCTTAGTATCTGAGAGCACAGTCCCAATTTCTCGTCAGTCTCTAGAGCCAATGGTCTTAGTATCTGTGATGAACCAGTGAACATCACAGCTTTATAATCTGTGCCTATGCCTGTCTGAACCTGACAAATATTGGTAGCTGCCCTAATTCCAACAGATGCTCTTTTGGTGTCTGTGTAGTGAGTGTGGTGTTTCCTATTGTTTTGGACTACAGTCAAGGTGGCATCGTACCTTTCTTTCTTTTCTGCTGCCCATTTGTTTAGTCTGCTTTCACCTCATGTCATTCTCATAAAAAAAATGGGCAGAGAGCACTGCCTCCTTCTGTTGACCTTGATCTCACCAGTCAAATGAATGAATATGGCTTATTCTTTCTTTTATAAAGCATTCTTGTAAGTTACAAAAAATGCCTTCGAGGTGCCGCAGGATATAAGTTGGAAACCTCTGCTCTAGACCCTTACCTTTTCATCCTTCCCTTTTCCTTTAGATTCCCTCTCTCGACTACTAGCAGGTTTTTCACTTTTTGATATTGGTTGAGCTCTGCCCACAGGTCCCCGTTGTAATCCTGGCAATTCTCTCCGCAGAGGTTTCACTTCTCGATTGGGTCGTTTTATCTGAGGTGGGACTCTGTGTCATGTGAAGGAAGCACACAAGAAACTGCTAAGATGAGTAAAAGTATTGCCATCTTGAATTGCTGTTCAGTTTTAGTCTTCCCAACACATTGTCCTCCAGATCCATATATTATACAATATATCCAGAATTTCAAAACATCATAGCCATTACTGAAAACTCTTTATGAACTCAGTTTTGAAAGGTGCCACAACTGAGGAAAACAGATTAATTCTGGGAAAAAGCTAATGTTCAAATTGCATATCTTGATTTCTAAAGAGCCAGGGTAGAGCTATGCTTTGTGGTGGAGAGTATGCTACCTCACAGCTACATAGTTCTTTGTATCCACATAATCCCTTTCATCCATTTTCATTGCTGTGCAGATAATGATGATGATGATGATGATGATAGATATTAAGTGAAGACATTGAAAAACTATGTACCCATCTCACAAAGGAGCAGGAACTAGGAAACTGGGGAAAAGGTAGAGACAGAGACAGATGCTAGAAAAAAAAGTAGAAAGATGGAAAAAAGAAGGCTGAGGACTTAGCAATACAGTCTGATGACAACAGGTACAAGAAATAATTGGACCAGAAGCTCAATTCAGGCATCGCACCAAATGGCAATTTAGGAAACTTAGCTACAATTCTGTGCCAACTCCAAACTAAATTAAGGTTTTCAATAGTCCAGCATACTGGAATCTAGGGGTTGTGGTTAGAAGTGGTTTTGAATTTTTTTTTATTTTGGTAAAGTCTTTCATGAAAATCTGTAATTATAACCAGTAATTATATTCTGTTTTTAATGACTGTCATACTAACAGCAAGTCAGCAGAAAAAACCAGACCTTAACGTTATATTTGTAATGCAAATAAGCATACTAGGTTATGAATAATATTTCAAATGTTTGTTCTGATAGTTAATACTCACATTATAAAAAGGAGGAATAAGGTAAAACAGTTCTTTTCCCAATCATTATACTACTTTCTGTCTCAAAAATTTGGTTGCTACTGCCTGCAAGTAAATATGCCATCCTATTTAAACCCAATTACCTGTGCTCAGCTGGAACAGGAGGTGGCCACACAATTGGATCCCTAAAATGTTCATCTTGATAAGATACAGGGATATCTGTAGGCTTGTCTATTTTAAAACTCTCTAAGGTGTTGACAATGCTCTTTACTTGTTCAAATTCTTCTAATAATTCTTGCCGAACCTGAAAAACAAATAAACATGAAGCCGTTCAAAAATTAAATTACAAAATATTATAGCATGCAGTTTAAAGTAAGAGCAGATAAAGCTGCTGTTGGTATAAACAAAAGCCAATTTGGAGGGGAACTGTTGATTTCTGATATTATTTGCATAAAGCAAACTAAACTGGATAAACCTCAAGTCACTCTAATACAGTGGTTCTCAGTTATTTTCTGTCAGGCCCCCCCTAGGAAGAAGAAAACATTTCGCTCCCCCCCAGCCCCGGAAAGCGCCCCCCCCAGCCCCGGAAAGCGCCCCCCCCAGCCCCGGAAAGCGCCCCCCCCCAGCCCCGGGGCTGCCCCCTCCCTTCTTTTCCTCGCCTCCTTCCGAGCCAAGGATATTTATTCTCCTTGGTGCCGCCGTTGCCTTCTCTGCATGGCCCGAGCCCCTGTTCCTTACTGCGATGGTCTCAGCAGCTCCCAGCGCTCCCAACGCAGCCAGTCGAAAGCCGGGAGGGAGGCCGCTTTTCCACGCCGTGGAAGGGGGTCGCCTCCCTCCCGGCTTTCGACTGGCCGCGTCCAGGCGGGCAGCGGGCAAGAGCCGTGAGCGGGCAAGTCGGGCGGCGCGCTGGGAGCTGCTGAGCCGGGTGGCGCGCTGGGAGCTGCTAAGCCAGGCGGCGCGCTGGGAGCTGCTAAGGAACAGGCGCTCGGGCCATGCGGAGAATGCAACGGTGGTATCGGTCTTTCCGGGTGTGCGGCTCCGCGCCCCCCCTTACAGAGCCTCGCGCCCCCCTAGGGGGGCGCGCCCCACTATTTGAGAAACGCTGCTCTAATACTAGGACTGTGCCAGTCTAAGATCTGCATCATACCTGTGTTTTATACACCTCATATGAGCAACTGGGTAGGACCTCCAGTGTGCTTATTGTTTGTTTTAACCAGCAGAGCTGGAAGGTTTAGAACATAAAGTGAATTTTACAATTCTGTTAGATAAAACATTTCCCTTAATTTTCAATTAGAAACACAACTCACCAGGCCCCTGCTATGTACCCCAGAAACCCCACCTCCCTCAGTTTTGCTTCCTTTTGCCAGCAGATCAAAATTGCCATAGCCCTGCTGCCAATCACAGTAGAATAGTCAATCCCTCCCGCTTCCCCAGAAGGGAATAAAGTAAGCCCATAACTTTACTCTTATTTTTGAGCAGAGGTTCTAGAAATGCCTTGCTTTACTGCCAATGGTATTTAATTTATTTTTAATATATTTACAAAAAACGGTCACTATCTTGAAGCAGATTCCTAGAAAGATTCGAGATGCAAGACGGAAATTTTCCTTCTTGTCTAAAACATTGTTTGATCATGGGATTTGGTTCAAGTGGGTGACACCCGAAGGGATGCTGGTGTTCTGGGAAGGAGGAAGAGTGAGGATTAAAACAGTTGCTGAGGCGGAAGCCTTTCTTAAAAAACATTCCTCTGCCCTGGGGGAAGATCCAGGGGGGACGGAGGGAGCTACGGCCCCGCCCGCTGGGGGCCAGGGAGGAGAAAAAGAAGATACAATAGCCAAGAGACTTAGATCGAAAAAATAACTTTGCCTTGATTTTCCTGAACAATTTTGCATAATATTTTCTGGATTTATTGTAAATGTCTGACAGCATGGAACTGAGAATTTAGGTATATGTACTTGCTTTTACCTTGTAGTGTTATGAAAAATGCTTTTTTTTTGTTATTTTTTTTATTGTGTATTTTGAGGTCTCGGAAGGGCCGACGACTCTGACGTGAATGCTCTCAAAATTTCTTTGTATCCCTTACCCTATCCTATAAAAAAAATGTAAAACCAATAAAACTTTTTCAATATTAAAAAAAAAAAAAATTTCTACTTCCCGGGAGATTACACGAGGCTGACTCCAGGGAATTGCTAATGCCTCTTTGTGCGAGGGGTTCTTACCGACCGTCCTGAAAGACCCCTCCTCAAGAAGCCCTCCCTGGACTCAGCTGTGTTGGCCAACTACCGTCCTGTCTCCAACCTTCGATTTCTTGCGAAGGTTGTTGAGAGTGTGGTGGTGCGACAGTTCCCCCAGCACCTGGAGGAAACTGTCTATCTGGACTCGCGCCAGTTTGGTTTCCAGCCTGGGCACAGCACAGAGACGGCATTGGTCGTGTTGGTAGATGATCTCTGGAGGGCTCGGGATAGAGGTTGTTCCTCTATCCTGGTCCTATTAGACCTCTCAGCGGCTTTCGATACCATCGACCATGGTATCTTATTGCACCGGCTGGGGGGGGTTTGGGGTTGGGAGGCACTGTTTTACGGTGGTTCTCCTCCTACCTCTCTGACTGGTCGCAATTTGTGTTGGCAGGAGGGCAGAGGTCGACGTCGAGGCCCCTCATGTGTGGGGTGCCTCAGGGGTCGATCCTCTCACCCCTCCTGTTCAACATCTATATGGGTGAGATCATCCATGGTTTTGGGGTAGAGTTCCATCAGTACACTGATGATACTCAGCTATACATCTCTACCCCTGACCACCCCAACAATGCCGTCGAAGTGATGTCCCGGTGCTTGGAAGCCGTGCGAGTCTGGATGGGGAGGAACAGGCTTCGACTCAACCCGTCCAAGACCGAGTGGCTGTGGTTTCCGGCGTCACGATATAGCCAGTTGGTTCCATCTCTGGCTATCGGGGGTGAGTCATTAGCTCCTGCGGAGAGGGCCCGCAACTTGGGCGTCCTCCTGGACTCTCGGCTGTCTTTGGATGACCATATGACAGCCATGGCCAGGGGAGCTTTTTATCAGGTTTACCTGATACGCCAGTTGCGCCCCTTTCTAGATCATGACGCCCTACGCACGGTCACTCAAGCCCTCATCATTTCCCGCCTGGACTACTGCAACGCTCTCTACATGGGGCTTCCCTTGAGGTGCATCCGGAGGCTCCAGCTAGTTCAGAATGCGGCCGCGTGGGTGATTTTGGGAGCCCCGAGACACTCCTATGTAACACCTCTCCTGCGCGAGCTGCACTGGCTGCCTGTGGCTTTCCGGGCGCGCTTCAAGGTTTTAGTAACCATCTTTAAAGCGCTCCATGGCAAGGGACCTGGTTATTTGCAGGACCGCCTCCTACCAGAGACCTGTGCCTCTTCCGCCGGGCATTAAAAACACGCTTATTTTATGCGGCCGGCCTGGCATAGTTTTTAAATTTGATCTTAGCAAGGGTTTTTATGTTTTTAGCATGGGTTTCTAATTTAATTTATTTTTAATATATTTCTACTGCATTTAGTGTTATAGTATTTTATTACTCCCTGTGCACCGCCCTGAGTCCCGCAAGGGAAATAGGGCGGTATATAAATGTGAAAAATAAATAAATAAATAAATAAATAAATAAATAAATAAAAATGCATCAGAAAAGAAGATTCATATGAAGTTATCACGTAAATGTCCTTGTAAAATGTCTGTCAAGTTGCGCAAGGCCTGGTAAGTAGGGTAGCTCCACACATACCCCATCCCTACCCTAGCTTATTTTTTACCTGTGTGCCTTGCCCCACACCCTGCACCCCAGTGTGGGCAAGGTCTTAATTAGGGCTAATTTTGTGGGTGCGGCTTAATTCGATTGCATCCACTCAAAAACGGGATAGGGATTCTTTTCAAGGTGGGTCGTCTTTTGGGGGAAACATGGTAGATGAAACTGAGTGAAAAGAGCTTTTCTTTCTCATGAGGATTATCTATAAAAGAGGGGAAGTCTTCTTTTTTATGAAGGAGAGGCAGCCTGATCTTACTGGCTTTTTGGAAACAGCTTATAAAACCGAGAGCCATTTTTACAACTAGTACGCTGATGTACGCTGCCTGAACTGAGGGATTTTCTTTCCCAAACACAAACTATTGTGTTTTTTTCCAAGCTTTATTCAGATAAAAGCAGCAGTGATATGTGATTCCAACAAGTGAATTAATTATCTTCAGTTTAGAACCAATATCTCTGTGTACATTAGGACAAAGACTTCCTGTGTCATTTTTTCTTTATTCTCTGTACACAGGGGGGAGACAAGTCTCTTCTGCAGTCATTCTTGCCAGTCAAGAGGAGCAATAATTTTAATTTATTCTGCTTTGATCAGAACCTACTTCAAATACTGCATCCTTCTGGCACTTCAGTTTCAGAAGGATTCAGAGAAGGACAATGGGGATGAAAAGAGGATGAGACATAAATCCTATGAAGAGAAATTGAATGAATTGTGATTGTTTAGCTTTGAGAAAAGTGAGGGGAGATTACAATGAAGAACCTGAAAGTAGAACACACAAAATACTGTAATGTTAACTTACAAGTAGGAGGACTCTAGTGGAGTTGTTAGAAAAACTTTGTAACAATAGGAGGTGTTAATTACCCAGAGAGATGCTAAATCCCCTTCCTATGATGTATTTAAGCAGAAGTTAGATAGTTTTCTATTTTACTGTACTTTATTTGCCTTTTGGAATTTTGCAACAAACAAGGGCTTGAACTCTGTGGCTTTGAAATTCTTTACTGTAAGTATATTATTCCATAATGGCTTATATATTTGTTTTCATAATAGCCTATTTCATCTCAAGGAGTGATCGACCACTACCTCTTGGCCTTCAGGAAGAGTCTAAGAACCTGCCCTGCCAAATGGCCTGGAGTCTTGATGGGGATGTTCCATGCTTGAGATGGCTAGTGGACTAAGAGACAATTCTACTTCCATCATTTTGTTTATCACTTGCTTCCTCAGCCATCTTTATTCATTTTCATTTCAACACTTATAATTTTAATGTTTTGATGTTGCTGTAAGCTGCCTTTAAGAGATGGGAAGCACATAAGCGTAACAAATAAATAAAGTTATCATAATTCTAAAACTGGTATTTATTAAGAAGCATGTTTGGTCTACTGTTTAGGGCAGGGGTGGCCAACCTTTCGGACCTCAGGGACCACTAAATTAATAATTTTAAATCCCACAGACCACTAATATGAATTTTTAAAAAGATAAATAGTATTTCGTGCAATATAAAAAATGCAAATAATTTTTCTGTGGACCACCAAATTTTCTCACGGACCACCAATGGTCCACGGAACACCAGTTGGTGACTGCTGATTTAGGGCACCAGAGTAGAAACCAGGAGATTGTGAGTTCTAGCCCTGCCTCAGGCATGAAAGACGGCAGGGTGAGTTTGGGCCAGCTACTCTCTTAGAACAACTCACCTCACAGGTTTCATATTATTGTAAAAACAGAAGGAAGGTGTATTAGGTATGTTTGACACCTTCAGTTATTTTCAGTTAGTAGCTATGATACTAAGCAAGTAGCCATTTTTAAAACATCTGTACACATCTCTCATTTCTACAGGAATCTAGATGTAGTCTAGATTCCTGAACAGAAAAATGAATTGGACTCAGTCTCATAAAGTTCAGGTGGGAATTCAGTCACCAAATGCCTTAGAATGCCCTGAATAGCTTTCAATTGTGGTTCAAGTATGGCAAGGAACAGGAACAGAACTGATAATATTGGGGGATGAGCTCCAGGAAGACTTGTACTGTAAAGCTTTTGGCCCTATTGGATATCTCAGTAGCCTTCAATTCCATCAATCACTGTGATATATTCTGAATGTAATGAAATGGGAGCTAGAGGTCCTATTCTGCAGTATCTCTTCTTCCTTAGTATGCAGTTTCAGTTGGCTTAGTGAACCCTAGGGAGATACTGCAGGGTTAAGTTGTTTCACCACCATCCCAGCTCTTTTTAAACATCTGCATAAAGCCATTGAAATAAGTCATGTCAGTTCAAGATGAAATATCATCAGTGTGCTGATGATAGTCATGCTGCTATCCCAGGCTGCAGTGATGATGCTTTGGAAATCTTGTCCTAGTATCAAGAGGGTTGAAGAATCCCATTGGGGCAAAACAGGCTGAATCTAACCCAAATAAGATGGAGTTACATTTCATTCATCAAGATTCTTGGTCAGCTCCAGTACTGCCTCTTGAGGACAAGCACTACACCAAAGGCTCTGGTCTGCCACTGGGGGGTTCTCCTGGACTCATGTCTACAACTGAAGGAAAGGTAAAAAATGTTGTCAGAAGGACTTTTTTCCAGCTTTGGTTGATACGCCATTTGCAAGCTATGGACCACAAAGATCTCACAACTATGACTCATGCCCCCATTACAAACCAGCTGGACTACCATAATGGACTCTATTTGGGGCTGTCTTTGAAAACCACTTGGAAATTGGTTCAAAGTGTGGCAGTCCATTTATTGGCAGATATCCATCATCAAACTGCCAACAAATATTTCAAAGTACTGGCACTGACCTATATGGCTTGGTGCCCACCTGCAGGATGCCTTCTCCAACTAGAATCGGTCTGTATTGTATGTTCAGCACTTGGTTGATAGCTCCCCATAGGTACTGTTCTCCTGTTTCAATTGTCTGTCTTACAGAAGAGAGTCTCCTTGAAAGTTAAGTACGGCCCTGTTATTACAGGTTCCAGAAGTTACTTCAGATGGATGGCATTCAGTAATTACAACAGCAATCTTGTTGCCATATTTGGTATCTTTATTATGTTTTTTAATCATGATTATACAAAATAATAAGCAGGATTATTATTTCATTTTTGTGCTGATTGTTACTGGTTATTGATTATTGTGGATGTGTTAATTGCTTTTATTGATATTTACCATGATATATTAATTATTTATTTATGATTATTAAGTTCTGAATGTGTGTGGCAGATTTGGCAACATATAATTGTACTTCCAATCCCACTTTTCCATAACTTGCATAATTCTTGAAGAGATCAACAGTAATACTATCAAGTAATGTTATAAAATAAAAATTCATAAAAGGTTCAACATTATTTATAAGAAAAAGAAGCCAGAGAACAACCAATATGAACAGATAAAAGCGAGTAGAACAAATTGGTGTTGGATTCTGGCATATCATAGAGATGTCATTCTGCACAGAGCAGGCATCACTATGGAAAAAGTCCAACTCTACATCATTGCTAAATGAAATCCTGCTTTCTAATTTTGGATGCAGAACAGCTGAAAGGGCACCTTCTACAAATGTCCTCCTCAGCTTATGCAATATATAAGGAACTGTATATTCCAAGTAGCACTTCCTGTTCAGAGAGATTCCTTATTAGGCAAGGCAAATCTAGTGAGTTCAGATAAGGAAATATAATTTATTTTTTCTGTTAAGAAAAACGTTAATTTGACTGATGGTCAAGGATATTTAATAACAGACGTGACATGTTCTGCTCTTAATTTGTTAACATTATATATAGTCATATTGTCTTTCAGTGAGTTCCATTTTTATATTGTTATTCTGTTACATAAGAAACATTAACAGCAATTAAACATTTGCATTTAAACCTTTTGTTATTATACCTGTTGCCATTTGCCCTTTAATGTTGGGTCTCTGATCGACTGACAATGCCGTTGAATTTGCTGGATGACACCTTGGTAATAAACCATAGAAGAATCATAATTTCCAAGTAGTGCATATTCTCTCCCTTTTTTAGCATTATCACAAATCTCAGCCAAATTCATCTTCTTTGAAAAACCTACAATACAATGTGAAACAAGACAGTAAAAATGAAATTACCCTTCAGCATAAAACAAACATTCTTTCACTAGAACCATAACTGCATTTTTTTATTAAAGTGTGTGTTATTGTTTTGTTATACTAGTTATGAAATCTATCAATCGTTCTAGAAAAACTATGCAATCTTTTTTTTACTTTTAAAACTACTGATGTATTTGCTACCACTACTGTATATTCAGGATTAGAAATCTGATATTCTAAAATAAAATTGACGGCTAAATTGGTAGCACTATATGTTATATTTTTTCTTCATTTTCCTTCTTCCAAATTGCAATGCACACAATACATCCTTAAGAAATGGGTTTTCCAGCTCAATACAGAAAAATCATGGGTGTATAACTAAGAAATGTAACAAATAGCCATAGTGAGTTCTAGCTCTTTGATTCCGCTATCTCTTTTTATTCACTATCAGCTTTGCTTTTTTATATTTTTGTACTAATTGTATAAGGTTACTATTTCTAGGGAATCACTTTGAATTTTTTTCATGAAAATGCTAAATGCTAACACAGTTTCTGATGGAGGGCAGGTAATCTTCATAAATAAAATATGTGAATGACCTACATGTATAAACAATATATTACATCACCAGGAAATGCAGCTGTAGCATTCATACATAAATGGAGCTGAATGACAAAGACTACTAGCTTCCTTCCGAAACTTAACTGCTCCATAAAAATAAACTTCAATCTCCTCTAATCCCAGATGTTAAAAAAACAACAACCTCACAATCTCAAAAGCCAACAAGTTTGCCCTATTTTGTTTGTATATGCTTTAGTCTTCCCCAAAAAAAGTCTCAAAACATGAGCTGCATGATATTGCAAACAAAGCTGTTTCATTTGAATGTACTGAACTATTAATTGCTGGTAGCTGGCGTCTGTTCAGAGCATAATCCAAGCAAATTAATTCACTTGAGATGCAGCAAATCCATATAGATAGTTTCTCCGTGCATGACTGAAGAAATGCTGATGTCACCCAATTATATTTGGTATATGGCGACGCACATACAGCATCCTTCACTTAATCCACCAGGGAAAGATTGAAGGCAAACGAGATCCAGGCAGAAGAAGAACATCCTGGCTTCAAAACCTAAGGGAATGGTTTGGACAAAACTCAGCAGCACTTTTTCATGTGGCTGTTGACAAAAATAGGATTGCCAACATGATCAACAACATCCGATGACGGACACGGAAGAAGAAAAGGAGGAGGAGGAAATAATAATAATAATAACAACAACAACAACAACGCAATGCAATTCAACATTACAACTTATGTGATACAACAAGAAGCATGTCCTTAAAGATTTGTATTGTTCAAGAACCATCAACCAATACATTCCAGCAAAATAAAAAGATTCTCTGTCTCAGAAAGAATATTGTCCATATCAAGAAATGCTCTAAACCAGCCTGAGGATCCCAGTTAACCTTTGGTTGCTCTTCAACAAAAAACGGGAAGACATAATTAAATTGGGTTATTTTATTTATTTACTGGATTACTTTATTTACTACCAAGGGGGTTTACAGCAACAAATACAAAAGAATTAAGAAACTATAGCAAATCAATAAATACATTTACAAAATTGTAACATCATGAAACCATAATTACATCCTAGGACTCAGATCCAACCAAGTGCTGATAGTTACAGTAAAGGTAACAGTTCATTTAGTGACCATTCAAAGTTACAATGGTAGTGGGGGAAATGAGTTATGGCCACTTTTCACTCTTACGACTAATGTACCATCTCCATGGTCACATGATCGAAATTAAAATGCTTCGCAACTGACTCATACTTATGACAGTTGCTGTGTCCTGAGGTCATGTGATCGCTCCTTTTGTGACCTTCTGACAAGCAAGTTCACTTAACAACCGTATCACTAATTTAATCAAGTTCACTTAACAACCGTATCACTAATTTAATAACTACCGTGATTCATTCAACACCTGTGGCAAGAAATTTGGAGCTCAATTGTGGTCGTAAGTCAAGGACTACCTGTAATATGATTCTTCTCTATTTTCTAGGCTTCTTTCCTGTGACAATAAATGTTGCAATTTAGTTGATATAGGCAGAGGTGGGTTGCTGCCGGTTTTACTACCCCTCTGGAACGACCTCCCCCCCGATATTAGAACAACCACGGACCTCCGTTCCTTCCGTCTGAAATTGAAAACGCACTTTTTCTGCTTGGCCGGCCTAGGGTAGCCTCTCTTCTATAGTTTTATAGGGTTATATGATTTTAGTGTATTGGGGAATTTTAGCGCAGGGTTCGATGTTTAATTTGTTTTTATTGAATTATGTGTATTTCTATATGTATTTATTGTTTTAACTTCCCTGTGCACCGCTCCGAGTCCCCTTGGGGAGAGGGAGCGGTCTAGAAATTAAATTATCTATCTATCTATCTACTGGTTCGCCAGACACGCTTTGCCCACGTACACAGTTCTATTGTAAATTATTCAGCATGCATGCGCAGAACAATTTAAAGTGAACTGTGCATGCATGCGCATTACTAAAGAACATGCCAGCAACGGGAGCAGCAACCAGGGAACCGGTTCGGGGGCATGGCCATCCTGGGTTGCTGCTGGTTCTGCGACCCAGGCTTAAATGCCACTACCGGTTCGGCCAAACCGGGCCAAACCGGGAGCAACCCACCTCTGGATATAGGGTTTATCCCCTAGAGCCCTCAGGAGCTAGGGGGGAACAAATGCATGCTACCTCAAAATGTAGTTCCTTGAAATCTCAAACCACAGGAAGCAAACTATTCATTTTCTATCTCCTTGCACAATGGCTACTTTGATCCATGTTTGCTAATATTTCCTCTCTGGTGTTAGGTTTATTTCTAGCAGCCATTACAAATTTTCAAATTGGCGTAAGGGAATTTAAAAGTAGATAGTTCTCTGTTTGTTAGGGGATAAATTGCATGCATATTCCATGTTGGTACTACATCAACCAACTTAGACCAAAGACTTGACAAATTACACGTTGCAATAAGATCCATGTCAAAAGTCCCTCTACCAGCAGAGCTGCATTAAGTGAGTTGTACCAGTTAATTGCATTCCATCACTGGTTCCTATCTGTTTCTATTTCTTACTTCACATACAATTAAGCTCCCATTAGCACCTTTTTCAATGATTAAATCATGCAAATCAAAACATCAAAATCCTTTCTCAGAAATGAAACTTTTTGAGATTATGGTTTCTATATACTACTTGATGAAGGATTCATTAATCTGGAGAGGTGGAAGAAGCGTAGTCTTAGGGGTTTTTTAGTTTGTAAGTTAATGTCTATTTTAGGGGGTACCAGGGAGGGGGGAGGGTATAGACAGGTAGAGGCGGGGGAGGGAAGAGAGAGCCAGGCCAGTGGGCGACGGAGGGAAGCGGAGGGTTCCGTTAGGAGGGGGGAGATTCTAGTCGTTCCGACAGAGGGCATTCCCATCCAGAAGGTCGTGGGGAGAGGCAGGTCCGAGGGGAGACAAGTGTTACCCTCCCGGTTGGGGGCGCGAAGCCGTTGGCTACAAACGGTCAAGTGCCTCAACCCCCGCAGGCTAGGTGGCCAGGGAGTACAGAGCCAGGGCCTGCGGCTGATGTTCTGCAACGCCAGGTCCGTTGTCAACAAAGCCCCCCTCGTTCATGACCTTGTGTCAGAGGGGGAGCCGGACCTGGTGGGAATTGCGGAGACCTGGTTGGGCCACGAGGGTGGACTCCCCCTCGTTGAAATGTGCCCACCAGGTTACCGCGCGTTTCATCAGCCCCGGGCCCTAGGTAGGGGCGGTGGGGTAGCGGTCATTGTAAAGGAAGGTCTTGAGCCGAGAGAGACCGTTGTGCCACAGACCACCGGTTGTGAGTCCCTCTGTGTGAAGTGGGGCCTAGGGAGGCAGTTGGGCTTGCTGGTTGTATACCTGGCTCCCCGCTATGTAGCAGCAGCCCTGCCCGAGCTCCTCGAGGTGATCGCTACGGTGGCAGTTGAGACCCCCAGACTTTTAGTCATGGGGGACTTTAATCTACCATCGGTGGGCGAATCATCCGAGGCAGCTCGGGAGTTCATGGCTTCCATGACGGCCATGGACCTGACCCAACTAATTCAAGGCCCCACTCACGAGGGTGGACATACACCGGATCTCATCTTTGTCTCAGGCCAATGGAAGAGTGATCTGGGTATAGGGGATATAGTCATCACACCCTTGTCATGGACAGACCACTCACTTCTCCGGCTCGACTTTCCGACCGCTGCTCCCCTCCGCGGGAAGGCGGTACCTGAGTCACCAATCTGGTTCCGCCCCAGGCGCCTGATGGACCCGGATGGGTTCCAGACGGCGCTTGGGCCACTTCCTGTACCCCTGGCCCGCGCCCCGATGGAGGACCTCGTGGCCGCATGGAATACTGCGACCACGGGAGCCTTGGATCGGGTCGCGCCCTTGCGGCCTCTCTTGCGGCGGCGAAACACCCTGGCTCCTTGGTTTTCCGAGGAGCTGAGGGTGATGAAACGCCGCAAGAGATGCCTAGAGAGAAGATGGAGGTCTACTCGAACTGAATCTTACCGGACACAGGTAAGAGCCCATTTACGGACTTACATTGTGGCGCTGAGAGTGGCCAAACGTCACCATTGTGCCACTCTCATAGCATCCGCAGAAAACCGCCCTGCCGCCCTGTTTAGGGTGACCCGCTCCCTCCTTCAACAGAGGGTGCGGGAAGCCCCGTTACAGGGTAGAGCAGAGGAATTTGTGACTTTTCTGCAGGAGAAAATCGCTCAGATACAGAACGAGTTAGCCCCCATTCATGGCCCAGTGGGATGCCACGAGAGAGATCTTGTTTGGGAGGAGTTTGACTCCGTTACTTCCGAGGATATGGACAGGCTACGTGGGCGACTGCGAGCCACCACATGTTTATTGGACCCGTGTCCCTCCTGGCTTGTACTGGCATCCTGGGAGGTGACACGAGGCTGGCTCCAAGAGGTTGTCAACGCTTCCTTGAGTGAGGGTGCCTTGCCTGCTTCCCTAAAAGAAGCGATGGTGAGGCCCCTCCTTAAGAAGCCCTCTTTGGATCCAGCTCTTTTGAACAACTACCGTCCAGTCTCCAACCTTCCCTTTCTGGCGAAGGTTGTCGAGAGTGTGGTGGCACAACAGTTTCCCCGTCACCTGGAGGAAGTTGATTATCTAGATCCGCGCCAGTCCGGCTTTCGGCCCGGGCATAGCACCGAGACGGCATTGGTCGCGTTGGTCGATGATCTCTGGAGGGCCAGAGATGGGGGTTGTTCCTCCATCCTGGTCCTATTAGACCTCTCGGCGGCTTTCGATACCATCGACCATGGTATCCTATTGCATCGGCTGGGGGGGTTGGGGGTGGGAGGCACCGTTTTACGGTGGTTCTCCTCCTACCTCTCTGGCCGATCGCAATTTGTGTTGGCAGGGGGGCAGAGATCGACCGCGAGACCCCTCGCATGTGGGGTGCCTCAGGGGTCGGTCCCCTCGCCCCTCCTGTTCAACACATACATGAAGCCGCTGGGTGAGATCATCCGTGGTTTTGGGGTAGAGTACCATCTGTACGCTGATGATACACAGCTGTACATTTCTACCCCAAACCACCCCAACGATGCCGTAGCGGTGATGTGCCAGTGCCTGGAAGCTGTACGGATCTGGATGGGAAGTAACGGACTCAAGCTCAACCCGACCAAGACCGAGTGGCTGTGGTTTCCGGCTGCCCGATTCAACCAGCTCACTCCATCGCTGGCCATAGGGGGCGAACCTCTTGCCCCTGTGGATGGGGTGCGCAATTTGGGTGTCCTCCTGGATGCCCGGCTGTCCATGGAAGATCAAGTGACAGCCGTGGCCAGGAGGGCGTTTTACCAGGTTCGCCTGGTTCGCCAATTGCACCCCCTATTGGATCGGGACGCCCTTTGCACAGTCACTCATGCTCTCGTGACATCCCGACTGGACTATTGTAACTCTCTCTACATGGGGCTGCCCTTGAGGTGCACCCGGAGGCTTCAGCTAGTCCAGAATGCAGCTGCGCGAGCAATTATGGGGACCGCTAGGTCCACCCATGTAACACCGCTCTTACGCGAGCTGCACTGGCTACCTGTCGTCTTCCGGGTGCGCTTCAAGGTGTTAATTATCATCTTTAAAGCGCTCCATGGCTCGGGACCTAGCTATCTGCAGGATCGGATCCTGCCCCATACATCCTCACGGCCGATTCGCTCCCACAGAGCGGGGCTTCTCCGGGTGCCGTCCACTAGACTGTGTCAGCGGGCGACACCCAGGGGAAGGGCTCTCTCTGTGGCGGGCCCGGCCCTCTGGAACGACCTTCCCCCCGATATTAGGACGACCACGGACCTCCGCTCCTTCCGTCTCAAATTGAAAACCTACTTTTTCCATCTGGCCGGCTTGGGATAGCCTCCTTGTCCTGGGGTTTTAGGGTAATTTTAATTATTTGTAGTGTTAAGGGGTTTTAGGGACAGTTTTTAGTTTTTATAGATGTTTTTAGCGCAGGATTTGTTTAATTGTGATTTTAAATTATGTATTCTGTTTGTGTTTATTGTTTTTTAATTTTCCTGTGCCCCGCCTCGAGTCCCTCTGGGGAGAGAGAGCGGGCTACAAATAAAATTTATTATTATTATTATTATTTATTACTTCATGGATCTAAACTGCAGAAAATTATGCCACCTATTTTTAGCACACACCACCGAATTTTGACAGGATGATTTGAAAAAAAAAATCTGTGATGGCTCCCTCCGTTGCCAGTTGAGATAATGAGGAAGAGCCGGCTCCAGGAACATCTGGCAGGGCTTATGGGGATCACCAGGGGAATTTCAGAACCAAGGGAGGTTCATCATAAGTTCAAACGGACACTAAATGACTGGTTGCAAGTCGAGGATTACCTGTATCAAACAGGACACATGACCTGGTGAGGTAATTCTACTTTATTGTAAGGCTATATTAACAAAATCTAGCAAGTCTAATAATACAAAACTACCATCATCTCTTTTTCAGTCTGAGAAGTCAGGGAGGTTCCCGAGTTTCTTTCTCTGCCCATTATGATCAGCAGCGATTGGCAGTGGTGATCGGCACCCGTGATCAGTGATCCCCGTCACCTGTTCGGTGGTATTCCAGGAGACCGATCCAACCACCAATCAGTTGCTTGGCAGTGAAGGCTCCAGCGTCCCCCACTGGCAGCGACAGCACCAACCCCCCCGCCCCTCATCACAATATTTGCTCTATAGGACACACAGACATTTCCATCCACATTTGGGGTCTTAATAGTCAGAAAAATATGGTACTTTATGGATGATTCAGTGTGAGAATCTCTGGGTTTTTAAGCAAAAAATTAAAATGTGTGTATTTTAGGATAATCCTGTCATATAGTATTTATCAGATGTCTTCTGATAGAAGGATACCTTGAAATATAGGAAATATGAATTTATTACTTGGATGTGAAAGATCAACACTATAGATTTAACTTAGTCATTCACCTTTATTACTATTCTTGGGCCTAAAATCTATTAAGGTCAATTCTACAATACTATTACCAAAAATAATCTCACACTGATAACTGTGCACATTAAAATACAAGTCTACATATCTTATCAAATAATGCATGCATAAATTCCTATTAAGTTATCGTCAAGGAAAAATCCTATCCAGATATTGCAGAGTAGTTAAATTAATGAAGTTAAATTAATAGTAGCCGATTCATATATATATATCAATCATCATTTAACACCGTATATATGTAGTATATATATGTGGTCCCTTAAACATACAAAAGAAAAATATATTAAGGGACTGCTATGATTTTCATTCTTTTTATTGCAAAATCCTAAACCTGACATGAATCTTGAGATCTTTAAAATATTTACATTAGATGTTAAGAGAAAAAGCAACACAAAAGTGAATTACTGCATAGACCATTATATTATTAACTGCCAAGTTCTTTAAGAGGCTATCTTATGAGATGAGAAATAATAGTTTCATAATATAGTTTTGAGAAATTGAGTCATGAACAATGATCTCGTACAACATACCTAAATTGTATGTTTGATTGTAATGTCTTCTGTCCCAGGACATTTAGCAAGTTTTATCTGAGGAAGAAATTATATGGTACTGTACATATATACATACCCATCAGGATTTCCTTTTTGGGATAAACCATAATATAAGTATAGAAATGAATAAAACAATAAGCCAAAGAAATTAAAGATATAAGATAAGAAAAATGAAAGGATTCCACTATACCTCTCCTTATCTTTCTACCACTGCAAACCACCTTTGCATTAATTCCACCAGATCTGTTTTATACATTGCCTTTCTTGACTCTCTTTATGAGCTCACTAATTTCTTCTAACCACAATTTTCTTCTCTTTCCTAGAACACATTAGCTACTTGGGGTAAAACTAGAATGGGTACACTTGTGGCTAGCCATACTAGCCAGAATGCACCAAAATTGACCAGTACAGTATTTTCTTTAGTTTTAGAAGGGTTGCTACTGAGTGGGCAGGTATACAAGTAAAGCTGATAGTCTCTCTCTTCCTAAAATGCATTATGTAAAAAGTATTATATGTTTGTTGAGTTAGATATTAAGAAAGTAAATAGGAATTATGAAAAGTTTTACCAATAGAGAATTGAAATTTGAATGCCGAATACAAAATAAACAGGTCGCCAAGATGCAGAAAAGATGTCGAGACTCTAGAAAGAGCGCAGAGAAGAACAACAAAGATGATTAGGGGACTGTAGACTAAAACATATGAAGAATTGTTACAGGAACTGGGTATGTCTAGTCTAGTGGAAAGAAGGACTAGGGGAGATATGATAGCAGTGTTCCGATCTCAGAGGGTGCCACAAAGAAGAGGGATTCAAACTATTCACCAAGGCACCTGAGGGTAGAACAAGAAGCAATGGGTGGAAACTAATCAAGGAGAGAAGCAACTTAGAACTGAGGAGAAATTTTCTGACAGTTAGAACAATTAATCAGTGGAACAGCTTGCCTCCAGAAGTTGTGGATGCCCCAACCCTGGAAGTCTTTAAGATGTTGGATAGCCATTTGTCTGAAATAGTATAGGGTTTCCTGCCTAGGCAGCGGGTTGGACTAGAGTCCCTTCCAACTCTGCTATTGTATTGTATTGTATTGATAGACATCAAATACATCTGTTAATAAATAGAATGCATAGCAAATGGTTCAATATAAAATTGGAAGCAAAATACGAAAGTGTGATGATGTCCTTGGTTATTCTGGGTATTTATATATATATATAATATATTATGTATGTATGTATGTATGTATGTATGTATGTATGTATGTATGTATGTATGTATTTCCTTCAAATACAGAAGGAACGTTTATGGTGATGTTTAAAGGTGTTTCAATTGTGAAGATAAACGTACATGTATTTGTGACTGCAAACATTATCATGTTATTGGCTGAGAACCCAAATAATCTGCAACAAATGTTAAAGTATGGATTTGAAAATTAATGTACTAAAGACCAACATACAGTAATTGTGACTGATGGAAAAAGAAGTCAATGATTGCATGTTATAGAAATGAGGCAAAAAACCAGTATAACACTGTTGATCTGTTGCGTGTTGTTGAAAGAGACAAGTTCTTGTGCGCAAGAAAGTGCTTCTGTCCACTGTGCTACATAGAACTTCTGCACACTCTGTTCCATGGAGGTGAGAGTTGGGTATATCAAGAGAAACATAAAAGAGAATAGAGTGCAGTGACAATAGAGTATTTAAGATGTAGTAAAATAATAAAACATAGGCTCAATAATGAATGGATGATGAGTGGACACAATAGTGAGTAAGCAGGCATGAAAGAATCGTACTGAAGAAAAGTCCAAACTGTAAACTGGTCTTAAGAAGGAGTGAAGATGTCAATGGAAAGAAGACAGAAAATAATAGATGGAGTTCATAATATTCTCAAAGGGATGAAATTTTTACAGAACAAAAAGCAATGTATAAAGTTGCCTAGATATAGTGAAATCAATTGATTGCTGGACTACACGGCACTGAATTATTTCAGACACCTTGCGATCCATGGGCTGAAATAAAGAACCTTGGTTGCACAAAGACAGAAAAACACGGAGCCTATGTTTTTGTGAGATGAGTCGTCATATAAATATGACACATAAATTCATAAAAGTGAAAACCAGAATTTCCTTCCTTATCTCATGCCTGCGCTTTCTTCTGCTCATTATTTTTACTCCTTTATTTATTGCTTCATATAACCTTGCTTCATCATGAAAGTGAGCATCCTGATTGGTATTGTCACTCCTCTTGTCCCCCACTCTTCCTTTCGATCTGCAGCCATTGCAATACTTATAATGTTAACTTTCTGTCTCCTCACTTATCACTGCATCAATATTTATACCAGTACCTCAGGAGCCTCGCTGAAAGGTGCTGCATTGGCCACCCCCGTCACCTTGTCCCTATTGTGCCACTAGCTGAGAATGGAGGGAGCTGAGTTCCATACATCTATGGGCCGTCAGATTGGAGGTGGAAATCCCAAATGGTCAAACCTTTAAAAAACAGCCCATCATTAAAGAGGGGCTTTTCTATAATTAGTACACAACCCTAGTTACAATTGCTCCGCGCCGAACTCCATCCATTGCACAGGTAAAACATGCCTTTCCTCACCCTCCCTTAGAATAAGCAACTGAGCATCCCAAACCTGATCCCCCCCCCCCCCAAGGCAAATGGGAATCGCCAGCATCTGTAGTCCTTTGAAGCCCGCTCTCTTCGAGCAGCCTCCAGCGGGACTACAACTCCCATCATGCTTCTCGAGGAAAAAAAATCTTTTCTTTCCAAGCCGCCCCCCCCCCTCTCCCCATCCTCTGACTTGCTCACCTGGGGAGGGAAACGTCTGTTATTACGAATTCCGGGGGCTGGCGATTCCGAGAGGGGAGGGCGGGTGTCGCATCCTCCGTCTTCCAAGCTAAGCCTTGGGTCTAAAAAAGCAAAAAGAAAGGATGGAGCTGCTGGGCCTACGGCAGGGAGGGGCCGCCGCCTTCGCGTGCTCGTGCGCGCGGGGCGCGGAATGAGAGCGCGGGGTGGGGGGAGCGACACCGCCTTCTGGGTCCTTCGGCCCGTTGGCGCGCGTGCGGGACAGTAGCGGCGGCGATTGGTTACCATGGAGGCAGAGGGAAGGCGGGTTGAAACCTCCAGACGCTCCTCCCCTTATTGGCGGGAGGGAGACCCGAATCTTTGCTGTAGAGCCGCTTCCCGGCACAGTGTCGAGGTTGGAGGTTCCCGGCTCCCCCCCCCCCCCTCGTCAGTGCTTTTTTCCTTCAGCCTGAAGTGAACTCCACAAAAAAATTTCCGCGTATATAGAGAAAATTGTTCCTTTTTTTATTGGTATGTGAATACACACAACAATACACACACACACACCTTGATTGAACCATTTGAGGGGTTTTGTGGACCCAGTCAGTTGGAACTCCTTCATATTGTAATAAACTATAAGCGCAATATGGGAAACAGACATCAGTGAAGCCAGGTTGTGCCTCATGGTTTGTTGAATAATTCTGAGTTGGCTGAGTTCATAGGGTACCTTAAACTAGGAATGTAAAAGAAATGTGAACCTGGAGCCTCAATTCAGACCAATGGCCTGGATAGCATAAAAGCCTTCTCAGTCCATCCATGGGGTGGCATCTGCAGCAAACTATAATGAGCAAATGCTTAAACCCTGCAACAGTCTTGACAACACAAGTCTTGAAGTCTTAGTGGACATCCAATTAAATAGAGCTAAGAATGTGTGGTGGCAGCAAAAAAAACGCCAATACAATCCAAATTGGCAGCAAAAAAAAAAGCCAATGCAATCCTAAATTGCATTAACAGAGGGATACAATCAAGATCAAGGGTGGTACCGATATTACCCTATAAAGCCTTAGTAAGACCACACTTGGAATACTGCATCCAGTTTTGGCTACCACGCTATAAAAAAGATGTTGAGACTCTGGAAAAAGTGCAGAGAAGAGCAACAAAGATGATTAGGGGCTGGAGGCTAAAACATAAAGAACGGTTGCAGGAACTGGGCATGGCTAGTCTAGTGAAGAGAAGGACCAGGGGAGATGTGATAGCAGTTCCAATATTTGAAGGGCTGCCACATAGAGGAAAGGGTCAAGCTATTTTCCAAAGCACCTGAAGGCCAGACAAAGAATAATGGATGGAATAATGGAAACTGATCAAAATTCAACCTAGAAATAAGGATAAATTTTCTGACAGAACAATCAACCAATGGAATAGCTTGCCTTCAGAAGTTGTGGGAGCTTCATCACTGGAAGCTTTCAAGAAGAGACTGGACTGCCATCTCTCAGAAATGCTGTAGGGTCTCCTGCTTGGGCGGGAGGTTGGACTAGATGACCTACAAGGTCCCTTCCAACTCTGTTAATTTATTACATTTGTTACAGTATGCCCATTCTTTCAGCATTTGAAGATGACCATATATATAAATCCTCTTAATACACTGAGGCAGACTTTCACCACTGGTTCTGTTCAACAGTATTGGGCTTCAAGGTTTAGTGAACAGATTTCCTGATGCTTTGCTGACAACCCTGACTCACATCTTCTGAGGGTGATGCCAGCCACAGTTGGCGAAACATCAAGAAATCTGTTTTTTAAATCAAGGTCACTAAAGCCTGAAATGCAACAAGGCCAATCTTTTTTAATTTTCTTTACCTGTTCACTGCTTCTACTACCTATTTACTGGAACAGTGGTGACACTAATAAAATAAAAACCAAGTAAATATGTTAAACCAAAAGTGAGATTTCTTCTTTTTGGCTAATAGCCACACCAACCTTTGAACAGATGGTCACAAAATGCCCAGTATGTAATGGAAGTTTCATACTTTGCATCAGATGTTAGTAAACCCATGAGACTAGAATCACAGAGGACGCAAAGCAAAACCCAAACAAATTCCAAACAATTCACATGATGGTGAGAATGTGTATACCTATTTAACGTCAACAATCTGCCTCCTAATAGGATCCTCAAAATTGTGTTAAACTTTCCATGTGATTACTTTATAAAAATAGTAAAAACATTGTTTCTATATAGAACTATGTCAATTCTGTACTTGAGTAATTAATCCATTAACCATTATTACTTAGATTTCTCTTGAAGTAGAGAACGGATTCCTGCATTTAATAACTTTAAATGTCTTTACAAATTATATTCATGCACTTTTTAATATAATTTTAACTGTTTTTTTAAATAATAAAAGTATAATCATGCACTTAATAATTACAAATATACCCACTAATTGAAAATAAAATAATAAAATTCTAGACATGTTTAACCAGAAATAAGTCTCACTGATTTCAAAAAAGTGTACTCAGCCCTAATTCACATATCATGCAAGCCATGGTTTGTATTTATCCTAAGGTTTTCAATCAAATAAAATTGCCTGGATTGAAATACAGTGCCAAGCCACAGATCAGATGCAGGCATTTTTTTCAGCTTGGGGCTGTGCTTCCCCTTTCTTCCTTGTCTAGAAACCTCAGAGTCTATAATATGACTGGTAACATATCATATTATCAAACTGGACAGAAATATTAAATGTTTTCCAGACTGGCAAAAATTAAAAAAGTGAAATTGCTTTTCCTTTTGCTCTTTAAAATCCCTCCAAAGTAGAGATTCACTCCAATTTAGGGCAAAGTAATTCATAAAACATCTGTTATCTGGGACATAATCCTAGCTACTGTGTTTATAGTGCATATCGTAGATCTGGCTGGCCGAAAAGGAAGAATTTAGCTTTTCTCAGATCTGTCCTTTAGGTTTTTACCTGGTGCAGCAAGTTAGGACCAGAGGAGAGAGAGGTGTGCCATTTGAGAGTCAGCCAGTTTTGAGTAAATAGAGCTATGTTTAGGTTGCCAAGACAATTTAAGCTGTTACAATGCTATTTGCTCTGTTGCCTAATGGCCCGTCGCTGTTCCTAAACTGTCTGAGCTTTGGCATTACCAGACAATTCTTGTCTGAGGGATTTCAATGTCTATGCTGAGCTTGTTCAGAGAGGAAGCGCCAAGGACTTTTTGTACTCTGTGAAGACCACAAACTTATCCTAATTAGTTGCTGGCCCCCTCCCCACCCCCTGTAGCAGGGCCCAGGTAATGGACACTTTAGTCCCTAGTCAGTTTTACCCTGACTACTGTTAGATACGTTTGCAAAAGGAGATGTCCCATCAAAGTGACCTCAACCCATAAATTGCTTCCTGACACATGTCCCTCTGGTTCCACTGGAATCTCAATAACATTCCACATCTGAGACAGCTTAAATACCATACTCCGAAGTATGGCATTTCCCCTAATAACTCACCTTTAAACACCATGTGCTGGCCATTGATAAATATGTATCAGGGAAGCAGTCAGGCATAAAATCGTATGGTTTGTGCCTGAAATGTTGAGATTCTAGGTGGTTCTGCTAATTTACTTCAGTGTGGTCCCCCCCAAATTCACTTACCACAGTGGAAGCAGCTTCCACAGCCACTTTTATACCAACCAGAACAATGATGATGATTTGTGAAGCCTTGAAATTGAGCAATCCCTACCTGATTTAATGCACGTAATTGAAAGTGTGATTGAAAAAAAATCAGTTTTTATATTTCTGTAGCTTGTCTGCCCATATGCAATTCTATTTCCAGTGGCTATTGCTCCTCGAAAAGGCCTGGATTCAGAGGTGGTATTCTGCCAGTTCACCCCTGTTCAGGTGTACCAGTAGTGGCAGCATTTGGAGCCTCCGATCACCTGCCCAGACATCATCACAGACGCTCTGCGCATGCGCAGAAGTGCCACGTGTGCACACACTCCCAGTTCCGAACAGGTAGCAAAAGTAAGAGCATTTCATGCCTGCCTGGATCTTCATTTTGTCTCTTCGAATTGTGTTATTAGAGAAACCTATAGCTGTCACACCAATCCCCACAGAGATGTCTCATTGAAGCAGTTATGCACTGAATTGTAACTTGGATATATAAATTTAGACAATCTCTAGATAACAATAGCATTTAGACTTATATAATGCTTCATAGTGCTTTAGAGCCTTCTCTAAGCGGTTTACAGATGACAGCCAAAAAGTCATAATTCTTTGCAGTCTCATAGAGATAAATAGAGTGAATAATGGACCAAATTATGTGAACAGATAGTCCTTGACTTATTCTGTAATTAAGCCCAGAATTATAGCCATAAGTTCTTATGTTTGTTAAATGGGTCATACTGTGACAGGACCAGAGGTGGTATTCAGCAGGTTCTGACCAGTTCTGGAGAATTTTGAGTAGTTCAGAGAACTGGTAAATACCACCTCTGACTGGATCGTGATGAAATGGAGATTTTGCAGTATCCTTCTCCTGCCATGCCCACCAAGCCATGCTCACCAAGCCATGCCACGCCTACCAAGCCACATCCACAGAACCGGTAGTAAAAAAATTTGAATCCCGCCACTGGATAGGAACCAATTTTACATTTTTGGCAGTGATCCTTCAGCAAACACCATGGTTGTTAAGGGAATGCATTGGTCTTTAAGTAAATCCATTATAGCTATGGGCATTTTTTTTGCCAAAAATCAGAAGTAAATGCGAGAAACTGGCAACAAACATCAAAAAACATAGTTATGAAATGCTGGTCACTGTAATCACTTGTAAAAGTGCCAAAATGTAATCATGTGACTGCAAGGTTGTATGGGTGCAGCTGTTGTAACTTCAAAATCAGGTCATAAGTAACTTAACGACTGCAAAAAAACAGTCATAAAGTTGAGAACTATCTGTAATCTCAAGATTTTTTTTTAATTCCATCAGCTGATGATACAATGGGAAAGAAGAAAAGAGGAAAGATTATAGTAATCAGAACATTGATCATTCCATTGGAAGAGGGTTTTTATTTGCTGAATAATGTTGGCTGGAGCTGGAATTTCAACAAAGAGAACTCCAAAGCACAGAAGCTACACATTGAAGCTATAGAGACATATATTCTAACTAAGTGTAAAGGCACATTGAGTGGGCAGCAAAATCTAGAGTGCCATTTTCTTTTGCAATTTAGGATGAAAAAAACCCCAGGGTAAACAGCTGTGTATATATGGCCTAAATCCTTAGTATGTGCTTATGATAAATCCCTGCAGTTTTCTTGGCAAAGTTTCAGAAGTGGCTTGCCATTACTTATTTCCTAGGGCTGTGAGAAATTGACTGACCCAAGGTCACCTAGCTGGTTTTGTGGCAAAGGCAGGGTTCGAACTCATGGTTTCCTGATTTCTAGCCTGGTGCCTTAATCACTACATCATACTGGTTTTCTGAGTTTCCTTACTGCATTTGAGGAATTTCTCCTACTGCCTGTCAGCACCTTGACTGAACTGTAAAATGCAACAACATTTGAGCAGTTTTTCTCATGTATTGGGCTCTCACTAAAGCAAGGAAGATCACAGCTAGCAACAGTTTATTTATTATATACCAGGAAACAAGAAATAATGTCAGCAATTTCTGTATGAAGAGAATGGCAGTTGATATTTGGACAGATCTCAAATCCTCCTTGTTCTCCTGTAGCAGCATCTCACAGAATGAGAGACTTGGATTTCCTATTTCTAATCCTTGTGGTGTTCATTCATCAACCCCAGAAAAATGGGGAATCTGATGCAAGGATTCTTCTCCCTTTCCACATCTTTCCCTCCATGCAGTCTCTGGACCATAGTAGTTCTCTGCCTGCTATCACTACTATCCCTGGATCCAAATTTCCTTGCCTTTCCTGAATAAGCTGACAATCGTCCCTATTCCTGCCTCCTTCCCTGCATAGTCTGGATGCACAAGGTCAGGCTAGCAGGACACCGTGAGCTATGATGGCAGCTGTTACTGTAAAGATAGGGCAGCTAGAGAAAAGCACTCCACTCTGGAAGCAATTGCTGTGAATCTGTGGAAGCATAATGTCCTGCGTGCCTGCCAAAGAGTGTGACCACAGCTGACCCTCTTTCTCAAGGCCCATTGCAACTCAGAGCTGTGTATATGCCCCAGTCAACCCAGTGCTAAGCCACTACAAAGCCATTCCACTCTTGCCATTCATTCTACTACCATCATACATTCAGGGATGAGATTGAAAAAAATTAACAACTGGTTCTCTTCCCAGTTCCTGGTTGGGCATGGCCATGGGGGAGTGTCTTAGTCAGCTTCCTGCACCATGATGGGGCAGCCATTTTACCCTCCCCAGGCTCTGGGGGGCTTTTCTCAAGCCTCCAGGAGGGTGAAAAAGTCATCCCCGGGCTCCAGAGACCCTCCAGAGGCTGAATACAGGCCCATTTTCGGACTTCTGGTACTTTCAGTAGGCCCATTTTTTGCCCTCCCAGAGCCTCTGCACCTGCCCTAAACTTACCTCGTATCCAAAATGGGCCGTGTGGAGACTCCTGAGAGAGGAGGGGCGGGCAGGGTCAACCAGTGTTTGCAACTACCGGTTCAGTGAACCAGATTAAAATTAGCATCCGGTTCACCTGAACCAGTCTGAACCATCTGAATCCAACCCTTGGATACATTGATCCAGACCGAACCTACCGCCTGTTATGATTGAAGAAAGAATGCAAGAAGGAAAGATGGAAGATGCTTCTGTGCCATCCTGGGTTGCCAGCAAATGCCATCTCAGGCCAAGCAGAACCCTTGTTCTTTCCCATTTGCCATCGGATACCTGAAGAGGGAGAGGAGAATTAGAGAATGTAAATACCTGGTAGTCCTCACTTATCAATCATAGTTAGGACCAGCAACTCAAGTCACCAAACACCAAGGTTGCTAACTAGAAAATCACATGACTGCAACTGGCTTATGACTTTATTTCCCTGCTGGTTGTAAAGCCAAGTGCCACATTCAGTGAGCAAAAACTAATTTGACTGCCACTTGTGATTTTACTTCAGCCTGATTCATTAACTTCACTTGTTACAAGCTAGTTGCAAAGCAAGCAAATGGTGATCACGTGACTTCAGGATCCTGCAACAGTTGTAAATGCAAGAATTGGTCACTCACAAAGTTATTTTTCAGCATTGTGGTGACTTGAAATGGTTGTTGCACCATGTAGTTGGTAAACGAGGACTACTTGTAGATGTACGGATAGAAGTGATCTAGTTGTTGGTTATATATAAATGAACCCAAATATAGCACAAACAAAACATATAGACAAGGAGAAGTTGAAGAGTGACTGCAAAAGGCTGAAGACAAAAATATCAGAGGGAGATGTAAATTAATTTAAGGAAGAAATTATAGAATTGTCATGCATGATACCCAAAGAAGTAAATAACCGTCTTTTTATACTCTGAGTAAAATTGCTCATTTACATTTCAAACACTGTCACCTCTATAGTCAGAATCTTCTTGTGCATGTCTGTTTCAGTTGCTGTGACAAATCAAGGTTTTTCAAAACTGAAACTAATAAAACGTCTGAAATCTACAATGAATCAAGAAAGGTGATTGATCTGCCAGAAATTGCTGTTGAAAATGACACCACTTATACTAGAAAACTGACTGAGAGCAGTCTTTCTGAGACAGACAGCAAGCAAAATAGGTTTTAAAAAATAACAGCAGTGTATCTCTCATTGCCAAACTCAATACTTCTCTGAAAGGAATTCAAATTTACATTTTAAATTAAATGCATGTTTGAAGTTTTGTTTAGGTTCTACTATTTAGGACTATTTTCAACTTGTAGATCCAAGGATGTGGGAAGAAGGTGTTGAAGGAACCAGTGGTGGGATTCAAATTTTTTTTACTACTGGTTCTGTGGGTATGGTGTGGCTTGGTGGGCATGACAGGAGAAGGATATTGTAAAATCTCCATTCCCTTCCCACCCCACTCCAGGGCAAGGATATTGTAAAATCCCCATTCCCTCCCTACCCCACTCACCTGCTTCCCAGCTCCATTCTCCTGTGCAGGGCAACAGCCAATCAGCTGGGACACCAATCAGCTGGAACTCAGGAGGCAGAGAATAGATGGGGCGGAGCCATCCAGAAGTGGTATTTGCCGGTTCTCCAAACTACTCAAAATTTCCGGTACCAGTTCGCCAGAACCAGTCAGAACTGGCTGAATACCACCTCTGGAAGGAACCCAAGCAGCATGGGAATCTAACAGTAGGATGAACCCTGGGGTTGGTTGGTGGCTTGAGGATTCTCTTTCCATCTTTTTAAACATTTTTGTTTAAACATCTATTCTTGTACAGATTTTTTTGTGGATTTTAATGTTTTTTTATAGGTGTAAACCATCCATTTAACTAGTGGATGCGCGTTGTATAAATGTGAATGAATGAGTGAGTGGATTAAGTAATTAATTAATTACTGATGTATATTCTTGCTTATTGCCGTATCCCTTCTGCTTATTTAAATTAGCTGGGATAAGGAAGCTGTGAAGAGAAATGGCATGTTAAGCATTCCCCAATGACCTAAGGCAGGGGTCTGCAAAGTCGGCTCTTTTAAGACTGGTGGACTTCAACTCCCAGAGTTCCCCAGCCAGCATAGCTTAAAAGAGCCGACTTTGCAGACCCCTGACCTAAGGAGATGGTTACAAAATTGTTTATTTTAAAAAGATTTCTCTAGCTTACAAGAACTATACAATTCTAGACATATCTCAAACACTGCATTTGGGGAAAATATAATTGGAAAGATACTAGCTGTACAGTTTCTGGGATATCTGAATTATACGAATTATCTGGACCTTTGTCAATTAGGCCTTCAGACAGAACGCAGTACTAAAACTGATTTGATTGCCTTATAGTAGATACCCTATTCCAGAAAGTAGATGAGAAGAGTTCAGCCCTCCTAGTTCTCCTGCTCTCTTGGCAGTTTTCAGTACGATCCACATCTGCACTTATGTCAGAATTGTGCCTTAAGGGGACAATTCTACAGTGACTCCAGTCCTTCCTGTTTAGATTTGTTCACAAAGTGATGCCATTTCAGTTTTGCTGGAAGCCGAAGCTTTTTATATATGTATGTGAAGGTTCTTTAGAGCATGAATCTAACCTGAAGAAGAATTAGTGAAGCAGGTTTTAAGAGAAAGGAGATGTATTGACAGACAATATATTGTAGAGATAGGGAAAGTCTAGCTAACAACATCCTACAAGAGAAAGGTTTCTATGTGCTCTGGGCATGCATGCTTAAATAAAAAGGCAGAAGGAAGTGACCTCAAATTAATTACCCATCTTTTAGACAAAGAGCAAGTAGAGAGTAAACAAAGAGGGGACCCAGAGTAAATGCTTAACCTCTAACCACATCTTTACATACCCTGATGGTCAGTAGACCATGAAGTGCTGAAAAGTCAGTGCTGTTGGCTTTGTAACCTCTAATGTGTTTGAGAGAGCTCCGTCAACATCTAGATAAAATTGCTGGGTTTGGAATTGAATATCTCCAATATCAGCTCTATTGCTTCTTGTCTCCAAGGTTGTAGTTGGTAATGTTTGATAATGACCTAGCTGAGGTCGAATAAGCTGATACTAAATCCAGATAAGATGAAGATTCTGTTAATAAACAAGAAATTAGGCCTAGAGACTGATGTTCATGTTTTGGATAAAGCTCCATTTGTCATAAGGAACAGGGCATTGTGGAAATCTCCTTGATACACGGCAGATGTGGCAAGGCATCTTTTCCCATAATTATATATAAATATATAATTATATATGTTGTGCCAACTAATCATTTGGCAATAATTATTCACGCATTACTTACACCCTGTCTTAAGTACTGTAACACAGGGGTCCCCAAGCACCAGGCTGCAGCCCAATGCTAGGCTGTGGCCTACTTGTAACTGAGCCACACAAGATGTGGGTCAGCGGGCACGCTCATTCCCACAAGATGTGGGCCAGTGACCATACTCATGCAGGCACAGCTCCACTTGCACGAGCAAGGGATTGGCGTGCACACACATGCATGCCAGAAGTGGGTTGCTCCCGTATGGCCTGGATCAGGCGAACCGGTAGTGGCAGCCGTGGGAGGCTCCGCCCATCTGCCCAGACACTTCTGCGCACACGAGCGAACCGGTAGTGACAAAAAATGAAAACCCACTACTGATGCATGCGCAGCTCTACTTGCACAAGTGGCAGGCGGGTGCTCATGTGCATGCACGTGGGCCTGCTGCTTGTGCAAGTGGAGCTGCATGCATGTACATGTACATGTGTGAAATCTGCTACTCTCGTGACCCAGTTCTCCTCTTCCCCTCCCCACACTGCCGGACCACCAAGCTCAAAGGTTGAGGACCGTGCTATAACATTCTGCATGAAAAGTATCTGAAAGCGCACCTTGTATAAAATGCAAGACTAGGGTGGCAACCCATGTAAGTAGCAGCAGTTACATGATGCCTCTATTTAAAGGTTTGCATTGGTTGCCAGTCCCTACTATGCACAACTTAATGTGCTAAATTTTTCAGCCCTTAGCAATTTAGACCCTGACTATCTAAAAGTGAGTCTCTCCTGTTACCAATCCATCCATCTGCCTGTCCTGATCTGCAAGAGGAACCATTCTGAAGATGCTCAGTGGCTTGATCTTCTGGCACAGGGAAAGAAATCTAAATTAGCAACTGACTCCCATTTTCATTCAGATATCTGTAAACACAGTTTAGTTAAAACATGCCGAAGACACATATCTTTTGGCTAAAACTTTTAACTATTAATTAGTGTTATTGTCCATACTATGTTTTTATCTTTGCATATTCTGCTATAGCCTTTACTGGACAACACAACGAGACAAATACTATCAGGGCTAACTCTCTGCAAAGGCAGTTAAGCATCAACATTTTATCAGGCTGCAGAAATTACATGGAAAATACTTTCAGACCAAATTCAAGAGTTTAGACACAAAACTGGTTTCCTAGAGGGGCAAAACAGAAAAATCTAGCAACCAGCAAATATTTAAGAGCTAAAGGTTCCCTGAAGGAAAAGACAAATGGCCCAAAAAGAATGCTGAGAGTAGAATTCTCCCAGCAGAGTCAGATAAGGTGTGAAGGTCATTCCATATGGCCAGCTGAAGCAAGCTGGCATTTATAGAAGGCAGTAGCAATAGAGGAAGATGCTAGAGGCAGATTATCACATTAATGTCAACTGCAAAGTATCATTTCACATTGTGCAAGAAAATACACTGGAAAACCATGCTTGTGTTTTACCAAGAAAACCGCATGACTGGAGACAAGATAAAGTCGTTGCTGATATAATGCCAAATCATGGGTCTCTCAGGTCAGTTGTTCCTTAACATCCTTAAAAGCCATGGTGGCACAGTGGTTAGAATGCAGTATTTCAGGCTAATTCTGCTGACTACCAGGGGTTCGATCCTCATTGGCTCAAGGTTGATTCAGCCTTCCATCCTTCTGAGGTTGGTAAATTGAAATCCCAGATTGTTGGGAGCAATATGCTGACTCTGTAAAATGCTTAGAGTGGGCTGTAAAGCACTGTGAAGCGGTTTATAAGTCTAAGTGCTATTGCTGTTGCTATCCTGTTAAGGAATAACTGAAGAACAGTCTTTCACAATACTTGTGATGCTTATGTCACAGCTGTATTAAAGCCCCTGGATGGATGGATGGATGGATGGATGGATGGATGGATGGATGGATGGATGTTGTGGTGCAGAAAAAGAAAAACTAAAAAGAGCTTTAGAATGGAAGAATGGAGCCAAGGAGCATGAGCATGGGGAAACTCAGCACAGTGAAACATGAAATTAATTAATTAATTATGTATTGTTGTCTTAGGCATCATCGAATTGAAATGAGCTAGAATTCAGCATTGTCAGATCTTTGTGGTAGACCAGATCACAAACAGCCATTATCATAATTACTGGAACTTTATGGCTGCAGAGTATAAAACAGAATTATACCCCAGAGATTCAAGCTGGAGTAGTCATGAGTTTCTTCCTTGCCCGCTCTTGTCTTTCCTGATTAAGTTGATACTTTCGCAACAGCTGCCACATAACCTTCTACAGACACTTTCAGTCAGAACATCCTACTGCTTGCTACACAGGAAATGAAAAACAAAAAGGATAGTCAGAAAAAAAAACATTGCAGTAAAACGCAGTCAATGAGCAAATAATATTAGCTTTTATGAAGAATTCTTTCCTATGATAGTTATCCACGTCAATTCTCCAACCATTGATGCAGAAGAAGGAGATGTTGATGAGTTCATTCTGAAATTGACAGAGCATGCAAGCAGGATGTGCTGATTGTCACTAAAGACAGGAATGCCAATGTTTGAGGCAAAAAGAAGAAACTTTAATCAGACTCTATGGCTTGGAAAACAGAAATGAAGCAGGAGAATGACAGCCCAACAATTCTCTAATCCAATGGTTTCTTCATTCCTTACATCTCCTTCAAGCAACCAAAATGACAACTAAAGACATGGACATCACCAGACAAAGTAGACAGAAATCAAACTGACTATATTAGCACTACTTACCAGTGGTGGGTTCTGGATCCCATCGTAACTGTGATGGGGCTGGGCATCCAACACATGCACGCACGCTGTGCATGCATGTGCACCTACCACCCTGTAATGCTCCAGCTGCTCAGCGGAGCGTCACACAGGCACTGAATGCTGCGTGCGCATGTGCAAATGGCCCAGTTGGGTCAAATACAGGTAAGGGAGACGGGTGGGTGGGTGGGCCCTCTAAAGCACGTTCCAGTATGGTGCCTGCTGCTCCCAGCAGGCATCGGTATGCCCATACTGGGGAGTTCCAGCTGGAACCCACCACTACTACCTACACTTTGAAATAGCCTTCTAGGTGAGATCATGCATGCCTCACATTAATTTCAATTCAGAAAGAAGTTTGGACTGTCCTCTTCCCTAGAACATTTCTCAACTGACTGGTAACCATCCAGGTTGGATGTACAGTTTGCCTTTTATTTAATGTTTAGAGTCATTTACATATCTATATATTTAATTGAATTGGGTTTTTAAAAAAATATTTACCGTTTTATTTGTAAAATATTATCTACTGCTGGGAATCCGATAGAATCTGGTGGTATACAGCAGTGTTTCTTTCAGCCTTAGCAATTTTAAGGTATATAGGCTTCAACATGCTGGCTGAGGGATTCTAGGATTGAAGTCCACACTTCTTGAATTTGCTCGGGTTCTCAATTACTAAGGTTGAGAAACACTGGGATGGATGGATGGATGGATGGATGGATGGATGGATGGATGGATGGATAGAGAGAGAGGGAGGAAGGTAGTCTAGGACCACAGCTTTTCTGTGACAAATGGCTCTAGTCTTTGTGTTTTTCCGGGACTCAATGTTTGTTTGCTGCTCCGTCCTAGTGTGGATGATTATACTTTTCTGGATTTTTTTAGAGTAGAAAAAGTGTTATTTTTGTTACTAACAGATCTCCTCAGAACTGAAAATAGTATTATGTCTTTTCAATATTCCTAGTCAGTAAACTGCAGACTAAACCGATTTGCAGAAAGAAACCAATTTGCAGAAAGTTGCCGATTTGCAGAAAGTTAGGTCTTAATAACCTCAAGTGGCATATTTTTTCATTAAGAAAATTAAAGTGTGATTTAAGAGAAAATACAGAAAAAGCCTGAGATTTATGTACTTTCAATGTTTCATCCAATTCTATGCTTTTGCAATGTCCAACATTTATGTTCTATGAAAAAGTAATTAGATATATTTATGTGACATTAAGGCAGGATTCAATATTTTCAGATATCCATATTATTTTACATGAAAACTGATGCTCAACGACATCTGCTCCATTCAGATTGCTAAGAGACTGGTCTTTCAATATTGAAAACATAAATTAATGGCCCAGTTATTAGTGGATTGAAGGCTTGATATAGCATGCAACATATACATGAATTGTATAGATTTAGGTTATGTATGGATATGTTGGAAGTTAAAGCCCACCCCTCTCCTAGAAAAATGAAATATTTTAGGATATACTAAAAAGACAGAATATTTCCCCTAAAAGAAAAGTAGAAACTCAGAGAAGCAGAAACTCAGCTGCCCCCACCTTTGTGAATGGGCCATTAAGGCTTTAGCCAGTCTATTGTACATAACAAAGATGTACCTCTTTAGGCAGATCCATCTAGCAAACAGAAACTCGCCACATGACACCTGGGAAAATTACATCAGCCAACAAGGCAAACAAGCTTGGGTCTCAGGACAGCCTACAAAGTTTAGCTAAAACCCCAGCCCCCAGCCCCACCCCCTGAGAGTCTGACAACCAATCAGAATAAATTTCCTACACAAGAACAGGAAACCGAGTGGGCCCCCAGAGAAGGCATAAAACCTAGGGACTCTTAGCATCTCTCTGCCCTTTTCTGCTCAGGAACTCAAGCCATGTGATCCTGCTCAGGAGATAAAAACATGTGATCCTGTCCACCATTAAAACCATCATTCCAAACAGCCTCTATGTTTCCAGTGTCTTTTCCCCCACTTGGAACTGAACCCAGAAGGACATTTCTTCCAACAGATGTTTACAATGAAATATGCTTATGCTTTGTTAGAATGCTATGTAACTATTGAGACCCTTTTATATTTTTTATAAATTTGTTGTGGCTCCTTGCTGTTTTTTCTTTCCTTTTTCAATATTTTCCTTTGGTTATTTTCCTAAATAAAAGTCAACAATATCTAAGACTTGTTTCCTGTTGACTGTTCTCTCTCCTTTCCACCCTCCCCCCATCTTCACATCATTGCAGTAGACAAATACACATAAAGGAATGATAAAAAGTGAGAGAGGGTCTACACGGCAGTGGATGACATCAGGCAGCATCTCCTCGCATGGAAGAGAGGCACAGTGCGCATATTTGAGTGGGGGAAAGTTTGTTAAATAATGATCTCATACGTAGCCTTGCCAGCTGAGACTTTTTCTATTTTCTTCAAGTGATTCTCCACCCAAGCCAATGATCACAATGGAGAGGATTGGTCAAACTGACTCTGCTTAAGGACTTACTCAGGCAAGAATACCTGATAGTCAGAGGAGGTATTATACCAGTTCAGACCAGTTCGCCCGAACCAGTTGCCCTGCCCATCCACACCAGTGTGAAGTCCTCGACTTGCAACTGGCCTTGAGTCCTTGACTTACGATCGGGTGTAAGTCATTGACTTACGATTGACAGCCCGGCAACCAAAGGCTCGCGCCCATTGGTTTAGATGCGCCGGGCTGAAAGCGGGAGTTTAAAGGGTTTCTATTGGTTGCCCTTCTTGACAGCTCCTGTATACATAGCTGTCAAGCAGGGCAAGGGGCTGAAGTTGCCGTTCTTGTTCTGAGCTTGTGTTCTATGTTAAATAAAGCCTGTTAAAGTACTTCAGTGACTCCGAAGCCTATGTTCAACCTAGTCTTCAATAACCAGCTTTATGGCATTCTATTTAGGCCCCTTTTTTTTAGCCAGAAGCACGGAAGGCTGAGTGCATGTGAGCAAAGTCAGCGCGCATGCGCACACGCTCACATTTGAGAACCCGTAAGGAAGGTAAGTGAATGCCACCCCTGCTGAGAGTCCTGGAAACACATGGCATCTCTTGCTGGGCAGAACACCAAGCTTTGACCACTACTGGAGAAACATCAGCCACAATATGACGAAACCTCTGATAGTACTTTAGCTACGCTCTTGGTCCCCCATTTTATGTCCAGGGAACACAGAACTGCGCCTAGTGGTGGGATTCAAAATTTTTTACTACCAGTTCTGTGGGCGTGGCTTTGTGGGTGTGGCATAGTTTTGTGGGCATGGCAGGGGAAGGATACTGCAAAATCTCCATTCCCTCCCCACTCCGGGGGAAAAGTTACTGCTCCAAAGTGTTGCACACACATCTCTCATGAGCTGCCAAAGGTACAACAGCCTCTTTCTTTACCACTTTACAAAGCTCCACTGGACCAGGGGTCACCAACCTTTCGGACCTCAGGAACCACTAAATTCATAATTTTAAATCCCATGGACCACTAACATGATCTGCCTAATGACTGGCGGGGTGATCATGGCAAGTGACTGGTTGGGCGTGGCCAACTCGATGTCACTCACTTCAAGGGGCGCATTGCCAGCCTCTACTCGCCGCTCCTTGCCTGCCCACCTGGGCTCCTTAGGGACTCAACAGGAAGCAGTTGCTGGAGCTAAGCAGCCACCATGAGAAAGTGGTGGCAAAACAGCTGTCTCAGTTCTAATTGGATCTGACCGAGAAGGAGGCTCAACAGAAGCACTTCACTGACGACTACAAGCATAGACTTTCCAAGCATAGGGAAGACTTGAAGGAGTGCAAGACCAGGTGCCAGTGTTTGGGGGCTCAGCAGGCTGAGATGGTCAGCCAGTTCAAGGCAATGATGCAGTCCCAGTGGAATGAGACCTTTTAGCTCGTCTTATTTTGGGGAAAACACGGGATTAGGTCCCCCTCATTCAGATCACCTTTTTTCTGACCGGTCAAAAACTATAACCTTAAACTATGTTGGGCTAATACTGGTAACATGTCATTGGACTGAACTGGAATCAGTTTCAACACCAGCAGACCCAAAGACAAGCTGGTATGGCAACTAGTTGGATTAGGGCAGTGCTTCTCAAATAGTGGGGCGGGCCCCCCGGGGGGGGGGCGCGAGGCTCTGTAAAAGGGGGCGCGTTTGACCTCGGCAGTTTAGTTTAATTAAGGATTTTATTTTTTTAATCCTTTTTCTGCTACAATTAATAAAGCTATTCTTTGTTTTAAATTGATCTTTGTTGTAAATTGATCCACATTTCTTTCTTTTTTTATTCTCTTATATGTTAATAAGGATAAAGTGTTATGCAGAGGTGTACTTATAACAATTTTATAGACAAATGATACTATTTACAGTTGCGCGGGGGGGCGCGAAATGTTTTCTTCTTCCTAGGGGGGGCATGACAGAAAATAATTGAGAAGCACTGGATTAGGGGAAGAAGGAACCAGAAGAAAAAGAATAAGCAAACATGCCTAATCCTATTTCTCCTCACCTCTTCTCCTCACCTGACTAGTTGATCCTTCAAGCTATAAGTCCCTCTACCACTGTTACAGAGGAATCTATGTCTTCCCCTGGTTCTCCTACATATTTCTGATAGATTGATAGATATTCTTAGAAAAAATATGTCTCCAAATCATTAGATATCAAATTAATTTTAATGTTATACAGCAGTGATGGTGAACATTTTTCGCCTCAGGTGCCACCCTCATCGCATGCCCAGCCCCATAATTTAATACCCCCCTGCTCTTGCCCCCTGCTTATGTCCGCGTGGCATTCACACCCCTGCTGCCCCATGCATGCTCGCATGACTTTCTTGGAGCCTGGGGAGGGCAAAAACAGCCTCCCTCACCACCACCCCTGCCGGAGACCCTTCCAGAGGCTGGAAATGGCTCGTTTTCTGACTTCCAGTTTCCGACTTCCGTTGGGCCTGGTAGGTTCATTTTTTGCCCTCCCCAGGCTCCAGAGGCTTTCTAGGAGCCTGGGGAGGACGAAAATGGCCTCCCCTGCCTCACAGAGGCCCTCCGGAGGCCAGAAACGGCATCTATCTCAGCAAGAGAGACTCTGGATAGCTTACAGCCACTAAGCAGATATAGGCTATGACAATTAGATCATCATTTTCTTTTAGTCCCTTGAGGGGCGAAGTCTGGGCGACTGAATGGAGCTAAAAGAGTGTTTACTGGTCGGATGCCTTTCCTGTCGCCAATGCAGAGTTTTGTTCAGCAGTTATATTCTCATTGTGCCCAGAGAGAGAAATATCTGTCCCTACCTAGGATTGAACTCACAGCCTGCTGATTGTGAGGCAAGAGCTCCACCGCCAGGCCACTCCTAGGCTATCTTTTCAGAAGCTATGCAAAAGACTGCTAATGTTAATAGATAGTTAATATTTTTTTCTATTATTGATAGATTAAAAATTAATGTAATCATTTAAATATTATTTAGTTGTATTATTATTGTAACAATTAATTTAAATATTAATAATTAATTTCCATGTCCATCTTTGTTACTTTTTTTCCATTTACATAAAATAGACAGTGAGGGCTAAACTTTTTCCCATCCCATGCCAAAAGCGGGGGGAGCGCGGGCGTGCCCATAATGCTATACATGTGACCCCTGAGTGCATGCACACATAACCCCTGTACCCACATACATACAAACGTGATCCCCACTCTCCCTCCTGCTTTTGGCCGTGATGAACCCGTTTTTCACCCTCCCCAGGCTCCAAAGGCTTTCTAGTAGGGGAGAGTGAAAACAGCCTCCCCCATCCCCCTCAGAGGTCCAGTGAAAAATGGCCCTATGGACAACCCAGAAATTCGGGAACAGACTTCTGGTTTGCTTGTAGGGTCATTTTTCGTGCTCTGGAGGCTTCAGGAAAGCCTGAAGCCTCTGGGGGGCATTTTTTTGCCCTCCTGAGCCTTTAGGAGGCTTCCCTGAAGCCTCCGGAGTGTGAAAAATGGCCCTACAAGCAAACCAGAAGTTAGTTCCTGAACTTCCGGTTTGCACTTTGGGTTGTTTTTTGTCCTCCGCCCCCTAAAGCCTCCTAAAGGCTTCGGAGGCCAAAAATAGGAGAAAAAGAAACCCAGTCAGCTGGCCAGCGTGCTGGAGCGGACAGGACAATGCCTCACGTGCCCTAACAAATAGCTCTAAGTGCCACCTGTGGCACACGCACCATAGGTTCGCCATCATGGAAATAGAGACATGCTATCTCTTTGGAAATGTGAAGTTATTTCAAAGTACAGCAGAAATCTTTGACAAATTTCGCATTCACAAGGTTTGGTTTCCACTGAATAAAAATCAAGTTTGCCCTTCCACACAGGCTACATACGCATAGCAAACCCCCAGTGTTCAGAGTTAGTTTTTGATAACCATTTAACGGTGGTATCAGAAGGATATTATGGAAATGGAAAAGGTGCAGAGGAGGGCAACCAGAATGATTAGGGGGCTGGAACACCTTCCTTACCATCTGAGGCTGCAACGGCTGGGCCTCTTCACTCTAGAACGACGGCGCCTGAGAGGTGACCTGATTGAAGTCTATAAAATCATGCACGGTGTGGACAAAGTAGAAAAGGAAAAACTGTTTTCCCTATCGCACAACAATAGAACTAGGGGGCCCTCCATGAAACTTTTGGAAGCCAGACCTCAAACAAATAAGAGGAAGTAATTTTTCACCCAGAGGATCACTGGTCTATGGAACTCCCTGCCAGAAGAAGTGGTGACAGCTGTCAGCCTCGACACCTTTAAGAAAGGATTAGACGAGTTCATGGAGAACAAGGGTATCAATGGCTATGATTATGGATGCCTAAAGACACCCTCTGGGTTGGAGAGATAGGCAGGATATTTCTCAATGCCATTTGCAGGGAATCATAAGCAGGTGAGGACTGTGTGAGACAGAATGCTGGACTGGATGGGCTGTGGCCTGTTCCAGCAAGGCTGTTCTTATGTTCTTAACAGTAAACCTAAAGAAAACAAAACAGGATTTCCACAGTAGGTTTACTACCCTACACCCCTTCAAATGTAGAGTTTTACCAATACGTTTTACAAACAGGTTTTACAAACCTCCTTCAGTTCTGTTTTTTTTTTAACAGTTTCCTGACTATACAAACAGTAGCCACAGTGTATTGTGTAGTGTGGAAAAGCTGCATGAAACAGTTACCAGTCCAACAGGAAAGAATCTTCACCCTTGGTAACCTCACTGTACAAATATAACAGTGCAAAGTCTGAGCAGGCGAGCTTCAATGAACAGGAGCCTGGGTGCTTCCCTACCACAAAGAGCCTGATGTCGTAAAAAAACATTAAAACACACACACACACACAGCAGAGGAGGGGAAAGACTGGCTTTCTGATTTCATGCCTGACTTCAAAACTACCACCAAACCAGATGTTTGTTTGAAAAAACTTTGCACCTGTCAAACCACCAGCCTGGAGCTTCCTCCTTTGTCTTTTCTTTCCCTCCCTTTTAAAGTCTCAAATGAGAAGCGGAAGTTTTGAGCAACGGCAAAGTGCTTTGTGGTGGTTGTTTTATTTTCCTTAAGACACACACAGTCCAATCTCTTTGGAGCAAATTTAAAAAATAATAATCAGACAGCTAAGTTTTCCGAGGCAGGAGAGGACTGCAAAGCAGCCGGACTTTGCTCAGAGGCTTTTATTTCATAACAGAAAAGAATTTAGGAAAAGAGAAACGTGTGTGTCAGTCAGTATTCAGTCCAAACAGGGCTTGCTTGTTGTTCCTTCTCTTCCAGATGGGGATCCCTGTTACTAGATCAGTACAATTATTGGTGCAAGATTTTGAATTCAGTAATGAAGTATTTGGTCCTGATAACAAATAGTTAATCATATTACACCTTGTCGATCAGAAAGCTCGGCACTTCGGAGTTTCGAATCCCTACTGCTGCGTAATGGAGTGAGCTCCTGTTACTTGTCCCAGCTTCTGCCAACCTAGCAGTCCGAAAGCACATAAAATGCAAGTAGAAGAATAGGAACCACCTTTGGTGAGAAGGTAACAGTATTCTGTGCGCCTTCAGCATTTAGTCATGCTGGCCACATGACCATAGAGATATCTTCAGTCAGACCTGGCTCTTCGGCTTTACAACGGAGATGAGCACACCCTCTAGAGTCAGGAACGACTAGCACATATGTGCAAGGGGAACCTTTACCTTTTTAATTCAATTTCAGACAGGGGATGCCTCAACTTTGAATATGTGTTAATTAGCAGCTGGACAACAATTACAATAGTACAAGGACTGTATTTAACTGAGAGGCTTTTACAAATTCTTCAGGAGTTCTGAAGCTTTCATTTTCATCTCCAACAGACCCAATGTATTTCACAATTCTCTGATCCCAGCAAAAGATCTTTTTGGAAGCGTAGGACTCCCTGATCTGGACTGAGGATGTATGTATGATTTAAAATAAAGATCTTTTTGGAAGAGTAGGACTCCCTGATCTGGACTGAGGATGCATGTATGATAAGGTGACCAGATATTCAAAGTCCCAAAGAGGGACACCGTCGACAGATGGCGGGGAGGTGCTCCGGCGTGTCACGCGCCTGCGCAGAGGGGGTCAGGGCCAAGAAGGGGGGGCTACATGCACTCCAATGGATCACGCACCTGCGCAGAGGGCGTCGGGGTTGGGCCGTGCTCCCACCCGCCCCCGCGGGGCTCTATTTAAAGGCAGTGGTGGTGGCCTGGCCCGGCAGCGCTGAGAGTCGCAGGCTCGGGCCGCCGCCACTGCCTTTAAAGAGGGCGCTGTGGGGGTGGGTGGGAATGCCCCCCCCGCTCCGACGCCCTCTGGCAGATGTGTGACACGCCGGAGTGCGCACGGACCCCCTCCTCGGCGCCGATGCCCTCCCTGCCTGAGCCAGCGCTCAGAGGCGCGCACCTCTGAGCGCATACAGAGCGCCCGACGCCTGCCCGCAAAAAGCGGGACATTTTGAAGGTGAACCAGGACTGTCCCGCCAGAAGCAGGACGTCTGGTCACCTTAATATATGATTTAAAATAAAGATCTTTTTGGAGGACTCCCTGAGGATATATGTATGATTTAAAATAATAATAATAATAATAATAATAATAACAACAACAACAACAACAATAATAATAATAATGTGTTAATAATAATCCTTCCTTCTTACTACCAACAGGAAGGTAGGCCTCTTTCCTCCCCCCCCTCAATTCCTGATCCTTCCTTCCTACAACCAACAGGAAGGTAGGCCTCATTTCTCCCCCCCCTCCATTCCTGATCCTTCCTACCATCAAACAGGAAGGTAGGCCTCATTTCTCCCCCCTCTCCATTCCTGATCCTTCCTTCCTACCACCAACAGGAAGGTAGGCCTCTTTCTGTTGTAGCTTAAGGGAGGAAAGGAGTCCAACCCAGGTAGGTTCAAACTAGTCGTTTATTAGGCAAGGTTAACACAGTAAAACACAGCCACAAGCAAAAGACAAAAGGTGCGGTAGACAGGGGCTTCCCCGTTTGACAGCTATTTAAACGAGAGCTGTCAAACGGGGAACCAATCAGGAGGTCTGGCAACCCAGACGCGACTGGCTGTTACCAAGCCTACAAGTGTGAGGTCGAAGACTGGCTTAGCACTGAGAAGCAACCCAGGCACCTACCATCACTAATGATGAGGAGAAATGAACAAAAATCCACTTTGGATCTTTGGTCGCCCCGGTCAACAAGGACCATGTCAGATGCTATGACTCCTGGACATCTGTCGAAAAATGGGCTACAGGGCTCAGTTGTTACTGCCAGGGAACCATGGCGTGCAACTGCAAAGCGATTGGAACCAAAGCGCAAAACTTGGACAACCGAAGAAAATTGACAAATCCTCAAATATTACTACCAGGCAGAACCAACAGCCAGGGGATTCAAAAAAGAATGATGCAACTGTGGAAGGAACAACATCTGGAAAGTGATATAACTAAACAAAGACTAATGGATCAAAGGCGCTTCATCATCCGTAATAAAGTTTTCACAGAAGTGGAAATGCAACATCTAGAAATATTGGCTAAAAAGAAAACAACAAGTGATGATGAACAAGCTGAAGAAATTGCTCCAACACCTAAACAAATTGAAAAGCCAGTGGAAGAAACAAACATACAGGATGAAGATCCTCCCGTGCAACAACTTGAAAGGGTAGAGCTAAGTGATCTAGCAAAAATGTTGAAAGAAAAAATTGAAAACCACATCAAAGAAAATTTAGAAAGAAAAAGGCTACCTATCATTCGCGAAGTGCATAGCAAACAAGTGAAAGATCTGTTAAATGCCATGAACAACATTTTAACTTCCAGCACACTATATGAAACCAACTAATTAATGTATAGCACAGCCGCTGTTATAACTGCAGAACTAGGTTATAAAATGCCAAAAAAGAAACCCACTGGAACACCAAAGTGGAAAATTCAACTTGAAAATAAAATTTAAAAACTATGAGGGGATATCAACAATCTGAAGTACTTGAAAAAAAGAAAACGAAAGAACAAAAAGCAGAAAAATAGTTTACACAAAAAATACAACCTGGAGGGAAAAATAATAACAGAAATTATGGAAGAACTAAAACAATGTGCGATAGCAACAGCAAAGAAAATTGAAAGATATAAAGGACGAATAAAACAATATCGTGAAAATGTCCAGTTCAGAAGAAACCAACAACTCTTCTACCGGTCCCTTGATGAAAATCGAATCCAAACTAATATTCACCCATGTAAAGAAAAAACTTTGAACTTTTGGAAAGAACTGTGGGAAAACCCAGTGGAACACAACAACACTGCCTCCTGGATCAAAGATATTCAACAACAAACAATACAAAACAAGATAGAAAATATTGTAATAAAAACTGACATTGTGATAAAACAAAAAAAGAAGGTCAAGAACTGGAGTGCACCTGGCCTGGATGACCTGCATGGATACTGGCTAAAACATCTGACCAGCCTACATCATCACATGGCCACTCAATTTGATCAAATGCTTCAAGATGCAACAAGCGAAAAATGGCTAACAGCTAGACGAACTTACTTGATAATGAAAGATCTAAAAAAAAAGGCACAGAACCAAGCAACTATCACCCAATTACTTGTCTGCCAACAACGTTCAAACTTTTTACCAGGATACTGGCAAATACAATATTCAATCATCTGATAGAAAACAGTTTGTATCCAGTAGAACAAAAAGGAAATTATAATAAATCAAGAGGAACAAAAGATCAACTGCTCATAGACAAAATGGGACTAAAAAATGCAAAACGAAGGAAAACAAACTTAAATATGATTTGGATTGATTACAAGAAGGCATTTGAGTCATTACCCCACAGCTGGATTAACACCTGTCTGGAAAACTTTGGAATTAGCAAAAATATCTGTACATTTTTTAAAACAAATATGCAAAAAAGGAAAAAAGTTCTAACAACAAATAAGGAGAAAATTCGTGAAGTCAACATCAGACGAGGACTCTTCGAAGGGGATTCAGTTTCACCACTACTATTCAACATTGCATTAATTCCCCTGACAATAATCCTACAGAACATAAAATTGGGATACCAAATCTCAAGACAACATGGCAAGATAAACCATCGACTATACAAGCATGACTAATCCAACGGCGATGTCCATTTTGCTCTGCGAGTTCATGGAGAGTTAACCCTAACCCTAGGTGGAATTTTCCCCAAAGGAATTTTCCCATTTATTTTCCCAGGAAATGTACATAAGTCCGGCTCAAAAGGCGTGCCCTCTCCTAACTACACCGACGGCCTCCGAATCCAATGGCGATGTTGGTTTTGCTCTGCGAGTTCATGGAGAGCTAACCCTAACCCTAGGTGGAATTTTCCCCAATGGGATTTTCCCATTTATTTTCCCAGGAAATGTACATAAGTCCGGCTCAAAAGGCGTGCCCTCTCCTAACCATACCGACGCCATCCAAATCCAATTGAGATGCCCGTTATGCTCTGCGAGTTCATGGAAAGCTAACCCTAACCCTAGGTGGAATTTTCCCCAATGGGATTTAACCATGTATTTTGCCAGGATATATAAATAAGTCCAGCTCGAAAGGCGTTCCCCCTCCTTACCATACCGACGGCCTTCGAATCCAATGGCATTGTCGGTTTTCCTCTGCGAGTTCAAGGAGAGCTAACCCTAAACCTAGGTGGAATTTTCACCAATGGGATTTTCCCATGTATTTTCCCAGGAAATGTACATAACTCCGGCTCGAAAGGCGGGCCCCCTCCTAACCATAACAGACGGTCGCCGAATCCAATGGCGAGGTCCGTTTTGCTCTGCGAGTTAAAGGAGAGCTAACTCTAACCCTAGGTGGAATTTTCCCCAATGGGATTTTCCCATATATTTTCCCAGGAAATGTACATATGCCCGGTTCGAAAAACGTGCCCCGTCCTAACCATACTGACAGCCTCCGAATCCAATGGCTATGTCGGTTTTGCTCTGCAAGTTCATGGAGAGCTAACCCTAACCCTAGGTGGAATTTTCCCCAATGGGATTTTCCCATGTATTTTCCCAGGAAATGTACATTTGCGGCTCGAAAGGCGTCCCCTCTCCTAACCATACCGACGGCCTCCGAATCCAATGGCGATGTCCGTTTTGCTCTGCGAGTTCATGGAGAGCTAACCCTAACCCTAGGTGGAATTTTCCCCAATGGGATTTTCCCATGTATTTTCCCAGGAAATGAACATAAGTCCGGCTCGAAAGGCGTGCCCTCTCCTAACCATACCGATGGCCTCTGAATCCAATGGCGATCTCCGTTTTGCTCTGCGAGTTCATGGAGAGCTAACCCTAACCCTAGGTGGAATTTTCCCCAGTGGGATTTTCCCATGTATTTTCCCAGGAAATGTACATAAGTCCGGCTCGAAAGGCGTCCTCTACCCTAACCATACCGACGGCCTCCGAATCCAATGGTGATGTCGGTTTTGCTCTGCAAGTTCATGGAGAGCTAACCCTAACCCTAGGTGGAACTTTCCCCAATGGGATTTTCCCATGTATTTTTCCAGGAAATATACATAAGTCCGGCTCAAAAGGCGTCCTCTATCCTAACCATATGGACGGCCTCTGAATCCAATGCCGATGTCGGTTTTGCTCTGCGAGTTCGTGGAGAGCTAACCCTAACCCTAGGTGGAATTTTCCCCAATGGGATTTTCCCATGTATTTTCCCAGGAAATGTACATAAGTCCGGCTCGAAAGGCGTGCCCTCTCCTAACCATACCGACGGCCTCCGAATCCAATGGCGATGTCCGTTTTGCTCTGCGAGTTCATGGAGAGCTAACCATAACCCTAGGTGGAATTTTCCCCAATGGGTTTTTCCAATGTATTTTCACAGGAAATGTACATATGCCCGGTTCGAAAAACGTGCCCTCTCCTAACCATACCGACAGCCTCCGAATCCAATGGCGATGTCGGTTTTGCTCTGCGAGTTCATGGAGAGCTAACCCTAACCCTAGGTGGAATTTTCCCCAATGGGATTTTCCCATGTATTTTCCCAGGAAATGTACATAAGTCCGGCTCGAAAGGCGTGCCCTCTCCTAACCATACCAACGGCCTCCGAATCCAATGGCGATGTCGGTTTTGCTCTGTGAGTTCATGGAGAGCTAACCCTAGGTGGAATTTTCCCCAATGGGTTTTTCCAATGTATTTTCACAGGAAATGTACATATGCCCGGTTCGAAAAACGTGCCCTCTCCTAACCATACCGACAGCCTCCGAATCCAATGGCGATGTCGGTTTTGCTCTGCGAGTTCATGGAGAGCTAACCCTAACCCTAGGTGGAATTTTCCCCAATGGGATTTTCCCATGTATTTTCCCAGGAAATGCACATAAGTCCGGCTCGAAAGGCGTCCCCTGTCCTAACCATATCGACGGCCTCTGAATCCAATGGCGATGTCGGTTTTGCTCTACGAGTTCATGGAGAGCTAACCCTAACCCTAGGTGGAATTTTCCCCAATGGGATTTTCCCATGTATTTTCCCAGGAAATGTACATAAGTCCGGCTCGAAAGGCGTCCCCTGTCCTAACCATATCGACGGCCTCTGAATCCAATGGCGATGTCGGTTTTGCTCTACGAGTTCATGGAGAGCTAACCCTAACCCTAGGTGGAATTTTCCCCAGTGGGATTTTCCCATGTATTTTCCCAGGAAATGTACATAAGTCCGGCTCGAAAGGCGGCCCCTGTCCTAACCATACCGACGGCCTCTGAATCCAATGGCGATGTCGGTTTTGCTCTGCGAGATCATGGAGACCTAACCCTAACCCTAGGTGGAATTTTCCCCAATGGGATTTTCCCATGTATTTTCCCAGGAAATGTACATTTGCGGCTCGAAAGGCGTCCCCTCTCCTAACCATACCGACGGCCTCCGAATCCAATGGCGATGTCCGTTTTGCTCTGCGAGTTCATGGAGAGCTAACCCTAACCCTAGGTGGAATTTTCCCCAATGGGATTTTCCCATGTATTTTCCCAGGAAATGAACATAAGTCCGGCTCGAAAGGCGTGCCCTCTCCTAACCATACCGATGGCCTCCGAATCCAATGGCGATGTCCGTTTTGCTCTGCGAGTTCATGGAGAGCTAACCCTAACCCTAGGTGGAATTTTCCCCAATGGGATTTTCCCATGTATTTTCCCAGGAAATGAACATAAGTCTGGCTCGAAAGGCGTGCCCTCTCCTAACCATACCGACGGTCTCCGAATCCAATTGCGATGTCCGTTTTGCTCTGCGAGTTCATGGAGAGCTAACCCTAACCCTAGGTGGAATTTTCACCAATGGGATTTTCCCATGTATTTTCCCAGGAAATGTACATAAGTCCGGCTCGAAAGGCGTCCCCTCTCCTAACCCTACCGACGGCCTCTGAATCCAATGGCGATGTCGGTTTTGCTCTGCGAGTTCATGGAGAGCTAACCCTAACCCTAGGTGGAATTTTCCCCAATGGGATTTTCCCATGTATTTTCCCAGGAAATGTACATAAGTCCGGCTCGAAAGGCGTGCCCTCTCCTAACCATACCGACGGCCTCCGAATCCAATGGCGATGTCCGTTTTCCTCTGCGAGTTCATGGAGAACTAACCCTAACCCTAGGTGGAATTTTCCCCAATGGGATTTTCCCATGTATTTTCCCAGGAAATGTACATATGCCCGGTTCGAAAAACGTGCCCCCTCCTAACCATACCGACAGCCTCCGAATCCAATGTCGGTGTCGGTTTTGCTCTACGAGTTCATGGAGAGCTAACCCTAACCCTAGGTGGAATTTTCCCCAATGGGATTTTCCCATGTATTTTCCCAAGAAATGTACATAAGTCCGGCTGGAAAGGCGTGCCCTCTCCTAACCATACCGACGGCCTCCGAATCCAATGGCAATGTCCGTTTTGCTCTGCGAGTTCATGGAGAGCTAACCCTAACCCTAGGTGGAATTTTCCCCAATGGGATTTTCCCATGTATTTTCCCAGGAAATGTACATAAGTCCGGCTCGAAAGGCGTGCCCTCTCCTAACCATACCGACGGCCTCCGAATCCAATGGTAATGTTGGTTTTGCTCTGCGAGTTCATGGAGAGCTAACCCTAACCCTAGGTGGAATTTTCCCCAATGGGATTTTCCCATGTATTTTCCCAGGAAATGTACATATGCCCGGTTCGAAAAACGTGCCCCCTCCTAACCATACCGACAGCCTCCGAATCCAATGTCGGTGTCGGTTTTGCTCTACGAGTTCATGAGAGAGCTAACCCTAACCCTAGGTGGAATTTTCCCCAATGGGATTTTCCCATGTATTTTCCCAAGAAATGTACATAAGTCCGGCTGGAAAGGCGTGCCCTCTCCTAACCATACCGACGGCCTCCGAATCCAATGGCAATGTCCGTTTTGCTCTACGAGTTCATGGAGAGCTAACCCTAACCCTAGGTGGAATTTTCCCCAATGGGATTTTCCCATGTATTTTCCCAAGAAATGTACATAAGTCCGGCTGGAAAGGCGTGCACTCTCCTAACCATACCGACGGCCTCTGAATCCAATGGCGTTGTCGGTTTTGCTCTGCGAGTTCATGAGAGAGCTAACCCTAACCCTAGGTGGAATTTTCCCCAATGGGATTTTCCCACGTATTTTCCCAGGAAATGTACATAAGTCCGGCTCGAAAGGCGTGCCCTCTCCTAACCATACCGACGGCCTCCGAATCCAATGGTAATGTTGGTTTTGCTCTGCGAGTTCATGGAGAGCTAACCCTAACCCTAGGTGGAATTTTCCCCAATGGGATTTTCCCATGTATTTTCCCAGGAAATGTACATATGCCCGGTTCGAAAAACGTGCCCCCTCCTAACCATACCGACAGCCTCCGAATCCAATGGCGGTGTCGGTTTTGCTCTACGAGTTCATGGAGAGCTAACCCTAACCCTAGGTGGAATTTTCCCCAATGGGATTTTCCCATGTATTTTCCCAAGAAATGTACATAAGTCCGGCTGAAAAGGCGTGCCCTCTCCTAACTATACCGACGGCCTCCGAATCCAATGGCGTTGTCGGTTTTGCTCTGCGAGTTCATGGAGAGCTAACCCTAACCCTAGGTGGAATTTTCCCCAATGGGATTTTCCCATGTATTTTCCCAGGAAATGTACATAAGTCCGGCTCAAAAGGCGTGCCCTCTCCTAACCATACCGACGGCCTCCGAATCCAATGGTAATGTTGGTTTTGCTCTGCGAGTTCATGGAGAGCTAACCCTAACCCTAGGTGGAATTTTCCCCAATGGGATTTTCCCATGTATTTTCCCAGGAAATGTACATATGCCCGGTTCGAAAAACGTGCCCCCTCCTAACCATACCGACAGCCTCCGAATCCAATGGCGGTGTCGGTTTTGCTCTACGAGTTCATGGAGAGCTAACCCTAACCCTAGGTGGAATTTTCCCCAATGGGATTTTCCCATGTATTTTCCCAAGAAATGTACATAAGTCCGGCTGAAAAGGCGTGCCCTCTCCTAACTATACCGACGGCCTCCGAATCCAATGGCGTTGTCGGTTTTGCTCTGCGAGTTCATGGAGAGCTAACCCTAACCCTAGGTGGAATTTTCCCCAATGGGATTTTCCCATGTATTTTCCCAGGAAATGTACATAAGTCCGGCTCAAAAGGCGTGCCCTCTCCTAACCATACCGACGGCCTCCGAATCCAATGGTAATGTTGGTTTTGCTCTGCGAGTTCATGGAGAGCTAACCCTAACCCTAGGTGGAATTTTCCCCAATGGGATTTTCCCATGTATTTTCCCAGGAAATGTACATATGCCCGTTTCGAAAAACGTGCCTCCTCCTAACCATACCGACGGCCTCCGAATCCAATGGCGATGTCCGTTTTCCTCTGTGAGTTCATGGAGAACTAACCCTAACCCTAGGTGGAATTTTCCCCAATGGGATTTTCCCATGTATTTTCCCAGGAAATGTACATAAGTCCGGCTGGAAAGGCGTGCCCTCTCCTAACCATACTGATGGCCTCCGAATCCAATGGCGATGTCGGTTTTGCTCTGCGAGTTCATGGAGAGCTAACCCTAACCCTAGGTGGAATTTTCCCCAATGGGATTTTCCCATGTATTTTCCCAGGAAATGTACATAAGTCCGGCTGGAAAGGCGTGCCCTCTCCTAACTATACCGACGGCCTCTGAATCCAATGGCGATGTCGGTTTTGCTCTGTGAGTTCATGGAGAGCTAACCCTAACCCTAGGTGGAATTTTCCCCAATGGGATTTTCCCATGTATTTTCCCAGGAAATGTACATAAGTCCGGCTCGAAAGTCGTGCCCTCTCCTAACCATACCAACGGCCTCCGAATCCAATGGCGATGTCCGTTTTGCTCTGCGAGTTCATGGAGAGCTAACCCTAACCCTAGGTGGAATTTTCCCCAATGGGATATTCCCATGTATTTTCCCAGGAAATGTACATAAGTCCGGCTCGAAAGTCGTGCCCTCTCCTAACCATACCAATGGCCTCCGAATCCAATGGCGATGTCCGTTTTGCTCTGCGAGTTCATGGAGAGCTAACCCTAACCCTAGGTGGAATTTTCCCCAATGGGATTTTCCCATGTATTTTCCCAGGAAATGTACATAAGTCCGGCTCGAAAGGCGTGCCCTCTCCTAACCATACCGACAGCCTCCGAATCCAATGGCGATGTCCGTTTTCCTCTGCGAGTTCATGGAGAACTAACCCTAACCCTAGGTGGAACTTTCCCCAATGGGATTTTCCCATGTATTTTCCCAAGAAATGTACATAAGTCTGGCTCGAAAGGAGTGCCCTTTCCTAACCATACCGACGGCCTCCGAATCCAATGGCAATGTCCGTTTTGTTCTGCGAGTTCATGGAGAGATAACCCTAACCCTAGGTGGAATTTTCCCCAATGGGATTTTCCCATGTATTTTCCCTGGAAATGTACATATGCCCGTTTCGAAAAATGTGCCCCCTCCTAACCATACCGATGGCCTCCGAATCCAATGGCGATGTCGGTTTTGCTCTGCGAGTTCATGGAGAGCTAACCCTAACCCTAGGTGGAATTTTCCCCAATGGGATTTTCCCATGTATTTTCCCAGGAAATGTACATATGCCCGTTTCGAAAAACGTGCCTCCTCCTAACCATACCGACGGCCTCCGAATCCAATGGCGATGTCCGTTTTCCTCTGTGAGTTCATGGAGAACTAACCCTAACCCTAGGTGGAATTTTCCCCAATGGGATTTTCCCATGTATTTTCCCAGGAAATGTACATAAGTCCGGCTGGAAAGGCGTGCCCTCTCCTAACCATACTGATGGCCTCCGAATCCAATGGCGATGTCGGTTTTGCTCTGCGAGTTCATGGAGAGCTAACCCTAACCCTAGGTGGAATTTTCCCCAATGGGATTTTCCCATGTATTTTCCCAGGAAATGTACATAAGTCCGGCTGGAAAGGCGTGCCCTCTCCTAACTATACCGACGGCCTCTGAATCCAATGGCGATGTCGGTTTTGCTCTGTGAGTTCATGGAGAGCTAACCCTAACCCTAGGTGGAATTTTCCCCAATGGGATTTTCCCATGTATTTTCCCAGGAAATGTACATAAGTCCGGCTCGAAAGTCGTGCCCTCTCCTAACCATACCAACGGCCTCCGAATCCAATGGCGATGTCCGTTTTGCTCTGCGAGTTCATGGAGAGCTAACCCTAACCCTAGGTGGAATTTTCCCCAATGGGATATTCCCATGTATTTTCCCAGGAAATGTACATAAGTCCGGCTCGAAAGTCGTGCCCTCTCCTAACCATACCAATGGCCTCCGAATCCAATGGCGATGTCCGTTTTGCTCTGCGAGTTCATGGAGAGCTAACCCTAACCCTAGGTGGAATTTTCCCCAATGGGATTTTCCCATGTATTTTCCCAGGAAATGTACATAAGTCCGGCTCGAAAGGCGTGCCCTCTCCTAACCATACCGACAGCCTCCGAATCCAATGGCGATGTCCGTTTTCCTCTGCGAGTTCATGGAGAACTAACCCTAACCCTAGGTGGAACTTTCCCCAATGGGATTTTCCCATGTATTTTCCCAAGAAATGTACATAAGTCTGGCTCGAAAGGAGTGCCCTTTCCTAACCATACCGACGGCCTCCGAATCCAATGGCAATGTCCGTTTTGTTCTGCGAGTTCATGGAGAGATAACCCTAACCCTAGGTGGAATTTTCCCCAATGGGATTTTCCCATGTATTTTCCCTGGAAATGTACATATGCCCGTTTCGAAAAATGTGCCCCCTCCTAACCATACCGATGGCCTCCGAATCCAATGGCGATGTCGGTTTTGCTCTGCGAGTTCATGGAGAGCTAACCCTAACCCTAGGTGGAATTTTCCCCAATTGGATTTTCCCATGTATTTTCCCAGGAAATGTACATAAGTCCGGCTCGAAAGGCGTGCCCTCTCCTAACCATACCGATGGCCTCCGAATCCAATGGCGATGTCCGTTTTGCTCTGCGAGTTCATGGAGAGCTAACCCTAACCCTAGGTGGAATTTTCCCCAATGGGATTTTCCCATGTATTTTCCCAGGAAATGTACATAAGTCCGGCTCGAAAGGCGTGCCCTCTCCTAACCATACCGACAGCCTCCGAATCCAATGGCGATGTCCGTTTTCCTCTGCGAGTTCATGGAGAACTAACCCTAACCCTAGGTGGAACTTTCCCCTATGGGATTTTCCCATGTATTTTCCCAGGAAATGTACATAAGTCTGGCTCAAAAGGAGTGCCCTTTCCTAACCATACCGACGGCCTCCGAATCCAATGGCAATGTCCGTTTTGCTCTGCGAGTTCATGGAGAGCTAACCCTAACCCTAGGTGGAATTTTCCCCAATGGGATTTTCCCATGTATTTTCCCAGGAAATGTACATATGCCCGTTTCGAAAAACGTGCCCCCTCCTAACCATACCGACGGCCTCCGAATCCAATGGCGATGTCGGTTTTGCTCTGCGAGTTCATGGAGAGCTAACCCTAACCCTAGGTGGAATTTTCCCCAATTGGATTTTCCCATGTATTTTCCCAAGAAATGTACATAAGTCCGGCTGGAAAGGCGTGCCCTCTCCTAACCATACTGACGGCCTCTGAATCCAATGGCGATGTCGGTTTTGCTCTGCGAGTTCATGGAGAGCTAACCCTAACCCTAGGTGGAATTTTCCCCAATGGGATTTTCCCATGTATTTTCCCAAGAAATGTACATAAGTCCGACTGGAAAGACGTGCCCTCTCCTAACCATACCGACGACCTCCGAATCCAATGGCGATGTCCGTTTTCCTCTGCGAGTTCATGGAGAGCTAACCCTAACCCTAGGTGGAATTTTCCCCAATGGGATTTTCCCATGTATTTTCCCAGGAAATGTACATATGCCCGGTTCAAAAAACGTGCCCCCTCCTAACCATACCGACAGCCTCCGAATCCAACGGCGGTGTCGGTTTTGCTCTACGAGTTCATGGAGAGCTAACCCTAACCCTAGGTGGAATTTTCCCCAATGGGATTTTCCCATGTATTTTCCCAAAAAATGTACATAAGTCCGGCTGGAAAGGCGTGCCCTCTCCTAACTATACCGACGGCCTCCGAATCCAATGGTAATGTTGGTTTTGCTCTGCGAGTTCATGGAGAGCTAACCCTAACCCTAGGTGGAATTTTCCCCAATGGGATTTCCCCATGTATTTTCCCAGGAAATGTACATAATTCCGGCTCGAAAGGAGTGCCCCCTCCTAACCATACCGACAGCCTCCGAATCAATGGTGATGTCCGTTTTCCTGTGCGAGTTCATGGAGAGCTAACCCTAACCCTAGGTGGAATTTTCCCCAATGGGATTTTCCCATGTATTTTCCCAGGAAATGTACATAAGTCCGGCTCAAAAGGCGTGCCCTCTCCTAACCATACCGACGGCCTCGGAATCCAATGGTAATGTTGGTTTTGCTCTGCGAGTTCATGGAGAGCTAACCCTAACCCTAGGTGGAATTTTCCCCAATGGGATTTTCCCATGTATTTTCCCAGGAAATGTACATATGCCCGTTTCGAAAAACGTGCCTCCTCCTAACCATACCGACGGCCTCCGAATCCAATGGCGATGTCCGTTTTCCTCTGTGAGTTCATGGAGAACTAACCCTAACCCTAGGTGGAATTTTCCCCAATGGGATTTTCCCATGTATTTTCCCAGGAAATGTACATGAGTCCGGCTGGAAAGGCGTGCCCTCTCCTAACCATACCGATGGCCTCCGAATCCAATGGCGATGTCGGTTTTGCTCTGCGAGTTCATGGAGAGCTAACCCTAACCCTAGGTGGAATTTTCCCCAATGGGATTTTCCCATGTATTTTCCCAGGAAATGTACATAAGTCCGGCTGGAAAGGCGTGCCCTCTCCTAACTATACCGACGGCCTCTGAATCCAATGGCGATGTCGGTTTTGCTCTGTGAGTTCATGGAGAGCTAACCCTAACCCTAGGTGGAATTTTCCCCAATGGGATTTTCCCATGTATTTTCCCAGGAAATGTACATAAGTCCGGCTCGAAAGTCGTGCCCTCTCCTAACCATACCAACGGCCTCCGAATCCAATGGCGATGTCCGTTTTGCTCTGCGAGTTCATGGAGAGCTAACCCTAACCCTAGGTGGAATTTTCCCCAATGGGATATTCCCATGTATTTTCCCAGGAAATGTACATAAGTCCGGCTCGAAAGTCGTGCCCTCTCCTAACCATACCAATGGCCTCCGAATCCAATGGCGATGTCCGTTTTGCTCTGCGAGTTCATGGAGAGCTAACCCTAACCCTAGGTGGAATTTTCCCCAATGGGATTTTCCCATGTATTTTCCCAGGAAATGTACATAAGTCCGGCTCGAAAGGCGTGCCCTCTCCTAACCATACCGACAGCCTCCGAATCCAATGGCGATGTCCGTTTTCCTCTGCGAGTTCATGGAGAACTAACCCTAACCCTAGGTGGAACTTTCCCCAATGGGATTTTCCCATGTATTTTCCCAAGAAATGTACATAAGTCTGGCTCGAAAGGAGTGCCCTTTCCTAACCATACCGACGGCCTCCGAATCCAATGGCAATGTCCGTTTTGTTCTGCGAGTTCATGGAGAGATAACCCTAACCCTAGGTGGAATTTTCCCCAATGGGATTTTCCCATGTATTTTCCCTGGAAATGTACATATGCCCGTTTCGAAAAATGTGCCCCCTCCTAACCATACCGATGGCCTCCGAATCCAATGGCGATGTCGGTTTTGCTCTGCGAGTTCATGGAGAGCTAACCCTAACCCTAGGTGGAATTTTCCCCAATTGGATTTTCCCATGTATTTTCCCAGGAAATGTACATAAGTCCGGCTCGAAAGGCGTGCCCTCTCCTAACCATACCGATGGCCTCCGAATCCAATGGCGATGTCCGTTTTGCTCTGCGAGTTCATGGAGAGCTAACCCTAACCCTAGGTGGAATTTTCCCCAATGGGATTTTCCCATGTATTTTCCCAGGAAATGTACATAAGTCCGGCTCGAAAGGCGTGCCCTCTCCTAACCATACCGACAGCCTCCGAATCCAATGGCGATGTCCGATTTCCTCTGCGAGTTCATGGAGAACTAACCCTAACCCTAGGTGGAACTTTCCCCTATGGGATTTTCCCATGTATTTTCCCAGGAAATGTACATAAGTCTGGCTCGAAAGGAGTGCCCTTTCCTAACCATACCGACGGCCTCCGAATCCAATGGCAATGTCCGTTTTGCTCTGCGAGTTCATGGAGAGCTAACCCTAACCCTAGGTGGAATTTTCCCCAATGGGATTTTCCCATGTATTTTCCCAGGAAATGTACATATGCCCGTTTCGAAAAACGTGCCCCCTCCTAACCATACCGACGGCCTCCGAATCCAATGGCGATGTCGGTTTTGCTCTGCGAGTTCATGGAGAGCTAACCCTAACCCTAGGTGGAATTTTCCCCAATTGGATTTTCCCATGTATTTTCCCAAGAAATGTACATAAGTCCGGCTGGAAAGGCGTGCCCTCTCCTAACCATACTGACGGCCTCTGAATCCAATGGCGATGTCGGTTTTGCTCTGCGAGTTCATGGAGAGCTAACCCTAACCCTAGGTGGAATTTTCCCCAATGGGATTTCCCCATGTATTTTCCCAGGAAATGTACATATGCCCGTTTCGAAAAACGTGCCTCCTCCTAACCATACCGACGGCCTCCGAATCCAATGGCGGTGTCGGTTTTGCTCTACGAGTTCATGGAGAGCTAACTGTAACCATAGGCGGAATTTTCCCCAATGGGATTTCCCCATGTATTTTCCCAGGAAATGTACATATGCCCGTTTCGAAAAACGTGCCCCCTCCTAACCATACCGATGGCCTCCGAATCCAATGGCGATGTCCGTTTTGCTCTACGAGTTCATGGAGAGCTAACCCTAACCCTAGGTGGAATTTTCCCCAATGGGATTTTCCCATGTATTTTCCCAAGAAATGTACATAAGTCCGGCTGGAAAGGCGTGCCCTCTCCTAACCATACCGACGGCCTCTGAATCCAATGGCGATGTCGGTTTTGCTCTGTGAGTTCATGGAGAGCTAACCCTAACCCTAGGTGGAATTTTCCCCAATGGGATTTTCCCATGTATTTTCCCAGGAAATGTACATAAGTCCGGCTCGAAAGTCGTGCCCTCTCCTAACCATACCGACGGACTCCGAATCCAATGGAGATGTCGGTTTTGCTCTGTGAGTTCATGGAGAGCTAACCCTAACCCTAGGTGGAATTTTCCCTAATGGGATTTTCCCATGTATTTTCCCAAGAAATGTACATAAGTCAGGCTCGAAAGGAGTGCCCTTTCCTAACCATACCGACGGCCTCCGAATCCAATGGCGATGTCGGTTTTGCTCTGCGAGTTCATGGAGAGCTAACCCTAACCCTAGGTGGAATTTTCCCCAATGGGATTTTCCCATGTATTTTCCCAAGAAATGTACATAAGTCCGGCTGGAAAGGCGAGCCCTCTCCTAACTATACCGACGGCCTCTGAATCCAATGGCGTTGTCGGTTTTGCTCTGCGAGTTCATGGAGAGCTAACCCTAACCCTAGGTGGAATTTTCCCCAATGGGATTTTCCCATGTATTTTCCCAGGAAATGTACATAAGTCCGGCTGGAAAGGCGTGCCCTCTCCTAACCATACCGACGGCCTCCGAATCCAATGGTAATGTTGGTTTTGCTCTGCGAGTTCATGGAGAGCTAACCCTAACCCTAGGTGGAATTTTCCCCAATGGGATTTCCCCATGTATTTTCCCAGGAAATGTACATATGCCCGTTTCGAAAAACGTGCCTCCTCCTAACCATACCGATGTCCTCCGAATCCAATGGCGGTGTCGGTTTTGCTCTACGAGTTCATGGAGAGCTAACTGTAACCATAGGCGGAATTTTCCCCAATGGGATTTCCCCATGTATTTTCCCAGGAAATGTACATATGCCCGTTTCGAAAAACGTGCCCCCTCCTAACCATACCGACGGCCTCCGAATCCAATGGCGATGTCCGTTTTGCTCTACGAGTTCATGGAGAGCTAACCCTAACCCTAGGTGGAATTTTCCCCAATGGGATTTTCCCATGTATTTTCCCAAGAAATGTACATAAGTCCGGCTGGAAAGGCGTGCCCTCTCCTAACCATACCGACGGCCTCTGAATCCAATGGCGATGTCGGTTTTGCTCTGTGAGTTCATGGAGAGCTAACCCTAACCCTAGGTGGAATTTTCCCCAATGGGATTTTCCCATGTATTTTCCCAGGAAATGTACATAAGTCCGGCTCGAAAGTCGTGCCCTCTCCTAACCATACCGACGGCCTCCGAATCCAATGGAGATGTCGGTTTTGCTCTGTGAGTTCATGGAGAGCTAACCCTAACCCTAGGTGGAATTTTCCCCAATGGGATTTTCCCATGTATTTTCCCAAGAAATGTACATAAGTCAGGCTCGAAAGGAGTGCCCTTTCCTAACCATACCGACGGCCTCCGAATCCAATGGCGATGTCGGTTTTGCTCTGCGAGTTCATGGAGAGCTAACCCTAACCCTAGGTGGAATTTTCCCCAATGGGATTTTCCCATGTATTTTCCCAAGAAATGTACATAAGTCCGGCTGGAAAGGCGAGCCCTCTCCTAACTATACCGACGGCCTCTGAATCCAATGGCGTTGTCGGTTTTGCTCTGCGAGTTCATGGAGAGCTAACCCTAACCCTAGGTGGAATTTTCCCCAATGGGATTTTCCCATGTATTTTCCCAGGAAATGTACATAAGTCCGGCTGGAAAGGCGTGCCCTCTCCTAACCATACCGACGGCCTCCGAATCCAATGGTAATGTTGGTTATGCTCTGCGAGTTCATGGAGAGCTAACCCTAACCCTAGGTGGAATTTTCCCCAATGGGATTTCCCCATGTATTTTCCCAGGAAATGTACATATGCCCGTTTCGAAAAACGTGCCTCCTCCTAACCATACCGACGGCCTCCGAATCCAATGGCGGTGTCGGTTTTGCTCTACGAGTTCATGGAGAGCTAACTGTAACCATAGGTGGAATTTTCCCCAATGGGATTTTCTCATGTATTTTCCCAGGAAATGTACATAAGTCCGGCTGGAAAGGCGTGCCCTCTCCTAACCATACCGATGGCCTCCGAATCCAATGGCGATGTCCGTTTTGCTCTGCGAGTTCATGGAGAGCTAACCCTAACCCTAGGTGGAATATTCCCCAAAGGGATTTTCCCATGTATTTTCCCAGGAAATGTACATAAGTCCGGCTCGAAAGGCGTGCCCTCTCCTAACCATACCGACGGCCTCCGAATCCAATGGCGATGTCTGTTTTCCTCTGTCAGTTCATGGAGAGCTAACCCTAACCCTAGGTGGATTTTTCCCCAATGGGATTTTCCCATGTATTTTCCCAGGAAATGTACATAAGTCCGGCTGGAAAGGCGTGCCCTCTCCTAACCATACCGACGGCCTCCGAATCCAATGGTAATGTTGGTTATGCTCTGCGAGTTCATGGAGAGCTAACCCTAACCCTAGGTGGAATTTTCCCCAATGGGATTTCCCCATGTATTTTCCCAGGAAATGTACATATGCCCGTTTCGAAAAACGTGCCTCCTCCTAACCATACCGACGGCCTCCGAATCCAATGGCGGTGTCGGTTTTGCTCTACGAGTTCATGGAGAGCTAACTGTAACCATAGGCGGAATTTTCCCCAATGGGATTTCCCCATGTATTTTCCCAGGAAATGTACATATGCCCGTTTCGAAAAACGTGCCCCCTCCTAACCATACCGATGGCCTCCGAATCCAATGGCGATGTCCGTTTTGCTCTACGAGTTCATGGAGAGCTAACCCTAACCCTAGGTGGAATTTTCCCCAATGGGATTTTCCCATGTATTTTCCCAAGAAATGTACATAAGTCCGGCTGGAAAGGCGTGCCCTCTCCTAACCATACCGACGGCCTCTGAATCCAATGGCGATGTCGGTTTTGCTCTGTGAGTTCATGGAGAGCTAACCCTAACCCTAGGTGGAATTTTCCCCAATGGGATTTTCCCATGTATTTTCCCAGGAAATGTACATAAGTCCGGCTCGAAAGTCGTGCCCTCTCCTAACCATACCGACGGACTCCGAATCCAATGGAGATGTCGGTTTTGCTCTGTGAGTTCATGGAGAGCTAACCCTAACCCTAGGTGGAATTTTCCCTAATGGGATTTTCCCATGTATTTTCCCAAGAAATGTACATAAGTCAGGCTCGAAAGGAGTGCCCTTTCCTAACCATACCGACGGCCTCCGAATCCAATGGCGATGTCGGTTTTGCTCTGCGAGTTCATGGAGAGCTAACCCTAACCCTAGGTGGAATTTTCCCCAATGGGATTTTCCCATGTATTTTCCCAAGAAATGTACATAAGTCCGGCTGGAAAGGCGAGCCCTCTCCTAACTATACCGACGGCCTCTGAATCCAATGGCGTTGTCGGTTTTGCTCTGCGAGTTCATGGAGAGCTAACCCTAACCCTAGGTGGAATTTTCCCCAATGGGATTTTCCCATGTATTTTCCCAGGAAATGTACATAAGTCCGGCTGGAAAGGCGTGCCCTCTCCTAACCATACCGACGGCCTCCGAATCCAATGGTAATGTTGGTTTTGCTCTGCGAGTTCATGGAGAGCTAACCCTAACCCTAGGTGGAATTTTCCCCAATGGGATTTCCCCATGTATTTTCCCAGGAAATGTACATATGCCCGTTTCGAAAAACGTGCCTCCTCCTAACCATACCGATGGCCTCCGAATCCAATGGCGGTGTCGGTTTTGCTCTACGAGTTCATGGAGAGCTAACTGTAACCATAGGCGGAATTTTCCCCAATGGGATTTCCCCATGTATTTTCCCAGGAAATGTACATATGCCCGTTTCGAAAAACGTGCCCCCTCCTAACCATACCGACGGCCTCCGAATCCAATGGCGATGTCGGTTTTGCTCTGCGAGTTCATGGAGAGCTAACCCTAACCCTAGGTGGAATTTTCCCCAATGGGATTTTCCCATGTATTTTCCCAAGAAATGTACATAAGTCCGGCTGGAAAGGCGAGCCCTCTCCTAACTATACCGACGGCCTCTGAATCCAATGGCGTTGTCGGTTTTGCTCTGCGAGTTCATGGAGAGCTAACCCTAACCCTAGGTGGAATTTTCCCCAATGGGATTTTCCCATGTATTTTCCCAGGAAATGTACATAAGTCCGGCTGGAAAGGCGTGCCCTCTCCTAACCATACCGACGGCCTCCGAATCCAATGGTAATGTTGGTTATGCTCTGCGAGTTCATGGAGAGCTAACCCTAACCCTAGGTGGAATTTTCCCCAATGGGATTTCCCCATGTATTTTCCCAGGAAATGTACATATGCCCGTTTCGAAAAACGTGCCTCCTCCTAACCATACCGACGGCCTCCGAATCCAATGGCGGTGTCGGTTTTGCTCTACGAGTTCATGGAGAGCTAACTGTAACCATAGGTGGAATTTTCCCCAATGGGATTTTCTCATGTATTTTCCCAGGAAATGTACATAAGTCCGGCTGGAAAGGCGTGCCCTCTCCTAACCATACCGATGGCCTCCGAATCCAATGGCGATGTCCGTTTTGCTCTGCGAGTTCATGGAGAGCTAACCCTAACCCTAGGTGGAATATTCCCCAAAGGGATTTTCCCATGTATTTTCCCAGGAAATGTACATAAGTCCGGCTCGAAAGGCGTGCCCTCTCCTAACCATACCGACGGCCTCCGAATCCAATGGCGATGTCTGTTTTCCTCTGTCAGTTCATGGAGAGCTAACCCTAACCCTAGGTGGATTTTTCCCCAATGGGATTTTCCCATGTATTTTCCCAGGAAATGTACATAAGTCCGGCTGGAAAGGCGTGCCCTCTCCTAACCATACCGACGGCCTCCGAATCCAATGGTAATGTTGGTTATGCTCTGCGAGTTCATGGAGAGCTAACCCTAACCCTAGGTGGAATTTTCCCCAATGGGATTTCCCCATGTATTTTCCCAGGAAATGTACATATGCCCGTTTCGAAAAACGTGCCTCCTCCTAACCATACCGACGGCCTCCGAATCCAATGGCGGTGTCGGTTTTGCTCTACGAGTTCATGGAGAGCTAACTGTAACCATAGGCGGAATTTTCCCCAATGGGATTTCCCCATGTATTTTCCCAGGAAATGTACATATGCCCGTTTCGAAAAACGTGCCCCCTCCTAACCATACCGATGGCCTCCGAATCCAATGGCGATGTCCGTTTTGCTCTACGAGTTCATGGAGAGCTAACCCTAACCCTAGGTGGAATTTTCCCCAATGGGATTTTCCCATGTATTTTCCCAAGAAATGTACATAAGTCCGGCTGGAAAGGCGTGCCCTCTCCTAACCATACCGACGGCCTCTGAATCCAATGGCGATGTCGGTTTTGCTCTGTGAGTTCATGGAGAGCTAACCCTAACCCTAGGTGGAATTTTCCCCAATGGGATTTTCCCATGTATTTTCCCAGGAAATGTACATAAGTCCGGCTCGAAAGTCGTGCCCTCTCCTAACCATACCGACGGACTCCGAATCCAATGGAGATGTCGGTTTTGCTCTGTGAGTTCATGGAGAGCTAACCCTAACCCTAGGTGGAATTTTCCCTAATGGGATTTTCCCATGTATTTTCCCAAGAAATGTACATAAGTCAGGCTCGAAAGGAGTGCCCTTTCCTAACCATACCGACGGCCTCCGAATCCAATGGCGATGTCGGTTTTGCTCTGCGAGTTCATGGAGAGCTAACCCTAACCCTAGGTGGAATTTTCCCCAATGGGATTTTCCCATGTATTTTCCCAAGAAATGTACATAAGTCCGGCTGGAAAGGCGAGCCCTCTCCTAACTATACCGACGGCCTCTGAATCCAATGGCGTTGTCGGTTTTGCTCTGCGAGTTCATGGAGAGCTAACCCTAACCCTAGGTGGAATTTTCCCCAATGGGATTTTCCCATGTATTTTCCCAGGAAATGTACATAAGTCCGGCTGGAAAGGCGTGCCCTCTCCTAACCATACCGACGGCCTCCGAATCCAATGGTAATGTTGGTTTTGCTCTGCGAGTTCATGGAGAGCTAACCCTAACCCTAGGTGGAATTTTCCCCAATGGGATTTCCCCATGTATTTTCCCAGGAAATGTACATATGCCCGTTTCGAAAAACGTGCCTCCTCCTAACCATACCGATGGCCTCCGAATCCAATGGCGGTGTCGGTTTTGCTCTACGAGTTCATGGAGAGCTAACTGTAACCATAGGCGGAATTTTCCCCAATGGGATTTCCCCATGTATTTTCCCAGGAAATGTACATATGCCCGTTTCGAAAAACGTGCCCCCTCCTAACCATACCGACGGCCTCCGAATCCAATGGCGATGTCCGTTTTGCTCTACGAGTTCATGGAGAGCTAACCCTAACCCTAGGTGGAATTTTCCCCAATGGGATTTTCCCATGTATTTTCCCAAGAAATGTACATAAGTCCGGCTGGAAAGGCGTGCCCTCTCCTAACCATACCGACGGCCTCTGAATCCAATGGCGATGTCGGTTTTGCTCTGTGAGTTCATGGAGAGCTAACCCTAACCCTAGGTGGAATTTTCCCCAATGGGATTTTCCCATGTATTTTCCCAGGAAATGTACATAAGTCCGGCTCGAAAGTCGTGCCCTCTCCTAACCATACCGACGGCCTCCGAATCCAATGGAGATGTCGGTTTTGCTCTGTGAGTTCATGGAGAGCTAACCCTAACCCTAGGTGGAATTTTCCCCAATGGGATTTTCCCATGTATTTTCCCAAGAAATGTACATAAGTCAGGCTCGAAAGGAGTGCCCTTTCCTAACCATACCGACGGCCTCCGAATCCAATGGCGATGTCGGTTTTGCTCTGCGAGTTCATGGAGAGCTAACCCTAACCCTAGGTGGAATTTTCCCCAATGGGATTTTCCCATGTATTTTCCCAAGAAATGTACATAAGTCCGGCTGGAAAGGCGAGCCCTCTCCTAACTATACCGACGGCCTCTGAATCCAATGGCGTTGTCGGTTTTGCTCTGCGAGTTCATGGAGAGCTAACCCTAACCCTAGGTGGAATTTTCCCCAATGGGATTTTCCCATGTATTTTCCCAGGAAATGTACATAAGTCCGGCTGGAAAGGCGTGCCCTCTCCTAACCATACCGACGGCCTCCGAATCCAATGGTAATGTTGGTTATGCTCTGCGAGTTCATGGAGAGCTAACCCTAACCCTAGGTGGAATTTTCCCCAATGGGATTTCCCCATGTATTTTCCCAGGAAATGTACATATGCCCGTTTCGAAAAACGTGCCTCCTCCTAACCATACCGACGGCCTCCGAATCCAATGGCGGTGTCGGTTTTGCTCTACGAGTTCATGGAGAGCTAACTGTAACCATAGGTGGAATTTTCCCCAATGGGATTTTCTCATGTATTTTCCCAGGAAATGTACATAAGTCCGGCTGGAAAGGCGTGCCCTCTCCTAACCATACCGATGGCCTCCGAATCCAATGGCGATGTCCGTTTTGCTCTACGAGTTCATGGAGAGCTAACCCTAACCCTAGGTTGAATTTTCCCCAATGGGATTTTCCCATGTATTTTCCCAAGAAATGTACATAAGTCCGGTTGGAAAGGCGTGCCCTCTCCTAACTATACTGACGGCCTCTGAATCCAATGGTGATGTCGGTTTTGCTCTGTGAGTTCATGGAGAGCTAACCCTAACCCTAGGTGGAATTTTCCCCAATGGGATTTTCCCATGTATTTTCCCAGGAAATGTACATAAGTCCGGCTCGAAAGTCGTGCCCTCTCCTAACCATACCGACGGCTTCCGAATCCAATGGAGATGTCGGTTTTGCTCTGTGAGTTCATGGAGAGCTAACCCTAACCCTAGGTGGAATTTTCCCCAATGGGATTTTCCCATGTATTTTCCCAAGAAATGTACATAAGTCAGGCTCGAAAGGAGTGCCCTTTCCTAACCATACCGACGGCCTCCGAATCCAATGGCGATGTCGGTTTTGCTCTGCGAGTTCATGGAGAGCTAACCCTAACCCTAGGTGGAATTTTCCCCAATGGGATTTTCCCATGTATTTTCCCAAGAAATGTACATAAGTCAGGCTCGAAAGGAGTGCCCTTTCCTAACCATACCGACGGCCTACGAATCCAATGGCGATGCCCGTTTTGCTCTGTGAGTTCATGGAGAGCTAACCCTAACCCTAGGTGGAATTTTCCCCAATGGGATTTTCCCATGTATTTTCCCAAGAAATGTACATAAGTCAGGCTCGAAAGGAGTGCCCTTTCCTAACCATACCGACGGCCTCCGAATCCAATGGCGATGTCCGTTTTGCTCTGCGAGTTCATGGAGAGCTAACCCTAACCCTAGGTGGAATTTTCCCCAATGGGATTTTCCCATGTATTTTCCCAGGAAATGTACATAAGTCCAGCTCGAAAGGCGTGCCCTCTCCTAACCATACCGACGGCCTCCGAATCCAATGGAGATGTCGGTTTTGCTCTGTGAGTTCATGGAGAGCTAACCCTAACCCTAGGTAGAATTTTCCCCAATGGGATTTTCCCATGTATTTTCCCAAGAAATGTACATAAGTCCGGCTGGAAAGGCGTGCCCTCTCCTAACCATACCGACGGCCACTGAATCCAATGGCGATGTCCGTTTTGCTCTGCGAGTTCATGGAGAGCTAACCCTAACCCTAGGTGGAATTTTCCCCAATGGGATTTTCCCATGTATTTTCCCAGGAAATGTACATAAGTCCGGCTGGAAAGGCGTGCCCTCTCCTAACTATACCGACGGCCTCTGAATCCAATGGCGATGTCGGTTTTGCTCTGTGAGTTCATGGAGAGCTAACCCTAACCCTAGGTGGAATTTTCCCCAATGGGATTTTCCCATGTATTTTCCCAAGAAATGTACATAAGTCCGACTGGAAAGACGTGCCCTCTCCTAACCATACCGACGACCTCCGAATTCAATGGCGATGTCCGTTTTCCTCTGCGAGTTCATGGAGAGCTAACCCTAACCCTAGGTGGAATTTTCCCCAATGGGATTTTCCCATGTATTTTCCCAGGAAATGTACATATGCCCGGTTCAAAAAACGTGCCCCCTCCTAACCATACCGACAGCCTCCGAATCCAACGGCGGTGTCGGTTTTGCTCTACGAGTTCATGGAGAGCTAACCCTAACCCTAGGTGGAATTTTCCCCAATGGGATTTTCCCATGTATTTTCCCAAAAAATGTACATAAGTCCGGCTGGAAAGGCGTGCCCTCTCCTAACTATACCGACGGCCTCCGAATCCAATGGTAATGTTGGTTTTGCTCTGCGAGTTCATGGAGAGCTAACCCTAACCCTAGGTGGAATTTTCCCCAATGGGATTTCCCCATGTATTTTCCCAGGAAATGTACATAATTCCGGCTCGAAAGGAGTGCCCCCTCCTAACCATACCGACAGCCTCCGAATCAATGGTGATGTCCGTTTTCCTGTGCGAGTTCATGGAGAGCTAACCCTAACCCTAGGTGGAATTTTCCCCAATGGGATTTTCCCATGTATTTTCCCAGGAAATGTACATAAGTCCGGCTCAAAAGGCGTGCCCTCTCCTAACCATACCGACGGCCTCGGAATCCAATGGTAATGTTGGTTTTGCTCTGCGAGTTCATGGAGAGCTAACCCTAACCCTAGGTGGAATTTTCCCGATTGGGATTTTCCCATGTATTTTCCCAGGAAATGTACATATGCCCGTTTCGAAAAACGTGCCTCCTCCTAACCATACCGACGGCCTCCGAATCCAATGGCGATGTCCGTTTTCCTCTGTGAGTTCATGGAGAACTAACCCTAACCCTAGGTGGAATTTTCCCCAATGGGATTTTCCCATGTATTTTCCCAGGAAATGTACATGAGTCCGGCTGGAAAGGCGTGCCCTCTCCTAACCATACCGATGGCCTCCGAATCCAATGGCGATGTCGGTTTTGCTCTGCGAGTTCATGGAGAGCTAACCCTAACCCTAGGTGGAATTTTCCCCAATGGGATTTTCCCATGTATTTTCCCAGGAAATGTACATAAGTCCGGCTGGAAAGGCGTGCCCTCTCCTAACTATACCGACGGCCTCTGAATCCAATGGCGATGTCGGTTTTGCTCTGTGAGTTCATGGAGAGCTAACCCTAACCCTAGGTGGAATTTTCCCCAATGGGATTTTCCCATGTATTTTCCCAGGAAATGTACATAAGTCCGGCTCGAAAGTCGTGCCCTCTCCTAACCATACCAACGGCCTCCGAATCCAATGGCGATGTCCGTTTTGCTCTGCGAGTTCATGGAGAGCTAACCCTAACCCTAGGTGGAATTTTCCCCAATGGGATATTCCCATGTATTTTCCCAGGAAATGTACATAAGTCCGGCTCGAAAGTCGTGCCCTCTCCTAACCATACCAATGGCCTCCGAATCCAATGGCGATGTCCGTTTTGCTCTGCGAGTTCATGGAGAGCTAACCCTAACCCTAGGTGGAATTTTCCCCAATGGGATTTTCCCATGTATTTTCCCAGGAAATGTACATAAGTCCGGCTCGAAAGGCGTGCCCTCTCCTAACCATACCGACAGCCTCCGAATCCAATGGCGATGTCCGTTTTCCTCTGCGAGTTCATGGAGAACTAACCCTAACCCTAGGTGGAACTTTCCCCAATGGGATTTTCCCATGTATTTTCCCAAGAAATGTACATAAGTCTGGCTCGAAAGGAGTGCCCTTTCCTAACCATACCGACGGCCTCCGAATCCAATGGCAATGTCCGTTTTGTTCTGCGAGTTCATGGAGAGATAACCCTAACCCTAGGTGGAATTTTCCCCAATGGGATTTTCCCATGTATTTTCCCTGGAAATGTACATATGCCCGTTTCGAAAAATGTGCCCCCTCCTAACCATACCGATGGCCTCCGAATCCAATGGCGATGTCGGTTTTGCTCTGCGAGTTCATGGAGAGCTAACCCTAACCCTAGGTGGAATTTTCCCCAATTGGATTTTCCCATGTATTTTCCCAGGAAATGTACATAAGTCCGGCTCGAAAGGCGTGCCCTCTCCTAACCATACCGATGGCCTCCGAATCCAATGGCGATGTCCGTTTTGCTCTGCGAGTTCATGGAGAGCTAACCCTAACCCTAGGTGGAATTTTCCCCAATGGGATTTTCCCATGTATTTTCCCAGGAAATGTACATAAGTCCGGCTCGAAAGGCGTGCCCTCTCCTAACCATACCGACAGCCTCCGAATCCAATGGCGATGTCCGTTTTCCTCTGCGAGTTCATGGAGAACTAACCCTAACCCTAGGTGGAACTTTCCCCTATGGGATTTTCCCATGTATTTTCCCAGGAAATGTACATAAGTCTGGCTCGAAAGGAGTGCCCTTTCCTAACCATACCGACGGCCTCCGAATCCAATGGCAATGTCCGTTTTGCTCTGCGAGTTCATGGAGAGCTAACCCTAACCCTAGGTGGAATTTTCCCCAATGGGATTTTCCCATGTATTTTCCCAGGAAATGTACATATGCCCGTTTCGAAAAACGTGCCCCCTCCTAACCATACCGACGGCCTCCGAATCCAATGGCGATGTCGGTTTTGCTCTGCGAGTTCATGGAGAGCTAACCCTAACCCTAGGTGGAATTTTCCCCAATTGGATTTTCCCATGTATTTTCCCAAGAAATGTACATAAGTCCGGCTGGAAAGGCGTGCCCTCTCCTAACCATACTGACGGCCTCTGAATCCAATGGCGATGTCGGTTTTGCTCTGCGAGTTCATGGAGAGCTAACCCTAACCCTAGGTGGAATTTTCCCCAATGGGATTTCCCCATGTATTTTCCCAGGAAATGTACATATGCCCGTTTCGAAAAACGTGCCTCCTCCTAACCATACCGACGGCCTCCGAATCCAATGGCGGTGTCGGTTTTGCTCTACGAGTTCATGGAGAGCTAACTGTAACCATAGGCGGAATTTTCCCCAATGGGATTTCCCCATGTATTTTCCCAGGAAATGTACATATGCCCGTTTCGAAAAACGTGCCCCCTCCTAACCATACCGATGGCCTCCGAATCCAATGGCGATGTCCGTTTTGCTCTACGAGTTCATGGAGAGCTAACCCTAACCCTAGGTGGAATTTTCCCCAATGGGATTTTCCCATGTATTTTCCCAAGAAATGTACATAAGTCCGGCTGGAAAGGCGTGCCCTCTCCTAACCATACCGACGGCCTCTGAATCCAATGGCGATGTCGGTTTTGCTCTGTGAGTTCATGGAGAGCTAACCCTAACCCTAGGTGGAATTTTCCCCAATGGGATTTTCCCATGTATTTTCCCAGGAAATGTACATAAGTCCGGCTCGAAAGTCGTGCCCTCTCCTAACCATACCGACGGACTCCGAATCCAATGGAGATGTCGGTTTTGCTCTGTGAGTTCATGGAGAGCTAACCCTAACCCTAGGTGGAATTTTCCCCAATGGGATTTTCCCATGTATTTTCCCAAGAAATGTACATAAGTCAGGCTCGAAAGGAGTGCCCTTTCCTAACCATACCGACGGCCTCCGAATCCAATGGCGATGTCGGTTTTGCTCTGCGAGTTCATGGAGAGCTAACCCTAACCCTAGGTGGAATTTTCCCCAATGGGATTTTCCCATGTATTTTCCCAAGAAATGTACATAAGTCCGGCTGGAAAGGCGAGCCCTCTCCTAACTATACCGACGGCCTCTGAATCCAATGGCGTTGTCGGTTTTGCTCTGCGAGTTCATGGAGAGCTAACCCTAACCCTAGGTGGAATTTTCCCCAATGGGATTTTCCCATGTATTTTCCCAGGAAATGTACATAAGTCCGGCTGGAAAGGCGTGACCTCTCCTAACCATACCGACGGCCTCCGAATCCAATGGTAATGTTGGTTTTGCTCTGCGAGTTCATGGAGAGCTAACCCTAACCCTAGGTGGAATTTTCCCCAATGGGATTTCCCCATGTATTTTCCCAGGAAATGTACATATGCCCGTTTCGAAAAACGTGCCTCCTCCTAACCATACCGATGGCCTCCGAATCCAATGGCGGTGTCGGTTTTGCTCTACGAGTTCATGGAGAGCTAACTGTAACCATAGGCGGAATTTTCCCCAATGGGATTTCCCCATGTATTTTCCCAGGAAATGTACATATGCCCGTTTCGAAAAACGTGCCCCCTCCTAACCATACCGATGGCCTCCGAATCCAATGGCGATGTCCGTTTTGCTCTACGAGTTCATGGAGAGCTAACCCTAACCCTAGGTGGAATTTTCCCCAATGGGATTTTCCCATGTATTTTCCCAAGAAATGTACATAAGTCCGGCTGGAAAGGCGTGCCCTCTCCTAACCATACCGACGGCCTCTGAATCCAATGGCGATGTCGGTTTTGCTCTGTGAGTTCATGGAGAGCTAACCCTAACCCTAGGTGGAATTTTCCCCAATGGGATTTTCCCATGTATTTTCCCAGGAAATGTACATAAGTCCGGCTCGAAAGTCGTGCCCTCTCCTAACCATACCGACGGCCTCCGAATCCAATGGAGATGTCGGTTTTGCTCTGTGAGTTCATGGAGAGCTAACCCTAACCCTAGGTGGAATTTTCCCCAATGGGATTTTCCCATGTATTTTCCCAAGAAATGTACATAAGTCAGGCTCGAAAGGAGTGCCCTTTCCTAACCATACCGACGGCCTCCGAATCCAATGGCGATGTCGGTTTTGCTCTGCGAGTTCATGGAGAGCTAACCCTAACCCTAGGTGGAATTTCCCCCAATGGGATTTTCCCATGTATTTTCCCAAGAAATGTACATAAGTCCGGCTGGAAAGGCGAGCCCTCTCCTAACTATACCGACGGCCTCTGAATCCAATGGCGTTGTCGGTTTTGCTCTGCGAGTTCATGGAGAGCTAACCCTAACCCTAGGTGGAATTTTCCCCAATGGGATTTTCCCATGTATTTTCCCAGGAAATGTACATAAGTCCGGCTGGAAAGGCGTGCCCTCTCCTAACCATACCGACGGCCTCCGAATCCAATGGTAATGTTGGTTATGCTCTGCGAGTTCATGGAGAGCTAACCCTAACCCTAGGTGGAATTTTCCCCAATGGGATTTCCCCATGTATTTTCCCAGGAAATGTACATATGCCCGTTTCGAAAAACGTGCCTCCTCCTAACCATACCGACGGCCTCCGAATCCAATGGCGGTGTCGGTTTTGCTCTACGAGTTCATGGAGAGCTAACTGTAACCATAGGTGGAATTTTCCCCAATGGGATTTTCTCATGTATTTTCCCAGGAAATGTACATAAGTCCGGCTGGAAAGGCGTGCCCTCTCCTAACCATACCGATGGCCTCCGAATCCAATGGCGATGTCCGTTTTGCTCTACGAGTTCATGGAGAGCTAACCCTAACCCTAGGTGGAATTTTCCCCAATGGGATTTTCCCATGTATTTTCCCAAGAAATGTACATAAGTCCGGCTGGAAAGGCGTGCCCTCTCCTAACTATACTGACGGCCTCTGAATCCAATGGTGATGTCGGTTTTGCTCTGTGAGTTCATGGAGAGCTAACCCTAACCCTAGGTGGAATTTTCCCCAATGGGATTTTCCCATGTATTTTCCCAGGAAATGTACATAAGTCCGGCTCGAAAGTCGTGCCCTCTCCTAACCATACCGACGGCTTCTGAATCCAATGGAGATGTCGGTTTTGCTCTGTGAGTTCATGGAGAGCTAACCCTAACCCTAGGTGGAATTTTCCCCAATGGGATTTTCCCATGTATTTTCCCAAGAAATGTACATAAGTCAGGCTCGAAAGGAGTGCCCTTTCCTAACCATACCGACGGCCTCCGAATCCAATGGCGATGTCGGTTTTGCTCTGCGAGTTCATGGAGAGCTAACCCTAACCCTAGGTGGAATTTTCCCCAATGGGATTTTCCCATGTATTTTCCCAAGAAATGTACATAAGTCAGGCTCGAAAGGAGTGCCCTTTCCTAACCATACCGACGGCCTACGAATCCAATGGCGATGTCCGTTTTGCTCTGCGAGTTCATGGAGAGCTAACCCTAACCCTAGGTGGAATTTTCCCCAATGGGATTTTCCCATGTATTTTCCCAAGAAATGTACATAAGTCAGGCTCGAAAGGAGTGCCCTTTCCTAACCATACCGACGGCCACTGAATCCAATGGCGATGCCCGTTTTGCTCTGTGAGTTCATGGAGAGCTAACCCTAACCCTAGGTGGAATTTTCCCCAATGGGATTTTCCCATGTATTTTCCCAAGAAATGTACATAAGTCAGGCTCGAAAGGAGTGCCCTTTCCTAACCATACCGACGGCCTCCGAATCCAATGGCGATGTCCGTTTTGCTCTGCGAGTTCATGGAGAGCTAACCCTAACCCTAGGTGGAATTTTCCCCAATGGGATTTTCCCATGTATTTTCCCAGGAAATGTACATAAGTCCAGCTCGAAAGGCGTGCCCTCTCCTAACCATACCGCCGGCCTCCGAATCCAATGGAGATGTCGGTTTTGCTCTGTGAGTTCATGGAGAGCTAACCCTAACCCTAGGTAGAATTTTCCCCAATGGGATTTTCCCATGTATTTTCCCAAGAAATGTACATAAGTCCGGCTGGAAAGGCGTGCCCTCTCCTAACCATACCGACGGCCACTGAATCCAATGGCGATGTCCGTTTTGCTCTGCGAGTTCATGGAGAGCTAACCCTAACCCTAGGTGGAATTTTCCCCAATGGGATTTTCCCATGTATTTTCCCAAAAAATGTACATATGTCCGGCTGGAAAGGCGTGCCCTCTCCTAACTATACCGACGGCCTCTGAATCCAATGGAGTTGTCGGTTTTGCTCTGCGAGTTCATGGAGAGCTAACCCTAACCCTAGGTGGAATTTTCCCCAATGGGATTTTCCCATGTATTTTCCCAGGAAATGTACATAAGTCCGGCTGGAAAGGCGTGCCCTCTCCTAACCATACCGACGGCCTCCGAATCCAATGGCGGTGTCGGTTTTGCTCTACGAGTTCATGGAGAGCTAACTGTAACCATAGGTGGAATTTTCCCCAATGGGATTTTCTCATGTATTTTCCCAGGAAATGTACATAAGTCCGGCTGGAAAGGCGTGCCCTCTCCTAACCATACCGACGGCCTCCGAATCCAATGGAGATGTCGGTTTTGCTCTGTGAGTTCATGGAGAGCTAACCCTAACCCTAGGTGGAATTTTCCCCAATGGGATTTTCCCATGTATTTTCCCAAGAAATGTACATAAGTCAGGCTCGAAAGGAGTGCCCTTTCCTAACCATACCGACGGCCTCCGAATCCAATGGCGATGTCGGTTTTGCTCTGCGAGTTCATGGAGAGCTAACCCTAACCCTAGGTGGAATTTTCCCCAATGGGATTTTCCAATGTATTTTCCCAAGAAATGTACATAAGTCCGGCTGGAAAGGCGTGCCCTCTCCTAACTATACCGACGGCCTCTGAATCCAATGGCGTTGTCGGTTTTGCTCTGCGAGTTCATGGAGAGCTAACCCTAACCCTAGGTGGAATTTTCCCCAATGGGATTTTCCCATGTATTTTCCCAGGAAATGTACATAAGTCCGGCTGGAAAGGCGTGCCCTCTCCTAACCATACCGACGGCCTCCGAATCCAATGGTAATGTTGGTTTTGCTCTGCGAGTTCATGGAGAGCTAACCCTAACCCTAGGTGGAATTTTCCCCAATGGGATTTCCCCATGTATTTTCCCAGGAAATGTACATATGCCCGTTTCGAAAAACGTGCCTCCTCCTAACCATACCGACGGCCTCCGAATCCAATGGCGGTGTCGGTTTTGCTCTACGAGTTCATGGAGAGCTAACTGTAACCATAGGTGGAATTTTCCCCAATGGGATTTCCCCATGTATTTTCCCAGGAAATGTACATATGCCCGTTTCGAAAAACGTGCCCCCTCCTAACCATACCGATGGCCTCCGAATCCAATGGCGATGTCCGTTTTGCTCTACGAGTTCATGGAGAGCTAACCCTAACCCTAGGTGGAATTTTCCCCAATGGGATTTTCCCATGTATTTTCCCAAGAAATGTACATAAGTCCGGCTGGAAAGGCGTGCCCTCTCCTAACCATACCGACGGCCTCTGAATCCAATGGCGATGTCGGTTTTGCTCTGTGAGATCATGGAGAGCTAACCCTAACCCTAGGTGGAATTTTCCCCAATGGGATTTTCCCATGTATTTTCCCAGGAAATGTACATAAGTCCGGCTCGAAAGTCGTGCCCTCTCCTAACCATACCGACGGCCTCCGAATCCAATGGAGATGTCGGTTTTGCTCTGTGAGTTCATGGAGAGCTAACCCTAACCCTAGGTGGAATTTTCCCCAATGGGATTTTCCCATGTATTTTCCCAAGAAATGTACATAAGTCAGGCTCGAAAGGAGTGCCCTTTCCAAACCATACCGACGGCCTCCGAATCCAATGGCGATGTCGGTTTTGCTCTGCGAGTTCATGGAGAGCTAACCTTAACCCTAGGTGGAATTTTCCCCAATGGGATTTTCCCATGTATTTTCCCAAGAAATGTACATAAGTCCGGCTGGAAAGGCGAGCCCTCTCCTAACTATACCGACGGCCTCTGAATCCAATGGCGTTGTCGGTTTTGCTCTGCGAGTTCATGGAGAGCTAACCCTAACCCTAGGTGGAATTTTCCCCAATGGGATTTTCCCATGTATTTTCCCAGGAAATGTACATAAGTCCGGCTGGAAAGGCGTGCCCTCTCCTAACCATACCGACGGCCTCCGAATCCAATGGTAATGTTGGTTATGCTCTGCGAGTTCATGGAGAGCTAACCCTAACCCTAGGTGGAATTTTCCCCAATGGGATTTCCCCATGTATTTTCCCAGGAAATGTACATATGCCCGTTTCGAAAAACGTGCCTCCTCCTAACCATACCGACGGCCTCCGAATCCAATGGCGGTGTCGGTTTTGCTCTACGAGTTCATGGAGAGCTAACTGTAACCATAGGTGGAATTTTCCCCAATGGGATTTTCTCATGTATTTTCCCAGGAAATGTACATAAGTCCGGCTGGAAAGGCGTGCCCTCTCCTAACCATACCGATGGCCTCCGAATCCAATGGCGATGTCCGTTTTGCTCTACGAGTTCATGGAGAGCTAACCCTAACCCTAGGTTGAATTTTCCCCAATGGGATTTTCCCATGTATTTTCCCAAGAAATGTACATAAGTCCGGTTGGAAAGGCGTGCCCTCTCCTAACTATACTGACGGCCTCTGAATCCAATGGTGATGTCGGTTTTGCTCTGTGAGTTCATGGAGAGCTAACCCTAACCCTAGGTGGAATTTTCCCCAATGGGATTTTCCCATGTATTTTCCCAGGAAATGTACATAAGTCCGGCTCGAAAGTCGTGCCCTCTCCTAACCATACCGACGGCTTCCGAATCCAATGGAGATGTCGGTTTTGCTCTGTGAGTTCATGGAGAGCTAACCCTAACCCTAGGTGGAATTTTCCCCAATGGGATTTTCCCATGTATTTTCCCAAGAAATGTACATAAGTCAGGCTCGAAAGGAGTGCCCTTTCCTAACCATACCGACGGCCTCCGAATCCAATGGCGATGTCGGTTTTGCTCTGCGAGTTCATGGAGAGCTAACCCTAACCCTAGGTGGAATTTTCCCCAATGGGATTTTCCCATGTATTTTCCCAAGAAATGTACATAAGTCAGGCTCGAAAGGAGTGCCCTTTCCTAACCATACCGACGGCCTACGAATCCAATGGCGATGCCCTTTTTGCTCTGTGAGTTCATGGAGAGCTAACCCTAACCCTAGGTGGAATTTTCCCCAATGGGATTTTCCCATGTATTTTCCCAAGAAATGTACATAAGTCAGGCTCGAAAGGAGTGCCCTTTCCTAACCATACCGACGGCCTCCGAATCCAATGGCGATGTCCGTTTTGCTCTGCGAGTTCATGGAGAGCTAACCCTAACCCTAGGTGGAATTTTCCCCAATGGGATTTTCCCATGTATTTTCCCAGGAAATGTACATAAGTCCAGCTCGAAAGGCGTGCCCTCTCCTAACCATACCGACGGCCTCCGAATCCAATGGAGATGTCGGTTTTGCTCTGTGAGTTCATGGAGAGCTAACCCTAACCCTAGGTAGAATTTTCCCCAATGGGATTTTCCCATGTATTTTCCCAAGAAATGTACATAAGTCCGGCTGGAAAGGCGTGCCCTCTCCTAACCATACCGACGGCCACTGAATCCAATGGCGATGTCCGTTTTGCTCTGCGAGTTCATGGAGAGCTAACCCTAACCCTAGGTGGAATTTTCCCCAATGGGATTTTCCCATGTATTTTCCCAAAAAATGTACATATGTCCGGCTGGAAAGGCGTGCCCTCTCCTAACTATACCGACGGCCTCTGAATCCAATGGAGTTGTCGGTTTTGCTCTGCGAGTTCATGGAGAGCTAACCCTAACCCTAGGTGGAATTTTCCCCAATGGGATTTTCCCATGTATTTTCCCAGGAAATGTACATAAGTCCGGCTGGAAAGGCGTGCCCTCTCCTAACTATACCGACGGCCTCTGAATCCAATGGTGTTGTCGGTTTTGCTCTGCGAGTTCATGGAGAGCTAACCCTAACCCTAGGTGGAATTTTCCCCAATGGGATTTTCCCATGTATTTTCCCAGGAAATGTACATAAGTCCGGCTGGAAAGGCGTGCCCTCTCCTAACTATACCGACGGCCTCTGAATCCAATGGCGATGTCGGTTTTGCTCTGTGAGTTCATGGAGAGCTAACCCTAACCCTAGGTGGAATTTTCCCCAATGGGATTTTCCCATGTATTTTCCCAAGAAATGTACATAAGTCCGACTGGAAAGACGTGCCCTCTCCTAACCATACCGACGACCTCCGAATTCAATGGCGATGTCCGTTTTCCTCTGCGAGTTCATGGAGAGCTAACCCTAACCCTAGGTGGAATTTTCCCCAATGGGATTTTCCCATGTATTTTCCCAGGAAATGTACATATGCCCGGTTCAAAAAACGTGCCCCCTCCTAACCATACCGACAGCCTCCGAATCCAACGGCGGTGTCGGTTTTGCTCTACGAGTTCATGGAGAGCTAACCCTAACCCTAGGTGGAATTTTCCCCAATGGGATTTTCCCATGTATTTTCCCAAAAAATGTACATAAGTCCGGCTGGAAAGGCGTGCCCTCTCCTAACTATACCGACGGCCTCCGAATCCAATGGTAATGTTGGTTTTGCTCTGCGAGTTCATGGAGAGCTAACCCTAACCCTAGGTGGAATTTTCCCCAATGGGATTTCCCCATGTATTTTCCCAGGAAATGTACATAATTCCGGCTCGAAAGGAGTGCCCCCTCCTAACCATACCGACAGCCTCCGAATCAATGGTGATGTCCGTTTTCCTGTGCGAGTTCATGGAGAGCTAACCCTAACCCTAGGTGGAATTTTCCCCAATGGGATTTTCCCATGTATTTTCCCAGGAAATGTACATAAGTCCGGCTCAAAAGGCGTGCCCTCTCCTAACCATACCGACGGCCTCGGAATCCAATGGTAATGTTGGTTTTGCTCTGCGAGTTCATGGAGAGCTAACCCTAACCCTAGGTGGAATTTTCCCGATTGGGATTTTCCCATGTATTTTCCCAGGAAATGTACATATGCCCGTTTCGAAAAACGTGCCTCCTCCTAACCATACCGACGGCCTCCGAATCCAATGGCGATGTCCGTTTTCCTCTGTGAGTTCATGGAGAACTAACCCTAACCCTAGGTGGAATTTTCCCCAATGGGATTTTCCCATGTATTTTCCCAGGAAATGTACATGAGTCCGGCTGGAAAGGCGTGCCCTCTCCTAACCATACCGATGGCCTCCGAATCCAATGGCGATGTCGGTTTTGCTCTGCGAGTTCATGGAGAGCTAACCCTAACCCTAGGTGGAATTTTCCCCAATGGGATTTTCCCATGTATTTTCCCAGGAAATGTACATAAGTCCGGCTGGAAAGGCGTGCCCTCTCCTAACTATACCGACGGCCTCTGAATCCAATGGCGATGTCGGTTTTGCTCTGTGAGTTCATGGAGAGCTAACCCTAACCCTAGGTGGAATTTTCCCCAATGGGATTTTCCCATGTATTTTCCCAGGAAATGTACATAAGTCCGGCTCGAAAGTCGTGCCCTCTCCTAACCATACCAACGGCCTCCGAATCCAATGGCGATGTCCGTTTTGCTCTGCGAGTTCATGGAGAGCTAACCCTAACCCTAGGTGGAATTTTCCCCAATGGGATATTCCCATGTATTTTCCCAGGAAATGTACATAAGTCCGGCTCGAAAGTCGTGCCCTCTCCTAACCATACCAATGGCCTCCGAATCCAATGGCGATGTCCGTTTTGCTCTGCGAGTTCATGGAGAGCTAACCCTAACCCTAGGTGGAATTTTCCCCAATGGGATTTTCCCATGTATTTTCCCAGGAAATGTACATAAGTCCGGCTCGAAAGGCGTGCCCTCTCCTAACCATACCGACAGCCTCCGAATCCAATGGCGATGTCCGTTTTCCTCTGCGAGTTCATGGAGAACTAACCCTAACCCTAGGTGGAACTTTCCCCAATGGGATTTTCCCATGTATTTTCCCAAGAAATGTACATAAGTCTGGCTCGAAAGGAGTGCCCTTTCCTAACCATACCGACGGCCTCCGAATCCAATGGCAATGTCCGTTTTGTTCTGCGAGTTCATGGAGAGATAACCCTAACCCTAGGTGGAATTTTCCCCAATGGGATTTTCCCATGTATTTTCCCTGGAAATGTACATATGCCCGTTTCGAAAAATGTGCCCCCTCCTAACCATACCGATGGCCTCCGAATCCAATGGCGATGTCGGTTTTGCTCTGCGAGTTCATGGAGAGCTAACCCTAACCCTAGGTGGAATTTTCCCCAATTGGATTTTCCCATGTATTTTCCCAGGAAATGTACATAAGTCCGGCTCGAAAGGCGTGCCCTCTCCTAACCATACCGATGGCCTCCGAATCCAATGGCGATGTCCGTTTTGCTCTGCGAGTTCATGGAGAGCTAACCCTAACCCTAGGTGGAATTTTCCCCAATGGGATTTTCCCATGTATTTTCCCAGGAAATGTACATAAGTCCGGCTCGAAAGGCGTGCCCTCTCCTAACCATACCGACAGCCTCCGAATCCAATGGCGATGTCCGTTTTCCTCTGCGAGTTCATGGAGAACTAACCCTAACCCTAGGTGGAACTTTCCCCTATGGGATTTTCCCATGTATTTTCCCAGGAAATGTACATAAGTCTGGCTCGAAAGGAGTGCCCTTTCCTAACCATACCGACGGCCTCCGAATCCAATGGCAATGTCCGTTTTGCTCTGCGAGTTCATGGAGAGCTAACCCTAACCCTAGGTGGAATTTTCCCCAATGGGATTTTCCCATGTATTTTCCCAGGAAATGTACATATGCCCGTTTCGAAAAACGTGCCCCCTCCTAACCATACCGACGGCCTCCGAATCCAATGGCGATGTCGGTTTTGCTCTGCGAGTTCATGGAGAGCTAACCCTAACCCTAGGTGGAATTTTCCCCAATTGGATTTTCCCATGTATTTTCCCAAGAAATGTACATAAGTCCGGCTGGAAAGGCGTGCCCTCTCCTAACCATACTGACGGCCTCTGAATCCAATGGCGATGTCGGTTTTGCTCTGCGAGTTCATGGAGAGCTAACCCTAACCCTAGGTGGAATTTTCCCCAATGGGATTTCCCCATGTATTTTCCCAGGAAATGTACATATGCCCGTTTCGAAAAACGTGCCTCCTCCTAACCATACCGACGGCCTCCGAATCCAATGGCGGTGTCGGTTTTGCTCTACGAGTTCATGGAGAGCTAACTGTAACCATAGGCGGAATTTTCCCCAATGGGATTTCCCCATGTATTTTCCCAGGAAATGTACATATGCCCGTTTCGAAAAACGTGCCCCCTCCTAACCATACCGATGGCCTCCGAATCCAATGGCGATGTCCGTTTTGCTCTGTGAGTTCATGGAGAGCTAACCCTAACCCTAGGTGGAATTTTCCCCAATGGGATTTTCCCATGTATTTTCCCAAGAAATGTACATAAGTCAGGCTCGAAAGGAGTGCCCTTTCCTAACCATACCGACGGCCTCCGAATCCAATGGCGATGTCGGTTTTGCTCTGCGAGTTCATGGAGAGCTAACCCTAACCCTAGGTGGAATTTTCCCCAATGGGATTTTCCCATGTATTTTCCCAAGAAATGTACATAAGTCCGGCTGGAAAGGCGAGCCCTCTCCTAACTATACCGACGGCCTCTGAATCCAATGGCGTTGTCGGTTTTGCTCTGCGAGTTCATGGAGAGCTAACCCTAACCCTAGGTGGAATTTTCCCCAATGGGATTTTCCCATGTATTTTCCCAGGAAATGTACATAAGTCCGGCTGGAAAGGCGTGACCTCTCCTAACCATACCGACGGCCTCCGAATCCAATGGTAATGTTGGTTTTGCTCTGCGAGTTCATGGAGAGCTAACCCTAACCCTAGGTGGAATTTTCCCCAATGGGATTTCCCCATGTATTTTCCCAGGAAATGTACATATGCCCGTTTCGAAAAACGTGCCTCCTCCTAACCATACCGATGGCCTCCGAATCCAATGGCGGTGTCGGTTTTGCTCTACGAGTTCATGGAGAGCTAACTGTAACCATAGGCGGAATTTTCCCCAATGGGATTTCCCCATGTATTTTCCCAGGAAATGTACATATGCCCGTTTCGAAAAACGTGCCCCCTCCTAACCATACCGATGGCCTCCGAATCCAATGGCGATGTCCGTTTTGCTCTACGAGTTCATGCAGAGCTAACCCTAACCCTAGGTGGAATTTTCCCCAATGGGATTTTCCCATGTATTTTCCCAAGAAATGTACATAAGTCCGGCTGGAAAGGCGTGCCCTCTCCTAACCATACCGACGGCCTCTGAATCCAATGGCGATGTCGGTTTTGCTCTGTGAGTTCATGGAGAGCTAACCCTAGCCCTAGGTGGAATTTTCCCCAATGGGATTTTCCCATGTATTTTCCCAGGAAATGTACATAAGTCCGGCTCGAAAGTCGTGCCCTCTCCTAACCATACCGACGGCCTCCGAATCCAATGGAGATGTCGGTTTTGCTCTGTGAGTTCATGGAGAGCTAACCCTAACCCTAGGTGGAATTTTCCCCAATGGGATTTTCCCATGTATTTTCCCAAGAAATGTACATAAGTCAGGCTCGAAAGGAGTGCCCTTTCCTAACCATACCGACGGCCTCCGAATCCAATGGCGATGTCGGTTTTGCTCTGCGAGTTCATGGAGAGCTAACCCTAACCCTAGGTGGAATTTTCCCCAATGGGATTTTCCCATGTATTTTCCCAAGAAATGTACATAAGTCCGGCTGGAAAGGCGAGCCCTCTCCTAACTATACCGACGGCCTCTGAATCCAATGGCGTTGTCGGTTTTGCTCTGCGAGTTCATGGAGAGCTAACCCTAACCCTAGGTGGAATTTTCCCCAATGGGATTTTCCCATGTATTTTCCAAGGAAATGTACATAAGTCCGGCTGGAAAGGCGTGCCCTCTCCTAACCATACCGACGGCCTCCGAATCCAATGGTAATGTTGGTTATGCTCTGCGAGTTCATGGAGAGCTAACCCTAACCCTAGGTGGAATTTTCCCCAATGGGATTTCCCCATGTATTTTCCCAGGAAATGTACATATGCCCGTTTCGAAAAACGTGCCTCCTCCTAACCATACCGACGGCCTCCGAATCCAATGGCGGTGTCGGTTTTGCTCTACGAGTTCATGGAGAGCTAACTGTAACCATAGGTGGAATTTTCCCCAATGGGATTTTCTCATGTATTTTCCCAGGAAATGTACATAAGTCCGGCTGGAAAGGCGTGCCCTCTCCTAACCATACCGATGGCCTCCGAATCCAATGGCGATGTCCGTTTTGCTCTACGAGTTCATGGAGAGCTAACCCTAACCCTAGGTGGAATTTTCCCCAATGGGATTTTCCCATGTATTTTCCCAAGAAATGTACATAAGTCCGGCTGGAAAGGCGTGCCCTCTCCTAACTATACTGACGGCCTCTGAATCCAATGGTGATGTCGGTTTTGCTCTGTGAGTTCATGGAGAGCTAACCCTAACCCTAGGTGGAATTTTCCCCAATGGGATTTTCCCATGTATTTTCCCAGGAAATGTACATAAGTCCGGCTCGAAAGTCGTGCCCTCTCCTAACCATACCGACGGCTTCCGAATCCAATGGAGATGTCGGTTTTGCTCTGTGAGTTCATGGAGAGCTAACCCTAACCCTAGGTGGAATTTTCCCCAATGGGATTTTCCCATGTATTTTCCCAAGAAATGTACATAAGTCAGGCTCGAAAGGAGTGCCCTTTCCTAACCATACCGACGGCCTCCGAATCCAATGGCGATGTCGGTTTTGCTCTGCGAGTTCATGGAGAGCTAACCCTAACCCTAGGTGGAATTTTCCCCAATGGGATTTTCCCATGTATTTTCCCAAGAAATGTACATAAGTCAGGCTCGAAAGGAGTGCCCTTTCCTAACCATACCGACGGCCTACGAATCCAATGGCGATGTCCGTTTTGCTCTGCGAGTTCATGGAGAGCTAACCCTAACCCTAGGTGGAATTTTCCCCAATGGGATTTTCCCATGTATTTTCCCAAGAAATGTACATAAGTCAGGCTCGAAAGGAGTGCCCTTTCCTAACCATACCGACGGCCACTGAATCCAATGGCGATGCCCGTTTTGCTCTGTGAGTTCATGGAGAGCTAACCCTAACCCTAGGTGGAATTTTCCCCAATGGGATTTTCCCATGTATTTTCCCAAGAAATGTACATAAGTCAGGCTCGAAAGGAGTGCCCTTTCCTAACCATACCGACGGCCTCCGAATCCAATGGCGATGTCCGTTTTGCTCTGCGAGTTCATGGAGAGCTAACCCTAACCCTAGGTGGAATTTTCCCCAATGGGATTTTCCCATGTATTTTCCCAGGAAATGTACATAAGTCCAGCTCGAAAGGCGTGCCCTCTCCTAACCATACCGACGGCCTCCGAATCCAATGGAGATGTCGGTTTTGCTCTGTGAGTTCATGGAGAGCTAACCCTAACCCTAGGTAGAATTTTCCCCAATGGGATTTTCCCATGTATTTTCCCAAGAAATGTACATAAGTCCGGCTGGAAAGGCGTGCCCTCTCCTAACCATACCGACGGCCACTGAATCCAATGGCGATGTCCGTTTTGCTCTGCGAGTTCATGGAGAGCTAACCCTAACCCTAGGTGGAATTTTCCCCAATGGGATTTTCCCATGTATTTTCCCAAAAAATGTACATATGTCCGGCTGGAAAGGCGTGCCCTCTCCTAACTATACCGACGGCCTCTGAATCCAATGGAGTTGTCGGTTTTGCTCTGCGAGTTCATGGAGAGCTAACCCTAACCCTAGGTGGAATTTTCCCCAATGGGATTTCCCCATGTATTTTCCCAGGAAATGTACATAAGTCCGGCTGGAAAGGCGTGCCCTCTCCTAACCATACCGACGGCCTCCGAATCCAATGGCGGTGTCGGTTTTGCTCTACGAGTTCATGGAGAGCTAACTGTAACCATAGGTGGAATTTTCCCCAATGGGATTTTCTCATGTATTTTCCCAGGAAATGTACATAAGTCCGGCTGGAAAGGCGTGCCCTCTCCTAACCATACCGACGGCCTCCGAATCCAATGGAGATGTCGGTTTTGCTCTGTGAGTTCATGGAGAGCTAACCCTAACCCTAGGTGGAATTTTCCCCAATGGGATTTTCCCATGTATTTTCCCAAGAAATGTACATAAGTCAGGCTCGAAAGGAGTGCCCTTTCCTAACCATACCGACGGCCTCCGAATCCAATGGAGATGTCGGTTTTGCTCTGTGAGTTCATGGAGAGCTAACCCTAACCCTAGGTGGAATTTTCCCCAATGGGATTTTCCCATGTATTTTCCCAAGAAATGTACATAAGTCAGGCTCGAAAGGAGTGCCCTTTCCTAACCATACCGACGGCCTCCGAATCCAATGGCGATGTCGGTTTTGCTCTGCGAGTTCATGGAGAGCTAACCCTAACCCTAGGTGGAATTTTCCCCAATGGGATTTTCCAATGTATTTTCCCAAGAAATGTACATAAGTCCGGCTGGAAAGGCGTGCCCTCTCCTAACTATACCGACGGCCTCTGAATCCAATGGCGTTGTCGGTTTTGCTCTGCGAGTTCATGGAGAGCTAACCCTAACCCTAGGTGGAATTTTCCCCAATGGGATTTTCCCATGTATTTTCCCAGGAAATGTACATAAGTCCGGCTGGAAAGGCGTGCCCTCTCCTAACCATACCGACGGCCTCCGAATCCAATGGTAATGTTGGTTTTGCTCTGCGAGTTCATGGAGAGCTAACCCTAACCCTAGGTGGAATTTTCCCCAATGGGATTTCCCCATGTATTTTCCCAGGAAATGTACATATGCCCGTTTCGAAAAACGTGCCTCCTCCTAACCATACCGACGGCCTCCGAATCCAATGGCGGTGTCGGTTTTGCTCTACGAGTTCATGGAGAGCTAACTGTAACCATAGGTGGAATTTTCCCCAATGGGATTTCCCCATGTATTTTCCCAGGAAATGTACATATGCCCGTTTCGAAAAACGTGCCCCCTCCTAACCATACCGATGGCCTCCGAATCCAATGGCGATGTCCGTTTTGCTCTACGAGTTCATGGAGAGCTAACCCTAACCCTAGGTGGAATTTTCCCCAATGGGATTTTCCCATGTATTTTCCCAAGAAATGTACATAAGTCCGGCTGGAAAGGCGTGCCCTCTCCTAACCATACCGACGGCCTCTGAATCCAATGGCGATGTCGGTTTTGCTCTGTGAGATCATGGAGAGCTAACCCTAACCCTAGGTGGAATTTTCCCCAATGGGATTTTCCCATGTATTTTCCCAGGAAATGTACATAAGTCCGGCTCGAAAGTCGTGCCCTCTCCTAACCATACCGACGGCCTCCGAATCCAATGGAGATGTCGGTTTTGCTCTGTGAGTTCATGGAGAGCTAACCCTAACCCTAGGTGGAATTTTCCCCAATGGGATTTTCCCATGTATTTTCCCAAGAAATGTACATAAGTCAGGCTCGAAAGGAGTGCCCTTTCCAAACCATACCGACGGCCTCCGAATCCAATGGCGATGTCGGTTTTGCTCTGCGAGTTCATGGAGAGCTAACCCTAACCCTAGGTGGAATTTTCCCCAATGGGATTTTCCCATGTATTTTCCCAAGAAATGTACATATGTCCGGCTGGAAAGGCGTGCCCTCTCCTAACTATACCGACGGCCTCTGAATCCAATGGTGTTGTCGGTTTTGCTCTGCGAGTTCATGGAGAGCTAACCCTAACCCTAGGTGGAATTTTCCCCAATGGGATTTTCCCATGTATTTTCCCAGGAAATGTACATAAGTCCGGCTGGAAAGGCGTGCCCTCTCCTAACCATACCGACGGCCTCCGAATCCAATGGTAATGTTGGTTATGCTCTGCGAGTTCATGGAGAGCTAACCCTAACCCTAGGTGGAATTTTCCCCAATGGGATTTCCCCATGTATTTTCCCAGGAAATGTACATATGCCCGTTTCGAAAAACGTGCCTCCTCCTAACCATACCGACGGCCTCCGAATCCAATGGCGGTGTCGGTTTTGCTCTACGAGTTCATGGAGAGCTAACTGTAACCATAGGTGGAATTTTCCCCAATGGGATTTTCTCATGTATTTTCCCAGGAAATGTACATAAGTCCGGCTGGAAAGGCGTGCCCTCTCCTAACCATACCGATGGCCTCCGAATCCAATGGCGATGTCCGTTTTGCTCTACGAGTTCATGGAGAGCTAACCCTAACCCTAGGTGGAATTTTCCCCAATGGGATTTTCCCATGTATTTTCCCAAGAAATGTACATAAGTCCGGCTGGAAAGGCGTGCCCTCTCCTAACTATACTGACGGCCTCTGAATCCAATGGCGATGTCGGTTTTGCTCTGTGAGTTCATGGAGAGCTAACCCTAACCCTAGGTGGAATTTTCCCCAATGGGATTTTCCCATGTATTTTCCCAGGAAATGTACATAAGTCCGGCTCGAAAGTCGTGCCCTCTCCTAACCATACCGACGGCTTCCGAATCCAATGGAGATGTCGGTTTTGCTCTGTGAGTTCATGGAGAGCTAACCCTAACCCTAGGTGGAATTTTCCCCAATGGGATTTTCCCATGTATTTTCCCAAGAAATGTACATAAGTCAGGCTCGAAAGGAGTGCCCTTTCCTAACCATACCGACGGCCTCCGAATCCAATGGCGATGTCGGTTTTGCTCTGCGAGTTCATGGAGAGCTAACCCTAACCCTAGGTGGAATTTTCCCCAATGGGATTTTCCCATGTATTTTCCCAAGAAATGTACATAAGTCAGGCTCGAAAGGAGTGCCCTTTCCTAACCATACCGACGGCCTCCGAATCCAATGGCGATGTCCGTTTTGCTCTGTGAGTTCATGGATTGCTAACCCTAACCCTAGGTGGAATTTTCCCCAATGGGATTTTCCCATGTATTTTCCCAAGAAATGTACATAAGTCAGGCTCGAAAGGAGTGCCCTTTCCTAACCATACCGACGGCCACTGAATCCAATGGCGATGTCCGTTTTGCTCTGTGAGTTCATGGAGAGCTAACCCTAACCCTAGGTGGAATTTTCCCCAATGGGATTTTCCCATGTATTTTCCCAAGAAATGTACATAAGTCACGCTCGAAAGGAGTGCCCTTTCCTAACCATACCGACGGCCTCCGAATCCAATGGCGATGTCCGTTTTGCTCTGCGAGTTCATGGAGAGCTAACCCTAACCCTAGGTGGAACTTTCCCCAATGGGATTTTCCCATGTATTTTCCCAAGAAATGTACATAAGTCCGACTGGAAAGACGTGCCCTCTCCTAACCATACCGACGACCTCCGAATCCAATGGCGATGTCCGTTTTCCTCTGCGAGTTCATGGAGAGCTAACCCTAACCCTAGGTGGAATTTTCCCCAATGGGATTTTCCCATGTATTTTCCCAGGAAATGTACATATGCCCGGTTCAAAAAACGTGCCCCCTCCTAACCATACCGACAGCCTCCGAATCCAACGGCGGTGTCGGTTTTGCTCTACGAGTTCATGGAGAGCTAACCCTAACCCTAGGTGGAATTTTCCCCAATGGGATTTTCCCATGTATTTTCCCAAAAAATGTACATAAGTCCGGCTGGAAAGGCGTGCCCTCTCCTAACTATACCGACGGCCTCCGAATCCAATGGTAATGTTGGTTTTGCTCTGCGAGTTCATGGAGAGCTAACCCTAACCCTAGGTGGAATTTTCCCCAATGGGATTTCCCCATGTATTTTCCCAGGAAATGTACATAATTCCGGCTCGAAAGGAGTGCCCCCTCCTAACCATACCGACAGCCTCCGAATCAATGGTGATGTCCGTTTTCCTGTGCGAGTTCATGGAGAGCTAACCCTAACCCTAGGTGGAATTTTCCCCAATGGGATTTTCCCATGTATTTTCCCAGGAAATGTACATAAGTCCGGCTCAAAAGGCGTGCCCTCTCCTAACCATACCGACGGCCTCCGAATCCAATGGTAATGTTGGTTTTGCTCTGCGAGTTCATGGAGAGCTAACCCTAACCCTAGGTGGAATTTTCCCGATTGGGATTTTCCCATGTATTTTCCCAGGAAATGTACATATGCCCGTTTCGAAAAACGTGCCTCCTCCTAACCATACCGACGGCCTCCGAATCCAATGGCGATGTCCGTTTTCCTCTGTGAGTTCATGGAGAACTAACCCTAACCCTAGGTGGAATTTTCCCCAATGGGATTTTCCCATGTATTTTCCCAGGAAATGTACATGAGTCCGGCTGGAAAGGCGTGCCCTCTCCTAACCATACCGATGGCCTCCGAATCCAATGGCGATGTCGGTTTTGCTCTGCGAGTTCATGGAGAGCTAACCCTAACCCTAGGTGGAATTTTCCCCAATGGGATTTTCCCATGTATTTTCCCAGGAAATGTACATAAGTCCGGCTCGAAAGGCGTGCCCTCTCCTAACCATACCGACAGCCTCCGAATCCAATGGCGATGTCCGTTTTCCTCTGCGAGTTCATGGAGAACTAACCCTAACCCTAGGTGGAACTTTCCCCTATGGGATTTTCCCATGTATTTTCCCAGGAAATGTACATAAGTCTGGCTCGAAAGGAGTGCCCTTTCCTAACCATACCGACGGCCTCCGAATCCAATGGCAATGTCCGTTTTGCTCTGCGAGTTCATGGAGAGCTAACCCTAACCCTAGGTGGAATTTTCCCCAATGGGATTTTCCCATGTATTTTCCCAGGAAATGTACATATGCCCGTTTCGAAAAACGTGCCCCCTCCTAACCATACCGACGGCCTCCGAATCCAATGGCGATGTCGGTTTTGCTCTGCGAGTTCATGGAGAGCTAACCCTAACCCTAGGTGGAATTTTCCCCAATTGGATTTTCCCATGTATTTTCCCAAGAAATGTACATAAGTCCGGCTGGAAAGGCGTGCCCTCTCCTAACCATACTGACGGCCTCTGAATCCAATGGCGATGTCGGTTTTGCTCTGCGAGTTCATGGAGAGCTAACCCTAACCCTAGGTGGAATTTTCCCCAATGGGATTTCCCCATGTATTTTCCCAGGAAATGTACATATGCCCGTTTCGAAAAACGTGCCTCCTCCTAACCATACCGACGGCCTCCGAATCCAATGGCGGTGTCGGTTTTGCTCTACGAGTTCACGGAGAGCTAACTGTAACCATAGGCGGAATTTTCCCCAATGGGATTTCCCCATGTATTTTCCCAGGAAATGTACATATGCCCGTTTCGAAAAACGTGCCCCCTCCTAACCATACCGATGGCCTCCGAATCCAATGGCGATGTCCGTTTTGCTCTACGAGTTCATGGAGAGCTAACCCTAACCCTAGGTGGAATTTTCCCCAATGGGATTTTCCCATGTATTTTCCCAAGAAATGTACATAAGTCCGGCTGGAAAGGCGTGCCCTCTCCTAACCATACCGACGGCCTCTGAATCCAATGGCGATGTCGGTTTTGCTCTGTGAGTTCATGGAGAGCTAACCCTAACCCTAGGTGGAATTTTCCCCAATGGGATTTTCCCATGTATTTTCCCAGGAAATGTACATAAGTCCGGCTCGAAAGTCGTGCCCTCTCCTAACCATACCGACGGCCTCCGAATCCAATGGAGATGTCGGTTTTGCTCTGTGAGTTCATGGAGAGCTAACCCTAACCCTAGGTGGAATTTTCCCCAATGGGATTTTCCCATGTATTTTCCCAAGAAATGTACATAAGTCAGGCTCGAAAGGAGTGCCCTTTCCTAACCATACCGACGGCCTCCGAATCCAATGGCGATGTCGGTTTTGCTCTGCGAGTTCATGGAGAGCTAACCCTAACCCTAGGTGGAATTTTCCCCAATGGGATTTTCCCATGTATTTTCCCAAGAAATGTACATAAGTCCGGCTGGAAAGGCGAGCCCTTTCCTAACCATACCGACGGCCTCCGAATCCAATGGCGATGTCGGTTTTGCTCTGCGAGTTCATGGAGAGCTAACCCTAACCCTAGGTGGAATTTTCCCCAATGGGATTTTCCCATGTATTTTCCCAAGAAATGTACATAAGTCCGGCTGGAAAGGCGAGCCCTCTCCTAACTATACCGACGGCCTCTGAATCCAATGGCGTTGTCGGTTTTGCTCTGCGAGTTCATGGAGAGCTAACCCTAACCCTAGGTGGAATTTTCCCCAATGGGATTTTCCCATGTATTTTCCCAGGAAATGTACATAAGTCCGGCTGGAAAGGCGTGCCCTCTCCTAACCATACCGACGGCCTCCGAATCCAATGGTAATGTTGGTTTTGCTCTGCGAGTTCATGGAGAGCTAACCCTAACCCTAGGTGGAATTTTCCCCAATGGGATTTCCCCATGTATTTTCCCAGGAAATGTACATATGCCCGTTTCGAAAAACGTGCCTCCTCCTAACCATACCGATGGCCTCCGAATCCAATGGCGGTGTCGGTTTTGCTCTACGAGTTCATGGAGAGCTAACTGTAACCATAGGCGGAATTTTCCCCAATGGGATTTCCCCATGTATTTTCCCAGGAAATGTACATATGCCCGTTTCGAAAAACGTGCCCCCTCCTAACCATACCGATGGCCTCCGAATCCAATGGCGATGTCCGTTTTGCTCTACGAGTTCATGGAGAGCTAACCCTAACCCTAGGTGGAATTTTCCCCAATGGGATTTTCCCATGTATTTTCCCAAGAAATGTACATAAGTCCGGCTGGAAAGTCGTGCCCTCTCCTAACCATACCGACGGCCTCTGAATCCAATGGCGATGTCGGTTTTGCTCTGTGAGTTCATGGAGAGCTAACCCTAACCCTAGGTGGAATTTTCCCCAATGGGATTTTCCCATGTATTTTCCCAGGAAATGTACATAAGTCCGGCTCGAAAGTCGTGCCCTCTCCTAACCATACCGACGGCCTCCGAATCCAATGGAGATGTCGGTTTTGCTCTGTGAGTTCATGGAGAGCTAACCCTAACCCTAGGTGGAATTTTCCCCAATGGGATTTTCCCATGTATTTTCCCAAGAAATGTACATAAGTCAGGCTCGAAAGGAGTGCCCTTTCCTAACCATACCGACGGCCTCCGAATCCAATGGCGATGTCGGTTTTGCTCTGCGAGTTCATGGAGAGCTAACCCTAACCCTAGGTGGAATTTTCCCCAATGGGATTTTCCCATGTATTTTCCCAGGAAATGTACATAAGTCCGGCTGGAAAGGCGTGCCCTCTCCTAACCATACCGACGGCCTCCGAATCCAATGGTAATGTTGGTTATGGTCTGCGAGTTCATGGAGAGCTAACCCTAACCCTAGGTGGAATTTTCCCCAATGGGATTTCCCCATGTATTTTCCCAGGAAATGTACATATGCCCGTTTCGAAAAACGTGCCTCCTCCTAACCATACCGACGGCCTCCGAATCCAATGGCGGTGTCGGTTTTGCTCTACGAGTTCATGGAGAGCTAACTGTAACCATAGGTGGAATTTTCCCCAATGGGATTTTCTCATGTATTTTCCCAGGAAATGTACATAAGTCCGGCTGGAAAGGCGTGCCCTCTCCTAACCATACCGATGGCCTCCGAATCCAATGGCGATGTCCGTTTTGCTCTACGAGTTCATGGAGAGCTAACCCTAACCCTAGGTGGAATTTTCCCCAATGGGATTTTCCCATGTATTTTCCCAAGAAATGTACATAAGTCCGGCTGGAAAGGCGTGCCCTCTCCTAACTATACTGACGGCCTCTGAATCCAATGGTGATGTCGGTTTTGCTCTGTGAGTTCATGGAGAGCTAACCCTAACCCTAGGTGGAATTTTCCCCAATGGGATTTTCCCATGTATTTTCCCAGGAAATGTACATAAGTCCGGCTCGAAAGTCGTGCCCTCTCCTAACCATACCGACGGCTTCCGAATCCAATGGAGATGTCGGTTTTGCTCTGTGAGTTCATGGAGAGCTAACCCTAACCCTAGGTGGAATTTTCCCCAATGGGATTTTCCCATGTATTTTCCCAAGAAATGTACATAAGTCAGGCTCGAAAGGAGTGCCCTTTCCTAACCATACCGACGGCCTCCGAATCCAATGGCGATGTCGGTTTTGCTCTGCGAGTTCATGGAGAGCTAACCCTAACCCTAGGTGGAATTTTCCCCAATGGGATTTTCCCATGTATTTTCCCAAGAAATGTACATAAGTCAGGCTCGAAAGGAGTGCCCTTTCCTAACCATACCGACGGCCTACGAATCCAATGGCGATGTCCGTTTTGCTCTGCGAGTTCATGGAGAGCTAACCCTAACCCTAGGTGGAATTTTCCCCAATGGGATTTTCCCATGTATTTTCCCAAGAAATGTACATAAGTCAGGCTCGAAAGGAGTGCCCTTTCCTAACCATACCGACGGCCACTGAATCCAATGGCGATGCCCGTTTTGCTCTGTGAGTTCATGGAGAGCTAACCCTAACCCTAGGTGGAATTTTCCCCAATGGGATTTTCCCATGTATTTTCCCAAGAAATGTACATAAGTCAGGCTCGAAAGGAGTGCCCTTTCCTAACCATACCGACGGCCTCCGAATCCAATGGCGATGTCCGTTTTGCTCTGCGAGTTCATGGAGAGCTAACCCTAACCCTAGGTGGAATTTTCCCCAATGGGATTTTCCCATGTATTTTCCCAGGAAATGTACATAAGTCCAGCTCGAAAGGCGTGCCCTCTCCTAACCATACCGACGGCCTCCGAATCCAATGGAGATGTCGGTTTTGCTCTGTGAGTTCATGGAGAGCTAACCCTAACCCTAGGTAGAATTTTCCCCAATGGGATTTTCCCATGTATTTTCCCAAGAAATGTACATAAGTCCGGCTGGAAAGGCGTGCCCTCTCCTAACCATACCGACGGCCACTGAATCCAATGGCGATGTCCGTTTTGCTCTGCGAGTTCATGGAGAGCTAACCCTAACCCTAGGTGGAATTTTCCCCAATGGGATTTTCCCATGTATTTTCCCAAAAAATGTACATATGTCCGGCTGGAAAGGCGTGCCCTCTCCTAACTATACCGACGGCCTCTGAATCCAATGGAGTTGTCGGTTTTGCTCTGCGAGTTCATGGAGAGCTAACCCTAACCCTAGGTGGAATTTTCCCCAATGGGATTTTCCCATGTATTTTCCCTGGAAATGTACATAAGTCCGGCTGGAAAGGCGTGCCCTCTCCTAACCATACCGACGGCCTCCGAATCCAATGGCGGTGTCGGTTTTGCTCTACGAGTTCATGGAGAGCTAACTGTAACCATAGGTGGAATTTTCCCCAATGGGATTTTCTCATGTATTTTCCCAGGAAATGTACATAAGTCCGGCTGGAAAGGAGTGCCCTTTCCTAACCATACCGACGGCCTCCGAATCCAATGGAGATGTCGGTTTTGCTCTGTGAGTTCATGGAGAGCTAACCCTAACCCTAGGTGGAATTTTCCCCAATGGGATTTTCCCATGTATTTTCCCAAGAAATGTACATAAGTCAGGCTCGAAAGGAGTGCCCTTTCCTAACCATACCGACGGCCTCCGAATCCAATGGCGATGTCGGTTTTGCTCTGCGAGTTCATGGAGAGCTAACCCTAACCCTAGGTGGAATTTTCCCCAATGGGATTTTCCCATGTATTTTCCCAAGAAATGTACATAAGTCCGGCTGGAAAGGCGTGCCCTCTCCTAACTATACCGACGGCCTCTGAATCCAATGGCGTTGTCGGTTTTGCTCTGCGAGTTCATGGAGAGCTAACCCTAACCCTAGGTGGAATTTTCCCCAATGGGATTTTCCCATGTATTTTCCCAGGAAATGTACATAAGTCCGGCTGGAAAGGCGTGCCCTCTCCTAACCATACCGACGGCCTCCGAATCCAATGGTAATGTTGGTTTTGCTCTGCGAGTTCATGGAGAGCTAACCCTAACCCTAGGTGGAATTTTCCCCAATGGGATTTCCCCATGTATTTTCCCAGGAAATGTACATATGCCCGTTTCGAAAAACGTGCCTCCTCCTAACCATACCGACGGCCTCCGAATCCAATGGCGGTGTCGGTTTTGCTCTACGAGTTCATGGAGAGCTAACTGTAACCATAGGTGGAATTTTCCCCAATGGGATTTCCCCATGTATTTTCCCAGGAAATGTACATATGCCCGTTTCGAAAAACGTGCCCCCTCCTAACCATACCGATGGCCTCCGAATCCAATGGCGATGTCCGTTTTGCTCTACGAGTTCATGGAGAGCTAACCCTAACCCTAGGTGGAATTTTCCCCAATGGGATTTTCCCATGTATTTTCCCAAGAAATGTACATAAGTCCGGCTGGAAAGGCGTGCCCTCTCCTAACCATACCGACGGCCTCTGAATCCAATGGAGTTGTCGGTTTTGCTCTGCGAGTTCATGGAGAGCTAACCCTAACCCTAGGTGGAATTTTCCCCAATGGGATTTTCCCATGTATTTTCCCAGGAAATGTACATAAGTCCGGCTGGAAAGGCGTGCCCTCTCCTAACCATACCGACGGCCTCCGAATCCAATGGCGGTTTCGGTTTTGCTCTACGAGTTCATGGAGAGCTAACTGTAACCATAGGTGGAATTTTCCCCAATGGGATTTTCTCATGTATTTTCCCAGGAAATGTACATAAGTCCGGCTGGAAAGGAGTGCCCTTTCCTAACCATACCGACGGCCTCCGAATCCAATGGAGATGTCGGTTTTGCTCTGTGAGTTCATGGAGAGCTAACCCTAACCCTAGGTGGAATTTTCCCCAATGGGATTTTCCCATGTATTTTCCCAAGAAATGTACATAAGTCAGGCTCGAAAGGAGTGCCCTTTCCTAACCATACCGACGGCCTCCGAATCCAATGGCGATGTCGGTTTTGCTCTGCGAGTTCATGGAGAGCTAACCCTAACCCTAGGTGGAATTTTCCCCAATGGGATTTTCCCATGTATTTTCCCAAGAAATGTACATAAGTCCGGCTGGAAAGGCGTGCCCTCTCCTAACTATACCGACGGCCTCTGAATCCAATGGCGTTGTCGGTTTTGCTCTGCGAGTTCATGGAGAGCTAACCCTAACCCTAGGTGGAATTTTCCCCAATGGGATTTTCCCATGTATTTTCCCAGGAAATGTACATAAGTCCGGCTGGAAAGGCGTGCCCTCTCCTAACCATACCGACGGCCTCCGAATCCAATGGTAATGTTGGTTTTGCTCTGCGAGTTCATGGAGAGCTAACCCTAACCCTAGGTGGAATTTTCCCCAATGGGATTTCCCCATGTATTTTCCCAGGAAATGTACATATGCCCGTTTCGAAAAACGTGCCTCCTCCTAACCATACCGACGGCCTCCGAATCCAATGGCGGTGTCGGTTTTGCTCTACGAGTTCATGGAGAGCTAACTGTAACCATAGGTGGAATTTTCCCCAATGGGATTTCCCCATGTATTTTCCCAGGAAATGTACATATGCCCGTTTCGAAAAACGTGCCCCCTCCTAACCATACCGATGGCCTCCGAATCCAATGGCGATGTCCGTTTTGCTCTGCGAGTTCATGGAGAGCTAACCCTAACCCTAGGTGGAATTTTCCCCAATGGGATTTTCCCATGTATTTTCCCAAGAAATGTACATAAGTCCGGCTGGAAAGGCGTGCCCTCTCCTAACTATACCGACGGCCTCTGAATCCAATGGTGTTGTCGGTTTTGCTCTGCGAGTTCATGGAGAGCTAACCCTAACCCTAGGTGGAATTTTCCCCAATGGGATTTTCCCATGTATTTTCCCAGGAAATGTACATAAGTCCGGCTGGAAAGGCGTGCCCTCTCCTAACCATACCGACGGCCTCCGAATCCAATGGTAATGTTGGTTATGCTCTGCGAGTTCATGGAGAGCTAACCCTAACCCTAGGTGGAATTTTCCCCAATGGGATTTCCCCATGTATTTTCCCAGGAAATGTACATATGCCCGTTTCGAAAAACGTGCCTCCTCCTAACCATACCGACGGCCTCCGAATCCAATGGCGGTGTCGGTTTTGCTCTACGAGTTCATGGAGAGCTAACTGTAACCATAGGTGGAATTTTCCCCAATGGGATTTTCTCATGTATTTTCCCAGGAAATGTACATAAGTCCGGCTGGAAAGGCGTGCCCTCTCCTAACCATACCGATGGCCTCCGAATCCAATGGCGATGTCCGTTTTGCTCTACGAGTTCATGGAGAGCTAACCCTAACCCTAGGTGGAATTTTCCCCAATGGGATTTTCCCATGTATTTTCCCAAGAAATGTACATAAGTCCGGCTGGAAAGGCGTGCCCTCTCCTAACTATACTGATGGCCTCTGAATCCAATGGCGATGTCGGTTTTGCTCTGTGAGTTCATGGAGAGCTAACCCTAACCCTAGGTGGAATTTTCCCCAATGGGATTTTCCCATGTATTTTCCCAGGAAATGTACATAAGTCCGGCTCGAAAGTCGTGCCCTCTCCTAACCATACCGACGGCTTCCGAATCCAATGGAGATGTCGGTTTTGCTCTGTGAGTTCATGGAGAGCTAACCCTAACCCTAGGTGGAATTTTCCCCAATGGGATTTTCCCATGTATTTTCCCAAGAAATGTACATAAGTCAGGCTCGAAAGGAGTGCCCTTTCCTAACCATACCGACGGCCTCCGAATCCAATGGCGATGTCGGTTTTGCTCTGCGAGTTCATGGAGAGCTAACCCTAACCCTAGGTGGAATTTTCCCCAATGGGATTTTCCCATGTATTTTCCCAAGAAATGTACATAAGTCAGGCTCGAAAGGAGTGCCGTTTCCTAACCATACCGACGGCCTCCGAATCCAATGGCGATGTCCGTTTTGCTCTGTGAGTTCATGGATTGCTAACCCTAACCCTAGGTGGAATTTTCCCCAATGGGATTTTCCCATGTATTTTCCCAAGAAATGTACATAAGTCAGGCTCGAAAGGAGTGCCCTTTCCTAACCATACCGACGGCCACTGAATCCAATGGCGATGTCCGTTTTGCTCTGTGAGTTCATGGAGAGCTAACCCTAACCCTAGGTGGAATTTTCCCCAATGGGATTTTCCCATGTATTTTCCCAAGAAATGTACATAAGTCACGCTCGAAAGGAGTGCCCTTTCCTAACCATACCGACGGCCTCCGAATCCAATGGCGATGTCCGTTTTGCTCTGCGAGTTCATGGAGAGCTAACCCTAACCCTAGGTGGAATTTTCCCCAATGGGATTTTCCCATGTATTTTCCCAGGAAATGTACATAAGTCCAGCTCGAAAGCCGTGCCCTCTCCTAACCATACCGACGGCCTCCGAATCCAATGGAGATGTCGGTTTTGCTCTGTGAGTTCATGGAGAGCTAACCCTAACCCTAGGTAGAATTTTCCCCAATGGGATTTTCCCATGTATTTTCCCAAGAAATGTACATAAGTCCGGCTGGAAAGGCGTGCCCTCTCCTAACCATACCGACGGCCACTGAATCCAATGGCGATGTCCGTTTTGCTCTGCGAGTTCATGGAGAGCTAACCCTAACCCTAGGTGGAATTTTCCCCAATGGGATTTTCCCATGTATTTCCCCAAAAAATGTACATAAGTCCGGCTGGAAAGGCGTGCCCTCTCCTAACTATACCGACGGCCTCTGAATCCAATGGAGTTGTCGGTTTTGCTCTGCGAGTTCATGGAGAGCTAACCCTAACCCTAGGTGGAATTTTCCCCAATGGGATTTTCCCATGTATTTTCCCAGGAAATGTACATAAGTCCGGCTGGAAAGGTGTGCCCTCTCCTAACCATACCGACGGCCTCCGAATCCAATGGCGGTGTCGGTTTTGCTCTACGAGTTCATGGAGAGCTAACTGTAACCATAGGTGGAATTTTCCCCAATGGGATTTTCTCATGTATTTTCCCAGGAAATGTACATAAGTCCGGCTGGAAAGGCGTGCCCTCTCCTAACCATACCGACGGCCTCCGAATCCAATGGAGATGTCGGTTTTGCTCTGTGAGTTCATGGAGAGCTAACCCTAACCCTAGGTGGAATTTTCCCCAATGGGATTTTCCCATGTATTTTCCCAAGAAATGTACATAAGTCAGGCTCGAAAGGAGTGCCCTTTCCTAACCATACCGACGGCCTCCGAATCCAATGGCGATGTCGGTTTTGCTCTGCGAGTTCATGGAGAGCTAACCCTAACCCTAGGTGGAATTTTCCCCAATGGGATTTTCCCATGTATTTTCCCAAGAAATGTACATAAGTCCGGCTGGAAAGGCGTGCCCTCTCCTAACTATACCGACGGCCTCTGAATCCAATGGCGTTGTCGGTTTTGCTCTGCGAGTTCATGGAGAGCTAACCCTAACCCTAGGTGGAATTTTCCCCAATGGGATTTTCCCATGTATTTTCCCAGGAAATGTACATAAGTCCGGCTGGAAAGGCGTGCCCTCTCCTAACCATACCGACCGCCTCCGAATCCAATGGTAATGTTGGTTTTGCTCTGCGAGTTCATGGAGAGCTAACCCTAACCCTAGGTGGAATTTTCCCCAATGGGATTTCCCCATGTATTTTCCCAGGAAATGTACATATGCCCGTTTCGAAAAACGTGCCTCCTCCTAACCATACCGACGGCCTCCGAATCCAATGGCGGTGTCGGTTTTGCTCTACGATTTCATGGAGAGCTAACTGTAACCATAGGTGGAATTTTCCCCAATGGGATTTTCTCATGTATTTTCCCAGGAAATGTACATAAGTCCGGCTGGAAAGGCGTGCCCTCTCCTAACCATACCGATGGCCTCCGAATCCAATGGCGATGTCCGTTTTGCTCTACGAGTTCACGGAGAGCTAACCCTAACCCTAGGTGGAATTTTCCCCAATGGGATTTTCCCATGTATTTTCCCAAGAAATGTACATAAGTCCGGCTGGAAAGGCGTGCCCTCTCCTAACTATACTGACGGCCTCTGAATCCAATGGCGATGTCGGTTTTGCTCTGTGAGTTCATGGAGAGCTAACCCTAACCCTAGGTGGAATTTTCCCCAATGGGATTTTCCCATGTATTTTCCCAGGAAATGTACATAAGTCCAGCTCGAAAGTCGTGCCCTCTCCTAACCATACCGACGGCCTCCGAATCCAATGGAGATGTCGGTTTTGCTCTGTGAGTTCATGGAGAGCTAACCCTAACCCTAGGTGGAATTTTCCCCAATGGGATTTTCCCATGTATTTTCCCAAGAAATGTACATAAGTCAGGCTCGAAAGGAGTGCCCTTTCCTAACCATAGCGACGGCCTCCGAATCCAATGGCGATGTCGGTTTTGCTCTGCGAGTTCATGGAGAGCTAACCCTAACCCTAGGTGGAATTTTCCCCAATGGGATTTTCCCATGTATTTTCCCAAGAAATGTACATAAGTCAGGCTCGAAAGGAGTGCCGTTTCCTAACCATACCGACGGCCACTGAATCCAATGGCGATGTCCGTTTTGCTCTGTGAGTTCATGGAGAGCTAACCCTAACCCTAGGTGGAATTTTCCCCAATGGGATTTTCCCATGTATTTTCCCAAGAAATGTACATAAGTCAGGGTCGAAAGGAGTGCCCTTTCCTAACCATACCGACGGCCTCCGAATCCAATGGCGATGTCCGTTTTGCTCTGCAAGTTCATGGAGAGCTAACCCTAACCCTAGGTGGAATTTTCCCCAATGGGATTTTCCCATGTATTTTCCCAGGAAATGTACATAAGTCCAGCTCGAAAGGCGTGCCCTCTCCTAACCATACCGACGGCCTCCGAATCCAATGGAGATGTCGGTTTTGCTCTGTGAGTTCATGGAGAGCTAACCCTAACCCTAGGTGGAATTTTCCCCAATGGGATTTTCCCATGTATTTTCCCAGGAAATGTACATAAGTCCGGCTGGAAAGGCGTGCCCTCTCTTAACCATACCGACGGCCTCCGAATCCAATGGCGATGTCGGTTTTGTTCTGTGAGTTCATGGAGAGCTAACCCTAACCCTAGGTGGAATTTTCCCCAATGGGATTTTCCCATGTATTTTCCCAAGAAATGTACATAAGTCCGGCTGGAAAGGCCTGCCCTCTCCTAACCATACCGACGGCCTCCGAATCCAATGGCGATGTCCGTTTTGCTCTGCGAGTTCATGGAGAGCTAACCCTAACCCTAGGTGGAATTTTCCCCAATGGGATTTTCCCATGTATTTTCCCAGGAAATGTACATAAGTCCAGCTCGAAACGCGTGCCCTCTCCTAACCATACCGACGGCCTCCGAATCCAATGGAGATGTCGGTTTTGCTCTGTGAGTTCATGGAGAGCTAACCCTAACCCTAGGTGGAATTTTCCCCAATGGGATTTTCCCATGTATTTTCCCAAGAAATGTACATAAGTCAGGCTCGAAAGGAGTGCCCTTTCCTAACCATACCGACGGCCTCCGAATCCAATGGCGATGTCCGTTTTGCTCTGCGAGTTCATGGAGAGCTAACCCTAACCCTAGGTGGAATTTTCCCCAATGGGATTTTCCCATGTATTTTCCCAGGAAATGTACATAAGTCCAACTCGAAACGCGTGCCCTCTCCTAACCATACCGACGGCCTCCGAATCCAATGGAGATGTCGGTTTTGCTCTGCGAGTTCATGGAGAGCTAACCCTAACCCTAGGTGGAATTTTCCCCAATGGGATTTTCCCATGTATTTTCCCAAGAAATGTACATAAGTCCGGCTGGAAAGGCGTGCCCTCTCCTAACCATACCGACGGCCTCCGAATCCAATGGAGATGTCGGTTTTGCTCTGCGAGTTCATGGAGAGCTAACCCTAACCCTAGGTGGAATTTTCCCCAATGGGATTTTCCCATGTATTTTCCCAAGAAATGTACATAAGTCCGGCTGGAAAGACGTGCCCTCTACTAACCATACCGACCGCCTCTGAATCCAATGGCGATGTCGGTTTTGCCCTGCGACTTCATGGAGAGCTAACCCTAACCCTAGGTGGAATTTTCCCCAATGGGATTTTCCCATGTATTTTCCCAGGAAATGTACATAAGTCCGGCTCGAAAGGCGGGCCCTCTCCTAACCATACCGACGGCCTCCGAATCCAATGGCGATGTCCATTTTGCTCTGCGAGTTCATGGAGAGCTAACCCTAACCCTAGGTGGAATTTTCCCCAATGGGATTTTCCCATGTATTTTCCCAAGAAATGTACATAAGTCCGGCTGGAAAGACGTGCCCTCTACTAACCATACCGACCGCCTCTGAATCCAATGGCGATGTCGGTTTTGCCCTGCGACTTCATGGAGAGCTAACCCTAACCCTAGGTGGAATTTTCCCCAATGGGATTTTCCCATGTATTTTCCCAGGAAATGTACATAAGTCCGGCTCGAAAGGCGGGCCCTCTCCTAACCATACCGACGGCCTCCGAATCCAATGGCGATGTCCATTTTGCTCTGCGAGTTCATGGAGAGCTAACCCTAACCTTAGGTGGAATTTTCCCCAATGGGATTTTCCCATGTATTTTCCCAGGAAATGTACATAAGTCCGACTCGAAAGGCGTGCCCTCTCCTAACCATACCGACGGCCTCCGAATCCAATGGCGATGTCCGTTTTGCTCTGCGAGTTCATGGAGAGCTAACCCTAACCCTAGGTGGAATATTCCCCAATGGGATTTTCCCATGTATTTTCCCAGGAAATGTACATAAGTCTGGCTCGAAAGGAGTGCCCTTTCCTAACCATACCGACGGCCTCCGAATCCAATGGCAATGTCCGTTTTGCTCTGCGAGTTCATGGAGAGCTAACCCTAACCCTAGGTGGAATTTTCCCCAATGGGATTTTCCCATGTATTTTCCCTGGAAATGTACATATGCCCGTTTCGAAAAACGTGCCCCCTCCTAACCATACCGACGGCCTCCGAATCCAATGGCGATGTCGGTTTTGCTCTGCGAGTTCATGGAGAGCTAACCCTAACCCTAGGTGGAATTTTCCCCAATGGGATTTTCCCATGTATTTTCCCAAGAAATGTACATAAGTCCGGCTCGAAAGACGTGCCCTCTCCTAACCATACCGACGGCCTCCGAATCCAATGGCGATGTCCGTTTTCCTCTGCGAGTTCATGGAGAGCTAACCCTAACCCTAGGTGGAATTTTCCCCAATGGGATTTTCCCATGTATTTTCCCAAGAAATGTACATAAGTCAGGCTCGAAAGGAGTGCCCTTTCCTAACCATACCGACGGCCTCCGAATCCAATGGCGATGTCGGTTTTGCTCTGCGAGTTCATGGAGAGCTAACCCTAACCCTAGGTGGAATTTTCCCCAATGGGATTTTCCCATGTATTTTCCCAAGAAATGTACATAAGTCCGGCTGGAAAGGCGTGCCCTCTCCTAACTATACCGACGGCCTCTGAATCCAATGGCGTTGTCGGTTTTGCTCTGCGAGTTCATGGAGACCTAACCCTAACCCTAGGTGGAATTTTCCCCAATGGGATTTTCCCATGTATTTTCCCAGGAAATGTACATAAGTCCGGCTGGAAAGGCGTGCCCTCTCCTAACCATACCGATGGCCTCCGAATCCAATGGTAATGTTGGTTTTGCTCTGCAAGTTCATGGAGAGCTAACCCTAACCCTAGGTGGAATTTTCCCCAATGGGATTTCCCCATGTATTTTCCCAGGAAATGTACATATGCCCGTTTCGAAAAACGTGCCTCCTCCTAACCATACCGACGGCCTCCGAATCCAATGGCGGTGTCGGTTTTGCTCTACGAGTTCATGGAGAGCTAACTGTAACCATAGGTGGAATTTTCCCCAATGGGATTTTCTCATGTATTTTCCCAGGAAATGTACATAAGTCCGGCTGGAAAGGCGTGCCCTCTCCTAACCATACCGATGGCCTCCGAATCCAATGGCGATGTCGGTTTTGCTCTGTGAGTTCATGGAGAGCTAACCCTAACCCTAGGTGGAATTTTCCCCAATGGGATTTTCCCATGTATTTTCCCAGGAAATGTACATAAGTCCGGCTCGAAAGTCGTGCCCTCTCCTAACCATACCGACGGCCTCCGAATCCAATGGAGATGTCGGTTTTGCTCTGTGAGTTCATGGAGAGCTAACCCTAACCCTAGGTGGAATTTTCCCCAATGGGATTTTCCCATGTATTTTCCCAAGAAATGTACATAAGTCAGGCTCGAAAGGAGTGCCCTTTCCTAACCATACCGACGGCCTTCGAATCCAATGGCGATGTCGGTTTTGCTCTGCGAGTTCATGGAGAGCTAACCCTAACCCTAGGTGGAATTTTCCCCAATGGGATTTTCCCATGTATTTTCCCAAGAAATGTACATAAGTCAGGCTCGAAAGGAGTGCCCTTTCCTAACCATACCGACGGCCTCCGAATCCAATGGCGATGTCCGTTTTGCTCTGCGAGTTCATGGAGAGCTAACCCTAACCCTAGGTGGAATTTTCCCCAATGGGATTTTCCCATGTATTTTCCCAAGAAATGTACATAAGTCAGGCTCGAAAGGAGTGCCCTTTCCTAACCATACCGACGGCCACTGAATCCAATGGCGATGTCCGTTTTGCTCTGTGAGTTCATGGAGAGCTAACCCTAACCCTAGGTGGAATTTTCCCCAATGGGATTTTCCCATGTATTTTCCCAAGAAATGTACATAAGTCAGGCTCGAAAGGAGTGCCCATTCCTAACCATACCGACGGCCTCCGAATCCAATGGCGATGTCCGTTTTGCTCTGCGAGTTCATGGAGAGCTAACCCTAACCCTAGGTGGAATTTTCCCCAATGGGATTTTCCCATGTATTTTCCCAGGAAATGTACATAAGTCCAGCTCGAAAGGCGTGCCCTCTCCTAAACATACCGACGGCCTCCGAATCCAATGGAGATGTCGGTTTTGCTCTGTGAGTTCATGGAGAGCTAACCCTAACCCTAGGTGGAATTTTCCCCAATGGGATTTTCCCATGTATTTTCCCAAGAAATGTACATAAGTCCGGCTGGAAAGGCGTGCCCTCTCCTAACCATACCGACGGCCACTGAATCCAATGGCGATGTCCGTTTTGCTCTGCGAGTTCATGGAGAGCTAACCCTAACCATAGGTGGAATTTTCCCCAATGGGATTTTCCCATGTATTTTCCCAAAAAATGTACATAAGTCCGGCTGGAAAGGCGTGCCCTCTCCTAACTATACCGACGGCCTCTGAATCCAATGGAGATGTCGGTTTTGCTCTGCGAGTTCATGGAGAGCTAACCCTAACCCTAGGTGGAATTTTCCCCAATGGGATTTTCCCATGTATTTTCCCAGGAAATGTACATAAGTCCGGCTGGAAAGGCGTGCCCTCTCCTAACCATACCGACGGCCTCCGAATCCAATGGAGATGTCAGTTTTGCTCTGTGAGTTCATGGAGAGCTAACCCTAACCCTAGGTGGAATTTTCCCCAATGGGATTTTCCCATGTATTTTCCCAAGAAATGTACATAAGTCAGGCTCGAAAGGAGTGCCCTTTCCTAACCATACCGACGGCCTCCGAATCCAATGGAGATGTCGGTTTTGCTCTGTGAGTTCATGGAGACCTAACCCTAACCCTAGGTGGAATTTTCCCCAATGGGATTTTCCCATGTATTTTCCCAGGAAATGTACATAAGTCCGGCTGGAAAGGCGTGCCCTCTCTTAACCATACCGACGGCCTCCGAATCCAATGGCGATGTCGGTTTTGTTCTGTGAGTTCATGGAGAGCTAACCCTAACCCTAGGTGGAATTTTCCCCAATGGGATTTTCCCATGTATTTTCCCAAGAAATGTACATAAGTCCGGCTGGAAAGGCCTGCCCTCTCCTAACCATACCGACGGCCTCCGAATCCAATGGCGATGTCCGTTTTGCTCTGCGAGTTCATGGAGAGCTAACCCTAACCCTAGGTGGAATTTTCCCCAATGGGATTTTCCCATGTATTTTCCCAGGAAATGTACATAAGTCCAGCTCGAAACGCGTGCCCTCTCCTAACCATACCGACGGCCTCCGAATCCAATGGAGATGTCGGTTTTGCTCTGTGAGTTCATGGAGAGCTAACCCTAACCCTAGGTGGAATTTTCCCCAATGGGATTTTCCCATGTATTTTCCCAAGAAATGTACATAAGTCAGGCTCGAAAGGAGTGCCCTTTCCTAACCATACCGACGGCCTCCGAATCCAATGGCGATGTCCGTTTTGCTCTGCGAGTTCATGGAGAACTAACCCTAACCCTAGGTGGAATTTTCCCCAATGGGATTTTCCCATGTATTTTCCCAGGAAATGTACATAAGTCCAACTCGAAACGCGTGCCCTCTCCTAACCATACCGACGGCCTCCGAATCCAATGGAGATGTCGGTTTTGCTCTGCGAGTTCATGGAGAGCTAACCCTAACCCTAGGTGGAATTTTCCCCAATGGGATTTTCCCATGTATTTTCCCAAGAAATGTACATAAGTCCGGCTGGAAAGGCGTGCCCTCTCCTAACCATACCGACGGCCTCCGAATCCAATGGAGATGTCGGTTTTGCTCTGCGAGTTCATGGAGAGCTAACCCTAACCCTAGGTGGAATTTTCCCCAATGGGATTTTCCCATGTATTTTCCCAAGAAATGTACATAAGTCCGGCTGGAAAGACGTGCCCTCTACTAACCATACCGACCGCCTCTGAATCCAATGGCGATGTCGGTTTTGCCCTGCGACTTCATGGAGAGCTAACCCTAACCCTAGGTGGAATTTTCCCCAATGGGATTTTCCCATGTATTTTCCCAGGAAATGTACATAAGTCCGGCTCGAAAGGCGGGCCCTCTCCTAACCATACCGACGGCCTCCGAATCCAATGGCGATGTCCATTTTGCTCTGCGAGTTCATGGAGAGCTAACCCTAACCCTAGGTGGAATTTTCCCCAATGGGATTTTCCCATGTATTTTCCCAAGAAATGTACATAAGTCCGGCTGGAAAGACGTGCCCTCTACTAACCATACCGACCGCCTCTGAATCCAATGGCGATGTCGGTTTTGCCCTGCGACTTCATGGAGAGCTAACCCTAACCCTAGGTGGAATTTTCCCCAATGGGATTTTCCCATGTATTTTCCCAGGAAATGTACATAAGTCCGGCTCGAAAGGCGGGCCCTCTCCTAACCATACCGACGGCCTCCGAATCCAATGGCGATGTCCATTTTGCTCTGCGAGTTCATGGAGAGCTAACCCTAACCTTAGGTGGAATTTTCCCCAATGGGATTTTCCCATGTATTTTCCCAGGAAATGTACATAAGTCCGACTCGAAAGGCGTGCCCTCTCCTAACCATACCGACGGCCTCCGAATCCAATGGCGATGTCCGTTTTGCTCTGCGAGTTCATGGAGAGCTAACCCTAACCCTAGGTGGAATATTCCCCAATGGGATTTTCCCATGTATTTTCCCAGGAAATGTACATAAGTCTGGCTCGAAAGGAGTGCCCTTTCCTAACCATACCGACGGCCTCCGAATCCAATGGCAATGTCCGTTTTGCTCTGCGAGTTCATGGAGAGCTAACCCTAACCCTAGGTGGAATTTTCCCCAATGGGATTTTCCCATGTATTTTCCCTGGAAATGTACATATGCCCGTTTCGAAAAACGTGCCCCCTCCTAACCATACCGACGGCCTCCGAATCCAATGGCGATGTCGGTTTTGCTCTGCGAGTTCATGGAGAGCTAACCCTAACCCTAGGTGGAATTTTCCCCAATGGGATTTTCCCATGTATTTTCCCAAGAAATGTACATAAGTCCGGCTCGAAAGACGTGCCCTCTCCTAACCATACCGACGGCCTCCGAATCCAATGGCGATGTCCGTTTTCCTCTGCGAGTTCATGGAGAGCTAACCCTAACCCTAGGTGGAATTTTCCCCAATGGGATTTTCCCATGTATTTTCCCAAGAAATGTACATAAGTCAGGCTCGAAAGGAGTGCCCTTTCCTAACCATACCGACGGCCTCCGAATCCAATGGCGATGTCGGTTTTGCTCTGCGAGTTCATGGAGAGCTAACCCTAACCCTAGGTGGAATTTTCCCCAATGGGATTTTCCCATGTATTTTCCCAAGAAATGTACATAAGTCCGGCTGGAAAGGCGTGCCCTCTCCTAACTATACCGACGGCCTCTGAATCCAATGGCGTTGTCGGTTTTGCTCTGCGAGTTCATGGAGACCTAACCCTAACCCTAGGTGGAATTTTCCCCAATGGGATTTTCCCATGTATTTTCCCAGGAAATGTACATAAGTCCGGCTGGAAAGGCGTGCCCTCTCCTAACCATACCGATGGCCTCCGAATCCAATGGTAATGTTGGTTTTGCTCTGCAAGTTCATGGAGAGCTAACCCTAACCCTAGGTGGAATTTTCCCCAATGGGATTTCCCCATGTATTTTCCCAGGAAATGTACATATGCCCGTTTCGAAAAACGTGCCTCCTCCTAACCATACCGACGGCCTCCGAATCCAATGGCGGTGTCGGTTTTGCTCTACGAGTTCATGGAGAGCTAACTGTAACCATAGGTGGAATTTTCCCCAATGGGATTTTCTCATGTATTTTCCCAGGAAATGTACATAAGTCCGGCTGGAAAGGCGTGCCCTCTCCTAACCATACCGATGGCCTCCGAATCCAATGGCGATGTCGGTTTTGCTCTGTGAGTTCATGGAGAGCTAACCCTAACCCTAGGTGGAATTTTCCCCAATGGGATTTTCCCATGTATTTTCCCAGGAAATGTACATAAGTCCGGCTCGAAAGTCGTGCCCTCTCCTAACCATACCGACGGCCTCCGAATCCAATGGAGATGTCGGTTTTGCTCTGTGAGTTCATGGAGAGCTAACCCTAACCCTAGGTGGAATTTTCCCCAATGGGATTTTCCCATGTATTTTCCCAAGAAATGTACATAAGTCAGGCTCGAAAGGAGTGCCCTTTCCTAACCATACCGACGGCCTTCGAATCCAATGGCGATGTCGGTTTTGCTCTGCGAGTTCATGGAGAGCTAACCCTAACCCTAGGTGGAATTTTCCCCAATGGGATTTTCCCATGTATTTTCCCAAGAAATGTACATAAGTCAGGCTCGAAAGGAGTGCCCTTTCCTAACCATACCGACGGCCTCCGAATCCAATGGCGATGTCCGTTTTGCTCTGCGAGTTCATGGAGAGCTAACCCTAACCCTAGGTGGAATTTTCCCCAATGGGATTTTCCCATGTATTTTCCCAAGAAATGTACATAAGTCAGGCTCGAAAGGAGTGCCCTTTCCTAACCATACCGACGGCCACTGAATCCAATGGCGATGTCCGTTTTGCTCTGTGAGTTCATGGAGAGCTAACCCTAACCCTAGGTGGAATTTTCCCCAATGGGATTTTCCCATGTATTTTCCCAAGAAATGTACATAAGTCAGGCTCGAAAGGAGTGCCCATTCCTAACCATACCGACGGCCTCCGAATCCAATGGCGATGTCCGTTTTGCTCTGCGAGTTCATGGAGAGCTAACCCTAACCCTAGGTGGAATTTTCCCCAATGGGATTTTCCCATGTATTTTCCCAGGAAATGTACATAAGTCCAGCTCGAAAGGCGTGCCCTCTCCTAAACATACCGACGGCCTCCGAATCCAATGGAGATGTCGGTTTTGCTCTGTGAGTTCATGGAGAGCTAACCCTAACCCTAGGTGGAATTTTCCCCAATGGGATTTTCCCATGTATTTTCCCAAGAAATGTACATAAGTCCGGCTGGAAAGGCGTGCCCTCTCCTAACCATACCGACGGCCACTGAATCCAATGGCGATGTCCGTTTTGCTCTGCGAGTTCATGGAGAGCTAACCCTAACCATAGGTGGAATTTTCCCCAATGGGATTTTCCCATGTATTTTCCCAAAAAATGTACATAAGTCCGGCTGGAAAGGCGTGCCCTCTCCTAACTATACCGACGGCCTCTGAATCCAATGGAGATGTCGGTTTTGCTCTGCGAGTTCATGGAGAGCTAACCCTAACCCTAGGTGGAATTTTCCCCAATGGGATTTTCCCATGTATTTTCCCAGGAAATGTACATAAGTCCGGCTGGAAAGGCGTGCCCTCTCCTAACCATACCGACGGCCTCCGAATCCAATGGAGATGTCAGTTTTGCTCTGTGAGTTCATGGAGAGCTAACCCTAACCCTAGGTGGAATTTTCCCCAATGGGATTTTCCCATGTATTTTCCCAAGAAATGTACATAAGTCAGGCTCGAAAGGAGTGCCCTTTCCTAACCATACCGACGGCCTCCGAATCCAATGGAGATGTCGGTTTTGCTCTGTGAGTTCATGGAGACCTAACCCTAACCCTAGGTGGAATTTTCCCCAATGGGATTTTCCCATGTATTTTCCCAGGAAATGTACATAAGTCCGGCTGGAAAGGCGTGCCCTCTCCTAACCATACCGATGGCCTCCGAATCCAATGGTAATGTTGGTTTTGCTCTGCAAGTTCATGGAGAGCTAACCCTAACCCTAGGTGGAATTTTCCCCAATGGGATTTCCCCATGTATTTTCCCAGGAAATGTACATATGCCCGTTTCGAAAAACGTGCCTCCTCCTAACCATACCGACGGCCTCCGAATCCAATGGCGGTGTCGGTTTTGCTCTACGAGTTCATGGAGAGCTAACTGTAACCATAGGTGGAATTTTCCCCAATGGGATTTTCTCATGTATTTTCCCAGGAAATGTACATAAGTCCGGCTGGAAAGGCGTGCCCTCTCCTAACCATACCGATGGCCTCCGAATCCAATGGCGATGTCCGTTTTCCTCTGCGAGTTCATGGAGAGCTAACCCTAACCCTAGGTGGAATTTTCCCCAATGGGATTTTCCCATGTATTTTCCCAAGAAATGTACATAAGTCCGGCTGGAAAGGCGTGCCCTCTCCTAACTATACTGATGGCCTCTGAATCCAATGGCGATGTCGGTTTTGCTCTGTGAGTTCATGGAGAGCTAACCCTAACCCTAGGTGGAATTTTCCCCAATGGGATTTTCCCATGTATTTTCCCAGGAAATGTACATAAGTCCGGCTCGAAAGTCGTGCCCTCTCCTAACCATACCGACGGCCTCCGAATCCAATGGAGATGTCGGTTTTGCTCTGTGAGTTCATGGAGAGCTAACCCTAACCCTAGGTGGAATTTTCCCCAATGGGATTTTCCCATGTATTTTCCCAAGAAATGTACATAAGTCAGGCTCGAAAGGAGTGCCCTTTCCTAACCATACCGACGGCCTTCGAATCCAATGGCGATGTCGGTTTTGCTCTGCGAGTTCATGGAGAGCTAACCCTAACCCTAGGTGGAATTTTCCCCAATGGGATTTTCCCATGTATTTTCCCAAGAAATGTACATAAGTCAGGCTCGAAAGGAGTGCCCTTTCCTAACCATACCGACGGCCTCCGAATCCAATGGCGATGTCCGTTTTGCTCTGCGAGTTCATGGAGAGCTAACCCTAACCCTAGGTGGAATTTTCCCCAATGGGATTTTCCCATGTATTTTCCCAAGAAATGTACATAAGTCAGGCTCGAAAGGAGTGCCCTTTCCTAACCATACCGACGGCCACTGAATCCAATGGCGATGTCCGTTTTGCTCTGTGAGTTCATGGAGAGCTAACCCTAACCCTAGGTGGAATTTTCCCCAATGGGATTTTCCCATGTATTTTCCCAAGAAATGTACATAAGTCAGGCTCGAAAGGAGTGCCCATTCCTAACCATACCGACGGCCTCCGAATCCAATGGCGATGTCCGTTTTGCTCTGCGAGTTCATGGAGAGCTAACCCTAACCCTAGGTGGAATTTTCCCCAATGGGATTTTCCCATGTATTTTCCCAGGAAATGTACATAAGTCCAGCTCGAAAGGCGTGCCCTCTCCTAAACATACCGACGGCCTCCGAATCCAATGGAGATGTCGGTTTTGCTCTGTGAGTTCATGGAGAGCTAACCCTAACCCTAGGTGGAATTTTCCCCAATGGGATTTTCCCATGTATTTTCCCAAGAAATGTACATAAGTCCGGCTGGAAAGGCGTGCCCTCTCCTAACTATACCGACGGCCTCTGAATCCAATGGAGATGTCCGTTTTGCTCTGCGAGTTCATGGAGAGCTAACCCTAACCCTAGGTGGAATTTTCCCCAATGGGATTTTCCCATGTATTTTCCCAAAAAATGTACATAAGTCCGGCTGGAAAGGCGTGCCCTCTCCTAACTATACCGACGGCCTCTGAATCCAATGGAGATGTCGGTTTTGCTCTGCGAGTTCATGGAGAGCTAACCCTAACCCTAGGTGGAATTTTCCCCAATGGGATTTTCCCATGTATTTTCCCAGGAAATGTACATAAGTCCGGCTGGAAAGGCGTGCCCTCTCCTAACCATACCGACGGCCCCCGAATCCAATGGAGATGTCAGTTTTGCTCTGTGAGTTCATGGAGAGCTAACCCTAACCCTAGGTGGAATTTTCCCCAATGGGATTTTCCCATGTATTTTCCCAGGAAATGTACATAAGTCCGGCTCGAAAGTCGTGCCCTCTCCTAACCATACCGACGGCCTCCGAATCCAATGGAGATGTCGGTTTTGCTCTGTGAGTTCATGGAGAGCTAACCCTAACCCTAGGTGGAATTTTCCCCAATGGAATTTTCCCATGTATTTTCCCAGGAAATGTACATAAGTCAGGCGCGAAAGGAGTGCCCTTTCCTAACCATACCGACGGCCTTCGAATCCAATGGCGATGTCGGTTTTGCTCTGCGAGTTCATGGAGAGCTAACCCTAACCCTAGGTGGAATTTTCCCCAATGGGATTTTCCCATGTATTTTCCCAAGAAATGTACATAAGTCAGGCTCGAAAGGAGTGCCCTTTCCTAACCATACCGACGGCCTCCGAATCCAATGGCGATGTCCGTTTTGCTCTGCGAGTTCATGGAGAGCTAACCCTAACCCTAGGTGGAATTTTCCCCAATGGGATTTTCCCATGTATTTTCCCAAGAAATGTACATAAGTCAGGCTCGAAAGGAGTGCCCTTTCCTAACCATACCGACGGCCACTGAATCCAATGGCGATGTCCGTTTTGCTCTGTGAGTTCATGGAGAGCTAACCCTAACCCTAGGTGGAATTTTCCCCAATGGGATTTTCCCATGTATTTTCCCAAGAAATGTACATAAGTCAGGCTCGAAAGGAGTGCCCATTCCTAACCATACCGACGGCCTCCGAATCCAATGGCGATGTCCGTTTTGCTCTGCGAGTTCATGGAGAGCTAACCCTAACCCTAGGTGGAATTTTCCCCAATGGGATTTTCCCATGTATTTTCCCAGGAAATGTACATAAGTCCAGCTCGAAAGGCGTGCCCTCTCCTAAACATACCGACGGCCTCCGAATCCAATGGAGATGTCGGTTTTGCTCTGTGAGTTCATGGAGAGCTAACCCTAACCCTAGGTGGAATTTTCCCCAATGGGATTTTCCCATGTATTTTCCCAAGAAATGTACATAAGTCCGGCTGGAAAGGCGTGCCCTCTCCTAACCATACCGACGGCCACTGAATCCAATGGCGATGTCCGTTTTGCTCTGCGAGTTCATGGAGAGCTAACCCTAACCCTAGGTGGAATTTTCCCCAATGGGATTTTCCCATGTATTTTCCCAAAAAATGTACATAAGTCCGGCTGGAAAGGCGTGCCCTCTCCTAACTATACCGACGGCCTCTGAATCCAATGGAGATGTCGGTTTTGCTCTGCGAGTTCATGGAGAGCTAACCCTAACCCTAGGTGGAATTTTCCCCAATGGGATTTTCCCATGTATTTTCCCAGGAAATGTACATAAGTCCGGCTGGAAAGGCGTGCCCTCTCCTAACCATACCGACGGCCCCCGAATCCAATGGAGATGTCAGTTTTGCTCTGTGAGTTCATGGAGAGCTAACCCTAACCCTAGGTGGAATTTTCCCCAATGGGATTTTCCCATGTATTTTCCCAAGAAATGTACATAAGTCAGGCTCGAAAGGAGTGCCCTTTCCTATCCATACCGACGGCCTCCGAATCCAATGGAGATGTCGGTTTTGCTCTGTGAGTTCATGGAGAGCTAACCCTAACCCTAGGTGGAATTTTCCCCAATGGGATTTTCCCATGTATTTTCCCAAGAAATGTACATAAGTCAGGCTCAAAAGGAGTGCCCTTTCCTAACCATACCGACGGCCTCCGAATCCAATGGAGATGTCGGTTTTGCTCTGTGAGTTCATGGAGAGCTAACCCTAACCCTAGGTGGAATTTTCCCCAATGGGATTTTCCCATGTATTTTCCCAAGAAATGTACATAAGTCAGGCTCGAAAGGAGTGCCCTTTCCTAACCATACCGACGGCCTCCGAATCCAATGGCGATGTCGGTTTTGCTCTGCGAGTTCATGGAGAGCTAACCCTAACCCTAGGTGGAATTTTCCCCAATGGGATTTTCCCATGTATTTTCCCAAGAAATGTACATAAGTCCGGCTGGAAAGGCGTGCCCTCTCCTAACTATACCGACGGCCTCTGAATCCAATGGCGTTGTCGGTTTTGCTCTGCGAGTTCATGGAGAGCTAACCCTAACCCTAGGTGGAATTTTCCCCAATGGGATTTTCCCATGTATTTTCCCAGGAAATGTACATAAGTCCGGCTGGAAAGGCGTGCCCTCTCCTAACCATACCGACGGCCTCCGAATCCAATGGTAATGTTGGTTTTGCTCTGCGAGTTCATGGAGAGCTAACCCTAACCCTAGGTGGAATTTTCCCCAATGGGATTTCCCCATGTATTTTCCCAGGAAATGTACATATGCCCGTTTCGAAAAACGTGCCTCCTCCTAACCATACCGACGGCCTCCGAATCCAATGGCGGTGTCGGTTTTGCTCTACGAGTTCATGGAGAGCTAACTGTAACCATAGGTGGAATTTTCCCCAATGGGATTTTCTCATGTATTTTCCCAGGAAATGTACATAAGTCCGGCTGGAAAGGCGTGCCCTCTCCTAACCATACCGATGGCCTCCGAATCCAATGGCGATGTCCGTTTTGCTCTACGAGTGCATGGAGAGCTAACCCTAACCCTAGGTGGAATTTTCCCCAATGGGATTTTCCCATGTATTTTCCCAAGAAATGTACATAAGTCCGGCTGGAAAGGCGTGCCCTCTCCTAACTATACTGACGGCCTCTGAATCCAATGGCGATGTCGGTTTTGCTCTGTGAGTTCATGGAGAGCTAACCCTAACCCTAGGTGGAATTTTCCCCAATGGGATTTTCCCATGTATTTTCCCAGGAAATGTACATAAGTCCGGCTCGAAAGTCGTGCCCTCTCCTAACCATACCGACGGCCTCCGAATCCAATGGAGATGTCGGTTTTGCTCTGTGAGTTCATGGAGAGCTAACCCTAACCCTAGGTGGAATTTTCCCCAATGGGATTTTCCCATGTATTTTCCCAAGAAATGTACATAAGTCAGGCTCGAAAGGAGTGCCCTTTCCTAACCATACCGACGGCCTCCGAATCCAATGGCGATGTCGGTTTTGCTCTGCAAGTTCATGGAGAGCTAACCCTCACCCTAGGAGGAATTTTCCCCAAAGGGATTTTCCCATGTATTTTCCCAAGAAATGTACATAAGTCAGGCTCGAAAGGAGTGCCCTTTCCTAACCATACCGACGGCCACTGAATCCAATGGCGATGTCCGTTTTGCTCTGTGAGTTCATGGAGAGCTAACCCTAACCCTAGGTGGAATTTTCCCCAATGGGATTTTCCCATGTATTTTCCCAAGAAATGTACATAAGTCAGGCTCGAAAGGAGTGCCCTTTCCTAACCATACCGACGGCCTCCGAATCCAATGGCGATGTCCGTTTTGCTCTGCGAGTTCATGGAGAGCTAACCCTAACCCTAGGTGGAATTTTCCCCAATGGGATTTTCCCATGTATTTTCCCAAGAAATGTACATAAGTCAGGCTCGAAAGGAGTGCCCTTTCCTAACCATACCGACGGCCTCCGAATCCAATGGCGATGTCCGTTTTGCTCTGCGAGTTCATGGAGAGCTAACCCTAACCCTAGGTGGAATTTTCCCCAATGGGATTTTCCCATGTATTTTCCCAGGAAATGTACATAAGTCCAGCTCGAAAGGCGTGCCCTCTCCTAACCATACCGACGGCCTCCGAATCCAATGGAGATGTCGGTTTTGCTCTGTGAGTTCATGGAGAGCTAACCCTAACCCTAGGTGGAATTTTCCCCAATGGGATTTTCCCATGTATTTTCCCAAGAAATGTACATAAGTCCGGCTGGAAAGGCGTGCCCTCTCCTAACCATACCGACGGCCACTGAATCCAATGGCGATGTCCGTTTTGCTCTGCGAGTTCATGGAGAGCTAACCCTAACCCTAGGTGGAATTTTCCCCAATGGGATTTTCCCATGTATTTTCCCAAAAAATGTACATAAGTCCGGCTGGAAAGGCGTGCCCTCTCCTAACTATACCGACGGCCTCTGAATCCAATGGAGTTGTCGGTTTTGCTCTGCGAGTTCATGGAGAGCTAACCCTAACCCTAGGTGGAATTTTCCCCAATGGGATTTTCCCATGTATTTTCCCAAGAAATGTACATAAGTCAGGCTCGAAAGGAGTGCCCTTTCCTAACCATACCGACGGCCTCCGAATCCAATGGAGATGTCGGTTTTGCTCTGTGAGTTCATGGAGAGCTAACTCTAACCCTAGGTGGAATTTTCCCCAATGGGATTTTCCCATGTATTTTCCCAAGAAATGTACATAAGTCAGGCTCGAAAGGAGTGCCCTTTCCTAACCATACCGACGGCCTCCGAATCCAATGGCGATGTCGGTTTTGTTCTGCGAGTTCATGGAGAGCTAACCCTAACCCTAGGTGGAATTTTCCCCAATGGGATTTTCCCATGTATTTTCCCAAGAAATGTACATAAGTCCGGCTGGAAAGGCGTGCCCTCTCCTAACCATACCGACGGCCTCCGAATCCAATGGCGATGTCCGTTTTGCTCTGCGAGTTCATGGAGAGCTAACCCTAACCCTAGGTGGAATTTTCCCCAATGGGATTTTCCCATGTATTTTCCCAGGAAATGTACATAAGTCCAGCTCGAAACGCGTGCCCTCTCCTAACCATACCGACGGCCTCCGAATCCAATGGAGATGTCGGTTTTGCTCTGCGAGTTCATGGAGAGCTAACCCTAACCCTAGGTGGAATTTTCCCCAATGGGATTTTCCCATGTATTTTCCCAAGAAATGTACATAAGTCCGGCTGGAAAGACGTGCCCTCTACTAACCATACCGACCGCGTCTGAATCCAATGGAGATGTCGGTTTTGCTCTGTGAGTTCATAGAGAGCTAACCCTAACCCTAGGTGGAATTTTCCCCAATGGGATTTTCCCATGTATTTTCCCAAGAAATGTACATAAGTCCGGCTGGAAAGGCGTGCCCTCTCCTAACCATACCGACGGCCTCCGAATCCAATGGAGATGTCGGTTTTGCTCTGCGAGTTCATGGAGAGCTAACCCTAACCCTAGGTGGAATTTTCCCCAATGGGATTTTCCCATGTATTTTCCCAAGAAATGTACATAAGTCCGGCTGGAAAGGCGGGCCCTCTCCTAACCATACCGACGGCCTCCGAATCCAATGGCGATGTCGGTTTTGCCCTGCGAGTTCATGGAGAGCTAACCCTAACCCTAGGTGGAATTTTCCCCAATGGGATTTTCCCATGTATTTTCCCAGGAAATGTACATAAGTCCGGCTCGAAAGGCGGGCCCTCTCCTAACCATACCGACGGCCTCCGAATCCAATGGCGATGTCCGTTTTGCTCTGCGAGTTCATGGAGAGCTAACCCTAACCCTAGGTGGAATATTCCCCAATGGGATTTTCCCATGTATTTTCCCAGGAAATGTACATAAGTCCGGCTCGAAAGGCGTGCCCTCTCCTAACCATACCGACGGCCTCCGAATCCAATGGCGATGTCCGTTTTCCTCTGTCAGTTCATGGAGAGCTAACCCTAACCCTAGGTGGAATTTTCCCCAATGGGATTTTCCCATGTATTTTCCCAAGAAATGTACATAAGTCCGGCTGGAAAGGCGTGCCCTCTCCTAACCATACCGACGGCCTCCGAATCCAATGGAGATGTCGGTTTTGCTCTGCGAGTTCATGGAGAGCTAACCCTAACCCTAGGTGGAATTTTCCCCAATGGGATTTTCCCATGTATTTTCCCAAGAAATGTACATAAGTCCGGCTGGAAAGACGTGCCCTCTACTCACCATACCGACCGCCTCTGAATCCAATGGCGATGTCGGTTTTGCCCTGCGAGTTCATGGAGAGCTAACCCTAACCCTAGGTGGAATTTTCCCCAATGGGATTTTCCCATGTATTTTCCCAGGAAATGTACATAAGTCCGGCTCGAAAGGCGGGCCCTCTCCTAACCATACCGACGGCCTCCGAATCCAATGGCGATGTCCATTTTGCTCTGCGAGTTCATGGAGAGCTAACCCTAACCTTAGGTGGAATTTTCCCCAATGGGATTTTCCCATGTATTTTCCCAGGAAATGTACATAAGTCCGACTCAAAAGGCGTGCCCTCTCCTAACCATACCGACAGCCTCCGAATCCAATGGCGATGTCCGTTTTGCTCTGCGAGTTCATGGAGAGCTAACCCTAACCCTAGGTGGAATATTCCCCAAAGGGATTTTCCCATGTATTTTCCCAGGAAATGTACATAAGTCCGGCTCGAAAGGCGTGCCCTCTCCTAACCATACCGACGGCCTCCGAATCCAATGGCGATGTCTGTTTTCCTCTGTCAGTTCATGGAGAGCTAACCCTAACCCTAGGTGGATTTTTCCCCAATGGGATTTTCCCATGTATTTTCCCAAGAAATGTACATAAGTCCGGCTGGAAAGGCGTCCCCTCTCCTAACCATACCGACGGCCTCCGAATCCAATGGCGATGTCCATTTTGCTCTGCGAGTTCATGGAGAGCTAACCCTAACCCTAGGTGGAATTTTCCCCAATGGGATTTTCCCATGTATTTTCCCAGGAAATGTACATAAGTCCGGCTCGAAAGGCGTGCCCTCTCCTAACCATACCGACGGCCTCCGAATCCAATGGCGATGTCCGTTTTGCTCTGCGAGTTCATGGAGAACTAACCCTAACCCTAGGTGGAATTTTCCCCAATGGGATTTTCCCATGTATTTTATCCAGGAAATGTACATAAGTCCGGCTCGAAAGGCGGGCCCTCTCCTAACCCTACCGACGGCCTCTGAATCCAATGGCGATGTCGGTTTTGCTCTGCGAGTTCATGGAGAGCTAACCCTAACCCTAGGTGGAATTTTCCCAAATGGGATTTTCCCATGTATTTTCCCAGGAAATGTACAGATGCCCGTTTCGAAAAACGTGCCCCCTCCTAACCCTACCGACGGCCTCTGAATCCAATGGAGATGTCGGTTTTGCTCTGCGAGTTCATGGAGAGCTAACCCTAACCCTAGGTGGAATATTCCCCAAAGGGATTTTCCCATGTATTTCCCCAGGAAATGTACATAAGTCCGGCTCGAAAGGCGTGCCCTCTCCTAACCATACCGACGGCCTCCGAATCCAATGGCGGTGTCGGTTTTGCTCTACGAGTTCATGGAGAGCTAACTGTAACCATAGGTGGAATTTTCCCCAATGGGATTTTCTCATGTATTTTCCCAGGAAATGTACATAAGTCCGGCTGGAAAGGCGTGCCCTCTCCTAACCATACCGACGGCCTCCGAATCCAATGGAGATGTCGGTTTTGCTCTGTGAGTTCATGGAGAGCTAACCCTAACCCTAGGTGGAATTTTCCCCAATGGGATTTTCCCATGTATTTTCCCAAGAAATGTACATAAGTCAGGCTCGAAAGGAGTGCCCTTTCCTAACCATACCGACGGCCTCCGAATCCAATGGCGATGTCGGTTTTGCTCTGCGAGTTCATGGAGAGCTAACCCTAACCCTAGGTGGAATTTTCCCCAATGGGATTTTCCCATGTATTTTCCCAAGAAATGTACATAAGTCCGGCTGGAAAGGCGTGCCCTCTCCTAACTATACCGACGGCCTCTGAATCCAACGGCGTTGTCGGTTTTGCTCTGCGAGTTCATGGAGAGCTAACCCTAACCCTAGGTGGAATTTTCCCCAATGGGATTTTCCCATGTATTTTCCCAGGAAATGTACATAAGTCCGGCTGGAAAGGCGTGCCCTCTCCTAACCATACCGACCGCCTCCGAATCCAATGGTAATGTTGGTTTTGCTCTGCGAGTTCATGGAGAGCTAACCCTAACCCTAGGTGGAATTTTCCCCAATGGGATTTCCCCATGTATTTTCCCAGGAAATGTACATATGCCCGTTTCGAAAAACGTGCCTCCTCCTAACCATACCGACGGCCTCCGAATCCAATGGCGGTGTCGGTTTTGCTCTACGATTTCATGGAGAGCTAACTGTAACCATAGGTGGAATTTTCCCCAATGGGATTTTCTCATGTATTTTCCCAGGAAATGTACATAAGTCCGGCTGGAAAGGCGTGCCCTCTCCTAACCATACCGATGGCCTCCGAATCCAATGGCGATGTCCGTTTTGCTCTACGAGTTCACGGAGAGCTAACCCTAACCCTAGGTGGAATTTTCCCCAATGGGATTTTCCCATGTATTTTCCCAAGAAATGTACATAAGTCCGGCTGGAAAGGCGTGCCCTCTCCTAACTATACTGACGGCCTCTGAATCCAATGGCGATGTCGGTTTTGCTCTGTGAGTTCATGGAGAGCTAACCCTAACCCTAGGTGGAATTTTCCCCAATGGGATTTTCCCATGTATTTTCCCAGGAAATGTACATAAGTCCAGCTCGAAAGTCGTGCCCTCTCCTAACCATACCGACGGCCTCCGAATCCAATGGAGATGTCGGTTTTGCTCTGTGAGTTCATGGAGAGCTAACCCTAACCCTAGGTGGAATTTTCCCCAATGGGATTTTCCCATGTATTTTCCCAAGAAATGTACATAAGTCAGGCTCGAAAGGAGTGCCCTTTCCTAACCATAGCGACGGCCTCCGAATCCAATGGCGATGTCGGTTTTGCTCTGCGAGTTCATGGAGAGCTAACCCTAACCCTAGGTGGAATTTTCCCCAATGGGATTTTCCCATGTATTTTCCCAAGAAATGTACATAAGTCAGGCTCGAAAGGAGTGCCCTTTCCTAACCATACCGACGGCCACTGAATCCAATGGCGATGTCCGTTTTGCTCTGTGAGTTCATGGAGAGCTAACCCTAACCCTAGGTGGAATTTTCCCCAATGGGATTTTCCCATGTATTTTCCCAAGAAATGTACATAAGTCAGGGTCGAAAGGAGTGCCCTTTCCTAACCATACCGACGGCCTCCGAATCCAATGGCGATGTCCGTTTTGCTCTGCAAGTTCATGGAGAGCTAACCCTAACCCTAGGTGGAATTTTCCCCAATGGGATTTTCCCATGTATTTTCCCAGGAAATGTACATAAGTCCAGCTCGAAAGGCGTGCCCTCTCCTAACCATACCGACGGCCTCCGAATCCAATGGAGATGTCGGTTTTGCTCTGTGAGTTCATGGAGAGCTAACCCTAACCCTAGGTGGAATTTTCCCCAATGGGATTTTCCCATGTATTTTCCCAGGAAATGTACATAAGTCCGGCTGGAAAGGAGTGCCCTCTCCTAACCATACCGACGGCCTCCGAATCCAATGGCGATGTCGGTTTTGTTCTGTGAGTTCATGGAGAGCTAACCCTAACCCTAGGTGGAATTTTCCCCAATGGGATTTTCCCATGTATTTTCCCAAGAAATGTACATAAGTCCGGCTGGAAAGGCCTGCCCTCTCCTAACCATACCGACGGCCTCCGAATCCAATGGCGATGTCCGTTTTGCTCTGCGAGTTCATGGAGAGCTAACCCTAACCCTAGGTGGAATTTTCCCCAATGGGATTTTCCCATGTATTTTCCCAGGAAATGTACATAAGTCCAGCTCGAAACGCGTGCCCTCTCCTAACCATACCGACGGCCTCCGAATCCAATGGAGATGTCGGTTTTGCTCTGTGAGTTCATGGAGAGCTAACCCTAACCCTAGGTGGAATTTTCCCCAATGGGATTTTCCCATGTATTTTCCCAAGAAATGTACATAAGTCAGGCTCGAAAGGAGTGCCCTTTCCTAACCATACCGACGGCCTCCGAATCCAATGGCGATGTCCGTTTTGCTCTGCGAGTTCATGGAGAGCTAACCCTAACCCTAGGTGGAATTTTCCCCAATGGGATTTTCCCATGTATTTTCCCAGGAAATGTACATAAGTCCAACTCGAAACGCGTGCCCTCTCCTAACCATACCGACGGCCTCCGAATCCAATGGAGATGTCGGTTTTGCTCTGCGAGTTCATGGAGAGCTAACCCTAACCCTAGGTGGAATTTTCCCCAATGGGATTTTCCCATGTATTTTCCCAAGAAATGTACATAAGTCCGGCTGGAAAGGCGTGCCCTCTCCTAACCATACCGACGGCCTCCGAATCCAATGGAGATGTCGGTTTTGCTCTGCGAGTTCATGGAGAGCTAACCCTAACCCTAGGTGGAATTTTCCCCAATGGGATTTTCCCATGTATTTTCCCAAGAAATGTACATAAGTCCGGCTGGAAAGACGTGCCCTCTACTAACCATACCGACCGCCTCTGAATCCAATGGCGATGTCGGTTTTGCCCTGCGACTTCATGGAGAGCTAACCCTAACCCTAGGTGGAATTTTCCCCAATGGGATTTTCCCATGTATTTTCCCAGGAAATGTACATAAGTCCGGCTCGAAAGGCGGGCCCTCTCCTAACCATACCGACGGCCTCCGAATCCAATGGCGATGTCCATTTTGCTCTGCGAGTTCATGGAGAGCTAACCCTAACCCTAGGTGGAATTTTCCCCAATGGGATTTTCCCATGTATTTTCCCAAGAAATGTACATAAGTCCGGCTGGAAAGACGTGCCCTCTACTAACCATACCGACCGCCTCTGAATCCAATGGCGATGTCGGTTTTGCCCTGCGACTTCATGGAGAGCTAACCCTAACCCTAGGTGGAATTTTCCCCAATGGGATTTTCCCATGTATTTTCCCAGGAAATGTACATAAGTCCGGCTCGAAAGGCGGGCCCTCTCCTAACCATACCGACGGCCTCCGAATCCAATGGCGATGTCCATTTTGCTCTGCGAGTTCATGGAGAGCTAACCCTAACCTTAGGTGGAATTTTCCCCAATGGGATTTTCCCATGTATTTTCCCAGGAAATGTACATAAGTCCGACTCGAAAGGCGTGCCCTCTCCTAACCATACCGACGGCCTCCGAATCCAATGGCGATGTCCGTTTTGCTCTGCGAGTTCATGGAGAGCTAACCCTAACCCTAGGTGGAATATTCCCCAATGGGATTTTCCCATGTATTTTCCCAGGAAATGTACATAAGTCTGGCTCGAAAGGAGTGCCCTTTCCTAACCATACCGACGGCCTCCGAATCCAATGGCAATGTCCGTTTTGCTCTGCGAGTTCATGGAGAGCTAACCCTAACCCTAGGTGGAATTTTCCCCAATGGGATTTTCCCATGTATTTTCCCTGGAAATGTACATATGCCCGTTTCGAAAAACGTGCCCCCTCCTAACCATACCGACGGCCTCCGAATCCAATGGCGATGTCGGTTTTGCTCTGCGAGTTCATGGAGAGCTAACCCTAACCCTAGGTGGAATTTTCCCCAATGGGATTTTCCCATGTATTTTCCCAAGAAATGTACATAAGTCCGGCTCGAAAGACGTGCCCTCTCCTAACCATACCGACGGCCTCCGAATCCAATGGCGATGTCCGTTTTCCTCTGCGAGTTCATGGAGAGCTAACCCTAACCCTAGGTGGAATTTTCCCCAATGGGATTTTCCCATGTATTTTCCCAAGAAATGTACATAAGTCAGGCTCGAAAGGAGTGCCCTTTCCTAACCATACCGACGGCCTCCGAATCCAATGGCGATGTCGGTTTTGCTCTGCGAGTTCATGGAGAGCTAACCCTAACCCTAGGTGGAATTTTCCCCAATGGGATTTTCCCATGTATTTTCCCAAGAAATGTACATAAGTCCGGCTGGAAAGGCGTGCCCTCTCCTAACTATACCGACGGCCTCTGAATCCAATGGCGTTGTCGGTTTTGCTCTGCGAGTTCATGGAGACCTAACCCTAACCCTAGGTGGAATTTTCCCCAATGGGATTTTCCCATGTATTTTCCCAGGAAATGTACATAAGTCCGGCTGGAAAGGCGTGCCCTCTCCTAACCATACCGATGGCCTCCGAATCCAATGGTAATGTTGGTTTTGCTCTGCAAGTTCATGGAGAGCTAACCCTAACCCTAGGTGGAATTTTCCCCAATGGGATTTCCCCATGTATTTTCCCAGGAAATGTACATATGCCCGTTTCGAAAAACGTGCCTCCTCCTAACCATACCGACGGCCTCCGAATCCAATGGCGGTGTCGGTTTTGCTCTACGAGTTCATGGAGAGCTAACTGTAACCATAGGTGGAATTTTCCCCAATGGGATTTTCTCATGTATTTTCCCAGGAAATGTACATAAGTCCGGCTGGAAAGGCGTGCCCTCTCCTAACCATACCGATGGCCTCCGAATCCAATGGCGATGTCGGTTTTGCTCTGTGAGTTCATGGAGAGCTAACCCTAACCCTAGGTGGAATTTTCCCCAATGGGATTTTCCCATGTATTTTCCCAGGAAATGTACATAAGTCCGGCTCGAAAGTCGTGCCCTCTCCTAACCATACCGACGGCCTCCGAATCCAATGGAGATGTCGGTTTTGCTCTGTGAGTTCATGGAGAGCTAACCCTAACCCTAGGTGGAATTTTCCCCAATGGGATTTTCCCATGTATTTTCCCAAGAAATGTACATAAGTCAGGCTCGAAAGGAGTGCCCTTTCCTAACCATACCGACGGCCTTCGAATCCAATGGCGATGTCGGTTTTGCTCTGCGAGTTCATGGAGAGCTAACCCTAACCCTAGGTGGAATTTTCCCCAATGGGATTTTCCCATGTATTTTCCCAAGAAATGTACATAAGTCAGGCTCGAAAGGAGTGCCCTTTCCTAACCATACCGACGGCCTCCGAATCCAATGGCGATGTCCGTTTTGCTCTGCGAGTTCATGGAGAGCTAACCCTAACCCTAGGTGGAATTTTCCCCAATGGGATTTTCCCATGTATTTTCCCAAGAAATGTACATAAGTCAGGCTCGAAAGGAGTGCCCTTTCCTAACCATACCGACGGCCACTGAATCCAATGGCGATGTCCGTTTTGCTCTGTGAGTTCATGGAGAGCTAACCCTAACCCTAGGTGGAATTTTCCCCAATGGGATTTTCCCATGTATTTTCCCAAGAAATGTACATAAGTCAGGCTCGAAAGGAGTGCCCATTCCTAACCATACCGACGGCCTCCGAATCCAATGGCGATGTCCGTTTTGCTCTGCGAGTTCATGGAGAGCTAACCCTAACCCTAGGTGGAATTTTCCCCAATGGGATTTTCCCATGTATTTTCCCAGGAAATGTACATAAGTCCAGCTCGAAAGGCGTGCCCTCTCCTAAACAAACCGACGGCCTCCGAATCCAATGGAGATGTCGGTTTTGCTCTGTGAGTTCATGGAGAGCTAACCCTAACCCTAGGTGGAATTTTCCCCAATGGGATTTTCCCATGTATTTTCCCAAGAAATGTACATAAGTCCGGCTGGAAAGGCGTGCCCTCTCCTAACCATACCGACGGCCACTGAATCCAATGGCGATGTCCGTTTTGCTCTGCGAGTTCATGGAGAGCTAACCCTAACCCTAGGTGGAATTTTCCCCAATGGGATTTTCCCATGTATTTTCCCAAAAAATGTACATAAGTCCGGCTGGAAAGGCGTGCCCTCTCCTAACTATACCGACGGCCTCTGAATCCAATGGAGATGTCGGTTTTGCTCTGCGAGTTCATGGAGAGCTAACCCTAACCCTAGGTGGAATTTTCCCCAATGGGATTTTCCCATGTATTTTCCCAGGAAATGTACATAAGTCCGGCTGGAAAGGCGTGCCCTCTCCTAACCATACCGACGGCCTCCGAATCCAATGGAGATGTCAGTTTTGCTCTGTGAGTTCATGGAGAGCTAACCCTAACCCTAGGTGGAATTTTCCCCAATGGGATTTTCCCATGTATTTTCCCAAGAAATGTACATAAGTCAGGCTCGAAAGGAGTGCCCTTTCCTAACCATACCGACGGCCTCCGAATCCAATGGAGATGTCGGTTTTGCTCTGTGAGTTCATGGAGACCTAACCCTAACCCTAGGTGGAATTTTCCCCAATGGGATTTTCCCATGTATTTTCCCAGGAAATGTACATAAGTCCGGCTGGAAAGGCGTGCCCTCTCCTAACCATACCGATGGCCTCCGAATCCAATGGTAATGTTGGTTTTGCTCTGCAAGTTCATGGAGAGCTAACCCTAACCCTAGGTGGAATTTTCCCCAATGGGATTTCCCCATGTATTTTCCCAGGAAATGTACATATGCCCGTTTCGAAAAACGTGCCTCCTCCTAACCATACCGACGGCCTCCGAATCCAATGGCGGTGTCGGTTTTGCTCTACGAGTTCATGGAGAGCTAACTGTAACCATAGGTGGAATTTTCCCCAATGGGATTTTCTCATGTATTTTCCCAGGAAATGTACATAAGTCCGGCTGGAAAGGCGTGCCCTCTCCTAACCATACCGATGGCCTCCGAATCCAATGGCGATGTCCGTTTTCCTCTGCGAGTTCATGGAGAGCTAACCCTAACCCTAGGTGGAATTTTCCCCAATGGGATTTTCCCATGTATTTTCCCAAGAAATGTACATAAGTCCGGCTGGAAAGGCGTGCCCTCTCCTAACTATACTGATGGCCTCTGAATCCAATGGCGATGTCGGTTTTGCTCTGTGAGTTCATGGAGAGCTAACCCTAACCCTAGGTGGAATTTTCCCCAATGGGATTTTCCCATGTATTTTCCCAGGAAATGTACATAAGTCCGGCTCGAAAGTCGTGCCCTCTCCTAACCATACCGACGGCCTCCGAATCCAATGGAGATGTCGGTTTTGCTCTGTGAGTTCATGGAGAGCTAACCCTAACCCTAGGTGGAATTTTCCCCAATGGGATTTTCCCATGTATTTTCCCAAGAAATGTACATAAGTCAGGCTCGAAAGGAGTGCCCTTTCCTAACCATACCGACGGCCTTCGAATCCAATGGCGATGTCGGTTTTGCTCTGCGAGTTCATGGAGAGCTAACCCTAACCCTAGGTGGAATTTTCCCCAATGGGATTTTCCCATGTATTTTCCCAAGAAATGTACATAAGTCAGGCTCGAAAGGAGTGCCCTTTCCTAACCATACCGACGGCCTCCGAATCCAATGGCGATGTCCGTTTTGCTCTGCGAGTTCATGGAGAGCTAACCCTAACCCTAGGTGGAATTTTCCCCAATGGGATTTTCCCATGTATTTTCCCAAGAAATGTACATAAGTCAGGCTCGAAAGGAGTGCCCTTTCCTAACCATACCGACGGCCACTGAATCCAATGGCGATGTCCGTTTTGCTCTGTGAGTTCATGGAGAGCTAACCCTAACCCTAGGTGGAATTTTCCCCAATGGGATTTTCCCATGTATTTTCCCAAGAAATGTACATAAGTCAGGCTCGAAAGGAGTGCCCATTCCTAACCATACCGACGGCCTCCGAATCCAATGGCGATGTCCGTTTTGCTCTGCGAGTTCATGGAGAGCTAACCCTAACCCTAGGTGGAATTTTCCCCAATGGGATTTTCCCATGTATTTTCCCAGGAAATGTACATAAGTCCAGCTCGAAAGGCGTGCCCTCTCCTAAACATACCGACGGCCTCCGAATCCAATGGAGATGTCGGTTTTGCTCTGTGAGTTCATGGAGAGCTAACCCTAACCCTAGGTGGAATTTTCCCCAATGGGATTTTCCCATGTATTTTCCCAAGAAATGTACATAAGTCCGGCTGGAAAGGCGTGCCCTCTCCTAACCATACCGACGGCCACTGAATCCAATGGCGATGTCCGTTTTGCTCTGCGAGTTCATGGAGAGCTAACCCTAACCCTAGGTGGAATTTTCCCCAATGGGATTTTCCCATGTATTTTCCCAAAAAATGTACATAAGTCCGGCTGGAAAGGCGTGCCCTCTCCTAACTATACCGACGGCCTCTGAATCCAATGGAGATGTCGGTTTTGCTCTGCGAGTTCATGGAGAGCTAACCCTAACCCTAGGTGGAATTTTCCCCAATGGGATTTTCCCATGTATTTTCCCAGGAAATGTACATAAGTCCGGCTGGAAAGGCGTGCCCTCTCCTAACCATACCGACGGCCCCCGAATCCAATGGAGATGTCAGTTTTGCTCTGTGAGTTCATGGAGAGCTAACCCTAACCCTAGGTGGAATTTTCCCCAATGGGATTTTCCCATGTATTTTCCCAAGAAATGTACATAAGTCAGGCTCGAAAGGAGTGCCCTTTCCTAACCATACCGACGGCCTCCGAATCCAATGGAGATGTCGGTTTTGCTCTGTGAGTTCATGGAGAGCTAACCCTAACCCTAGGTGGAATTTTCCCCAATGGGATTTTCCCATGTATTTTCCCAAGAAATGTACATAAGTCAGGCTCAAAAGGAGTGCCCTTTCCTAACCATACCGACGGCCTCCGAATCCAATGGAGATGTCGGTTTTGCTCTGTGAGTTCATGGAGAGCTAACCCTAACCCTAGGTGGAATTTTCCCCAATGGGATTTTCCCATGTATTTTCCCAAGAAATGTACATAAGTCAGGCTCGAAAGGAGTGCCCTTTCCTAACCATACCGACGGCCTCCGAATCCAATGGCGATGTCGGTTTTGCTCTGCGAGTTCATGGAGAGCTAACCCTAACCCTAGGTGGAATTTTCCCCAATGGGATTTTCCCATGTATTTTCCCAAGAAATGTACATAAGTCCGGCTGGAAAGGCGTGCCCTCTCCTAACTATACCGACGGCCTCTGAATCCAATGGCGTTGTCGGTTTTGCTCTGCGAGTTCATGGAGAGCTAACCCTAACCCTAGGTGGAATTTTCCCCAATGGGATTTTCCCATGTATTTTCCCAGGAAATGTACATAAGTCCGGCTGGAAAGGCGTGCCCTCTCCTAACCATACCGACGGCCTCCGAATCCAATGGTAATGTTGGTTTTGCTCTGCGAGTTCATGGAGAGCTAACCCTAACCCTAGGTGGAATTTTCCCCAATGGGATTTCCCCATGTATTTTCCCAGGAAATGTACATATGCCCGTTTCGAAAAACGTGCCTCCTCCTAACCATACCGACGGCCTCCGAATCCAATGGCGGTGTCGGTTTTGCTCTACGAGTTCATGGAGAGCTAACTGTAACCATAGGTGGAATTTTCCCCAATGGGATTTTCTCATGTATTTTCCCAGGAAATGTACATAAGTCCGGCTGGAAAGGCGTGCCCTCTCCTAACCATACCGATGGCCTCCGAATCCAATGGCGATGTCCGTTTTGCTCTACGAGTTCATGGAGAGCTAACCCTAACCCTAGGTGGAATTTTCCCCAATGGGATTTTCCCATGTATTTTCCCAAGAAATGTACATAAGTCCGGCTGGAAAGGCGTGCCCTCTCCTAACTATACTGACGGCCTCTGAATCCAATGGCGATGTCGGTTTTGCTCTGTGAGTTCATGGAGAGCTAACCCTAACCCTAGGTGGAATTTTCCCCAATGGGATTTTCCCATGTATTTTCCCAGGAAATGTACATAAGTCCGGCTCGAAAGTCGTGCCCTCTCCTAACCATACCGACGGCCTCCGAATCCAATGGAGATGTCGGTTTTGCTCTGTGAGTTCATGGAGAGCTAACCCTAACCCTAGGTGGAATTTTCCCCAATGGGATTTTCCCATGTATTTTCCCAAGAAATGTACATAAGTCAGGCTCGAAAGGAGTGCCCTTTCCTAACCATACCGACGGCCTCCGAATCCAATGGCGATGTCGGTTTTGCTCTGCAAGTTCATGGAGAGCTAACCCTCACCCTAGGTGGAATTTTCCCCAATGGGATTTTCCCATGTATTTCCCCAAGAAATGTACATAAGTCAGGCTCGAAAGGAGTGCCCTTTCCTAACCATACCGACGGCCACTGAATCCAATGGCGATGTCCGTTTTGCTCTGTGAGTTCATGGAGAGCTAACCCTAACCCTAGGTGGAATTTTCCCCAATGGGATTTTCCCATGTATTTTCCCAAGAAATGTACATAAGTCAGGCTCGAAAGGAGTGCCCTTTCCTAACCATACCGACCGCCTCCGAATCCAATGGCGATGTCCGTTTTGCTCTGCGAGTTCATGGAGAGCTAACCCTAACCCTAGGTGGAATTTTCCCCAATGGGATTTTCCCATGTATTTTCCCAAGAAATGTACATAAGTCAGGCTCGAAAGGAGTGCCCTTTCCTAACCATACCGACGGCCTCCGAATCCAATGGCGATGTCCGTTTTGCTCTGCGAGTTCATGGAGAGCTAACCCTAACCCTAGGTGGAATTTTCCCCAATGGGATTTTCCCATGTATTTTCCCAGGAAATGTACATAAGTCCAGCTCGAAAGGCGTGCCCTCTCCTAACCATACCGACGGCCTCCGAATCCAATGGAGATGTCGGTTTTGCTCTGTGAGTTCATGGAGAGCTAACCCTAACCCTAGGTGGAATTTTCCCCAATGGGATTTTCCCATGTATTTTCCCAAGAAATGTACATAAGTCCGGCTGGAAAGGCGTGCCCTCTCCTAACCATACCGACGGCCACTGAATCCAATGGCGATGTCCGTTTTGCTCTGCGAGTTCATGGAGAGCTAACCCTAACCCTAGGTGGAATTTTCCCCAATGGGATTTTCCCATGTATTTTCCCAAAAAATGTACATAAGTCCGGCTGGAAAGGCGTGCCCTCTCCTAACTATACCGACGGCCTCTGAATCCAATGGAGTTGTCGGTTTTGCTCTGCGAGTTCATGGAGAGCTAACCCTAACCCTAGGTGGAATTTTCCCCAATGGGATTTTCCCATGTATTTTCCCAAGAAATGTACATAAGTCAGGCTCGAAAGGAGTGCCCTTTCCTAACCATACCGACGGCCTCCGAATCCAATGGCGATGTCGGTTTTGCTCTGTGAGTTCATGGAGAGCTAACCCTAACCCTAGGTGGAATTTTCCCCAATGGGATTTTCCCATGTATTTTCCCAAGAAATGTACATAAGTCAGGCTCGAAAGGAGTGCCCTTTCCTAACCATACCGACGGCCTCCGAATCCAATGGAGATGTCGGTTTTGCTCTGTGAGTTCATGGAGAGCTAACTCTAACCCTAGGTGGAATTTTCCCCAATGGGATTTTCCCATGTATTTTCCCAAGAAATGTACATAAGTCAGGCTCGAAAGGAGTGCCCTTTCCTAACCATACCGACGGCCTCCGAATCCAATGGCGATGTCGGTTTTGTTCTGCGAGTTCATGGAGAGCTAACCCTAACCCTAGGTGGAATTTTCCCCAATGGGATTTTCCCATGTATTTTCCCAAGAAATGTACATAAGTCCGGCTGGAAAGGCGTGCCCTCTCCTAACCATACCGACGGCCTCCGAATCCAATGGCGATGTCCGTTTTGCTCTGCGAGTTCATGGAGAGCTAACCCTAACCCTAGGTGGAATTTTCCCCAATGGGATTTTCCCATGTATTTTCCCAGGAAATGTACATAAGTCCAGCTCGAAACGCGTGCCCTCTCCTAACCATACCGACGGCCTCCGAATCCAATGGAGATGTCGGTTTTGCTCTGCGAGTTCATGGAGAGCTAACCCTAACCCTAGGTGGAATTTTCCCCAATGGGATTTTCCCATGTATTTTCCCAAGAAATGTACATAAGTCCGGCTGGAAAGACGTGCCCTCTACTAACCATACCGACCGCCTCTGAATCCAATGGAGATGTCGGTTTTGCTCTGTGAGTTCATAGAGAGCTAACCCTAACCCTAGGTGGAATTTTCCCCAATGGGATTTTCCCATGTATTTTCCCAAGAAATGTACATAAGTCCGGCTGGAAAGGCGTGCCCTCTCCTAACCATACCGACGGCCTCCGAATCCAATGGAGATGTCGGTTTTGCTCTGCGAGTTCATGGAGAGCTAACCCTAACCCTAGGTGGAATTTTCCCCAATGGGATTTTCCCATGTATTTTCCCAAGAAATGTACATAAGTCCGGCTGGAAAGGCGGGCCCTCTCCTAACCATACCGACGGCCTCCGAATCCAATGGCGATGTCGGTTTTGCCCTGCGAGTTCATGGAGAGCTAACCCTAACCCTAGGTGGAATTTTCCCCAATGGGATTTTCCCATGTATTTTCCCAGGAAATGTACATAAGTCCGGCTCGAAAGGCGGGCCCTCTCCTAACCATACCGACGGCCTCCGAATCCAATGGCGATGTCCGTTTTGCTCTGCGAGTTCATGGAGAGCTAACCCTAACCCTAGGTGGAATATTCCCCAATGGGATTTTCCCATGTATTTTCCCAGGAAATGTACATAAGTCCGGCTCGAAAGGCGTGCCCTCTCCTAACCATACCGACGGCCTCCGAATCCAATGGCGATGTCCGTTTTCCTCTGTCAGTTCATGGAGAGCTAACCCTAACCCTAGGTGGAATTTTCCCCAATGGGATTTTCCAATGTATTTTCCCAAGAAATGTACATAAGTCCGGCTGGAAAGGCGTGCCCTCTCCTAACCATACCGACGGCCTCCGAATCCAATGGAGATGTCGGTTTTGCTCTGCGAGTTCATGGAGAGCTAACCCTAACCCTAGGTGGAATTTTCCCCAATGGGATTTTCCCATGTATTTTCCCAAGAAATGTACATAAGTCCGGCTGGAAAGACGTGCCCTCTACTCACCATACCGACCGCCTCTGAATCCAATGGCGATGTCGGTTTTGCCCTGCGAGTTCATGGAGAGCTAACCCTAACCCTAGGTGGAATTTTCCCCAATGGGATTTTCCCATGTATTTTCCCAGGAAATGTACATAAGTCCGGCTCGAAAGGCGGGCCCTCTCCTAACCATACCGACGGCCTCCGAATCCAATGGCGATGTCCATTTTGCTCTGCGAGTTCATGGAGAGCTAACCCTAACCTTAGGTGGAATTTTCCCCAATGGGATTTTCCCATGTATTTTCCCAGGAAATGTACATAAGTCCGACTCAAAAGGCGTGCCCTCTCCTAACCATACCGACAGCCTCCGAATCCAATGGCGATGTCCGTTTTGCTCTGCGAGTTCATGGAGAGCTAACCCTAACCCTAGGTGGAATATTCCCCAAAGGGATTTTCCCATGTATTTTCCCAGGAAATGTACATAAGTCCGGCTCGAAAGGCGTGCCCTCTCCTAACCATACCGACGGCCTCCGAATCCAATGGCGATGTCTGTTTTCCTCTGTCAGTTCATGGAGAGCTAACCCTAACCCTAGGTGGATTTTTCCCCAATGGGATTTTCCCATGTATTTTCCCAAGAAATGTACATAAGTCCGGCTGGAAAGGCGTCCCCTCTCCTAACCATACCGACGGCCTCCGAATCCAATGGCGATGTCCATTTTGCTCTGCGAGTTCATGGAGAGCTAACCCTAACCCTAGGTGGAATTTTCCCCAATGGGATTTTCCCATGTATTTCCCCAGGAAATGTACATAAGTCCGGCTCGAAAGGCGTGCCCTCTCCTAACCATACCGACGGCCTCCGAATCCAATGGCGATGTCCGTTTTCCTCTGTGAGTTCATGGAGAGCTAACCCTAACCCTAGGTGGAATTTTCCCCAATGGGATTTTCCCATGTATTTTCCCAAGAAATGTACATAAGTCCGGCTGGAAAGGCGTGCCCTCTCCTAACCATACCGACGGCCTCTGAATCCAATGGCGATGTCGGTTTTGCTCTGCGAGTTCATGGAGAGCTAACCCTAACCCTAGGTGGAATTTTCCCCAATGGGATTTTCCCATGTATTTTCCCAAGAAATGTACATAAGTCCGGCTGGAAAGACGTGCCCTCTACTAACCATACAGACCGCCTCTGAATCCAATGGCGATGTCGGTTTTGCTCTGCGAGTTCATGGAGAGCTAACCCTAACCCTAGGTGGAATTTTCCCCAATGGGATTTTCCCATGTTTTTTCCCAGGAAATGTACATAAGTCCGGCTCGAAAGGCGGGCCCTCTCCTAACCATACCGACGCCCTCCGAATCCAATGGCGATGTCCGTTTTGCTCTGCGAGTTCATGGAGAGCTAACCCTAACCCTAGGTGGAATATTCCCCAATGGGATTTTCCCATGTATTTTCCCAGGAAATGTACATAAGTCCGGCTCGAAAGGCGGGCCCTCTCCTAACCATACCGACGGCCTCCGAATCCAATGGCGATGTCCGTTTTGCTCTGCGAGTTCATGGAGAGCTAACCCTAACCCTAGGTGGAATTTTCCCCAATGGGATTTTCCCATGTATTTTCCCAGGAAGTGTACATAAGTCCGGCTGGAAAGGCGTGCCCTCTCCTCACCATACCGACGGCCTCTGAATCCAATGGCGATGTCGGTTTTGCTCTGCGAGTTCATGGAGAGCTAACCCTAACCCTAGGTGGAATTTTCCCCAATGGGATTTTCCCATGTATTTTCCCAGGAAATGTACATAAGTCCGGCTCGAAAGGCGGGCCCTCTCCTAACCATACCGACGGCCTCCGAATCCAATGGCGATGTCCGTTTTGCTCTGCGAGTTCATGGAGAGCTAACCCTAACCTTAGGTGGAATTTTCCCCAATGGGATTTTCCCATGTATTTTCCCAGGAAATGTACATAAGTCCGGCTGGAAAGGCGTGCCCTCTCCTAACCATACCGACGGCCTCTGAATCCAATGGCGATGTCGGTTTTGCTCTGCGAGTTCATGGAGAGCTAACCCTAACCCTAGGTGGAATTTTCCCCAATGGGATTTTCCCATGTATTTTCCCAAGAAATGTACATAAGTCCGGCTGGAAAGGCGTGCCCTCTCCTAACCATACCGACGGCCTCCGAATCCAATGGCGATGTCCGTTTTGCTCTGCGAGTTCATGGAGAGCTAACCCTAACCCTAGGTGGAATTTTCCCCAATGGGATTTTCCCATGTATTTTCCCAAGAAATGTACATAAGTCCGGCTGGAAAGGCGGGCCCTCTCCTAACCATACCGACGGCCTCCGAATCCAATGGCGATGTCCGTTTTGCTCTGCGAGTTCATGGAGAGCTAACCCTAACCCTAGGTGGAATTTTCCCCAATGGGATTTTCCCATGTATTTTCCCAAGAAATGTACATAAGTCCGGCTGGAAAGGCGTGCCCTCTCCTAACCATACCGACGGCCGCTGAATCCAATGGCGATGTCGGTTTTGCTCTGCGAGTTCATGGAGAGCTAACCCTAACCCTAGGTGGAATTTTCCCCAATGGGATTTTCCCATGTATTTTCCCAAGAAATGTACATAAGTCCGGCTGGAAAGGCGTGCCCTCTCCTAACCATACCGACGGCCTCTGAATCCAATGGCGATGTCGGTTTTGCTCTGCGAGTTCATGGAGAGCTAACCCTAACCCTAGGTGGAATTTTCCCCAATGGGATTTTCCCATGTATTTTCCCAAGAAATGTACATAAGTCCGGCTGGAAAGACGTGCCCTCTACTAACCATACCGACCGCCTCTGAATCCAATGGCGATGTCGGTTTTGCTCTGCGAGTTCATGGAGAGCTAACCCTAACCCTAGGTGGAATTTTCCCCAATGGGATTTTCCCATGTATTTTCCCAGGAAATGTACATAAGTCCGGCTCGAAAGTCGTGCCCTCTCCTAACCATACCAACGGCCTCCGAATCCAATGGCGATGTCCGTTTTGCTCTGCGAGTTCATGGAGAGCTAACCCTAACCCTAGGTGGAATTTTCCCCAATGGGATTTTCCCATGTATTTTCCCAAGAAATGTACATAAGTCCGGCTGGAAAGGCGTGCCCTCTCCTAACCATACCGACGGCCTCTGAATCCAATGGCGATGTCGGTTTTGCTCTGCGAGTTCATGGAGAGCTAACCCTAACCCTAGGTGGAATTTTCCCCAATGGGATTTTCCCATGTATTTTCCCAAGAAATGTACATAAGTCCGGCTCGAAAGACGTGCCCTCTCCTAACCATACCGACGGCCTCCGAATCCAATGGCAATGTCCGTTTGGCTCTGCGAGTTCATGGAGAGCTAACCCTAACCCTAGGTGGAATTTTCCCCAATGGGATTTCCCCATGTTTTTTCCCAGGAAATGTACATAAGTCCGGCTCGAAATGCGTGCCCTCTCCTAACCATACCGATGGCCTCCGAATCCAATGGCGATGTCGGTTTTGCTCTGTGAGTTCATGGAGAGCTAACCCTAACCCTAGGTGGAATTTTCCCCAATGGGATTTTCCCATGTATTTTCCCAAGAAATGTACATAAGTCAGGCTCGAAAGGAGTGCCCTTTCCTAACCATACCGACGGCCTCCGAATCCAATGGCGATGTCCGTTTTGCTCTGCGAGTTCATGGAGAGCTAACCCTAACCCTAGGTGGAATTTTCCCCAATGGGATTTTCCCATGTATTTTCCCAAGAAATGTACATAAGTCAGGCTCGAAAGGAGTGCCCTTTCCTAACCAAACCGACGGCCTCCGAATCCAATGGCGATGTCCGTTTTGCTCTGCGAGTTCATGGAGAGCTAACCCTAACCCTAGGTGGAATTTTCCCCAATGGGATTTTCCCATGTATTTTCCCAGGAAATGTACATAAGTCCAGCTCGAAAGGCGTGCCCTCTCCTAACCATACCGACGGCCTCCGAATCCAATGGAGATGTCGGTTTTGCTCTGTGAGTTCATGGAGAGCTAACCCTAACCCTAGGTGGAATTTTCCCCAATGGGATTTTCCCATGTATTTTCCCAAGAAATGTACATAAGTCCGGCTGGAAAGGCGTGCCCTCTCCTAACCATACCGACGGCCACTGAATCCAATGGCGATGTCCGTTTTGCTCTGCGAGTTCATGGAGAGCTAACCCTAACCCTAGGTGGAATTTTCCCCAATGGGATTTTCCCATGTATTTTCCCCAAAAATGTACATAAGTCCGGCTGGAAAGGCGTGCCCTCTCCTAACTATACCGACGGCCTCTGAATCCAATGGATTTGTCGGTTTTGCTCTGCGAGTTCATGGAGAGCTAACCCTAACCCTAGATGGAATTTTCCCCAATGGGATTTTCCCATGTATTTTCCCAGGAAATGTACATAAGTCCGGCTGGAAAGGCGTGCCCTCTCCTAACCATACCGACGGCCTCCGAATCCAATGGCGGTGTCGGTTTTGCTCTGTGAGTTCATGGAGAGCTAACCCTAACCCTAGGTGGAATTTTCCCCAATGGGATTTTCCCATGTATTTTCCCAAGAAATGTACATAAGTCAGGCTCGAAAGGAGTGCCCTTTCCTAACCATACCGACGGCCTCCGAATCCAATGGCGATGTCGGTTTTGCTCTGTGAGTTCATGGAGAGCTAATCCTAACCCTAGGTGGAATTTTCCCCAATGGGATTTTCCCATGTATTTTCCCAAGAAATGTACATAAGTCAGGCTCGAAAGGAGTGCCCTTTCCTAACCATACCGACGGCCTCCGAATCCAATGGAGATGTCGGTTTTGCTCTGTGAGTTCATGGAGAGCTAACCCTAACCCTAGGTGGAATTTTCCCCAATGGGATTTTCCCATGTATTTTCCCAAGAAATGTACATAAGTCAGGCTCGAAAGGAGTGCCCTTTCCTAACCATACCGACGGCCTCCGAATCCAATGGCGATGTCAGTTTTGTTCTGCGAGTTCATGGAGAGCTAACCCTAACCCTAGGTGGAATTTTCCCCAATGGGATTTTCCCATGTATTTTCCCAAGAAATGTACATAAGTCCGGCTGGAAAGACGTGCCCTCTCCTAACCATACCGACGCCCTCCGAATCCAATGGCGATGTCCGTTTTGCTCTGCGAGTTCATGGAGAGCTAACCCTAACCCTAGGTGGAATATTCCCCAATGGGATTTTCCCATGTATTTTCCCAGGAAATGTACATAAGTCCGGCTCGAAAGGCGGGCCCTCTCCTAACCATACCGACGGCCTCCGAATCCAATGGCGATGTCCGTTTTGCTCTGCGAGTTCATGGAGAGCTAACCCTAACCCTAGGTGGAATTTTCCCCAATGGGATTTTCCCATGTATTTTCCCAGGAAGTGTACATAAGTCCGGCTGGAAAGGCGTGCCCTCTCCTAACCATACCGACGGCCTCTGAATCCAATGGCGATGTCGGTTTTGCTCTGCGAGTTCATGGAGAGCTAACCCTAACCCTAGGTGGAATTTTCCCCAATGGGATTTTCCCATGTATTTTCCCAGGAAATGTACATAAGTCCGGCTCGAAAGGCGGGCCCTCTCCTAACCATACCGACGGCCTCCGAATCCAATGGCGATGTCCGTTTTGCTCTGCGAGTTCATGGAGAGCTAACCCTAACCTTAGGTGGAATTTTCCCCAATGGGATTTTCCCATGTATTTTCCCAGGAAATGTACATAAGTCCGGCTGGAAAGGCGTGCCCTCTCCTAACCATACCGACGGCCTCTGAATCCAATGGCGATGTCGGTTTTGCTCTGCGAGTTCATGGAGAGCTAACCCTAACCCTAGGTGGAATTTTCCCCAATGGGATTTTCCCATGTATTTTCCCAAGAAATGTACATAAGTCCGGCTGGAAAGGCGTGCCCTCTCCTAACCATACCGACGGCCTCTGAATCCAATGGCGATGTCGGTTTTGCTCTGCGAGTTCATGGAGAGCTAACCCTAACCCTAGGTGGAATTTTCCCCAATGGGATTTTCCCATGTATTTTCCCAAGAAATGTACATAAGTCCGGCTGGAAAGACGTGCCCTCTACTAACCATACCGACCGCCTCTGAATCCAATGGCGATGTCGGTTTTGCTCTGCGAGTTCATGGAGAGCTAACCCTAACCCTAGGTGGAATTTTCCCCAATGGGATTTTCCCATGTATTTTCCCAGGAAATGTACATAAGTCCGGCTCGAAAGTCGTGCCCTCTCCTAACCATACCAACGGCCTCCGAATCCAATGGCGATGTCCGTTTTGCTCTGCGAGTTCATGGAGAGCTAACCCTAACCCTAGGTGGAATTTTCCCCAATGGGATTTTCCCATGTATTTTCCCAAGAAATGTACATAAGTCCGGCTGGAAAGGCGTGCCCTCTCCTAACCATACCGACGGCCTCTGAATCCAATGGCGATGTCCGTTTTGCTCTGCGAGTTCATGGAGAGCTAACCCTAACCCTAGGTGGAATTTTCCCCAATGGGATTTTCCCATGTATTTTCCCAAGAAATGTACATAAGTCCGGCTCGAAAGACGTGCCCTCTCCTAACCATACCGACGGCCTCCGAATCCAATGGCAATGTCCGTTTGGCTCTGCGAGTTCATGGAGAGCTAACCCTAACCCTAGGTGGAATTTTCCCCAATGGGATTTCCCCATGTTTTTTCCCAGGAAATGTACATAAGTCCGGCTCGAAATGCGTGCCCTCTCCTAACCATACCGATGGCCTCCGAATCCAATGGCGATGTCGGTTTTGCTCTGTGAGTTCATGGAGAGCTAACCCTAACCCTAGGTGGAATTTTCCCCAATGGGATTTTCCCATGTATTTTCCCAAGAAATGTACATAAGTCAGGCTCGAAAGGAGTGCCCTTTCCTAACCATACCGACGGCCTCCGAATCCAATGGCGATGTCCGTTTTGCTCTGCGAGTTCATGGAGAGCTAACCCTAACCCTAGGTGGAATTTTCCCCAATGGGATTTTCCCATGTATTTTCCCAAGAAATGTACATAAGTCAGGCTCGAAAGGAGTGCCCTTTCCTAACCAAACCGACGGCCTCCGAATCCAATGGCGATGTCCGTTTTGCTCTGCGAGTTCATGGAGAGCTAACCCTAACCCTAGGTGGAATTTTCCCCAATGGGATTTTCCCATGTATTTTCCCAGGAAATGTACATAAGTCCAGCTCGAAAGGCGTGCCCTCTCCTAACCATACCGACGGCCTCTGAATCCAATGGCGATGTCGGTTTTGCTCTGCGAGTTCATGGAGAGCTAACCCTAACCCTAGGTGGAATTTTCCCCAATGGGATTTTCCCATGTATTTTCCCAGGAAATGTACATAAGTCCGGCTCGAAAGGCGGGCCCTCTCCTAACCATACCGACGGCCTCCGAATCCAATGGCGATGTCCGTTTTGCTCTGCGAGTTCATGGAGAGCTAACCCTAACCTTAGGTGGAATTTTCCCCAATGGGATTTTCCCATGTATTTTCCCAGGAAATGTACATAAGTCCGGCTGGAAAGGCGTGCCCTCTCCTAACCATACCGACGGCCTCTGAATCCAATGGCGATGTCGGTTTTGCTCTGCGAGTTCATGGAGAGCTAACTCTAACCCTAGGTGGAATTTTCCCCAATGGGATTTTCCCATGTATTTTCCCAAGAAATGTACATAAGTCCGGCTGGAAAGGCGTGCCCTCTCCTAACCATACCGACGGCCTCCGAATCCAATGGCGATGTCCGTTTTGCTCTGCGAGTTCATGGAGAGCTAACCCTAACCCTAGGTGGAATTTTCCCCAATGGGATTTTCCCATGTATTTTCCCAAGAAATGTACATAAGTCCGGCTGGAAAGGCGGGCCCTCTCCTAACCATACCGACGGCCTCCGAATCCAATGGCGATGCCCGTTTTGCTCTGCGAGTTCATGGAGAGCTAACCCTAACCCTAGGTGGAATTTTCCCCAATGGGATTTTCCCATGTATTTTCCCAAGAAATGTACATAAGTCCGGCTGGAAAGGCGTGCCCTCTCCTAACCATACCGACGGCCTCTGAATCCAATGGCGATGTCGGTTTTGCTCTGCGAGTTCATGGAGAGCTAACCCTAACCCTAGGTGGAATTTTCCCCAATGGGATTTTCCCATGTATTTTCCCAAGAAATGTACATAAGTCCGGCTGGAAAGGCGTGCCCTCTCCTAACCATACCGACGGCCTCTGAATCCAATGGCGATGTCGGTTTTGCTCTGCGAGTTCATGGAGAGCTAACCCTAACCCTAGGTGGAATTTTCCCCAATGGGATTTTCCCATGTATTTTCCCAAGAAATGTACATAAGTCCGGCTGGAAAGACGTGCCCTCTACTAACCATACCGACCGCCTCTGAATCCAATGGCGATGTCGGTTTTGCTCTGCGAGTTCATGGAGAGCTAACCCTAACCCTAGGTGGAATTTTCCCCAATGGGATTTTCCCATGTATTTTCCCAGGAAATGTACATAAGTCCGGCTCGAAAGTCGTGCCCTCTCCTAACCATACCAACGGCCTCCGAATCCAATGGCGATGTCCGTTTTGCTCTGCGAGTTCATGGAGAGCTAACCCTAACCCTAGGTGGAATTTTCCCCAATGGGATTTTCCCATGTATTTTCCCAAGAAATGTACATAAGTCCGGCTGGAAAGGCGTGCCCTCTCCTAACCATACCGACGGCCTCTGAATCCAATGGCGATGTCCGTTTTGCTCTGCGAGTTCATGGAGAGCTAACCCTAACCCTAGGTGGAATTTTCCCCAATGGGATTTTCCCATGTATTTTCCCAAGAAATGTACATAAGTCCGGCTCGAAAGACGTGCCCTCTCCTAACCATACCGACGGCCTCCGAATCCAATGGCAATGTCCGTTTGGCTCTGCGAGTTCATGGAGAGCTAACCCTAACCCTAGGTGGAATTTTCCCCAATGGGATTTCCCCATGTTTTTTCCCAGGAAATGTACATAAGTCCGGCTCGAAATGCGTGCCCTCTCCTAACCATACCGACGGCCTCTGAATCCAATGGCGATGTCCGTTTTGCTCTGCGAGTTCATGGAGAGCTAACCCTAACCCTAGGTGGAATTTTCCCCAATGGGATTTTCCCATGTATTTTCCCAAGAAATGTACATAAGTCAGGCTCGAAAGGAGTGCCCTTTCCTAACCATACCGACGGCCTCCGAATCCAATGGCGATGTCCGTTTTGCTCTGCGAGTTCATGGAGAGCTAACCCTAACCCTAGGTGGAATTTTCCCCAATGGGATTTTCCCATGTATTTTCCCAAGAAATGTACATAAGTCAGGCTCGAAAGGAGTGCCCTTTCCTAACCAAACCGACGGCCTCCGAATCCAATGGCGATGTCCGTTTTGCTCTGCGAGTTCATGGAGAGCTAACCCTAACCCTAGGTGGAATTTTCCCCAATGGGATTTTCCCATGTATTTTCCCAGGAAATGTACATAAGTCCAGCTCGAAAGGCGTGCCCTCTCCTAACCATACCGACGGCCTCCGAATCCAATGGAGATGTCGGTTTTGCTCTGTGAGTTCATGGAGAGCTAACCCTAACCCTAGGTGGAATTTTCCCCAATGGGATTTTCCCATGTATTTTCCCAAGAAATGTACATAAGTCCGGCTGGAAAGGCGTGCCCTCTCCTAACCATACCGACGGCCACTGAATCCAATGGCGATGTCCGTTTTGCTCTGCGAGTTCATGGAGAGCTAACCCTAACCCTAGGTGGAATTTTCCCCAATGGGATTTTCCCATGTATTTTCCCCAAAAATGTACATAAGTCCGGCTGGAAAGGCGTGCCCTCTCCTAACTATACCGACGGCCTCTGAATCCAATGGATTTGTCGGTTTTGCTCTGCGAGTTCATGGAGAGCTAACCCTAACCCTAGATGGAATTTTCCCCAATGGGATTTTCCCATGTATTTTCCCAGGAAATGTACATAAGTCCGGCTGGAAAGGCGTGCCCTCTCCTAACCATACCGACGGCCTCCGAATCCAATGGCGGTGTCGGTTTTGCTCTGTGAGTTCATGGAGAGCTAACCCTAACCCTAGGTGGAATTTTCCCCAATGGGATTTTCCCATGTATTTTCCCAAGAAATGTACATAAGTCAGGCTCGAAAGGAGTGCCCTTTCCTAACCATACCGACGGCCTCCGAATCCAATGGCGATGTCGGTTTTGCTCTGTGAGTTCATGGAGAGCTAATCCTAACCCTAGGTGGAATTTTCCCCAATGGGATTTTCCCATGTATTTTCCCAAGAAATGTACATAAGTCAGGCTCGAAAGGAGTGCCCTTTCCTAACCATACCGACGGCCTCCGAATCCAATGGAGATGTCGGTTTTGCTCTGTGAGTTCATGGAGAGCTAACCCTAACCCTAGGTGGAATTTTCCCCAATGGGATTTTCCCATGTATTTTCCCAAGAAATGTACATAAGTCAGGCTCGAAAGGAGTGCCCTTTCCTAACCATACCGACGGCCTCCGAATCCAATGGCGATGTCGGTTTTGTTCTGTGAGTTCATGGAGAGCTAACCCTAACCCTAGGTGGAATTTTCCCCAATGGGATTTTCCCATGTATTTTCCCAAGAAATGTACATAAGTCCGGCTGGAAAGGCGTGCCCTCTCCTAACCATACCGACGGCCTCCGAATCCAATGGCGATGTCCGTTTTGCTCTGCGAGTTCATGGAGAGCTAACCCTAACCCTAGGTGGAATTTTCCCCAATGGGATTTTCCCCTGTATTTTCCCAGGAAATGTACATAAGTCCAGCTCGAAACGCGTGCCCCCTCCTAACCATACCGACGGCCTCCGAATCCAATGGAGATGTCGGTTTTGCTCTGTGAGTTCATGGAGAGCTAACCCTAACCCTAGGTGGAATTTTCCCCAATGGGATTTTCCCATGTATTTTCCCAAGAAATGTACATACGTCAGGCTCGAAAGGAGTGCCCTTTCCTAACCATACCGACGGCCTCCGAATCCAATGGCGATGTCCGTTTTGCTCTGCGAGTTCATGGAGAGCTAACCCTAACCCTAGGTGGAATTTTCCCCAATGGGATTTTCCCATGTATTTTCCCAGGAAATGTACATAAGTCCAGCTCGAAACGCGTGCCCTCTCCTAACCATACCGACGGCCTCCGAATCCAATGGAGATGTCGGTTTTGCTCTGCGAGTTCATGGAGAGCTAACCCTAACCCTAGGTGGAATTTTCCCCAATGGGATTTTCCCATGTATTTTCCCAAGAAATGTACATAAGTCCGGCTGGAAAGACGTGCCCTCTACTAACCATACCGACCGCCTCTGAATCCAATGGAGATGTCGGTTTTGCTCTGTGAGTTCATAGAGAGCTAACCCTAACCCTAGGTGGAATTTTCCCCAATGGGATTTTCCCATGTATTTTCCCAAGAAATGTACATAAGTCCGGCTGGAAAGGCGTGCCCTCTCCTAACCATACCGACGGCCTCCGAATCCAATGGAGATGTCGGTTTTGCTCTGCGAGTTCATGGAGAGCTAACCCTAACCCTAGGTGGAATTTTCCCCAATGGGATTTTCCCATGTATTTTCCCAAGAAATGTACATAAGTCCGGCTGGAAAGACGTGCCCTCTACTAACCATACCGACCGCCTCTGAATCCAATGGCGATGTCGGTTTTGCCCTGCGAGTTCATGGAGAGCTAACCCTAACCCTAGGTGGAATTTTCCCCAATGGGATTTTCCCATGTATTTTCCCAGGAAATGTACATAAGTCCGGCTCGAAAGGCGTGCCCTCTCCTAACCATACCGACGGCCTCCGAATCCAATGGAGATGTCGGTTTTGCTCTGTGAGTTCATGGAGAGCTAACCCTAACCCTAGGTGGAATTTTCCCCAATGGGATTTTCCCATGTATTTTCCCAAGAAATGTACATAAGTCAGGCTCGAAAGGAGTGCCCTTTCCTAACCATACCGACGGCCTCCGAATCCAATGGCGATGTCCGTTTTGCTCTGCGAGTTCATGGAGAGCTAACCCTAACCCTAGGTGGAATTTTCCCCAATGGGATTTTCCCATGTATTTTCCCAAGAAATGTACATAAGTCAGGCTCGAAAGGAGTGCCCTTTCCTAACCATACCGACGGCCTCCGAATCCAATGGCGATGTCCGTTTTGCTCTGCGAGTTCATGGAGAGCTAACCCTAACCCTAGGTGGAATTTTCCCCAATGGGATTTTCCCATGTATTTTCCCAGGAAATGTACATAAGTCCAGCTCGAAAGGCGTGCCCTCTCCTAACCATACCGACGGCCTCCGAATCCAATGGAGATGTCGGTTTTGCTCTGTGAGTTCATGGAGAGCTAACCCTAACCCTAGGTGGAATTTTCCCCAATGGGATTTTCCCATGTATTTTCCCAAGAAATGTACATAAGTCCGGCTGGAAAGGCGTGCCCTCTCCTAACCATACCGACAGCCTCTGAATCCAATGGCGATGTCAGTTTTGCTCTGCGAGTTCATGGAGAGCTAACCCTAACCCTAGGTGGAATTTTCCCCAATGGGATTTTCCCATGTATTTTCCCAAGAAATGTACATAAGTCCGGCTGGAAAGGCGTGCCCTCTCCTAACCATACCGACGGCCTCCGAATCCAATGGAGATGTCGGTTTTGCTCTGCGAGTTCATGGAGAGCTAACCCTAACCCTAGGTGGAATTTTCCCCAATGGGATTTTCCCATGTATTTTCCCAAGAAATGTACATAAGTCCGGCTGGAAAGACGTGCCCTCTACTAACCATACCGACCGCCTCTGAATCCAATGGCGATGTCGGTTTTGCCCTGCGAGTTCATGGAGAGCTAACCCTAACCCTAGGTGGAATTTTCCCCAATGCGATTTTCCCATGTATTTTCCCAGGAAATGTACATAAGTCCGGCTCGAAAGGCGTGCCCTCTCCTAACCATACCGACGGCCTCCGAATCCAATGGAGATGTCGGTTTTGCTCTGTGAGTTCATGGAGAGCTAACCCTAACCCTAGGTGGAATTTTCCCCAATGGGATTTTCCCATGTATTTTCCCAAGAAATGTACATAAGTCAGGCTCGAAAGGAGTGCCCTTTCCTAACCATACCGACGGCCTCCGAATCCAATGGCGATGTCCGTTTTGCTCTGCGAGTTCATGGAGAGCTAACCCTAACCCTAGGTGGAATTTTCCCCAATGGGATTTTCCCATGTATTTTCCCAAGAAATGTACATAAGTCAGGCTCGAAAGGAGTGCCCTTTCCTAACCATACCGACGGCCTCCGAATCCAATGGCGATGTCCGTTTTGCTCTGCGAGTTCATGGAGAGCTAACCCTAACCCTAGGTGGAATTTTCCCCAATGGGATTTTCCCATGTATTTTCCCAGGAAATGTACATAAGTCCAGCTCGAAAGGCGTGCCCTCTCCTAACCATACCGACGGCCTCCGAATCCAATGGAGATGTCGGTTTTGCTCTGTGAGTTCATGGAGAGCTAACCCTAACCCTAGGTGGAATTTTCCCCAATGGGATTTTCCCATGTATTTTCCCAAGAAATGTACATAAGTCCGGCTGGAAAGGCGTGCCCTCTCCTAACCATACCGACGGCCACTGAATCCAATGGCGATGTCCGTTTTGCTCTGCGAGTTCATGGAGAGCTAACCCTAACCCTAGGTGGAATTTTCCCCAATGGGATTTTCCCATGTATTTTCCCAAAAAATGTACATAAGTCCGGCTGGAAAGGCGGGCCCTCTCCTAACCATACCGACGGCCTCCGAATCCAATGGCGATGTCCGTTTTGCTCTGCGAGTTCATGGAGAGCTAACCCTAACCTTAGGTGGAATTTTCCCCAATGGGATTTTCCCATGTATTTTCCCAGGAAATGTACATAAGTCCGGCTGGAAAGGCGTGCCCTCTCCTAACCATACCGACGGCCTCTGAATCCAATGGCGATGTCGGTTTTGCTCTGCGAGTTCATGGAGAGCTAACCCTAACCCTAGGTGGAATTTTCCCCAATGGGATTTTCCCATGTATTTTCCCAAGAAATGTACATAAGTCCGGCTGGAAAGGCGTGCCCTCTCCTAACCATACCGACGGCCTCCGAATCCAATGGCGATGTCCGTTTTGCTCTGCGAGTTCATGGAGAGCTAACCCTAACCCTAGGTGGAATTTTCCCCAATGGGATTTTCCCATGTATTTTCCCAAGAAATGTACATAAGTCCGGCTCGAAAGACGTGCCCTCTCCTAACCATACCGACGGCCTCCGAATCCAATGGCAATGTCCGTTTGGCTCTGCGAGTTCATGGAGAGCTAACCCTAACCCTAGGTGGAATTTTCCCCAATGGGATTTCCCCATGTTTTTTCCCAGGAAATGTACATAAGTCCGGCTCGAAATGCGTGCCCTCTCCTAACCATACCGATGGCCTCCGAATCCAATGGCGATGTCGGTTTTGCTCTGTGAGTTCATGGAGAGCTAACCCTAACCCTAGGTGGAATTTTCCCCAATGGGATTTTCCCATGTATTTTCCCAAGAAATGTACATAAGTCAGGCTCGAAAGGAGTGCCCTTTCCTAACCATACCGACGGCCTCCGAATCCAATGGCGATGTCCGTTTTGCTCTGCGAGTTCATGGAGAGCTAACCCTAACCCTAGGTGGAATTTTCCCCAATGGGATTTTCCCATGTATTTTCCCAAGAAATGTACATAAGTCAGGCTCGAAAGGAGTGCCCTTTCCTAACCAAACCGACGGCCTCCGAATCCAATGGCGATGTCCGTTTTGCTCTGCGAGTTCATGGAGAGCTAACCCTAACCCTAGGTGGAATTTTCCCCAATGGGATTTTCCCATGTATTTTCCCAGGAAATGTACATAAGTCCAGCTCGAAAGGCGTGCCCTCTCCTAACCATACCGACGGCCTCCGAATCCAATGGAGATGTCGGTTTTGCTCTGTGAGTTCATGGAGAGCTAACCCTAACCCTAGGTGGAATTTTCCCCAATGGGATTTTCCCATGTATTTTCCCAAGAAATGTACATAAGTCCGGCTGGAAAGGCGTGCCCTCTCCTAACCATACCGACGGCCACTGAATCCAATGGCGATGTCCGTTTTGCTCTGCGAGTTCATGGAGAGCTAACCCTAACCCTAGGTGGAATTTTCCCCAATGGGATTTTCCCATGTATTTTCCCCAAAAATGTACATAAGTCCGGCTGGAAAGGCGTGCCCTCTCCTAACTATACCGACGGCCTCTGAATCCAATGGCGATGTCGGTTTTGCTCTGCGAGTTCATGGAGAGCTAACCCTAACCCTAGGTGGAATTTTCCCCAATGGGATTTTCCCATGTATTTTCCCAAGTAATGTACATAAGTCCGGCTGGAAAGATGTGCCCTCTACTAACCATACCGACCGCCTCTGAATCCAATGGCGATGTCGGTTTTGCTCTGCGAGTTCATGGAGAGCTAACCCTAACCCTAGGTGGAATTTTCCCCAATGGGATTTTCCCATGTATTTTCCCAAGAAATGTACATAAGTCCGGCTGGAAAGGCGTGCCCTCTCCTAACCATACCGACGGCCTCCGAATCCAATGGCGATGTCCGTTTTGCTCTGCGAGTTCATGGAGAGCTAACCCTAACCCTAGGTGGAATTTTCCCCAATGGGATTTTCCCCTGTATTTTCCCAGGAAATGTACATAAGTCCAGCTCGAAACGCGTGCCCCCTCCTAACCATACCGACGGCCTCCGAATCCAATGGAGATGTCGGTTTTGCTCTGTGAGTTCATGGAGAGCTAACCCTAACCCTAGGTGGAATTTTCCCCAATGGGATTTTCCCATGTATTTTCCCAAGAAATGTACATAAGTCAGGCTCGAAAGGAGTGCCCTTTCCTAACCATACCGACGGCCTCCGAATCCAATGGCGATGTCCGTTTTGCTCTGCGAGTTCATGGAGAGCTAACCCTAACCCTAGGTGGAATTTTCCCCAATGGGATTTTCCCATGTATTTTCCCAGGAAATGTACATAAGTCCAGCTCGAAACGCGTGCCCTCTCCTAACCATACCGACGGCCTCCGAATCCAATGGCGATGTCCGTTTTGCTCTGCGAGTTCATGGAGAGCTAACCCTAACCCTAGGTGGAATTTTCCCCAATGGGATTTTCCCATGTATTTTCCCAAGAAATGTACATAAGTCCGGCTCGAAAGACGTGCCCTCTCCTAACCATACCGACGGCCTCCGAATCCAATGGCAATGTCCGTTTGGCTCTGCGAGTTCATGGAGAGCTAACCCTAACCCTAGGTGGAATTTTCCCCAATGGGATTTCCCCATGTTTTTTCCCAGGAAATGTACATAAGTCCGGCTCGAAATGCGTGCCCTCTCCTAACCATACCGATGGCCTCCGAATCCAATGGCGATGTCGGTTTTGCTCTGTGAGTTCATGGAGAGCTAACCCTAACCCTAGGTGGAATTTTCCCCAATGGGATTTTCCCATGTATTTTCCCAAGAAATGTACATAAGTCAGGCTCGAAAGGAGTGCCCTTTCCTAACCATACCGACGGCCTCCGAATCCAATGGCGATGTCCGTTTTGCTCTGCGAGTTCATGGAGAGCTAACCCTAACCCTAGGTGGAATTTTCCCCAATGGGATTTTCCCATGTATTTTCCCAAGAAATGTACATAAGTCAGGCTCGAAAGGAGTGCCCTTTCCTAACCAAACCGACGGCCTCCGAATCCAATGGCGATGTCCGTTTTGCTCTGCGAGTTCATGGAGAGCTAACCCTAACCCTAGGTGGAATTTTCCCCAATGGGATTTTCCCATGTATTTTCCCAGGAAATGTACATAAGTCCAGCTCGAAAGGCGTGCCCTCTCCTAACCATACCGACGGCCTCCGAATCCAATGGAGATGTCGGTTTTGCTCTGTGAGTTCATGGAGAGCTAACCCTAACCCTAGGTGGAATTTTCCCCAATGGGATTTTCCCATGTATTTTCCCAAGAAATGTACATAAGTCCGGCTGGAAAGGCGTGCCCTCTCCTAACCATACCGACGGCCACTGAATCCAATGGCGATGTCCGTTTTGCTCTGCGAGTTCATGGAGAGCTAACCCTAACCCTAGGTGGAATTTTCCCCAATGGGATTTTCCCATGTATTTTCCCCAAAAATGTACATAAGTCCGGCTGGAAAGGCGTGCCCTCTCCTAACTATACCGACGGCCTCTGAATCCAATGGATTTGTCGGTTTTGCTCTGCGAGTTCATGGAGAGCTAACCCTAACCCTAGATGGAATTTTCCCCAATGGGATTTTCCCATGTATTTTCCCAGGAAATGTACATAAGTCCGGCTGGAAAGGCGTGCCCTCTCCTAACCATACCGACGGCCTCCGAATCCAATGGCGGTGTCGGTTTTGCTCTGTGAGTTCATGGAGAGCTAACCCTAACCCTAGGTGGAATTTTCCCCAATGGGATTTTCCCATGTATTTTCCCAAGAAATGTACATAAGTCAGGCTCGAAAGGAGTGCCCTTTCCTAACCATACCGACGGCCTCCGAATCCAATGGCGATGTCGGTTTTGCTCTGTGAGTTCATGGAGAGCTAATCCTAACCCTAGGTGGAATTTTCCCCAATGGGATTTTCCCATGTATTTTCCCAAGAAATGTACATGTCAGGCTCGAAAGGAGTGCCCTTTCCTAACCATACCGACGGCCTCCGAATCCAATGGAGATGTCGGTTTTGCTCTGTGAGTTCATGGAGAGCTAACCCTAACCCTAGGTGGAATTTTCCCCAATGGGATTTTCCCATGTATTTTCCCAAGAAATGTACATAAGTCAGGCTCGAAAGGAGTGCCCTTTCCTAACCATACCGACGGCCTCCGAATCCAATGGCGATGTCCGTTTTGCTCTGCGAGTTCATGGAGAGCTAACCCTAACCCTAGGTGGAATTTTCCCCAATGGGATTTTCCCATGTATTTTCCCAAGAAATGTACATAAGTCAGGCTCGAAAGGAGTGCCCTTTCCTAACCATACCGACGGCCTCCGAATCCAATGGCGATGTCCGTTTTGCTCTGCGAGTTCATGGAGAGCTAACCCTAACCCTAGGTGGAATTTTCCCCAATGGGATTTTCCCATGTATTTTCCCAGGAAATGTACATAAGTCCAGCTCGAAAGGCGTGCCCTCTCCTAACCATACCGACGGCCTCCGAATCCAATGGAGATGTCGGTTTTGCTCTGTGAGTTCATGGAGAGCTAACCCTAACCCTAGGTGGAATTTTCCCCAATGGGATTTTCCCATGTATTTTCCCAAGAAATGTACATAAGTCCGGCTGGAAAGGCGTGCCCTCTCCTAACCATACCGACGGCCACTGAATCCAATGGCGATGTCCGTTTTGCTCTGCGAGTTCATGGAGAGCTAACCCTAACCCTAGGTGGAATTTTCCCCAATGGGATTTTCCCATGTATTTTCCCAAAAAATGTACATAAGTCCGGCTGGAAAGGCGGGCCCTCTCCTAACCATACCGACGGCCTCCGAATCCAATGGCGATGTCCGTTTTGCTCTGCGAGTTCATGGAGAGCTAACCCTAACCTTAGGTGGAATTTTCCCCAATGGGATTTTCCCATGTATTTTCCCAGGAAATGTACATAAGTCCGGCTGGAAAGGCGTGCCCTCTCCTAACCATACCGACGGCCTCTGAATCCAATGGCGATGTCGGTTTTGCTCTGCGAGTTCATGGAGAGCTAACCCTAACCCTAGGTGGAATTTTCCCCAATGGGATTTTCCCATGTATTTTCCCAAGAAATGTACATAAGTCCGGCTGGAAAGGCGTGCCCTCTCCTAACCATACCGACGGCCTCCGAATCCAATGGCGATGTCCGTTTTGCTCTGCGAGTTCATGGAGAGCTAACCCTAACCCTAGGTGGAATTTTCCCCAATGGGATTTTCCCATGTATTTTCCCAAGAAATGTACATAAGTCCGGCTCGAAAGACGTGCCCTCTCCTAACCATACCGACGGCCTCCGAATCCAATGGCAATGTCCGTTTGGCTCTGCGAGTTCATGGAGAGCTAACCCTAACCCTAGGTGGAATTTTCCCCAATGGGATTTCCCCATGTTTTTTCCCAGGAAATGTACATAAGTCCGGCTCGAAATGCGTGCCCTCTCCTAACCATACCGATGGCCTCCGAATCCAATGGCGATGTCGGTTTTGCTCTGTGAGTTCATGGAGAGCTAACCCTAACCCTAGGTGGAATTTTCCCCAATGGGATTTTCCCATGTATTTTCCCAAGAAATGTACATAAGTCAGGCTCGAAAGGAGTGCCCTTTCCTAACCATACCGACGGCCTCCGAATCCAATGGCGATGTCCGTTTTGCTCTGCGAGTTCATGGAGAGCTAACCCTAACCCTAGGTGGAATTTTCCCCAATGGGATTTTCCCATGTATTTTCCCAAGAAATGTACATAAGTCAGGCTCGAAAGGAGTGCCCTTTCCTAACCAAACCGACGGCCTCCGAATCCAATGGCGATGTCCGTTTTGCTCTGCGAGTTCATGGAGAGCTAACCCTAACCCTAGGTGGAATTTTCCCCAATGGGATTTTCCCATGTATTTTCCCAGGAAATGTACATAAGTCCAGCTCGAAAGGCGTGCCCTCTCCTAACCATACCGACGGCCTCCGAATCCAATGGAGATGTCGGTTTTGCTCTGTGAGTTCATGGAGAGCTAACCCTAACCCTAGGTGGAATTTTCCCCAATGGGATTTTCCCATGTATTTTCCCAAGAAATGTACATAAGTCCGGCTGGAAAGGCGTGCCCTCTCCTAACCATACCGACGGCCACTGAATCCAATGGCGATGTCCGTTTTGCTCTGCGAGTTCATGGAGAGCTAACCCTAACCCTAGGTGGAATTTTCCCCAATGGGATTTTCCCATGTATTTTCCCCAAAAATGTACATAAGTCCGGCTGGAAAGGCGTGCCCTCTCCTAACTATACCGACGGCCTCTGAATCCAATGGATTTGTCGGTTTTGCTCTGCGAGTTCATGGAGAGCTAACCCTAACCCTAGATGGAATTTTCCCCAATGGGATTTTCCCATGTATTTTCCCAGGAAATGTACATAAGTCCGGCTGGAAAGGCGTGCCCTCTCCTAACCATACCGACGGCCTCCGAATCCAATGGCGGTGTCGGTTTTGCTCTGTGAGTTCATGGAGAGCTAACCCTAACCCTAGGTGGAATTTTCCCCAATGGGATTTTCCCATGTATTTTCCCAAGAAATGTACATAAGTCAGGCTCGAAAGGAGTGCCCTTTCCTAACCATACCGACGGCCTCCGAATCCAATGGCGATGTCGGTTTTGCTCTGTGAGTTCATGGAGAGCTAATCCTAACCCTAGGTGGAATTTTCCCCAATGGGATTTTCCCATGTATTTTCCCAAGAAATGTACATGTCAGGCTCGAAAGGAGTGCCCTTTCCTAACCATACCGACGGCCTCCGAATCCAATGGAGATGTCGGTTTTGCTCTGTGAGTTCATGGAGAGCTAACCCTAACCCTAGGTGGAATTTTCCCCAATGGGATTTTCCCATGTATTTTCCCAAGAAATGTACATAAGTCAGGCTCGAAAGGAGTGCCCTTTCCTAACCATACCGACGGCCTCCGAATCCAATGGCGATGTCGGTTTTGTTCTGCGAGTTCATGGAGAGCTAACCCTAACCCTAGGTGGAATTTTCCCCAATGGGATTTTCCCATGTATTTTCCCAAGAAATGTACATAAGTCCGGCTGGAAAGGCGTGCCCTCTCCTAACCATACCGACGGCCTCCGAATCCAATGGCGATGTCCGTTTTGCTCTGCGAGTTCATGGAGAGCTAACCCTAACCCTAGGTGGAATTTTCCCCAATGGGATTTTCCCCTGTATTTTCCCAGGAAATGTACATAAGTCCAGCTCGAAACGCGTGCCCCCTCCTAACCATACCGACGGCCTCCGAATCCAATGGAGATGTCGGTTTTGCTCTGTGAGTTCATGGAGAGCTAACCCTAACCCTAGGTGGAATTTTCCCCAATGGGATTTTCCCATGTATTTTCCCAAGAAATGTACATAAGTCAGGCTCGAAAGGAGTGCCCTTTCCTAACCATACCGACGGCCTCCGAATCCAATGGCGATGTCCGTTTTGCTCTGCGAGTTCATGGAGAGCTAACCCTAACCCTAGGTGGAATTTTCCCCAATGGGATTTTCCCATGTATTTTCCCAGGAAATGTACATAAGTCCAGCTCGAAACGCGTGCCCTCTCCTAACCATACCGACGGCCTCCGAATCCAATGGCGATGTCCGTTTTGCTCTGCGAGTTCATGGAGAGCTAACCCTAACCCTAGGTGGAATTTTCCCCAATGGGATTTTCCCATGTATTTTCCCAAGAAATGTACATAAGTCCGGCTCGAAAGACGTGCCCTCTCCTAACCATACCGACGGCCTCCGAATCCAATGGCAATGTCCGTTTGGCTCTGCGAGTTCATGGAGAGCTAACCCTAACCCTAGGTGGAATTTTCCCCAATGGGATTTCCCCATGTTTTTTCCCAGGAAATGTACATAAGTCCGGCTCGAAATGCGTGCCCTCTCCTAACCATACCGATGGCCTCCGAATCCAATGGCGATGTCGGTTTTGCTCTGTGAGTTCATGGAGAGCTAACCCTAACCCTAGGTGGAATTTTCCCCAATGGGATTTTCCCATGTATTTTCCCAAGAAATGTACATAAGTCAGGCTCGAAAGGAGTGCCCTTTCCTAACCATACCGACGGCCTCCGAATCCAATGGCGATGTCCGTTTTGCTCTGCGAGTTCATGGAGAGCTAACCCTAACCCTAGGTGGAATTTTCCCCAATGGGATTTTCCCATGTATTTTCCCAAGAAATGTACATAAGTCAGGCTCGAAAGGAGTGCCCTTTCCTAACCAAACCGACGGCCTCCGAATCCAATGGCGATGTCCGTTTTGCTCTGCGAGTTCATGGAGAGCTAACCCTAACCCTAGGTGGAATTTTCCCCAATGGGATTTTCCCATGTATTTTCCCAGGAAATGTACATAAGTCCAGCTCGAAAGGCGTGCCCTCTCCTAACCATACCGACGGCCTCCGAATCCAATGGAGATGTCGGTTTTGCTCTGTGAGTTCATGGAGAGCTAACCCTAACCCTAGGTGGAATTTTCCCCAATGGGATTTTCCCATGTATTTTCCCAAGAAATGTACATAAGTCCGGCTGGAAAGGCGTGCCCTCTCCTAACCATACCGACGGCCACTGAATCCAATGGCGATGTCCGTTTTGCCCTGCGACTTCATGGAGAGCTAACCCTAACCCTAGGTGGAATTTTCCCCAATGGGATTTTCCCATGTATTTTCCCAGGAAATGTACATAAGTCCGGCTGGAAAGGCGTGCCCTCTCCTAACTATACCGACGGCCTCTGAATCCAATGGATTTGTCGGTTTTGCTCTGCGAGTTCATGGAGAGCTAACCCTAACCCTAGATGGAATTTTCCCCAATGGGATTTTCCCATGTATTTTCCCAGGAAATGTACATAAGTCCGGCTGGAAAGGCGTGCCCTCTCCTAACCATACCGACGGCCTCCGAATCCAATGGCGGTGTCGGTTTTGCTCTGTGAGTTCATGGAGAGCTAACCCTAACCCTAGGTGGAATTTTCCCCAATGGGATTTTCCCATGTATTTTCCCAAGAAATGTACATAAGTCAGGCTCGAAAGGAGTGCCCTTTCCTAACCATACCGACGGCCTCCGAATCCAATGGCGATGTCGGTTTTGCTCTGTGAGTTCATGGAGAGCTAATCCTAACCCTAGGTGGAATTTTCCCCAATGGGATTTTCCCATGTATTTTCCCAAGAAATGTACATGTCAGGCTCGAAAGGAGTGCCCTTTCCTAACCATACCGACGGCCTCCGAATCCAATGGAGATGTCGGTTTTGCTCTGTGAGTTCATGGAGAGCTAACCCTAACCCTAGGTGGAATTTTCCCCAATGGGATTTTCCCATGTATTTTCCCAAGAAATGTACATAAGTCAGGCTCGAAAGGAGTGCCCTTTCCTAACCATACCGACGGCCTCCGAATCCAATGGCGATGTCGGTTTTGTTCTGCGAGTTCATGGAGAGCTAACCCTAACCCTAGGTGGAATTTTCCCCAATGGGATTTTCCCATGTATTTTCCCAAGAAATGTACATAAGTCCGGCTGGAAAGGCGTGCCCTCTCCTAACCATACCGACGGCCTCCGAATCCAATGGCGATGTCCGTTTTGCTCTGCGAGTTCATGGAGAGCTAACCCTAACCCTAGGTGGAATTTTCCCCAATGGGATTTTCCCCTGTATTTTCCCAGGAAATGTACATAAGTCCAGCTCGAAACGCGTGCCCCCTCCTAACCATACCGACGGCCTCCGAATCCAATGGAGATGTCGGTTTTGCTCTGTGAGTTCATGGAGAGCTAACCCTAACCCTAGGTGGAATTTTCCCCAATGGGATTTTCCCATGTATTTTCCCAAGAAATGTACATAAGTCAGGCTCGAAAGGAGTGCCCTTTCCTAACCATACCGACGGCCTCCGAATCCAATGGCGATGTCCGTTTTGCTCTGCGAGTTCATGGAGAGCTAACCCTAACCCTAGGTGGAATTTTCCCCAATGGGATTTTCCCATGTATTTTCCCAGGAAATGTACATAAGTCCAGCTCGAAACGCGTGCCCTCTCCTAACCATACCGACGGCCTCCGAATCCAATGGCGATGTCCGTTTTGCTCTGCGAGTTCATGGAGAGCTAACCCTAACCCTAGGTGGAATTTTCCCCAATGGGATTTTCCCATGTATTTTCCCAAGAAATGTACATAAGTCCGGCTCGAAAGACGTGCCCTCTCCTAACCATACCGACGGCCTCCGAATCCAATGGCAATGTCCGTTTGGCTCTGCGAGTTCATGGAGAGCTAACCCTAACCCTAGGTGGAATTTTCCCCAATGGGATTTCCCCATGTTTTTTCCCAGGAAATGTACATAAGTCCGGCTCGAAATGCGTGCCCTCTCCTAACCATACCGATGGCCTCCGAATCCAATGGCGATGTCGGTTTTGCTCTGTGAGTTCATGGAGAGCTAACCCTAACCCTAGGTGGAATTTTCCCCAATGGGATTTTCCCATGTATTTTCCCAAGAAATGTACATAAGTCAGGCTCGAAAGGAGTGCCCTTTCCTAACCATACCGACGGCCTCCGAATCCAATGGCGATGTCCGTTTTGCTCTGCGAGTTCATGGAGAGCTAACCCTAACCCTAGGTGGAATTTTCCCCAATGGGATTTTCCCATGTATTTTCCCAAGAAATGTACATAAGTCAGGCTCGAAAGGAGTGCCCTTTCCTAACCAAACCGACGGCCTCCGAATCCAATGGCGATGTCCGTTTTGCTCTGCGAGTTCATGGAGAGCTAACCCTAACCCTAGGTGGAATTTTCCCCAATGGGATTTTCCCATGTATTTTCCCAGGAAATGTACATAAGTCCAGCTCGAAAGGCGTGCCCTCTCCTAACCATACCGACGGCCTCCGAATCCAATGGAGATGTCGGTTTTGCTCTGTGAGTTCATGGAGAGCTAACCCTAACCCTAGGTGGAATTTTCCCCAATGGGATTTTCCCATGTATTTTCCCAAGAAATGTACATAAGTCCGGCTGGAAAGGCGTGCCCTCTCCTAACCATACCGACGGCCACTGAATCCAATGGCGATGTCCGTTTTGCCCTGCGACTTCATGGAGAGCTAACCCTAACCCTAGGTGGAATTTTCCCCAATGGGATTTTCCCATGTATTTTCCCAGGAAATGTACATAAGTCCGGCTGGAAAGGCGTGCCCTCTCCTAACTATACCGACGGCCTCTGAATCCAATGGATTTGTCGGTTTTGCTCTGCGAGTTCATGGAGAGCTAACCCTAACCCTAGATGGAATTTTCCCCAATGGGATTTTCCCATGTATTTTCCCAGGAAATGTACATAAGTCCGGCTGGAAAGGCGTGCCCTCTCCTAACCATACCGACGGCCTCCGAATCCAATGGCGGTGTCGGTTTTGCTCTGTGAGTTCATGGAGAGCTAACCCTAACCCTAGGTGGAATTTTCCCCAATGGGATTTTCCCATGTATTTTCCCAAGAAATGTACATAAGTCAGGCTCGAAAGGAGTGCCCTTTCCTAACCATACCGACGGCCTCCGAATCCAATGGCGATGTCGGTTTTGCTCTGTGAGTTCATGGAGAGCTAATCCTAACCCTAGGTGGAATTTTCCCCAATGGGATTTTCCCATGTATTTTCCCAAGAAATGTACATGTCAGGCTCGAAAGGAGTGCCCTTTCCTAACCATACCGACGGCCTCCGAATCCAATGGAGATGTCGGTTTTGCTCTGTGAGTTCATGGAGAGCTAACCCTAACCCTAGGTGGAATTTTCCCCAATGGGATTTTCCCATGTATTTTCCCAAGAAATGTACATAAGTCAGGCTCGAAAGGAGTGCCCTTTCCTAACCATACCGACGGCCTCCGAATCCAATGGCGATGTCGGTTTTGTTCTGCGAGTTCATGGAGAGCTAACCCTAACCCTAGGTGGAATTTTCCCCAATGGGATTTTCCCATGTATTTTCCCAAGAAATGTACATAAGTCCGGCTGGAAAGGCGTGCCCTCTCCTAACCATACCGACGGCCTCCGAATCCAATGGCGATGTCCGTTTTGCTCTGCGAGTTCATGGAGAGCTAACCCTAACCCTAGGTGGAATTTTCCCCAATGGGATTTTCCCCTGTATTTTCCCAGGAAATGTACATAAGTCCAGCTCGAAACGCGTGCCCCCTCCTAACCATACCGACGGCCTCCGAATCCAATGGAGATGTCGGTTTTGCTCTGTGAGTTCATGGAGAGCTAACCCTAACCCTAGGTGGAATTTTCCCCAATGGGATTTTCCCATGTATTTTCCCAAGAAATGTACATAAGTCAGGCTCGAAAGGAGTGCCCTTTCCTAACCATACCGACGGCCTCCGAATCCAATGGCGATGTCCGTTTTGCTCTGCGAGTTCATGGAGAGCTAACCCTAACCCTAGGTGGAATTTTCCCCAATGGGATTTTCCCATGTATTTTCCCAGGAAATGTACATAAGTCCAGCTCGAAACGCGTGCCCTCTCCTAACCATACCGACGGCCTCCGAATCCAATGGAGATGTCGGTTTTGCTCTGCGAGTTCATGGAGAGCTAACCCTAAACCTAGGTGGAATTTTCCCCAATGGGATTTTCCCATGTATTTTCCCAAGAAATGTACATAAGTCCGGCTGGAAAAACGTGCCCTCTACTAACCATACCGACCGCCTCTGAATCCAATGGAGATGTCGGTTTTGCTCTGTGAGTTCATAGAGAGCTAACCCTAACCCTAGGTGGAATTTTCCCCAATGGGATTTTCCCATGTATTTTCCCAAGAAATGTACATAAGTCCGGCTGGAAAGGCGTGCCCTCTCCTAACCATACCGACGGCCTCCGAATCCAATGGAGATGTCGGTTTTGCTCTGCGAGTTCATGGAGAGCTAACCCTAACCCTAGGTGGAATTTTCCCCAATGGGATTTTCCCATGTATTTTCCCAAGAAATGTACATAAGTCCGGCTGGAAAGACGTGCCCTCTACTAACCATACCGACCGCCTCTGAATCCAATGGCGATGTCGGTTTTGCCCTGCGAGTTCATGGAGAGCTAACCCTAACCCTAGGTGGAATTTTCCCCAATGGGATTTTCCCATGTATTTTCCCAGGAAATGTACATAAGTCCGGCTCGAAAGGCGTGCCCTCTCCTAACCATACCGACGGCCTCCGAATCCAATGGAGATGTCGGTTTTGCTCTGTGAGTTCATGGAGAGCTAACCCTAACCCTAGGTGGAATTTTCCCCAATGGGATTTTCCCATGTATTTTCCCAAGAAATGTACATAAGTCAGGCTCGAAAGGAGTGCCCTTTCCTAACCATACCGACGGCCTCCGAATCCAATGGCGATGTCCGTTTTGCTCTGCGAGTTCATGGAGAGCTAACCCTAACCCTAGGTGGAATTTTCCCCAATGGGATTTTCCCATGTATTTTCCCAAGAAATGTACATAAGTCAGGCTCGAAAGGAGTGCCCTTTCCTAACCATACCGACGGCCTCCGAATCCAATGGCGATGTCGGTTTTGCTCTGCGAGTTCATGGAGAGCTAACCCTAACCCTAGGTGGAATTTTCCCCAATGGGATTTTCCCATGTATTTTCCCAGGAAATGTACATAAGTCCAGCTCGAAAGGCGTGCCCTCTCCTAACCATACCGACGGCCTCCGAATCCAATGGAGATGTCGGTTTTGCTCTGTGAGTTCATGGAGAGCTAACCCTAACCCTAGGTGGAATTTTCCCCAATGGGATTTTCCCATGTATTTTCCCAAGAAATGTACATAAGTCCGGCTGGAAAGGCGTGCCCTCTCCTAACCATACCGACAGCCTCTGAATCCAATGGCGATGTCAGTTTTGCTCTGCGAGTTCATGGAGAGCTAACCCTAACCCTAGGTGGAATTTTCCCCAATGGGATTTTCCCATGTATTTTCCCAAGAAATGTACATAAGTCCGGCTGGAAAGGCGTGCCCTCTCCTAACCATACCGACGGCCTCCGAATCCAATGGAGATGTCGGTTTTGCTCTGCGAGTTCATGGAGAGCTAACCCTAACCCTAGGTGGAATTTTCCCCAATGGGATTTTCCCATGTATTTTCCCAAGAAATGTACATAAGTCCGGCTGGAAAGACGTGCCCTCTACTAACCATACCGACCGCCTCTGAATCCAATGGCGATGTCGGTTTTGCCCTGCGAGTTCATGGAGAGCTAACCCTAACCCTAGGTGGAATTTTCCCCAATGCGATTTTCCCATGTATTTTCCCAGGAAATGTACATAAGTCCGGCTCGAAAGGCGTGCCCTCTCCTAACCATACCGACGGCCTCCGAATCCAATGGAGATGTCGGTTTTGCTCTGCGAGTTCATGGAGAGCTAACCCTAACCCTAGGTGGAATTTTCCCCAATGGGATTTTCCCATGTATTTTCCCAAGAAATGTACATAAGTCAGGCTCGAAAGGAGTGCCCTTTCCTAACCATACCGACGGCCTCCGAATCCAATGGCGATGTCCGTTTTGCTCTGCGAGTTCATGGAGAGCTAACCCTAACCCTAGGTGGAATTTTCCCCAATGGGATTTTCCCATGTATTTTCCCAGGAAATGTACATAAGTCCAGCTCGAAAGGCGTGCCCTCTCCTAACCATACCGACGGCCTCCGAATCCAATGGAGATGTCGGTTTTGCTCTGTGAGTTCATGGAGAGCTAACCCTAACCCTAGGTGGAATTTTCCCCAATGGGATTTTCCCATGTATTTTCCCAAGAAATGTACATAAGTCCGGCTGGAAAGGCGTGCCCTCTCCTAACCATACCGACGGCCACTGAATCCAATGGCGATGTCCGTTTTGCTCTGCGAGTTCATGGAGAGCTAACCCTAACCCTAGGTGGAATTTTCCCCAATGGGATTTTCCCATGTATTTTCCCAAAAAATGTACATAAGTCCGGCTGGAAAGGCGTGCCCTCTCCTAACTATACCGACGGCCTCTGAATCCAATGGAGTTGTCGGTTTTGCTCTGCGAGTTCATGGAGAGCTAACCCTAACCCTAGATGGAATTTTCCCCAATGGGATTTTCCCATGTATTTTCCCAGGAAATGTACATAAGTCCGGCTGGAAAGGCGTGCCCTCTCCTAACCATACCGACGGCCTCCGAATCCAATGGCGGTGTCGGTTTTGCTCTGTGAGTTCATGGAGAGCTAACCCTAACCCTAGGTGGAATTTTCCCCAATGGGATTTTCCCATGTATTTTCCCAAGAAATGTACATAAGTCAGGCTCGAAAGGAGTGCCCTTTCCTAACCATACCGACGGCCTCCGAATCCAATGGCGATGTCGGTTTTGCTCTGTGAGTTCATGGAGAGCTAACCCTAACCCTAGGTGGAATTTTCCCCAATGGGATTTTCCCATGTATTTTCCCAAGAAATGTACATAAGTCAGGCTCGAAAGGAGTGCCCTTTCCTAACCATACCGACGGCCTCCGAATCCAATGGAGATGTCGGTTTTGCTCTGTGAGTTCATGGAGAGCTAACCCTAACCCTAGGTGGAATTTTCCCCAATGGGATTTTCCCATGTATTTTCCCAAGAAATGTACATAAGTCAGGCTCGAAAGGAGTGCCCTTTCCTAACCATACCGACGGCCTCCGAATCCAATGGCGATGTCGGTTTTGTTCTGCGAGTTCATGGAGAGCTAACCCTAACCCTAGGTGGAATTTTCCCCAATGGGATTTTCCCATGTATTTTCCCAAGAAATGTACATAAGTCCGGCTGGAAAGGCGTGCCCTCTCCTAACCATACCGACGGCCTCCGAATCCAATGGCGATGTCCGTTTTGCTCTGCGAGTTCATGGAGAGCTAACCCTAACCCTAGGTGGAATTTTCCCCAATGGGATTTTCCCATGTATTTTCCCAAGAAATGTACATAAGTCCGGCTGGAAAGACGTGCCCTCTACTAACCATACCGACCGCCTCTGAATCCAATGGCGATGTCGGTTTTGCCCTGCGAGTTCATGGAGAGCTAACCCTAACCCTAGGTGGAATTTTCCCCAATGGGATTTTCCCATGTATTTTCCCAGGAAATGTACATAAGTCCGGCTCGAAAGGCGGGCTCTCTCCTAACCATACCGACGGCCTCCGAATCCAATGGCGATGTCCATTTTGCTCTGCGAGTTCATGGAGAGCTAACCCTAACCTTAGGTGGAATTTTCCCCAATGGGATTTTCCCATGTATTTTCCCAGGAAATGTACATAAGTCCGACTCGAAAGGCGTGCCCTCTCCTAACCATACTGACAGCCTCCGAATCCAATGGCGATGTCCGTTTTGCTCTGCGAGTTCATGGAGAGCTAACCCTAACCCTAGGTGGAATATTCCCCAATGGGATTTTCCCATGTATTTTCCCAGGAAATGTACATAAGTCCGGCTCGAAAGGCGTGCCCTCTCCTAACCATACCGACGGCCTCCGAATCCAATGGCGATGTCCGTTTTGCTCTGCGAGTTCATGGAGAGCTAACCCTAACCCTAGGTGGAATTTTCCCCAATGGGATTTTCCCATGTATTTTCCCAAGAAATGTACATAAGTCCGGCTGGAAAGGCGTGCCCTCTCCTAACCATACCGACGGCCTCCGAATCCAATGGCGATGTCCATTTTGCTCTGCGAGTTCATGGAGAGCTAACCCTAACCCTAGGTGGAATTTTCCCCAATGGGATTTTCCCATGTATTTTCCCAGGAAATGTACATAAGTCCGGCTCGAAAGGCGTGCCCTCTCCTAACCATACCGACGGCCTCCGAATCCAATGGCGATGTCCGTTTTGCTCTGCGAGTTCATGGAGAACTAACCATAACCCTAGGTGGAATTTTCCCCAATGGGATTTTCTCATGTATTTTCCCAGGAAATGTACATAGGTCCGGCTGGAAAGGCGTGCCCTCTCCTAACCATACCGATGGCCTCCGAATCCAATGGCGATGTCGGTTTTGCTCTACGAGTTCATGGAGAGCTAACCCTAACCCTAGGTGGAATTTTCCCCAATGGGATTTTCCCATGTATTTTCCCAAGAAATGTACATAAGTCCGGCTGGAAAGGCGTGCCCTCTCCTAACCATACCGACAGCCTCTGAATCCAATGGCGATGTCAGTTTTGCTCTGCGAGTTCATGGAGAGCTAACCCTAACCCTAGGTGGAATTTTCCCCAATGGGATTTTCCCATGTATTTTCCCAAGAAATGTACATAAGTCCGGCTGGAAAGACGTGCCCTCTACTAACCATACCGACCGCCTCTGAATCCAATGGCGATGTCGGTTTTGCTCTGCGAGTTCATGGAGAGCTAACCCTAACCCTAGGTGGAATTTTCCCCAATGGGATTTTCCCATGTATTTTCCCAGGAAATGTACATAAGTCCGGCTCGAAAGGCGGGCCCTCTCCTAACCCTACCGACGGCCTCCGAATCCAATGGCGATGTCCGTTTTGCTCTGCGAGTTCATGGAGAGCTAACCCTAACCCTAGGTGGAATTTTCCCCAATGGGATTTTCCCATGTATTTTCCCAGGAAATGTACATAAGTCCGGCTCGAAAGGCGTGCCCTCTCCTAACCATACCGACGGCCTCCGAATCCAATGGCGATGTCCGTTTTGCTCTGCGAGTTCATGGAGAGCTAACCCTAACCCTAGGTGGAATATTCCCCAAAGGGATTTTCCCATGTATTTTCCCAGGAAATGTACATAAGTCCGGCTCGAAAGGCGTGCCCTCTCTTAACCATACCGACGGCCTCCGAATCCAATGGCGATGTCCGTTTTCCTCTGTGAGTTCATGGAGAACTAACCCTAACCCTAGGTGGAATTTTCCCCAATGGGATTTTCCCATGTATTTTCCCAGGAAATGTACATAAGTCCGGCTGGAAAGGCGTGCCCTCTCCTAACCATACTGATGGCCTCCGAATCCAATGGTGATGTCGGTTTTGCTCTACGAGTTCATGGAGAGCTAACGCTAACCCTAGGTGGAATTTTCCCCAATGGGATTTTCCCATGTATTTTCCCAAGAAATGTACATAAGTCCGGCTGGAAAGGCGTGCCCTCTCCTAACCATACTGATGGCCTCCGAATCCAATGGCGATGCCGGTTTTGCTCTACGAGTTCATGGAGAGCTAACGCTAACCCTAGGTGGAATTTTCCCCAATGGGATTTTCCCATGTATTTTCCCAGGAAATGTACATAAGTCCAGCTCGAAAGGCGTGCCCTCTCCTAACCATACCGACGGCCTCCGAATCCAATGGAGATGTCGGTTTTGCTCTGCGAGTTCATGGAGAGCAAACCCTAACCCTAGGTGGAATTTTCCCCAATGGGATTTTCCCATGTATTTTCCCAGGAAATGTACATATGCCCGTTTCGAAAAACGTGCCCCCTCCTAACCATACCGACGGCCTCCGAATCCAATGGCGATGTCGGTTTTGCTCTGCGAGTTCATGGAGAGCTAACCCTAACCCTAGGTGGAATTTTCCCCAATGGGATTTTCCCATGTATTTTCCCAAGAAATGTACATAAGTCCGGCTGGAAAGGCGTGCCCTCTCCTAACCATACCGACGGCCTCTGAATCCAATGGCGATGTCGGTTTTGCTCTGCGAGTTCATGGAGAGCTAACCCTAACCCTAGGTGGAATTTTCCCCAATGGGATTTTCCCATGTATTTTCCCAAGAAATGTACATAAGTCCGGCTCGAAAGAGGTGCCCTCTCCTAACCATACCGACGGCCTCTGAATCCAATGGCGATGTCGGTTTTGCTCTGCGAGTTCATGGAGAGATAACCCTAACCCTAGGTGGAATTTTCCCCAATGGGATTTTCCCATGTATTTTATCCAGGAAATGTACATAAGTCCGGCTCGAAAGGCGGGCCCTCTCCTAACCCTACCGACGGCCTATGAATCCAATGGCGATGTCGGTTTTGCTCTGCGAGTTCATGGAGAGCTAACCCTAACCCTAGGTGGAATTTTCCCCAATGGGATTTTCCCATGTATTTTCCCAGGAAATGTACAGATGCCCGTTTCGAAAAACGTGCCCCCTCCTAACCCTACCGACGGCCTCTGAATCCAATGGAGATGTCGGTTTTGCTCTGCGAGTTCATGGAGAGCTAACCCTAACCCTAGGTGGAATTTTCCCCAATGGGATTTTCCCATGTTTTTTCCCAGGAAATGTACATAAGTCCGGCTCGAAAGGCGTGCCCTCTCCTAACCATACCGACGGCCTCCGAATCCAATGGCGATGTCCGTTTTGCTCTGCGAGTTCATGGAGAGCTAACCCTAACCCTAGGTGGAATATTCCCCAATGGGATTTTCCCATGTATTTCCCCAGGAAATGTACATAAGTCCGGCTCGAAAGGCGTGCCCTCTCCTAACCATACCGACGGCCTCCGAATCCAATGGCGATGTCCGTTTTCCTCTGTGAGTTCATGGAGAGCTAACCCTAACCCTAGGTGGAATTTTCCCCAATGGGATTTTCCCATGTATTTTCCCAAGAAATGTACATAAGTCCGGTTGGAAAGGCGTGCCCTCTCCTAACCATACCGACGGCCTCTGAATCCAATGGCGATGTCGGTTTTGCTCTGCGAGTTCATGGAGAGCTAACCCTAACCCTAGGTGGAATTTTCCCCAATGGGATTTTCCCATGTATTTTCCCAAGTAATGTACATAAGTCCGGCTGGAAAGATGTGCCCTCTACTAACCATACCGACCGCCTCTGAATCCAATGGCGATGTCGGTTTTGCTCTGCGAGTTCATGGAGAGCTAACCCTAACCCTAGGTGGAATTTTCCCCAATGGGATTTTCCCATGTTTTTTCCCAGGAAATGTACATAAGTCCGGCTCGAAAGGCGGGCCCTCTCCTAACCATACCGACGCCCTGCGAATCCAATGGCGATGTCCGTTTTGCTCTGCGAGTTCATGGAGAGCTAACCCTAACCCTAGGTGGAATATTCCCCAATGGGATTTTCCCATGTATTTTCCCAGGAAATGTACATAAGTCCGGCTCGAAAGGCGGGCCCTCTCCTAACCATACCGACGGCCTCCGAATCCAATGGCGATGTCCGTTTTGCTCTGCGAGTTCATGGAGAGCTAACCCTAACCCTAGGTGGAATATTCCCCAAAGGGATTTTCCCATGTATTTTCCCAGGAAATGTACATAAGTCCGGCTCGAAAGGCGTGCCCTCTCTTAACCATACCGACGGCCTCCGAATCCAATGGCGATGTCCGTTTTCCTCTGTGAGTTCATGGAGAACTAACCCTAACCCTAGGTGGAATTTTCCCCAATGGGATTTTCCCATGTATTTTCCCAGGAAATGTACATAAGTCCGGCTGGAATGGCGTGCCCTCTCCTAACCATACTGATGGCCTCCGAATCCAATGGTGATGTCGGTTTTGCTCTACGAGTTCATGGAGAGCTAACGCTAACCCTAGGTGGAATTTTCCCCAATGGGATTTTCCCATGTATTTTCCCAAGAAATGTACATAAGTCCGGCTGGAAAGGCGTGCCCTCTCCTAACCATACTGATGGCCTCCGAATCCAATGGCGATGCCGGTTTTGCTCTACGAGTTCATGGAGAGCTAACGCTAACCCTAGGTGGAATTTTCCCCAATGGGATTTTCCCATGTATTTTCCCAGGAAATGTACATAAGTCCAGCTCGAAAGGCGTGCCCTCTCCTAACCATACCGACGGCCTCCGAATCCAATGGAGATGTCGGTTTTGCTCTGCGAGTTCATGGAGAGCTAACCCTAACCCTAGGTGGAATTTTCCCCAATGGGATTTTCCCATGTATTTTCCCAGGAAATGTACATATGCCCGTTTCGAAAAACGTGCCCCCTCCTAACCATACCGACGGCCTCCGAATCCAATGGCGATGTCGGTTTTGCTCTGCGAGTTCATGGAGAGCTAACCCTAACCCTAGGTGGAATTTTCCCCAATGGGATTTTCCCATGTATTTTCCCAAGAAATGTACATAAGTCCGGCTGGAAAGGCGTGCCCTCTCCTAACCATACCGACGGCCTCTGAATCCAATGGCGATGTCGGTTTTGCTCTGCGAGTTCATGGAGAGCTAACCCTAACCCTAGGTGGAATTTTCCCCAATGGGATTTTCCCATGTATTTTCCCAAGAAATGTACATAAGTCCGGCTCGAAAGAGGTGCCCTCTCCTAACCATACCGACGGCCTCTGAATCCAATGGCGATGTCGGTTTTGCTCTGCGAGTTCATGGAGAGATAACCCTAACCCTAGGTGGAATTTTCCCCAATGGGATTTTCCCATGTATTTTATCCAGGAAATGTACATAAGTCCGGCTCGAAAGGCGGGCCCTCTCCTAACCCTACCGACGGCCTATGAATCCAATGGCGATGTCGGTTTTGCTCTGCGAGTTCATGGAGAGCTAACCCTAACCCTAGGTGGAATTTTCCCCAATGGGATTTTCCCATGTATTTTCCCAGGAAATGTACAGATGCCCGTTTCGAAAAACGTGCCCCCTCCTAACCCTACCGACGGCCTCTGAATCCAATGGAGATGTCGGTTTTGCTCTGCGAGTTCATGGAGAGCTAACCCTAACCCTAGGTGGAATTTTCCCCAATGGGATTTTCCCATGTTTTTTCCCAGGAAATGTACATAAGTCCGGCTCGAAAGGCGTGCCCTCTCCTAACCATACCGACGGCCTCCGAATCCAATGGCGATGTCCGTTTTGCTCTGCGAGTTCATGGAGAGCTAACCCTAACCCTAGGTGGAATATTCCCCAATGGGATTTTCCCATGTATTTCCCCAGGAAATGTACATAAGTCCGGCTCGAAAGGCGTGCCCTCTCCTAACCATACCGACGGCCTCCGAATCCAATGGCGATGTCTGTTTTCCTCTGTGAGTTCATGGAGAGCTAACCCTAACCCTAGGTGGAATTTTCCCCAATGGGATTTTCCCATGTATTTTCCCAAGAAATGTACATAAGTCCGGCTGGAAAGGCGTGCCCTCTCCTAACCATACCGACGGCCTCTGAATCCAATGGCGATGTTGGTTTTGCTCTGCGAGTTCATGGAGAGCTAACCCTAACCCTAGGTGGAATTTTCCCCAATGGGATTTTCCCATGTATTTTCCCAAGTAATGTACATAAGTCCGGCTGGAAAGATGTGCCCTCTACTAACCATACCGACCGCCTCTGAATCCAATGGCGATGTCGGTTTTGCTCTGCGAGTTCATGGAGAGCTAACCCTAACCCTAGGTGGAATTTTCCCCAATGGGATTTTCCCATGTTTTTTCCCAGGAAATGTACATAAGTCCGGCTCGAAAGGCGGGCCCTCTCCTAACCATACCGACGCCCTGCGAATCCAATGGCGATGTCCGTTTTGCTCTGCGAGTTCATGGAGAGCTAACCCTAACCCTAGGTGGAATATTCCCCAATGGGATTTTCCCATGTATTTTCCCAGGAAATGTACATAAGTCCGGCTCGAAAGGCGGGCCCTCTCCTAACCATACCGACGGCCTCCGAATCCAATGGCGATGTCCGTTTTGCTCTGCGAGTTCATGGAGAGCTAACCCTAACCCTAGGTGGAATTTTCCCCAATGGGATTTTCCCATGTATTTTCCCAGGAAATGTACATAAGTCCGGCTGGAAAGGCGTGCCCTCTCCTAACCATACTGACGGCCTCTGAATCCAATGGCGATGTCGGTTTTGCTCTGCGAGTTCATGGAGAGCTAACCCTAACCCTAGGTGGAATTTTCCCCAATGGGATTTTCCCATGTATTTTCCCAGGAAATGTACATAAGTCCGGCTGGAAAGGCGTGCCCTCTCCTAACCATACCAACGGCCTCTGAATCCAATGGCGATGTCGGTTTTGCTCTGCGAGTTCATGGAGAGCTAACCCTAACCCTAGGTGGAATTTTCCCCAATGGGATTTTCCCATGTATTTTCCCAAGAAATGTACATAAGTCCGGCTGGAAAGGCGTGCCCTCTCCTAACCATACCGACGGCCTCCGAATCCAATGGCGATGTCCGTTTTGCTCTGCGAGTTCATGGAGAGCTAACCCTAACCCTAGGTGGAATTTTCCCCAATGGGATTTTCCCATGTATTTTCCCAAGAAATGTACATAAGTCCGGCTGGAAAGGCGTGCCCTCTCCTAACCATACCGACGGCCTCTGAATCCAATGGCGATGTCGGTTTTGCTCTGCGAGTTCATGGAGAGCTAACCCTAACCCTAGGTGGAATTTTCCCCAATGGGATTTTCCCATGTATTTCCCCAGGAAATGTACATAAGTCCGGCTGGAAAGGCGTGCCCTCTCCTAACCATACCGACGGCCTCCGAATCCAATGGCGATGTCGGTTTTGCTCTGCGAGTTCATGGAGAGCTAACCCTAACCCTAGGTGGAATTTTCCCCAATGGGATTTTCCCATGTATTTTCCCAAGAAATGTACATAAGTCCGGCTGGAAAGACGTGCCCTCTACTAACCATACCGACCGCCTCTGAATCCAATGGCGATGTCGGTTTTGCTCTGCGAGTTCATGGAGAGCTAACCCTAACCCTATGTGGAATTTTCCCCAATGGGATTTTCCCATGTATTTTCCCAGGAAATGTACATAAGTCCGGCGCGAAAGGCGTGCCCTCTCCTAACCATACCGACGGCCTCCGAATCCAATGGCGATGTCCGTTTTGCTCTGCGAGTTCATGGAGAGCTAACCCTAACCCTAGGTGGAATATTCCCCAAAGGGATTTTCCCATGTATTTTCCCAGGAAATGTACATAAGTCCGGCTCGAAAGGCGTGCCCTCTACTAACCATACCGACGGCCTCCGAATCCAATGGCGATGTCCGTTTTCCTCTGTGAGTTCATGGAGAACTAACCCTAACCCTAGGTGGAATTTTCCCCAATGGGATTTTCCCATGTATTTTCCCAGGAAATGTACATAAGTCCGGCTGGAAAGGCGTGCCCTCTCCTAACCATACTGATGGCCTCCGAATCCAATGGCGATGTCGGTTTTGCTCTGTGAGTTCATGGAGAGCTAACGCTAACCCTAGGTGGAATTTTCCCCAATGGGATTTTCCCATGTATTTTCCCAAGAAATGTACATAAGTCCGGCTGGAAAGGCGTGCCCTCTCCTAACCATACCGATGGCCTCCGAATCCAATGGCGATGTCGGTTTTGCTCTGCGAGTTCATGGAGAGCTAACCCTAACCCTAGGTGGAATTTTCCCCAATGGGATTTTCCCATGTATTTTCCCAGGAAATGTACATAAGTCCCGCTCGAAAGTCGTGCCCTCTCCTAACCATACCAACGGCCTCCGAATCCAATGGCGATGTCCGTTTTGCTCTGCGAGTTCATGGAGAGCTAACCCTAACCCTAGGTGGAATTTTCCCCAATGGGATTTTCCCATGTATTTTCCCAAGAAATGTACATAAGTCCGGCTCGAAAGACGTGTCCTCTCCTAACCATACCGACGGCCTCCGAATCCAATGGCAATGTCCGTTTGGCTCTGCGAGTTCATGGAGAGCTAACCCTAACCCTAGGTGGAATTTTCCCCAATGGGATTTCCCCATGTTTTTTCCCAGGAAATGTACATAAGTCCGGCTCGAAATGCGTGCCCTCTCCTAACCATACCGATGGCCTCCGAATCCAATGGCGATGTCGGTTTTGCTCTGCGAGTTCATGGAGAGCTAACCCTAACCCTAGGTGGAATTTTCCCCAATGGGATTTTCCCATGTATTTTCCCAGGAAATGTACATAAGTCCGGCTCGAAAGTCGTGCCCTCTCCTAACCATACCAACGGCCTCCGAATCCAATGGCGATGTCCGTTTTGCTCTGCGAGTTCATGGAGAGCGAACCCTAACCCTAGGTGGAATTTTCCCCAATGGGATTTTCCCATGTATTTTCCCAAGAAATGTACATAAGTCCGGCTGGAAAGGCGTGCCCTCTCCTAACCATACCGACGGCCTCTGAATCCAATGGCGATGTCGGTTTTGCTCTGCGAGTTCATGGAGAGCTAACCCTAACCCTAGGTGGAATATTCCCCAATGGGATTTTCCCATGTATTTTCCCAAGAAATGTACATAAGTCCAGCTCGAAAGACGTGCCCTCTCCTAACCATACCGACGGCCTCCGAATCCAATGGCAATGTCCGTTTTGCTCTGCGAGTTCATGGAGAGCTAACCCTAACCCTAGGTGGAATTTTCCCCAATGGGATTTCCCCATGTTTTTTCCCAGGAAATGTACATAAGTCCGGCTCGAAATGCGTGCCCTCTCCTAACCATACCGACGGCCTCCGAATCCAATGGAGATGTCGGTTTTGCTCTGCGAGTTCATGGAGAGCTAACCCTAACCCTAGGTGGAATTTTCACCAATGGGATTTTCCCATGTATTTTCCCATGAAATGTATATAAGTCCGGCTCGAAAGGCGTCCCCTCTCCTAACCCTACCGACGGCCTCTGAATCCAATGGCGATGTCGGTTTTGCTCTGCGAGTTCATGGAGAGCTAACACTAACCCTAGGTGGAATTTTCCCCAATGGGATTTTCACATGTATTTTCCCAGGAAATGTACATAAGTCCGGCTCGAAAGTCGTGCCCTCTCCTAACCATACCAACGGCCTCCGAATCCAATGGCGATGTCCGTTTTGCTCTGCGAGTTCATGGAGAGCTAACCCTAACCCTAGGTGGAATTTTCCCCAATGGGATTTTCCCATGTATTTTCCCAGGAAATGTACATAAGTCCGGCTCGAAAGGCGTGCCCTCTCCTAACCATACTGATGGCCTCCGAATCCAATGGCGATGCCGGTTTTGCTCTACGAGTTCATGGAGAGCTAACGCTAACCCTAGGTGGAATTTTCCCCAATGGGATTTTCCCATGTATTTTCCCAGGAAATGTACATAAGTCCAGCTCGAAAGGCGTGCCCTCTCCTAACCATACCGACGGCCTCCGAATCCAATGGAGATGTCGGTTTTGCTCTGCGAGTTCATGGAGAGCTAACCCTAACCCTAGGTGGAATTTTCCCCAATGGGATTTTCCCATGTATTTTCCCAGGAAATGTACATATGCCCGTTTCGAAAAACGTGCCCCCTCCTAACCATACCGACGGCCTCCGAATCCAATGGCGATGTCGGTTTTGCTCTGCGAGTTCATGGAGAGCTAACCCTAACCCTAGGTGGAATTTTCCCCAATGGGATTTTCCCATGTATTTTCCCAAGAAATGTACATAAGTCCGGCTGGAAAGGCGTGCCCTCTCCTAACCATACCGACGGCCTCTGAATCCAATGGCGATGTCGGTTTTGCTCTGCGAGTTCATGGAGAGCTAACCCTAACCCTAGGTGGAATTTTCCCCAATGGGATTTTCCCATGTATTTTCCCAAGAAATGTACATAAGTCCGGCTCGAAAGAGGTGCCCTCTCCTAACCATACCGACGGCCTCTGAATCCAATGGCGATGTCGGTTTTGCTCTGCGAGTTCATGGAGAGATAACCCTAACCCTAGGTGGAATTTTCCCCAATGGGATTTTCCCATGTATTTTATCCAGGAAATGTACATAAGTCCGGCTCGAAAGGCGGGCCCTCTCCTAACCCTACCGACGGCCTATGAATCCAATGGCGATGTCGGTTTTGCTCTGCGAGTTCATGGAGAGCTAACCCTAACCCTAGGTGGAATTTTCCCCAATGGGATTTTCCCATGTATTTTCCCAGGAAATGTACAGATGCCCGTTTCGAAAAACGTGCCCCCTCCTAACCCTACCGACGGCCTCTGAATCCAATGGAGATGTCGGTTTTGCTCTGCGAGTTCATGGAGAGCTAACCCTAACCCTAGGTGGAATTTTCCCCAATGGGATTTTCCCATGTTTTTTCCCAGGAAATGTACATAAGTCCGGCTCGAAAGGCGTGCCCTCTCCTAACCATACCGACGGCCTCCGAATCCAATGGCGATGTCCGTTTTGCTCTGCGAGTTCATGGAGAGCTAACCCTAACCCTAGGTGGAATATTCCCCAATGGGATTTTCCCATGTATTTCCCCAGGAAATGTACATAAGTCCGGCTCGAAAGGCGTGCCCTCTCCTAACCATACCGACGGCCTCCGAATCCAATGGCGATGTCTGTTTTCCTCTGTGAGTTCATGGAGAGCTAACCCTAACCCTAGGTGGAATTTTCCCCAATGGGATTTTCCCATGTATTTTCCCAAGAAATGTACATAAGTCCGGCTGGAAAGGCGTGCCCTCTCCTAACCATACCGACGGCCTCTGAATCCAATGGCAATGTCGGTTTTGCTCTGCGAGTTCATGGAGAGCTAACCCTAACCCTAGGTGGAATTTTCCCCAATGGGATTTTCCCATGTATTTTCCCAAGTAATGTACATAAGTCCGGCTGGAAAGATGTGCCCTCTACTAACCATACCGACCGCCTCTGAATCCAATGGCGATGTCGGTTTTGCTCTGCGAGTTCATGGAGAGCTAACCCTAACCCTAGGTGGAATTTTCCCCAATGGGATTTTCCCATGTTTTTTCCCAGGAAATGTACATAAGTCCGGCTCGAAAGGCGGGCCCTCTCCTAACCATACCGACGCCCTGCGAATCCAATGGCGATGTCCGTTTTGCTCTGCGAGTTCATGGAGAGCTAACCCTAACCCTAGGTGGAATATTCCCCAATGGGATTTTCCCATGTATTTTCCCAGGAAATGTACATAAGTCCGGCTCGAAAGGCGGGCCCTCTCCTAACCATACCGACGGCCTCCGAATCCAATGGCGATGTCCGTTTTGCTCTGCGAGTTCATGGAGAGCTAACCCTAACCCTAGGTGGAATTTTCCCCAATGGGATTTTCCCATGTATTTTCCCAGGAAATGTACATAAGTCCGGCTGGAAAGGCGTGCCCTCTCCTAACCATACTGACGGCCTCTGAATCCAATGGCGATGTCGGTTTTGCTCTGCGAGTTCATGGAGAGCTAACCCTAACCCTAGGTGGAATTTTCCCCAATGGGATTTTCCCATGTATTTTCCCAGGAAATGTACATAAGTCCGGCTCGAAAGGCGGGCCCTCTCCTAACCATACCGACGGCCTCCGAATCCAATGGCGATGTCCGTTTTGCTCTGCGAGTTCATGGAGAGCTAACCCTAACCCTAGGTGGAATTTTCCCCAATGGGATTTTCCCATGTATTTTCCCAGGAAATGTACATAAGTCCGGCTGGAAAGGCGTGCCCTCTCCTAACCATACCAACGGCCTCTGAATCCAATGGCGATGTCGGTTTTGCTCTGCGAGTTCATGGAGAGCTAACCCTAACCCTAGGTGGAATTTTCCCCAATGGGATTTTCCCATGTATTTTCCCAAGAAATGTACATAAGTCCGGCTGGAAAGGCGTGCCCTCTCCTAACCATACCGACGGCCTCCGAATCCAATGGCGATGTCCGTTTTGCTCTGCGAGTTCATGGAGAGCTAACCCTAACCCTAGGTGGAATTTTCCCCAATGGGATTTTCCCATGTATTTTCCCAAGAAATGTACATAAGTCCGGCTGGAAAGGCGTGCCCTCTCCTAACCATACCGACGGCCTCTGAATCCAATGGCGATGTCGGTTTTGCTCTGCGAGTTCATGGAGAGCTAACCCTAACCCTAGGTGGAATTTTCCCCAATGGGATTTTCCCATGTATTTCCCCAGGAAATGTACATAAGTCCGGCTGGAAAGGCGTGCCCTCTCCTAACCATACCGACGGCCTCCGAATCCAATGGCGATGTCGGTTTTGCTCTGCGAGTTCATGGAGAGCTAACCCTAACCCTAGGTGGAATTTTCCCCAATGGGATTTTCCCATGTATTTTCCCAAGAAATGTACATAAGTCCGGCTGGAAAGACGTGCCCTCTACTAACCATACCGACCGCCTCTGAATCCAATGGCGATGTCGGTTTTGCTCTGCGAGTTCATGGAGAGCTAACCCTAACCCTATGTGGAATTTTCCCCAATGGGATTTTCCCATGTATTTTCCCAGGAAATGTACATAAGTCCGGCGCGAAAGGCGTGCCCTCTCCTAACCATACCGACGGCCTCCGAATCCAATGGCGATGTCCGTTTTGCTCTGCGAGTTCATGGAGAGCTAACCCTAACCCTAGGTGGAATATTCCCCAAAGGGATTTTCCCATGTATTTTCCCAGGAAATGTACATAAGTCCGGCTCGAAAGGCGTGCCCTCTACTAACCATACCGACGGCCTCCGAATCCAATGGCGATGTCCGTTTTCCTCTGTGAGTTCATGGAGAACTAACCCTAACCCTAGGTGGAATTTTCCCCAATGGGATTTTCCCATGTATTTTCCCAGGAAATGTACATAAGTCCGGCTGGAAAGGCGTGCCCTCTCCTAACCATACTGATGGCCTCCGAATCCAATGGCGATGTCGGTTTTGCTCTGTGAGTTCATGGAGAGCTAACGCTAACCCTAGGTGGAATTTTCCCCAATGGGATTTTCCCATGTATTTTCCCAAGAAATGTACATAAGTCCGGCTGGAAAGGCGTGCCCTCTCCTAACCATACCGATGGCCTCCGAATCCAATGGCGATGTCGGTTTTGCTCTGCGAGTTCATTGAGAGCTAACCCTAACCCTAGGTGGAATTTTCCCCAATGGGATTTTCCCATGTATTTTCCCAGGAAATGTACATAAGTCCCGCTCGAAAGTCGTGCCCTCTCCTAACCATACCAACGGCCTCCGAATCCAATGGCGATGTCCGTTTTGCTCTGCGAGTTCATGGAGAGCTAACCCTAACCCTAGGTGGAATTTTCCCCAATGGGATTTTCCCATGTATTTTCCCAAGAAATGTACATAAGTCCGGCTCGAAAGACGTGTCCTCTCCTAACCATACCGACGGCCTCCGAATCCAATGGCAATGTCCGTTTGGCTCTGCGAGTTCATGGAGAGCTAACCCTAACCCTAGGTGGAATTTTCCCCAATGGGATTTCCCCATGTTTTTTCCCAGGAAATGTACATAAGTCCGGCTCGAAATGCGTGCCCTCTCCTAACCATACCGATGGCCTCCGAATCCAATGGCGATGTCGGTTTTGCTCTGCGAGTTCATGGAGAGCTAACCCTAACCCTAGGTGGAATTTTCCCCAATGGGATTTTCCCATGTATTTTCCCAGGAAATGTACATAAGTCCGGCTCGAAAGTCGTGCCCTCTCCTAACCATACCAACGGCCTCCGAATCCAATGGCGATGTCCGTTTTGCTCTGCGAGTTCATGGAGAGCGAACCCTAACCCTAGGTGGAATTTTCCCCAATGGGATTTTCCCATGTATTTTCCCAAGAAATGTACATAAGTCCGGCTGGAAAGGCGTGCCCTCTCCTAACCATACCGACGGCCTCTGAATCCAATGGCGATGTCGGTTTTGCTCTGCGAGTTCATGGAGAGCTAACCCTAACCCTAGGTGGAATATTCCCCAATGGGATTTTCCCATGTATTTTCCCAAGAAATGTACATAAGTCCAGCTCGAAAGACGTGCCCTCTCCTAACCATACCGACGGCCTCCGAATCCAATGGCAATGTCCGTTTTGCTCTGCGAGTTCATGGAGAGCTAACCCTAACCCTAGGTGGAATTTTCCCCAATGGGATTTCCCCATGTTTTTTCCCAGGAAATGTACATAAGTCCGGCTCGAAATGCGTGCCCTCTCCTAACCATACCGACGGCCTCCGAATCCAATGGAGATGTCGGTTTTGCTCTGCGAGTTCATGGAGAGCTAACCCTAACCCTAGGTGGAATTTTCACCAATGGGATTTTCCCATGTATTTTCCCATGAAATGTATATAAGTCCGGCTCGAAAGGCGTCCCCTCTCCTAACCCTACCGACGGCCTCTGAATCCAATGGCGATGTCGGTTTTGCTCTGCGAGTTCATGGAGAGCTAACACTAACCCTAGGTGGAATTTTCCCCAATGGGATTTTCACATGTATTTTCCCAGGAAATGTACATAAGTCCGGCTCGAAAGTCGTGCCCTCTCCTAACCATACCAACGGCCTCCGAATCCAATGGCGATGTCCGTTTTGCTCTGCGAGTTCATGGAGAGCTAACCCTAACCCTAGGTGGAATTTTCCCCAATGGGATTTTCCCATGTATTTTCCCAGGAAATGTACATAAGTCCGGCTGGAAAGGCGTGCCCTCTCCTAACCATACCGACGGCCTCCGAATCCAATGGCGATGTCCGTTTTCCTCTGCGAGTTCATGGAGAACTAACCCTTACCCTAGGTGGAACTTTCCCCAATGGGATTTTCCCATGTATTTTCCCAGGAAATGTACATAAGTCCGGCTCGAAAGGATTGCCCTTTCGTAACCATACCGACGGCCTCCGAATCGAATGGCAATGTCCGTTTTGCTCTGCAAGTTCATGGAGAGCTAACCCTAAGCCTAGGTGGAATTTTCCCCAATGGGATTTTCCCATGTATTTTCCCTGGAAATGTACATAGGCCCGTTTCGAAAAACGTGCCCCCTCCTAACCATACCGACGGCGTCCGAATCCAATGGCGATGTCGGTTTTGCTCTGCGAGTTCATGGAGAGCTAACCCTAACCCTAGGTGGAATTTTCCCCAATGGGATTTTCCCATGTATTTTCCCAAGAAATGTACATAAGTCCGGCTGGAAAGGCGTGCCCTCTCCTAACCCTACCGACGGCCTCTGAATCCAATGGCGATGTCGGTTTTGCTCTGCGAGTTCATGGAGAGCTAACCCTAACCCTAGGTGGAATTTTCCCCAATGGGATTTTCCCATGTCTTTTATCCAGGAAATGTACATAAGTCCGGCTCGAAAGGCGGGCCCTCTCCTAACCATACCGACGGCCTCCGAATCCAATGGCAATGTCCGTTTTGCTCTGCGAGTATATGGAGAGCTAACCCTAACCCTAGGTGGAATTTTCCCCAATGGGATTTCCCCATGTTTTTTCCCAGGAAATGTACATAAGTCCGGCTCGAAATGCGTGCCCTCTCCTAACCATACCGACGGCCTCCGAATCCAATGGAGATGTCGGTTTTGCTCTGCGAGTTCATGGAGAGCTAACCCTAACCCTAGGTGGAATTTTCACCAATGGGATTTTCCCATGTATTTTCCCATGAAATGTATATAAGTCCGGCTCGAAAGGCGTGCCCTCTCCTAACCCTACCGACGGCCTCTGAATCCAATGGCGATGTCGGTTTTGCTCTGCGAGTTCATGGAGAGCTAACCCTAACCCTAGGTGGAATTTTCCCCAATGGGATTTTCCCATGTATTTTCCCAAGAAATGTACATAAGTCCGGTTGGAAAGGCGTGCCCTCTCCTAACCATACCGACGGCCTCTGAATCCAATGGCGATGTCGGTTTTGCTCTGCGAGTTCATGGAGAGCTAACCCTAACCCTAGGTGGAATTTTCCCCAATGGGATTTTCCCATGTATTTCCCCAGGAAATGTACATAAGTCCGGCTGGAAAGGCGTGCCCTCTCCTAACCATACCGACGGCCTCCGAATTCAATGGCGATGTCGGTTTTGCTCTGCGAGTTCATGGAGAGCTAACCCTAACCCTAGGTGGAATTTTCCCCAATGGGATTTTCCCATGTATTTTCCCAAGAAATGTACATAAGTCCGGCTGGAAAGACGTGCCCTCTACTAACCATACCGACCGCCTCTGAATCCAATGGCGATGTCGGTTTTGCTCTGCGAGTTCATGGAGAGCTAACCCTAACCCTAGGTGGAATTTTCCCCAATGGGATTTTCCCATGTATTTTCCCAGGAAATGTACATAAGTCCGGCGCGAAAGGCGTGCCCTCTCCTAACCATACCGACGGCCTCCGAATCCAATGGCGATGTCCGTTTTGCTCTGCGAGTTCATGGAGAGCTAACCCTAACCCTAGGTGGAATATTCCCCAAAGGGATTTTCCCATGTATTTTCCCAGGAAATGTACATAAGTCCGGCTCGAAAGGCGTGCCCTCTACTAACCATACCGACGGCCTCCGAATCCAATGGCGATGTCCGTTTTCCTCTGTGAGTTCATGGAGAACTAACCCTAACCCTAGGTGGAATTTTCCCCAATGGGATTTTCCCATGTATTTTCCCAGGAAATGTACATAAGTCCGGCTGGAAAGGTGTGCCCTCTCCTAACCATACTGATGGCCTCCGAATCCAATGGCGATGTCGGTTTTGCTCTGTGAGTTCATGGAGAGCTAACGCTAACCCTAGGTGGAATTTTCCCCAATGGGATTTTCCCATGTATTTTCCCAAGAAATGTACATAAGTCCGGCTGGAAAGGCGTGCCCTCTCCTAACCATACCGATGGCCTCCGAATCCAATGGCGATGTCGGTTTTGCTCTGCGAGTTAATTGAGAGCTAACCCTAACCCTAGGTGGAATTTTCCCCAATGGGATTTTCCCATGTATTTTCCCAGGAAATGTACATAAGTCCCGCTCGAAAGTCGTGCCCTCTCCTAACCATACCAACGGCCTCCGAATCCAATGGCGATGTCCGTTTTGCTCTGCGAGTTCATGGAGAGCTAACCCTAACCCTAGGTGGAATTTTCCCCAATGGGATTTTCCCATGTATTTTCCCAAGAAATGTACATAAGTCCGGCTGGAAAGGCGTGCCCTCTCCTAACCATACCGACGGCCTCTGAATCCAATGGCGATGTCGGTTTTGCTCTGCGAGTTCATGGAGAGCTAACCCTAACCCTAGGTGGAATTTTCCCCAATGGGATTTTCCCATGTATTTTCCCAAGAAATGTACATAAGTCCGGCTCGAAAGACGTGTCCTCTCCTAACCATACCGACGGCCTCCGAATCCAATGGCAATGTCCGTTTGGCTCTGGGAGTTCATGGAGAGCTAACCCTAACCCTAGGTGGAATTTTCCCCAATGGGATTTCCCCATGTTTTTTCCCAGGAAATGTACATAAGTCCGGCTCGAAATGCGTGCCCTCTCCTAACCATACCGATGGCCTCCGAATCCAATGGCGATGTCGGTTTTGCTCTGCGAGTTCATGGAGAGCTAAACCTAACCCTAGGTGGAATTTTCCCCAATGGGATTTTCCCATGTATTTTCCCAGGAAATGTACATAAGTCCGGCTCGAAAGTCGTGCCCTCTCCTAACCATACCAACGGCCTCCGAATCCAATGGCGATGTCCGTTTTGCTCTGCGAGTTCATGGAGAGCTAACCCTAACCCTAGGTGGAATTTTCCCCAATGGGATTTTCCCATGTATTTTCCCAAGAAATGTACATAAGTCCGGCTGGAAAGGCGTGCCCTCTCCTAACCATACCGACGGCCTCTGAATCCAATGGCGATGTCGGTTTTGCTCTGCGAGTTCATGGAGAGCTAACCCTAACCCTAGGTGGAATTTTCCCCAATGGGATTTTCCCATGTATTTTCCCAAGAAATGTACATAAGTCCGGCTCGAAAGACGTGCCCTCTCCTAACCATACCGACGGCCTCCGAATCCAATGGCAATGTCCGTTTTGCTCTGCGAGTTCATGGAGAGCTAACCCTAACCCTAGGTGGAATTTTCCCCAATGGGATTTCCCCATGTTTTTTCCCAGGAAATGTACATAAGTCCGGCTCGAAATGCGTGCCCTCTCCTAACCATACCGACGGCCTCCGAATCCAATGGAGATGTCGGTTTTGCTCTGCGAGTTCATGGAGAGCTAACCCTAACGCTAGGTGGAATTTTCACCAATGGGATTTTCCCATGTATTTTCCCATGAAATGTATATAAGTCCGGCTCGAAAGGCGTCCCCTCTCCTAACCCTACCGACGGCCTCTGAATCCAATGGCGATGTCGGTTTTGCTCTGCGAGTTCGTGGAGAGCTAACACTAACCCTAGGTGGAATTTTCCCCAATGGGATTTTCACATGTATTTTCCCAGGAAATGTACATAAGTCCGGCTCGAAAGTCGTGCCCTCTCCTAACCATACCAACGGCCTCCGAATCCAATGGCGATGTCCGTTTTGCTCTGCGAGTTCATGGAGAGCTAACCCTAACCCTAGGTGGAATTTTCCCCAATGGGATTTTCCCATGTATTTTCCCAGGAAATGTACATAAGTCCGGCTCGAAAGGCGTGCCCTCTCCTAACCATACCGACGGCCTCCGAATCCAATGGCGATGTCCGTTTTCCTCTGCGAGTTCATGGAGAACTAACCCTAACCCTAGGTGGAACTTTCCCCAATGGGATTTTCCCATGTATTTTCCCAGGAAATGTACATAAGTCCGGCTCGAAAGGAGTGCCCTTTCGTAACCATACCGACGGCCTCTGAATCCAATAGCGATGTCGGTTTTGCTCTGCGAGTTCATGGAGAGCTAACCCTAACCCTAGGTGGAATTTTCCCCAATGGGATTTTCCCATGTATTTTCCCAGGAAATGTACATAAGTCCGCCTCGAAAGGCGGGCCCTCTCCTAACCATACCGACGGCCTCCGAATCCAATGGCGATGTCCGTTTTGCTCTGCGAGTTCATGGAGAGCTAACCCTAACCCTAGGTGGAATATTCCCCAATGGGATTTTCCCATGTATTTTCCCAGGAAATGTACATAAGTCCGGCTCGAAAGGCGTGCCCTCTCCTAACCATACCGACGGCCTCCGAATCCAATGGCGATGTCCGTTTTCCTCTGCGAGTTCATGGAGAGCTAACCCTAACCCTAGCTGGAATTTTCCCCAATGGGATTTTCCCATGTATTTTCCCAGGAAATGTACATAAGTCCGGCTGGAAAGGTGTGCCCTCTCCTAACCATACTGATGGCCTCCGAATCCAATGGCGATGTCGGTTTTGCTCTGTGAGTTCATGGAGAGCTAACGCTAACCCTAGGTGGAATTTTCCCCAATGGGATTTTCCCATGTATTTTCCCAAGAAATGTACATAAGTCCGGCTGGAAAGGCGTGCCCTCTCCTAACCATACCGATGGCCTCCGAATCCAATGGCGATGTCGGTTTTGCTCTGCGAGTTAATTGAGAGCTAACCCTAACCCTAGGTGGAATTTTCCCCAATGGGATTTTCCCATGTATTTTCCCAGGAAATGTACATAAGTCCCGCTCGAAAGTCGTGCCCTCTCCTAACCATACCAACGGCCTCCGAATCCAATGGCGATGTCCGTTTTGCTCTGCGAGTTCATGGAGAGCTAACCCTAACCCTAGGTGGAATTTTCCCCAATGGGATTTTCCCATGTATTTTCCCAAGAAATGTACATAAGTCCGGCTGGAAAGGCGTGCCCTCTCCTAACCATACCGACGGCCTCTGAATCCAATGGCGATGTCGGTTTTGCTCTGCGAGTTCATGGAGAGCTAACCCTAACCCTAGGTGGAATTTTCCCCAATGGGATTTTCCCATGTATTTTCCCAAGAAATGTACATAAGTCCGGCTCGAAAGACGTGTCCTCTCCTAACCATACCGACGGCCTCCGAATCCAATGGCAATGTCCGTTTGGCTCTGGGAGTTCATGGAGAGCTAACCCTAACCCTAGGTGGAATTTTCCCCAATGGGATTTCCCCATGTTTTTTCCCAGGAAATGTACATAAGTCCGGCTCGAAATGCGTGCCCTCTCCTAACCATACCGATGGCCTCCGAATCCAATGGCGATGTCGGTTTTGCTCTGCGAGTTCATGGAGAGCTAAACCTAACCCTAGGTGGAATTTTCCCCAATGGGATTTTCCCATGTATTTTCCCAGGAAATGTACATAAGTCCGGCTCGAAAGTCGTGCCCTCTCCTAACCATACCAACGGCCTCCGAATCCAATGGCGATGTCCGTTTTGCTCTGCGAGTTCATGGAGAGCTAACCCTAACCCTAGGTGGAATTTTCACCAATGGGATTTTCCCATGTATTTTCCCATGAAATGTATATAAGTCCGGCTCGAAAGGCGTCCCCTCTCCTAACCCTACCGACGGCCTCTGAATCCAATGGCGATGTCGGTTTTGCTCTGCGAGTTCGTGGAGAGCTAACACTAACCCTAGGTGGAATTTTCCCCAATGGGATTTTCACATGTATTTTCCCAGGAAATGTACATAAGTCCGGCTCGAAAGTCGTGCCCTCTCCTAACCATACCAACGGCCTCCGAATCCAATGGCGATGTCCGTTTTGCTCTGCGAGTTCATGGAGAGCTAACCCTAACCCTAGGTGGAATTTTCCCCAATGGGATTTTCCCATGTATTTTCCCAGGAAATGTACATAAGTCCGGCTCGAAAGGCGTGCCCTCTCCTAACCATACCGACGGCCTCCGAATCCAATGGCGATGTCCGTTTTCCTCTGCGAGTTCATGGAGAACTAACCCTAACCCTAGGTGGAACTTTCCCCAATGGGATTTTCCCATGTATTTTCCCAGGAAATGTACATAAGTCCGGCTCGAAAGGAGTGCCCTTTCGTAACCATACCGACGGCCTCTGAATCCAATAGCGATGTCGGTTTTGCTCTGCGAGTTCATGGAGAGCTAACCCTAACCCTAGGTGGAATTTTCCCCAATGGGATTTTCCCATGTATTTTCCCAGGAAATGTACATAAGTCCGCCTCGAAAGGCGGGCCCTCTCCTAACCATACCGACGGCCTCCGAATCCAATGGCGATGTCCGTTTTGCTCTGCGAGTTCATGGAGAGCTAACCCTAACCCTAGGTGGAATATTCCCCAATGGGATTTTCCCATGTATTTTCCCAGGAAATGTACATAAGTCCGGCTCGAAAGGCGTGCCCTCTCCTAACCATACCGACGGCCTCCGAATCCAATGGCGATGTCCGTTTTCCTCTGCGAGTTCATGGAGAGCTAACCCTAACCCTAGCTGGAATTTTCCCCAATGGGATTTTCCCATGTATTTTCCCAGGAAATGTACATAAGTCCGGCGCGAAAGGCGTGCCCTCTCCTAACCATACCGACGGCCTCCGAATCCAATGGCGATGTCCGTTTTGCTCTGCGAGTTCATGGAGAGCTAACCCTAACCCTAGGTGGAATATTCCCCAAAGGGATTTTCCCATGTATTTTCCCAGGAAATGTACATAAGTCCGGCTCGAAAGGCGTGCCCTCTACTAACCATACCGACGGCCTCCGAATCCAATGGCGATGTCCGTTTTCCTCTGTGAGTTCATGGAGAACTAACCCTAACCCTAGGTGGAATTTTCCCCAATGGGATTTTCCCATGTATTTTCCCAGGAAATGTACATAAGTCCGGCTGGAAAGGCGTGCCCTCTCCTAACCATACTGATGGCCTCCGAATCCAATGGCGATGTCGGTTTTGCTCTGTGAGTTCATGGAGAGCTAACGCTAACCCTAGGTGGAATTTTCCCCAATGGGATTTTCCCATGTATTTTCCCAAGAAATGTACATAAGTCCGGCTGGAAAGGCGTGCCCTCTCCTAACCATACCGATGGCCTCCGAATCCAATGGCGATGTCGGTTTTGCTCTGCGAGTTAATTGAGAGCTAACCCTAACCCTAGGTGGAATTTTCCCCAATGGGATTGTCCCATGTATTTTCCCAGGAAATGTACATAAGTCCCGCTCGAAAGTCGTGCCCTCTCCTAACCATACCAACGGCCTCCGAATCCAATGGCGATGTCCGTTTTGCTCTGCGAGTTCATGGAGAGCTAACCCTAACCCTAGGTGGAATTTTCCCCAATGGGATTTTCCCATGTATTTTCCCAAGAAATGTACATAAGTCCGGCTGGAAAGGCGTGCCCTCTCCTAACCATACCGACGGCCTCTGAATCCAATGGCGATGTCGGTTTTGCTCTGCGAGTTCATGGAGAGCTAACCCTAACCCTAGGTGGAATTTTCCCCAATGGGATTTTCCCATGTATTTTCCCAAGAAATGTACATAAGTCCGGCTCGAAAGACGTGTCCTCTCCTAACCATACCGACGGCCTCTGAATCCAATGGCAATGTCCGTTTGGCTCTGCGAGTTCATGGAGAGCTAACCCTAACCCTAGGTGGAATTTTCCCCAATGGGATTTCCCCATGTTTTTTCCCAGGAAATGTACATAAGTCCGGCTCGAAATGCGTGCCCTCTCCTAACCATACCGATGGCCTCCGAATCCAATGGCGATGTCGGTTTTGCTCTGCGAGTTCATGGAGAGCTAACCCTAACCCTAGGTGGAATTTTCCCCAATGGGATTTTCCCATGTATTTTCCCAGGAAATGTACATAAGTCCGGCTCGAAAGTCGTGCCCTCTCCTAACCATACCAACGGCCTCCGAATCCAATGGCGATGTCCGTTTTGCTCTGCGAGTTCATGGAGAGCTAACCCTAACCCTAGGTGGAATTTTCCCCAATGGGATTTTCCCATGTATTTTCCCAAGAAATGTACATAAGTCCGGCTGGAAAGGCGTGCCCTCTCCTAACCATACTGACGGCCTCTGAATCCAATGGCGATGTCGGTTTTGCTCTGCGAGTTCATGGAGAGCTAACCCTAACCCTAGGTGGAATTTTCCCCAATGGGATTTTCCCATGTATTTTCCCAAGAAATGTACATAAGTCCGGCTCGAAAGACGTGCCCTCTCCTAACCATACCGACGGCCTCCGAATCCAATGGCAATGTCCGTTTTGCTCTGCGAGTTCATGGAGAGCTAACCCTAACCCTAGGTGGAATTTTCCCCAATGGGATTTCCCCATGTTTTTTCCCAGGAAATGTACATAAGTCCGGCTCGAAATGCGTGCCCTCTCCTAACCATACCGACGGCCTCCGAATCCAATGGAGATGTCGGTTTTGCTCTGCGAGTTCATGGAGAGCTAACCCTAACCCTAGGTGGAATTTTCACCAATGGGATTTTCCCATGTATTTTCCCATGAAATGTATATAAGTCCGGCTCGAAAGGCGTCCCCTCTCCTAACCCTACCGACGGCCTCTGAATCCAATGGCGATCTCGGTTTTGCTGTGCGAGTTCATGGAGAGCTAACACTAACCCTAGGTGGAATTTTCCCCAATGGGATTTTCACATGTATTTTCCCAGGAAATGTACATAAGTCCGGCTCGAAAGTCGTGCCCTCTCCTAACCATACCAACGGCCTCCGAATCCAATGGCGATGTCCGTTTTGCTCTGCGAGTTCATGGAGAGCTAACCCTAACCCTAGGTGGAATTTTCCCCAATGGGATTTTCCCATGTATTTTCCCAGGAAATGTACATAAGTCCGGCTCGAAAGGCGTGCCCTCTCCTAACCATACCGACGGCCTCCAAATCCAATGGCGATGTCCGTTTTCCTCTGCGAGTTCATGGAGAACTAACCCTAACCCTAGGTGGAACTTTCCCCAATGGGATTTTCCCATGTATTTTCCCAGGAAATGTACATAAGTCCGGCTCGAAAGGAGTGCCCTTTCGTAACCATACCGACGGCCTCTGAATCCAATAGCGATGTCGGTTTTGCTCTGCGAGTTCATGGAGAGCTAACCCTAACCCTAGGTGGAATTTTCCCCAATGGGATTTTCCCATGTATTTTCCCAGGAAATGTACATAAGTCCGCCTCGAAAGGCGGGCCCTCTCCTAACCATACCGACGGCCTCCGAATCCAATGGCGATGTCCGTTTTGCTCTGCGAGTTCATGGAGAGCTAACCCTAACCCTAGGTGGAATATTCCCCAATGGGATTTTCCCATGTATTTTCCCAGGAAATGTACATAAGTCCGGCTCGAAAGGCGTGCCCTCTCCTAACCATACCGACGGCCTCCGAATCCAATGGCGATGTCCGTTTTCCTCTGCGAGTTCATGGAGAGCTAACCCTAACCCTAGCTGGAATTTTCCCCAATGGGATTTTCCCATGTATTTTCCCAGGAAATGTACATAAGTCCGGCTCGAAAGGCGTCCCCTCTCCTAACCATACCGACGGCCTCCGAATCCAATGGTAATGTTGGTTTTGCTCTGCGAGTTCATGGAGAGCTAACCCTAACCCTAGGTGGGATTTTCACCAATTGGATTTTCCCATGTATTTTCCCAGGAAATGTACATAAGTCCGGCTCGAAAGGCGTCACCTCTCCTAACCCTACCGACGGCCTCTGAATCCAATGGCGATGTCGGTTTTGCTCTGCGAGTTCATGGAGAGCTAACCCTAACCCTAGGTGGAATTTTCCCCAATGGGATTTTCCCATGTATTTTCCCAGGAAATGTACATAAGTCCGGCTGGAAAGGCGTGCCCTCTCCTAACCATACCGACGGCCTCCGAATCCAATGGCGATGTCCGTTTTCCTCTGCGAGTTCATGGAGAACTAACCCTTACCCTAGGTGGAACTTTCCCCAATGGGATTTTCCCATGTATTTTCCCAGGAAATGTACATAAGTCCGGCTCGAAAGGATTGCCCTTTCGTAACCATACCGACGGCCTCCGAATCGAATGGCAATGTCCGTTTTGCTCTGCAAGTTCATGGAGAGCTAACCCTAACCCTAGGTGGAATTTTCCCCAATGGGATTGTCCCATGTATTTTCCCTGGAAATGTACATATGCCCGTTTCCAAAAACGTGCCCCCTCCTAACCATACCGACGGCGTCCGAATCCAATGGCGATGTCGGTTTTGCTCTGCGAGTTCATGGAGAGCTAACCCTAACCCTAGGTGGAATTTTCCCCAATGGGATTTTCCCATGTATTTTCCCAAGAAATGTACATAAGTCCGGCTGGAAAGGCGTGCCCTCTCCTAACCCTACCGACGGCCTCTGAATCCAATGGCGATGTCGGTTTTGCTCTGCGAGTTCATGGAGAGCTAACCCTAACCCTAGGTGGAATTTTCCCCAATGGGATTTTCCCATGTATTTTATCCAGGAAATGTACATAAGTCCGGCTCGAAAGGCGGGCCCTCTCCTAACCATACCGACGGCCTCCGAATCCAATGGCAATGTCCGTTTTGCTCTGCGAGTATATGGAGAGCTAACCCTAACCCTAGGTGGAATTTTCCCCAATGGGATTTCCCCATGTTTTTTCCCAGGAAATGTACATAAGTCCGGCTCGAAATGCGTGCCCTCTCCTAACCATACCGACGGCCTCCGAATCCAATGGAGATGTCGGTTTTGCTCTGCGAGTTCATGGAGAGCTAACCCTAACCCTAGGTGGAATTTTCACCAATGGGATTTTCCCATGTATTTTCCCATGAAATGTATATAAGTCCGGCTCGAAAGGCGTGCCCTCTCCTAACCCTACCGACGGCCTCCGAATCCAATGGCGATGTCCGTTTTCCTCTGCGAGTTCATGGAGAACTAACCCTAACCCTAGGTGGAACTTTCCCCAATGGGATTTTCCCATGTATTTTCCCAGGAAATGTACATAAGTCCGGCTCGAAAGGCGTGCCCTCTGCTAACCATACCGACGGCCTCCGAATCCAATGGCGATGTCCGTTTTGCTCTGCGAGTTCATGGAGAGCTAACACTAACCCTAGGTGGAATTTTCCCCAATGGGATTTTCCCATGTATTTTCCCAGGAAATGTACATAAGTCCGGCTCGAAAGGCGGGCCCTCTCCTAACCATACCGACGGCCTCCGAATCCAATGGCGATGACTGTTTTGCTCTGCGAGTTCATGGAGAGCTAACCCTAACCCTAGGTGGAATTTTCCCCAATGGGATTTTCCCATGTATTTTCCCAGGAAATGTACATATGCCCGGTTCGAAAAACGTGCCCCCTCCTAACCATACCGACAGCCTCCGAATCCAATGGCGGTGTCGGTTTTGCTCTACGAGTTCATGGAGAGCTAACCCTAACCCTAGGTGGAATTTTCCCCAATGGGATTTTCCCATGTATTTTCCCAGGAAATGTACATATGCCCGGTTCGAAAAACGTGCCCCCTCCTAACCATACCGACAGCCTCCGAATCCAATGGCGGTGTCGGTTTTGCTCAACGAGTTCATGGAGAGCTAACCCTAACCCTAGGTGGAATTTTCCCCAATGGGATTTTCCCATGATTTTCCCAGGAAATGTACATAATTCTGGCTCGAAAGGAGTGCCCTTTCCTAACCATACCGATGGCCTCCTAATCCAATGGCAATGTCGGTTTTGCTCTGCGAGTTCATGGAGAGCTAACCCTAACCCTAGGTGGAATTTTCCCCAATGGGATTTTCCCATGTATTATTTCCCCAGGAAATGTACATATGCCCGGTTCGAAAAACGTGCCCCCTCCTAACCATACCGACGGCCTCCGAATCCAATGGCGATGTCCATTTTGCTCTGCGAGTTCATGGAGAGCTAACCCTAACCCTAGGTGGAATTTTCCCCAATGGGATTTTCCCATGTATTTTCCCAGGAAATGTACATATGCCCGGTTCGAAAAACGTGCCCCCTCCTAACCATACCGACGGCCTCCGAATCCAATGGCGATGTCGGTTTTGTTCTGCGAGTTCATGGAGAGCTAACCCTAACCCTAGGTGGAATTTTCCCCAATGGGATTTTCCCATGTATTTTCCTCAGGAAATGTACATATGCCCGGTTCGAAAAACGTGCCCCCTCCTAACCATACCGACGCCCTCCGAATCCAATGGCGGTGTCGGTTTTGCTCTTCGAGTTCATGGAGAGCTAAACCTAACCCTAGGTGGAATTTTCCCCAATGGGATTTTCCCATGTATTTCCCCAGGAAATGTACATAAGTCAGGCTCGAAAGGCGGGCCGTCTCCTAACCATACCGACGGCCTCTGAATCCAATGGCGATGTCCGTTGTGCTATACGAGTTCATGGAGAGCTAACCCTAACCCTAGGTGGAATCTTCCCCAATGGGATTTTCCTATGTATTTTCCCAGGAAATGTACATAAGTCCGGCTCGAAAGGCGTGCCCTCTGCTAACCATACCGACGGCCTCCGAATCCAATGGCGATGTCCGTTTTGCTCTGCGAGTTCATGGAGAGCTAACCCTAACCCTAGGTGGAATTTTCACCAATGGGATTTTCCCATGTATTTTCCCAGGAACTGTACATAAGTCCGGCTCGAAAGGCGTCCCCTCTCCTAACCCTACCGACGGCCTCTGAATCCAATGGCGATGTCGGTTTTGCTCTGCGAGTTCATGGAGAGCTAACACTAACCCTAGGTGGAATTTTCCCCAATGGGATTTTCCCATGTATTTTCCCAGGAAATGTACATAAGTCCGGCTCGAAAGGCGGGCCCTCTCCTAACCATACCGACGGCCTCCGAATCCAATGGCGATGACTGTTTTGCTCTGCGAGTTCATGGAGAGCTAACCCTAACCCTAGGTGGAATTTTCCCCAATGGGATTTTCCCATGTATTTTCCCAGGAAATGTACATATGCCCGGTTCGAAAAACGTGCCCCCTCCTAACCATACCGACAGCCTCCGAATCCAATGGCGGTGTCGGTTTTGCTCTACGAGTTCATGGAGAGCTAACCCTAACCCTAGGTGGAATTTTCCCCAATGGGATTTTCCCATGTATTTTCCCAGGAAATGTACATATGCCCGGTTCGAAAAACGTGCCCCCTCCTAACCATACCGACAGCCTCCGAATCCAATGGCGGTGTCGGTTTTGCTCAACGAGTTCATGGAGAGCTAACCCTAACCCTAGGTGGAATTTTCCCCAATGGGATTTTCCCATGATTTTCCCAGGAAATGTACATAATTCTGGCTCGAAAGGAGTGCCCTTTCCTAACCATACCGATGGCCTCCTAATCCAATGGCAATGTCGGTTTTGCTCTGCGAGTTCATGGAGAGCTAACCCTAACCCTAGGTGGAATTTTCCCCAATGGGATTTTCCCATGTATTATTTCCCCAGGAAATGTACATATGCCCGGTTCGAAAAACGTGCCCCCTCCTAACCATACCGACGGCCTCCGAATCCAATGGCGATGTCCATTTTGCTCTGCGAGTTCATGGAGAGCTAACCCTAACCCTAGGTGGAATTTTCCCCAATGGGATTTTCCCATGTATTTTCCAGGAAATGTACATATGCCCGGTTCGAAAAACGTGCCCCCTCATAACCATACCGACGGCCTCTGAATCCAATGGCGATGTCGGTTTTGTTCTGCGAGTTCATGGAGAGCTAACCCTAACCCTAGGTGGAATTTTCCCCAATGGGATTTTCCCATGTATTTTCCTCAGGAAATGTACATATGCCCGGTTCGAAAAACGTGCCCCCTCCTAACCATACCGACGCCCTCCGAATCCAATGGCGGTGTCGGTTTTGCTCTTCGAGTTCATGGAGAGCTAAACCTAACCCTAGGTGGAATTTTCCCCAATGGGATTTTCCCATGTATTTCCCCAGGAAATGTACATAAGTCCGGCTCGAAAGGCGGGCCCTCTCCTAACCATACCGACGGCCTCTGAATCCAATGGCGATGTCCGTTTTGCTATACGAGTTCATGGAGAGCTAACCCTAACCCTAGGTGGAATTTTCCCCAATGGGATTTTCCCATGTATTTTCCCAGGAAATGTACATAAGTCCGGCTCGAAAGGCGTGCCCTCTGCTAACCATACCGACGGCCTTCGAATCCAATGGCGATGTCCGTTTTGCTCTGCGAGTTCATGGAGAGCTAACCCTAACCCTAGGTGGAATTTTCACCAATGGGATTTTCCCATGTATTTTCCCAGGAACTGTACATAAGTCCGGCTCGAAAGGCGTCCCCTCTCCTAACCCTACCGACGGTCTCTGAATCCAATGGCGATGTCGGTTTTGCTCTGCGAGTTCATGGAGAGCTAACACTAACCCTAGGTGGAATTTTCCCCAATGGGATTTTCCCATGTATTTTCCCAGGAAATGTACATAAGTCCGGCTCGAAAGGCGGGCCCTCTCCTAACCATACCGATGGCCTCCGAATCCAATGGCGATGACTGTTTTGCTCTGCGAGTTCATGGAGAGCTAACCCTAACCCTAGGTGGAATTTTCCCCAATGGGATTTTCCCATGTATTTTCCCAGGAAATGTACATATGCCCGGTTCGAAAAACGTGCCCCCTCCTAACCATACCGACAGCCTCCGAATCCAATGGCGGTGTCGGTTTTGCTCTACGAGTTCATGGAGAGCTAACCCTAACCCTAGGTGGAATTTTCCCCAATGGGATTTTCCCATGTATTTTCCCAGGAAATGTACATAATTCCGGCTCGAAAGGAGTGCCCCCTCCTAACCATACCGACAGCCTCCGAATCCAATGGTGATGTCCGTTTTCCTCTGCGAGTTCATGGAGAGCTAACCCTAACCCTAGGTGGAATTTTCCCCAATGGGATTTTCCCATGATTTTCCCAGGAAATGTACATAATTCCGGCTCGAAAGGAGTGCCCTTTCCTAACCATACCGACGGCCTCCGAATCCAATGGCAATGTCGGTTTTGCTCTGCGAGTTCATGGAGAGCTAACCCTAACCCTAGGTGGAATTTTCCCCAATGGGATTTTCCCATGTATTATTTCCCCAGGAAATGTACATATGCCCGGTTCGAAAAACGTGCCCCCTCCTAACCATACCGACGGCCTCTGAATCCAATGGCGATGTCCGTTTTGCTCTGCGAGTTCATGGAGAGCTAACCCTAACCCTAGGTGGAATTTTCCCCAATGGGATTTTCCCATGTATTTTCCCAGGAAATGTACATATGCCCGGTTTGAAAAACGTGCCCCCTCCTAACCATACCGACGGCCTCCGAATCCAATGGCGATGTCGGTTTTGTTCTGCGAGTTCATGGAGAGCTAACCCTAACCCTAGGTGGAATTTTCCCCAATGGGATTTTCCCATGTATTTTCCCAAGAAATGTAAATAAGTCCGGCTGGAAAGGCGTGCCCTCTCCTAACCATACCTATGACCTCTGAATCCAATGGCGATGTCGGTTTTGCTCTGCGAGTTCATGGAGAGCTAAACCTAACCCTAGGTGGAATTTTCCCCAATGGGATTTTCCCATGTATTTCCCCAGGAAATGTACATAAGTCCGGCTCGAAATGCGGGCCCTCTCCTAACCATACTGACCGCCTCTGAATCCAATGGCGATTTCCGTTTTGCTCTACGAGTTCATGGAGAGCTAACCCTAACCCTAGGTGGAATTTTCCTCAATGGGATTTTCCCATGTATTTTCCCAGGAAATGTACATAAGTCCGGCTCGAAAGGCGTGCCCTCTGCTAACCATACCGACGGCCTCCGAATCCAATGGCGATGTCGGTTTTGCTCTGCGAGTTCATGGAGAGCTAACCCTAACCCTAGGTGGAATTTTCACCAATGGGATTTTCCCATGTATTTTCCCAGCAACTGTACATAAGTCCGGCTCGAAAGGCGTCCCCTCTCCTAACCCTACTGACGGCCTCTGAATCCAATGGCGATGTCGGTTTTGCTCTGCGAGTTCATGGAGAGCTAACACTAACCCTAGGTGGAATTTTCCCCAATGGGATTTTCCCATGTATTTTCCCAGGAAATGTACATAAGTCCGGCTCGAAAGGCGGGCCCTCTCCTAAACATACCGACGGCCTCCGAATCCAATGGCGATGACTGTTTTGCTCTGCGAGTTCATGGAGAACTAACCCTAACCCTAGGTGGAATTTTCCCCAATGGGATTTTCCCATGTATTTTCCCAGGAAATGTACATATGCCCGGTTCGAAAAACGTGCCCCCTCCTAACCATACCGACGGCCTCCGAATCCAATGGCGGAGTCGGTTTTGCTCTACGAGTTCATGGAGAGCTAACCCTAACCCTAGGTGGAATTTTCCCCAATGGGATTTTCCCATGTATTTTCCCAGGAAATGTACATAAGTCCGGCTCGAAAGGTGGGCCCTCTCCTAACCATACCGACGGCCTCCGAATCCAATGGCGATGTCCGTTTTGCTCTGCGAGTTAATTGAGAGCTAACCCTAACCCTAGGTGGAATTTTCCCCAATGGGATTTTCCCATGTATTTTCCAAGGAAATGTACATATGCCCGGTTCGAAAAACGTGCCCCCTCCTAACCATACCGACAGCCTCCGAATCCAATGGCGATGTCCGTTTTGCTCTGCGAGTTCATGGAGAGCTAACCCTAACCCTAGGTGGAATTTTCACCAATGGGATTTTCCCATGTATTTTCCCAGGAAATGTACATAAGTCCGGCTCGAAAGGCGTCCCCTCTCCTAACCCTACCGACGGCCTCTGAATCCAATGGCGATGTCGGTTTTGCTCTGCGAGTTCATGGAGAGCTAACCCTAACCCTAGGTGGAATTTTCCCCAATGGGATTTTCCCATGTATTTTCCCAGGAAATGTACATAAGTCCAGCTCGAAAGGCGGGCCCTCTCCTAACCATACCGACGGCCTCCGAATCCAATGGCGATGTCCGTTTTCCTCTGCGAGTTCATGGAGAGCTAACCCTAACCCTAGGTGGAATTTTCCCCAATGGGATTTTCCCATGTATTTTCCCAGGAAATGTACATATGCCCGGTTCGAAAAACGTGCCCCCTCCTAACCATACCGACAGCCTCCGAATCCAATGGCGGTGTCGGTTTTCCTCTACAAGTTCATGGAGAGCTAACCCTAACCCTAGGTGGAATTTTCCCCAATGGGATTTTCCCATGTATTTTCCCAGGAAATGTACATAATTCCGGCTCAAAAGGAGTGCCCCCTCCTAACCATACCGACAGCCTCCGAATCCAATGGTGATGTCCGTTTTCCTCTGCGAGTTCATGGAGAGCTAACCCTAACCCTAGGTGGAATTTTCCCCAATGGGATTTTCCCATGTATTTTCCCAGGAAATGTACATAAGTCCGGCTCGAAAGGAGTGCCCTTTCCTAACCATACCGACGGCCTCCGAATCCAATGGCAATGTCGGTTTTGCTCTGGAGTTCATGGAGACCTAACCCTAACCCTAGGTGGAATTTTCCCCAATGGGATTTTCCCATGTATTTCCCCAGGAAATGTACATAAGTCCGGCTCGAAAGGCGGACCCTCTCCTAACAATACCGACGGCCTCTGAATCCAATGGCGATGTCCGTTTTGCTCTACGAGTTCATGGAGAGCTAACCCTAACCCTAGGTGGAATTTTCCCCAATGGGATTTTCCCATGTATTTTCCCAGGAAATGTACATAAGTCCGGCTCGAAAGGCGTGCCCTCTGCTAACCATACCGACGGCCTCCGAATCCAATGGCGATGTCCGTTTTGCTCTGCGAGTTCATGGAGAGCTAACCCTAACCCTAGGTGGAATTTTCACCAATGGGATTTTCCCATGTATTTTCCCAGGAACTGTACATAAGTCCGGCTCGAAAGGCGTCCCCTCTCCTAACCATACCGACGGCCTCCGAATCCAATGGCGATGACTGTTTTGCTCTGCGAGTTCATGGAGAGCTAACCCTAACCCTAGGTGGAATTTTCCCCAATGGGATTTTCCCATGTATTTTCCCAGGAAATGTACATATGCCCGGTTCGAAAAACGTGCCCCCTCCTAACCATACCGACGGCCTCCGAATCCAATGGCGGTGTCGGTTTTGCTCTGCGAGTTCATGGAGAGCTAACCCTAACCCTAGGTGGAATTTTCCCCAATGGGATTTTCCCATGTATTTTCCCAGGAAATGTACATAAGTCCGGCTCGAAAGGCGGGCCCTCTCCTAACCATACCGACGGCCTCCGAATCCAATGGCGATGTCCGTTTTGCTCTGCTAGTTAATTGAGAGCTAACCCTAACCCTAGGTGGAATTTTCCCCAATGGGATTTTCCCATGTATTTTCCCAGGAAATGTACATAAGTCCGGATCGAAAGGCGTGCCCTCTCCTAACTATACCGACGGCCTCCGAATCCAATGGCGATGTCGGTTTTGCTCTGCGAGTTCATGGAGAGCTAACCCTAGGTGGAATTTTCCCCAATCGGATTTTCCCATGTATTATTTCCCCAGGAAATGTACATATGCCCGGTTCGAAAACGTGCCCCCTCCTAAACATACCGACGGCCTCCGAATCCAATGGCGATGTCCGTTTTGCTCTGCGAGTTCATGGAGAGCTAACCCTAACCCTAGGTGGAATTTTCCCCAATGGGATTTTCCCATGTATTTTCCCAGGAAATGTACATATGCCCGGTTCGAAAAACGTGCCCCCTCCTAACCATACCGACGGCCTCCGAATCCAATGGCGGTGTCGGTTTTGCTCTGCGAGTTCATGGAGAGCTAACCCTAACCCTAGGTGGAATTTTCCCCAATGGGATTTTCCCATGTATTTTCCCAGGAAATGTACATAAGTCCGGCTCAAAAGGAGTGCCCTTTCCTAACCATACCGACGGCCTCCGAATCCAATGGCAATGTCGGTTTTGCTCTGGAGTTCATGGAGACCTAACCCTAACCCTAGGTGGAATTTTCCCCAATGGGATTTTCCCATGTATTTCCCCAGGAAATGTACATAAGTCCGGCTCGAAAGGCGGACCCTCTCCTAACCATACCGACGGCCTCTGAATCCAATGGCGATGTCCGTTTTGCTCTACGAGTTCATGGAGAGCTAACCCTAACCCTAGGTGGAATTTTCCCCAATGGGATTTTCCCATGTATTTTCCCAGGAAATGTACATAAGTCCGGCTCGAAAGGCGTGCCCTCTGCTAACCATACCGACGGCCTCCGAATCCAATGGCGATGTCCGTTTTGCTCTGCGAGTTCATGGAGAGCTAACCCTAACCCTAGGTGGAATTTTCACCAATGGGATTTTCCCATGTATTTTCCCAGGAACTGTACATAAGTCCGGCTCGAAAGGCGTCCCCTCTCCTAACCATACCGACGGCCTCCGAATCCAATGGCGATGACTGTTTTGCTCTGCGAGTTCATGGAGAGCTAACCCTAACCCTAGGTGGAATTTTCCCCAATGGGATTTTCCCATGTATTTTCCCAGGAAATGTACATATGCCCGGTTCGAAAAACGTGCCCCCTCCTAACCATACCGACGGCCTCCGAATCCAATGGCGGTGTCGGTTTTGCTCTGCGAGTTCATGGAGAGCTAACCCTAACCCTAGGTGGAATTTTCCCCAATGGGATTTTCCCATGTATTTTCCCAGGAAATGTACATAAGTCCGGCTCGAAAGGCGGGCCCTCTCCTAACCATACCGACGGCCTCCGAATCCAATGGCGATGTCCGTTTTGCTCTGCTAGTTAATTGAGAGCTAACCCTAACCCTAGGTGGAATTTTCCCCAATGGGATTTTCCCATGTATTTTCCCAGGAAATGTACATAAGTCCGGATCGAAAGGCGTGCCCTCTCCTAACTATACCGACGGCCTCCGAATCCAATGGCGATGTCGGTTTTGCTCTGCGAGTTCATGGAGAGCTAACCCTAGGTGGAATTTTCCCCAATCGGATTTTCCCATGTATTATTTCCCCAGGAAATGTACATATGCCCGGTTCGAAAACGTGCCCCCTCCTAAACATACCGACGGCCTCCGAATCCAATGGCGATGTCCGTTTTGCTCTGCGAGTTCATGGAGAGCTAACCCTAACCCTAGGTGGAATTTTCCCCAATGGGATTTTCCCATGTATTTTCCCAGGAAATGTACATATGCCCGGTTCGAAAAACGTGCCCCCTCCTAACCATACCGACGGCCTCCGAATCCAATGGCGATGTCGGTTTTGCTCTGCGAGTTCATGGAGAGCTAACCCTAACCCTAGGTGGAATTTTCCCCAATCGGATTTTCCCATGTATTTTCCCAAGAAATGTACATAAGTCCGGCTGGAAAGGCGTGCCCTCTCCTAACCATACCGACGGCCTCTGAATCCAATGGCGATGTCGGTTTTGCTCTGCGAGTTCATGGAGAGCTAAACCTAACCCTAGGTGGAATTTTCCCCAATGGGATTTTCCCATGTATTTCCCCAGGAAATGTACATAAGTCCGGCTCGAAAGGCGGGCCCTCTCCTAACCATATCGACGGCCTCCGAATCCAATGGCGATGTCGGTTTTGCTCTGCGAGTTCATGGAGAGCTAACCCTAACCCTAGGTGGAATTTTCCCCAATGGGATTTTCCCATGTATTTTCCCAGGAAATGTACATAAGTACGGCTCGAAAGGCAGGCCCTCTCCTAACCATACCGACGGCCTCCGAATCCAATGGCGATGTCAGTTTTGCTCTGCGAGTTCATGGAGAGCTAAACCTAACCCTAGGTGGAATTTTCACCAATGGGATTTTCCCATGTATTATTTCCCCAGGAAATGTACATAAGTCCGGCTCAAAAGGCGTCCCCTCTCCTCACCCTACCGACGGCCTCTGAATCAAATGGCGATGTCGGTTTTGCTCTGCGAGTCATGGAGAGCTAACACTAACCCTAGGTGGAATTTTCCCCAATGGGATTTTCCCATGTATTTTCCCAGGAAATGTACATAAGTCCGGCTCGAAAGGCGGGCCCTCTCCTAACCATACCGACGGCCTCCGAATCCAATGGCGATGTCCGTTTTGCTCTGTGAGTTCATGGAGAGCTAACCCTAACCCTAGGTGGAATTTTCCCCAATGGGATTTTCCCATGTATTTTCCCAGGAAATGTACATAAGTCCAGCTCGAAATGCGGGCCCTCTCCTAACCATACCGACGGCCTCCGAATCCAATGGCGATGTCCGTTTTGCTCTGCTAGTTAATTGAGAGCTAACCCTAACCCTAGGTGGAATTTTCCCCAATGGGATTTTCCCATGTATTTTCCCAGGAAATGTACATAAGTCCGGATCGAAAGGCGTGCCCTCTCCTAAATATACCGACGGCCTCCGAATCCAATGGCGATGTCGGTTTTGCTCTGCGAGTTCATGGAGAGCTAAACCTAACCCTAGGTGGAATTTTCCCCAATGGGATTTTCCCATGTATTTTCCCAAGAAATGTACATAAGTCCGGCTGGAAAGGCATGCCCTCTCCTAACCATACCGACGGCCTCTGAATCCAATGGCGATGTCGGTTTTGCTCTGCGAGTTCATGGAGAGCTAAACCTAACCCTAGGTGGAATTTTCCCCAATGGGATTTTCCCATGTATTTCCCCAGGAAATGTACATAAGTCCGGCTCGAAAGGCGGGCCCTCTCCTAACCATATCGACGGCCTCCGAATCCAATGGCGATGTCCGTTTTGCTCTACGAGTTCATGGAGAGCTAACCCTAACCCTAGGTGGAATTTTCCCCAATGGGATTTTCCCATGTATTTTCCCAGGAAATGTACATAAGTCCGGCTCGAAAGGCGTGCCCTCTGCTAACCATACCGACGGCCTCCGAATCCAATGGCGATGTCCGTTTTGCTCTGCGAGTTCATGGAGAGCTAACCCTAACCCTAGGTGGAATTTTCACCAATGGGATTTTCCCATGTATTTTCCCAGGAACTGTACATAAGTCCGGCTCGAAAGGCGTCCCCTCTCCTAACCATACCGACGGCCTCCGAATCCAATGGCGATGACTGTTTTGCTCTGCGAGTTCATGGAGAGCTAACCCTAACCCTAGGTGGAATTTTCCCCAATGGGATTTTCCCATGTATTTTCCCAGGAAATGTACATATGCCCGGTTTGAAAAACGTGCCCCCTCCTAACCATATCGACGGCCTCCGAATCCAATGGCGGTGTCGGTTTTGCTCTGCGAGTTCATGGAGAGCTAACCCTAACCCTAGGTGGAATTTTCCCCAATGGGATTTTCCCATGTATTTTCCCAGGAAATGTACATAAGTCCGGCTCGAAAGGCGGGCCCTCTCCTAACCATACCGACGGCCTCCGAATCCAATGGCGATGTCCGTTTTGCTCTGCTAGTTAATTGAGAGCTAACCCTAACCCTAGGTGGAATTTTCCCCAATGGGATTTTCCCATGTATTTTCCCAGGAAATGTACATAAGTCCGGATCGAAAGGCGTGCCCTCTCCTAACTATACCGACGGCCTCCGAATCCAATGGCGATGTCGGTTTTGCTCTGCGAGTTCATGGAGAGCTAAACCTAACCCTAGGTGGAATTTTCCCCAATCGGATTTTCCCATGTATTATTTCCCCAGGAAATGTACATATGCCCGGTTCGAAAACGTGCCCCCTCCTAAACATACCGACGGCCTCCGAATCCAATGGCGATGTCCGTTTTGCTCTGCGAGTTCATGGAGAGCTAACCCTAACCCTAGGTGGAATTTTCCCCAATGGGATTTTCCCATGTATTTTCCCAGGAAATGTACATATGCCCGGTTCGAAAAACGTGCCCCCTCCTAACCATACCGACGGCCTCCGAATCCAATGGCGATGTCGGTTTTGCTCTGCGAGTTCATGGAGAGCTAACCCTAACCCTAGGTGGAATTTTCCCCAATCGGATTTTCCCATGTATTTTCCCAAGAAATGTACATAAGTCCGGCTGGAAAGGCGTGCCCTCTCCTAACCATACCGACGGCCTCTGAATCCAATGGCGATGTCGGTTTTGCTCTGCGAGTTCATGGAGAGCTAAACCTAACCCTAGGTGGAATTTTCCCCAATGGGATTTTCCCATGTATTTCCCCAGGAAATGTACATAAGTCCGGCTCGAAAGGCGGGCCCTCTCCTAACCATATCGACGGCCTCCGAATCCAATGGCGATGTCGGTTTTGCTCTGCGAGTTCATGGAGAGCTAACCCTAACCCTAGGTGGAATTTTCCCCAATGGGATTTTCCCATGTATTTTCCCAGGAAATGTACATAAGTCCGGCTCGAAAGGCAGGCCCTCTCCTAACCATACCGACGGCCTCCGAATCCAATGGCGATGTCGGTTTTGCTCTGCGAGTTCATGGAGAGCTAAACCTAACCCTAGGTGGAATTTTCACCAATGGGATTTTCCCATGTATTATTTCCCCAGGAAATGTACATAAGTCCGGCTCAAAAGGCGTCCCCTCTCCTCACCCTACCGACGGCCTCTGAATCAAATGGCGATGTCGGTTTTGCTCTGCGAGTTCATGGAGAGCTAACACTAACCCTAGGTGGAATTTTCCCCAATGGGATTTTCCCATGTATTTTCCCAGGAAATGTACATAAGTCCGGCTCGAAAGGCGGGCCCTCTCCTAACCATACCGACGGCCTCCGAATCCAATGGCGATGTCCGTTTTGCTCTGTGAGTTCATGGAGAGCTAACCCTAACCCTAGGTGGAATTTTCCCCAATGGGATTTTCCCATGTATTTTCCCAGGAAATGTACATAAGTCCAGCTCGAAATGCGGGCCCTCTCCTAACCATACCGACGGCCTCCGAATCCAATGGCGATGTCCGTTTTGCTCTGCTAGTTAATTGAGAGCTAACCCTAACCCTAGGTGGAATTTTCCCCAATGGGATTTTCCCATGTATTTTCCCAGGAAATGTACATAAGTCCGGATCGAAAGGCGTGCCCTCTCCTAACTATACCGACGGCCTCCGAATCCAATGGCGATGTCGGTTTTGCTCTGCGAGTTCATGGAGAGCTAAACCTAACCCTAGGTGGAATTTTCCCCAATGGGATTTTCCCATGTATTTTCCCAGGAAATGTACATATGCCCGGTTCGAAAAACGTGCCCCCTCCTAACCATACCGACGGCCTCCGAATCCAATGGCGATGTCGGTTTTGCTCTGCGAGTTCATGGAGAGCTAACCCTAACCCTAGGTGGAATTTTCCCCAATGGGATTTTCCCATGTATTTTCCCAAGAAATGTACATAAGTCCGGCTGGAAAGGCATGCCCTCTCCTAACCATACCGACGGCCTCTGAATCCAATGGCGATGTCGGTTTTGCTCTGCGAGTTCATGGAGAGCTAAACCTAACCCTAGGTGGAATTTTCCCCAATGGGATTTTCCCATGTATTTCCCCAGGAAATGTACATAAGTCCGGCTCGAAAGGCGGGCCCTCTCCTAACCATATCGACGGCCTCCGAATCCAATGGCGATGTCCGTTTTGCTCTACGAGTTCATGGAGAGCTAACCCTAACCCTAGGTGGAATTTTCCCCAATGGGATTTTCCCATGTATTTTCCCAGGAAATGTACATAAGTCCGGCTCGAAAGGCGTGCCCTCTGCTAACCATACCGACGGCCTCCGAATCCAATGGCGATGTCCGTTTTGCTCTGCGAGTTCATGGAGAGCTAACCCTAACCCTAGGTGGAATTTTCACCAATGGGATTTTCCCATGTATTTTCCCAGGAACTGTACATAAGTCCGGCTCGAAAGGCGTCCCCTCTCCTAACCATACCGACGGCCTCCGAATCCAATGGCGATGACTGTTTTGCTCTGCGAGTTCATGGAGAGCTAACCCTAACCCTAGGTGGAATTTTCCCCAATGGGATTTTCCCATGTATTTTCCCAGGAAATGTACATATGCCCGGTTCGAAAAACGTGCCCCCTCCTAACCATACCGACGGCCTCCGAATCCAATGGCGGTGTCGGTTTTGCTCTGCGAGTTCATGGAGAGCTAACCCTAACCCTAGGTGGAATTTTCCCCAATGGGATTTTCCCATGTATTTTCCCAGGAAATGTACATAAGTCCGGCTCGAAAGGCGGGCCCTCTCCTAACCATACCGACGGCCTCCGAATCCAATGGCGATGTCGGTTTTGCTCTGCGAGTTCATGGAGAGCTAAACCTAACCCTAGGTGGAATTTTCCCCAATCGGATTTTCCCATGTATTATTTCCCCAGGAAATGTACATATGCCCGGTTCGAAAACGTGCCCCCTCCTAAACATACCGACGGCCTCCGAATCCAATGGCGATGTCCGTTTTGCTCTGCGAGTTCATGGAGAGCTAACCCTAACCCTAGGTGGAATTTTCCCCAATGGGATTTTCCCATGTATTTTCCCAGGAAATGTACATAGGCCCGGTTCGAAAAACGTGCCCCCTCCTAACCATACCGACGGCCTCCGAATCCAATGGCGATGTCGGTTTTGCTCTGCGAGTTCATGGAGAGCTAACCCTAACCCTAGGTGGAATTTTCCCCAATCGGATTTTCCCATGTATTTTCCCAAGAAATGTACATAAGTCCGGCTGGAAAGGCGTGCCCTCTCCTAACCATACCGACGGCCTCTGAATCCAATGGCGATGTCGGTTTTGCTCTGCGAGTTCATGGAGAGCTAAACCTAACCCTAGGTGGAATTTTCCCCAATGGGATTTTCCCATGTATTTCCCCAGGAAATGTACATAAGTCCGGCTCGAAAGGCGGGCCCTCTCCTAACCATATCGACGGCCTCCGAATCCAATGGCGATGTCGGTTTTGCTCTGCGAGTTCATGGAGAGCTAACCCTAACCCTAGGTGGAATTTTCCCCAATGGGATTTTCCCATGTATTTTCCCAGGAAATGTACATAAGTCCGGCTCGAAAGGCGGGCCCTCTCCTAACCATACCGACGGCCTCCGAATCCAATGGCGATGTCGGTTTTGCTCTGCGAGTTCATGGAGAGCTAAACCTAACCCTAGGTGGAATTTTCACCAATGGGATTTTCCCATGTATTATTTCCCCAGGAAATGTACATAAGTCCGGCTCAAATGGCGTCCCCTCTCCTCACCCTACCGACGGCCTCTGAATCAAATGGCGATGTCGGTTTTGCTCTGCGAGTTCATGGAGAGCTAACACTAACCCTAGGTGGAATTTTCCCCAATGGGATTTTCCCATGTATTTTCCCAGGAAATGTACATAAGTCCGGCTCGAAAGGCGGGCCCTCTCCTAACCATACCGACGGCCTCCGAATCCAATGGCGATGACTGTTTTGCTCTGCGAGTTCATGGAGAGCTAACCCTAACCCTAGGTGGAATTTTCCCCAATGGGATTTTCCCATGTATTTTCCCAGGAAATGTACATAAGTCCAGCTCGAAATGCGGGCCCTCTCCTAACCATACCGACGGCCTCCGAATCCAATGGCGATGTCCGTTTTGCTCTGCTAGTTAATTGAGAGCTAACCCTAACCCTAGGTGGAATTTTCCCCAATGGGATTTTCCCATGTATTTTCCCAGGAAATGTACATAAGTCCGGATCGAAAGGCGTGCCCTCTCCTAACTATACCGACGGCCTCCGAATCCAATGGCGATGTCGGTTTTGCTCTGCGAGTTCATGGAGAGCTAACCCTAACCCTAGGTGGAATTTTCCCCAATGGGATTTTCCCATATATTTTCCCAGGAAATGTACATAAGTCCGGCTCGAAAGGCGGGCCCTCTCCTAACCATACCGACGGCCTCCAAATCCAATGGTGATGTCCATTTTGCTCTGCGAGTTCATGGAGAGCTAACCCTAACCCTAGGTGGAATTTTCCCCAATGGGATTTTCCCATGTATTTTCCCAGGAAATGTACATAAGTCCGGCTCGAAAGGCGTCCCCTTTCCTAACGCTACCGACGGCCTCTGAATCCAATGGCTATGTCGGTTTTGGTCTGCAAGTTCATGGAGAGCTAACCCTAACCCTGGGTGGAATTTTCCCCAATGGGATTTTCCCATGTATTTTCCCAGGAAATGTACAAAAGTCCGGCTCGAAAGACGGGCCCTCTCCTAACCATACTGACAGCCTCCGAATCCAATGGCTATGTCGGTTTTGGTCTGCGAGTTCATGGAGAGCTAACCCTAACCCTAGGTGGAATTTTCCCCAATGGGATTTTCCCATGTATTTTTTCAGGAAATGTACATAAGTCCGGCTCGAAAGGCGTGCCCTCTCCTTACCATACCGACGGCCTCCGAATCCAATGGCGATGTCCATTTTGCTCTGCGAGTTCATGGAGAGCTAACCCTAACCCTAGGTGGAATTTTCACCAATGGGATTTTCCCATGTATTTTCCCAGGAACTGTACATAAGTCCGGCTCGAAAGGCGTGCCCTCTCCTAACCATACCGACGGCCTCCGAATCCAATGGCGATGATTGTTTTGCTCTGCGAGTTCATGGAGAGCTAACCCTAACCCTAGGTGGAATTTTCCCCAATGGGATTTTCCCATGCATTTTCCCAGGAAATGTACATATGCCCAGTTCGAAAAACGTACCCCCTCCTCACCATACCGACGGCCTCCGAATCCAATGGCAGTGTCATTTTTTCTCTACGAGTTCATGGAGAGCTAACCCTAACCCTAGGTGGAATTTTCCCCAATGGAATTTTCCTATGTATTTTCCCAGGAAATGTACATAAATCCGGCTCGAAAGGCGGACCCTCTCCTAACCATACCGACGGCCTCCGAATCCAATGGCGATGTCCGTTTTGCTCTGCGAGTTAATGGAAAGCTAACCCTAACCCTAGGTGGAATTTTCCCCAATGGGATTTTCCCATGTATTTTCCCAGGAAATGTACATAAGTCCGGATCGAAAGGCGTGCCCTCTCCTAACTATACCGACGGCCTCCGAATCCAATGTCGATGTCGGTTTTGCTCTGCGAGTTCATGGAGAGCTAACACTAACCCTAGGTGGAATTTTCCCCAATGGGATTTTCCCATGTATTTTCCCAGGAAATGTACATAAGTCCGGCTCGAAAGGCGTGCCCTCTCCTAACCATATCAACGGCCTCCGAATCCAATGGCGATGTCCGTTTTGCTCTGCGAGTTCATGGAGAGCTAACCCTAACCCTAGGTGGAATTTTCACCAATGGGATTTTCCCATGTATTTTCCCAGGAAATGTACATAAGTCCGGCTCGAAAGGCGTCCCCATTCCTAACGCTACCGACGGCCTCTGAATCCAATGGCGATGTCGGTTTTGCTCTGCGAGTTCATGGAGAGCTAACCCTAACCCTAGGTGGAATTTTCCCCAATGGGATTTTCCCATGTATTTTCCCAAGAAATGTACATAAGTCCGGCTGGAAAGGCATGCCCTCTCCTAACCATATCAACGGCCTCCGAATCCAATGGCGATGTCCGTTTTGCTCTGCGAGTTCATGGAGAGCTAACCCTAACCCTAGGTGGAATTTTCCCCAATGGGATTTTCCCATGTATTTTCCCAGGAAATGTACATAAGTCCGGCTCGAAAGGCGTCCCCTCTCCTAACCCTACTGACGGCCTCTGAATCCAATGGCGATGTCGGTTTTGCTCTGCGAGTTCATGGAGAGCTAACCCTAACCCTAGGTGGAATTTTCCCCAATGGGATTTTCCCATATATTTTCCCAGGAAATGTACATAAGTCCGGCTCGAAAGGCGGGCCCTCTCCTAACCATACCGACGGCCTCCGAATCCAATGGCGATGTCCATTTTGCTCTGCGAGTTCATGGAGAGCTAACCCTAACCCTAGGTGGAATTTTCCCCAATGGGATTTTCCCATGTATTTTCCCAGGAAATGTACATAAGTCCGGCTCGAAAGGCGTCCCCTTTCCTAACGCTACCGACGGCCTCTGAATCCAATGGCGATGTCGGTTTTGCTCTGCGAGTTCATGGAGAGCTAACCCTAAACCTAGGTGGAATTTTCCCCAATGGGATTTTCCCATGTATTTTCCCAGGAAATGTACATAAGTCCGGCTCGAAAGGCGTGCCCTCTCCTAACCATACCGATGGCCTCCGAATCCAATGGCGATGTCCGTTTTGCTCTGCGAGTTCATGGAGAGCTAACCCTAACCCTAGGTGGAATTTTCACCAATGGGATTTTCCCATGTATTTTCCCAGGAAATGTACATATGCCCGGTTCGAAAAAGGTGCCCCCTCCTAACCATACCGACAGCCTCCGAATCCAATGGCGGTGTCGGTTTTGCTCTACGAGTTCATGGAGAGCTAACCCTAACCCTAGGTGGAATTTTCCCCAATGGGATTTTCCCATATATTTTCCCAGGAAATGTACATAAGTCCGGCTCGAAAGGCGGGCCCTCTCCTAACCATACCGACGGCCTCCGAATCCAATGGCGATGTCCATTTTGCTCTGCGAGTTCATGGAGAGCTAACCCTAACCCTAGGTGGAATTTTCCCCAATGGGATTTTCCCATGTATTTTCCCAGGAAATGTACATAAGTCCGGCTCGAAAGGCGTCCCCTTTCCTAACGCTACCGACGGCCTCTGAATCCAATGGCGATGTCGGTTTTGCTCTGCGAGTTCATGGAGAGCTAACCCTAACCCTAGGTGGAATTTTCCCCAATGGGATTTTCCCATGTATTTTCCCAGGAAATGTACATAAGTCCGGCTCGAAAGGCGTGCCCTCTCCTAACCATACCGACGGCCTCCAAATCCAATGGCGATGTCCGTTTTGCTCTGCGAGTTCATGGAGAGCTAACCCTAACCCTAGGTGGAATTTTCACCAATGGGATTTTCCCATGTATTTTCCCAGGAAATGTACATATGCCCGGTTCGAAAAACGTGCCCCCTCCTAACCATACCGACAGCCTCCGAATCCAATGGCGGTGTCGGTTTTGCTCTACGAGTTCATGGAGAGCTAACCCTAACCCTAGGTGGAATTTTCCCCAATGGGATTTTCCCATGTATTTTCCCAAGAAATGTACATAAGTCCGGCTGGAAAGGCGTGCCCTCTCCTAACTATACCGACGGCCTCCGAATCCAATGGCGATGTCCGTTTTGCTCTGCGAGTTCATGGAGAGCTAACCCTAACCCTAGGTGGAATTTTCCCCAATGGGATTTTCCCATTTATTTTCCCAAGAAATGTACATAAGTCCGGCTGGAAAGGCGGGCCCCCTCCTAACCATACCGACGGCCTCCGAATCCAATGGCGATGTCGGTTTTGCTCTGCGAGTTCATGGAGAGCTAAACCTAACCCTAGGTGGAATTTTCCCCAATCGGATTTTCCCATGTATTATTTCCCCAGGAAATGTACATATGCCCGGTTCGAAAACGTGCCCCCTCCTAAACATACCGACGGCCTCCGAATCCAATGGCGATGTCCGTTTTGCTCTGCGAGTTCATGGAGAGCTAACCCTAACCCTAGGTGGAATTTTCCCCAATGGGATTTTCCCATGTATTTTCCCAGGAAATGTACATAGGCCCGGTTCGAAAAACGTGCCCCCTCCTAACCATACCGACGGCCTCCGAATCCAATGGCGATGTCGGTTTTGCTCTGCGAGTTCATGGAGAGCTAACCCTAACCCTAGGTGGAATTTTCCCCAATCGGATTTTCCCATGTATTTTCCCAAGAAATGTACATAAGTCCGGCTGGAAAGGCGTGCCCTCTCCTAACCATACCGACGGCCTCTGAATCCAATGGCGATGTCGGTTTTGCTCTGCGAGTTCATGGAGAGCTAAACCTAACCCTAGGTGGAATTTTCCCCAATGGGATTTTCCCATGTATTTCCCCAGGAAATGTACATAAGTCCGGCTCGAAAGGCGGGCCCTCTCCTAACCATATCGACGGCCTCCGAATCCAATGGCGATGTCGGTTTTGCTCTGCGAGTTCATGGAGAGCTAACCCTAACCCTAGGTGGAATTTTCCCCAATGGGATTTTCCCATGTATTTTCCCAGGAAATGTACATAAGTCCGGCTCGAAAGGCGGGCCCTCTCCTAACCATACCGACGGCCTCCGAATCCAATGGCGATGTCGGTTTTGCTCTGCGAGTTCATGGAGAGCTAAACCTAACCCTAGGTGGAATTTTCACCAATGGGATTTTCCCATGTATTATTTCCCCAGGAAATGTACATAAGTCCGGCTCAAATGGCGTCCCCTCTCCTCACCCTACCGACGGCCTCTGAATCAAATGGCGATGTCGGTTTTGCTCTGCGAGTTCATGGAGAGCTAACACTAACCCTAGGTGGAATTTTCCCCAATGGGATTTTCCCATGTATTTTCCCAGGAAATGTACATAAGTCCGGCTCGAAAGGCGGGCCCTCTCCTAACCATACCGACGGCCTCCGAATCCAATGGCGATGACTGTTTTGCTCTGCGAGTTCATGGAGAGCTAACCCTAACCCTAGGTGGAATTTTCCCCAATGGGATTTTCCCATGTATTTTCCCAGGAAATGTACATAAGTCCAGCTCGAAATGCGGGCCCTCTCCTAACCATACCGACGGCCTCCGAATCCAATGGCGATGTCCGTTTTGCTCTGCTAGTTAATTGAGAGCTAACCCTAACCCTAGGTGGAATTTTCCCCAATGGGATTTTCCCATGTATTTTCCCAGGAAATGTACATAAGTCCGGATCGAAAGGCGTGCCCTCTCCTAACTATACCGACGGCCTCCGAATCCAATGGCGATGTCGGTTTTGCTCTGCGAGTTCATGGAGAGCTAACCCTAACCCTAGGTGGAATTTTCCCCAATGGGATTTTCCCATATATTTTCCCAGGAAATGTACATAAGTCCGGCTCGAAAGGCGGGCCCTCTCCTAACCATACCGACGGCCTCCAAATCCAATGGTGATGTCCATTTTGCTCTGCGAGTTCATGGAGAGCTAACCCTAACCCTAGGTGGAATTTTCCCCAATGGGATTTTCCCATGTATTTTCCCAGGAAATGTACATAAGTCCGGCTCGAAAGGCGTCCCCTTTCCTAACGCTACCGACGGCCTCTGAATCCAATGGCTATGTCGGTTTTGGTCTGCAAGTTCATGGAGAGCTAACCCTAACCCTGGGTGGAATTTTCCCCAATGGGATTTTCCCATGTATTTTCCCAGGAAATGTACAAAAGTCCGGCTCGAAAGACGGGCCCTCTCCTAACCATACTGACAGCCTCCGAATCCAATGGCTATGTCGGTTTTGGTCTGCGAGTTCATGGAGAGCTAACCCTAACCCTAGGTGGAATTTTCCCCAATGGGATTTTCCCATGTATTTTTTCAGGAAATGTACATAAGTCCGGCTCGAAAGGCGTGCCCTCTCCTTACCATACCGACGGCCTCCGAATCCAATGGCGATGTCCATTTTGCTCTGCGAGTTCATGGAGAGCTAACCCTAACCCTAGGTGGAATTTTCACCAATGGGATTTTCCCATGTATTTTCCCAGGAACTGTACATAAGTCCGGCTCGAAAGGCGTGCCCTCTCCTAACCATACCGACGGCCTCCGAATCCAATGGCGATGATTGTTTTGCTCTGCGAGTTCATGGAGAGCTAACCCTAACCCTAGGTGGAATTTTCCCCAATGGGATTTTCCCATGCATTTTCCCAGGAAATGTACATATGCCCAGTTCGAAAAACGTACCCCCTCCTCACCATACCGACGGCCTCCGAATCCAATGGCAGTGTCATTTTTTCTCTACGAGTTCATGGAGAGCTAACCCTAACCCTAGGTGGAATTTTCCCCAATGGAATTTTCCTATGTATTTTCCCAGGAAATGTACATAAATCCGGCTCGAAAGGCGGACCCTCTCCTAACCATACCGACGGCCTCCGAATCCAATGGCGATGTCCGTTTTGCTCTGCGAGTTAATGGAAAGCTAACCCTAACCCTAGGTGGAATTTTCCCCAATGGGATTTTCCCATGTATTTTCCCAGGAAATGTACATAAGTCCGGATCGAAAGGCGTGCCCTCTCCTAACTATACCGACGGCCTCCGAATCCAATGTCGATGTCGGTTTTGCTCTGCGAGTTCATGGAGAGCTAACCCTAACCCTAGGTGGAATTTTCCCCAATGGGATTTTCCCATGTATTTTCCCAGGAAATGTACATAAGTCCGGCTCGAAAGGCGTGCCCTCTCCTAACCATATCAACGGCCTCCGAATCCAATGGCGATGTCCGTTTTGCTCTGCGAGTTCATGGAGAGCTAACCCTAACCCTAGGTGGAATTTTCACCAATGGGATTTTCCCATGTATTTTCCCAGGAAATGTACATAAGTCCGGCTCGAAAGGCGTCCCCTTTCCTAACGCTACCGACGGCCTCTGAATCCAATGGCGATGTCGGTTTTGCTCTGCGAGTTCATGGAGAGCTAACCCTAACCCTAGGTGGAATTTTCCCCAATGGGATTTTCCCATGTATTTTCCCAAGAAATGTACATAAGTCCGGCTGGAAAGGCATGCCCTCTCCTAACCATATCAACGGCCTCCGAATCCAATGGCGATGTCCGTTTTGCTCTGCGAGTTCATGGAGAGCTAACCCTAACCCTAGGTGGAATTTTCCCCAATGGGATTTTCCCATGTATTTTCCCAGGAAATGTACATAAGTCCGGCTCGAAAGGCGTCCCCTCTCCTAACCCTACTGACGGCCTCTGAATCCAATGGCGATGTCGGTTTTGCTCTGCGAGTTCATGGAGAGCTAACCCTAACCCTAGGTGGAATTTTCCCCAATGGGATTTTCCCATATATTTTCCCAGGAAATGTACATAAGTCCGGCTCGAAAGGCGGGCCCTCTCCTAACCATACCGACGGCCTCCGAATCCAATGGCGATGTCCATTTTGCTCTGCGAGTTCATGGAGAGCTAACCCTAACCCTAGGTGGAATTTTCCCCAATGGGATTTTCCCATGTATTTTCCCAGGAAATGTACATAAGTCCGGCTCGAAAGGCGTCCCCTTTCCTAACGCTACCGACGGCCTCTGAATCCAATGGCGATGTCGGTTTTGCTCTGCGAGTTCATGGAGAGCTAACCCTAAACCTAGGTGGAATTTTCCCCAATGGGATTTTCCCATGTATTTTCCCAGGAAATGTACATAAGTCCGGCTCGAAAGGCGTGCCCTCTCCTAACCATACCGATGGCCTCCGAATCCAATGGCGATGTCCGTTTTGCTCTGCGAGTTCATGGAGAGCTAACCCTAACCCTAGGTGGAATTTTCACCAATGGGATTTTCCCATGTATTTTCCCAGGAAATGTACATATGCCCGGTTCGAAAAAGGTGCCCCCTCCTAACCATACCGACAGCCTCCGAATCCAATGGCGGTGTCGGTTTTGCTCTACGAGTTCATGGAGAGCTAACCCTAACCCTAGGTGGAATTTTCCCCAATGGGATTTTCCCATATATTTTCCCAGGAAATGTACATAAGTCCGGCTCGAAAGGCGGGCCCTCTCCTAACCATACCGACGGCCTCCGAATCCAATGGCGATGTCCATTTTGCTCTGCGAGTTCATGGAGAGCTAACCCTAACCCTAGGTGGAATTTTCCCCAATGGGATTTTCCCATGTATTTTCCCAGGAAATGTACATAAGTCCGGCTCGAAAGGCGTCCCCTTTCCTAACGCTACCGACGGCCTCTGAATCCAATGGCGATGTCGGTTTTGCTCTGCGAGTTCATGGAGAGCTAACCCTAACCCTAGGTGGAATTTTCCCCAATGGGATTTTCCCATGTATTTTCCCAGGAAATGTACATAAGTCCGGCTCGAAAGGCGTGCCCTCTCCTAACCATACCGACGGCCTCCAAATCCAATGGCGATGTCCGTTTTGCTCTGCGAGTTCATGGAGAGCTAACCCTAACCCTAGGTGGAATTTTCACCAATGGGATTTTCCCATGTATTTTCCCAGGAAATGTACATATGCCCGGTTCGAAAAACGTGCCCCCTCCTAACCATACCGACAGCCTCCGAATCCAATGGCGGTGTCGGTTTTGCTCTACGAGTTCATGGAGAGCTAACCCTAACCCTAGGTGGAATTTTCCCCAATGGGATTTTCCCATGTATTTTCCCAAGAAATGTACATAAGTCCGGCTGGAAAGGCGTGCCCTCTCCTAACTATACCGACGGCCTCCGAATCCAATGGCGATGTCCGTTTTGCTCTGCGAGTTCATGGAGAGCTAACCCTAACCCTAGGTGGAATTTTCCCCAATGGGATTTTCCCATTTATTTTCCCAAGAAATGTACATAAGTCCGGCTGGAAAGGCGGGCCCCCTCCTAACCATACTGACGGCCTCCGAATCCAATGGCGATGTCGGTTTTGCTCTGTGAGTTCATGGAGAGCTAACCCTAACCCTAGGTGGAATTTTCCCCAATGTGATTTTCCCATGTATTTTCCCAAGAAATGTACATAAGTCCGGCTAGAAAGGCGTGCCCTCTCCTAACCATACCGACGGCCTCTGAATCCAATGGCGATGTCGGTTTTGCTCTGCGAGTTCATGGAGAGCTAACCCTAACCCTAGGTGGAATTTTCCCCAATGGGATTTTCCCATGTATTTTCCCAAGAAATGTACATAAGTCCGGCTAGAAAGGCGTGCCCTTTCCTAACCATACCGACGGCCTCCGAATCCAATGGCGATGTCGGTTTTGCTCTGCGAGTTCATGGAGAGCTAACCCTAACCCTAGGTGGAATTTTCCCCAATGGGATTTTCCCATGTATTTCCCCAGGAAATGTACATAAGTCCGGCTCGAAAGGCGGGCCCTCTCCTAACCATACCGACGGCCTCCGAATCCAATGGCGATGTCCGTTTTGCTCTGCGAGTTCATGGAGAGCTAACCCTAACCCTAGGTGGAATTTTCCCCAATGGGATTTTCCCATGTATTTTCCCAGGAAATGTACATAAGTCCGGCTCGAAAGGCGTGCCCTCTCCTAACCATACCGACGGCCTCCGAATCCAACGGCGATGTCCGTTTTGCTCTGCGAGTTCATGGAGAGCTAACCCTAACCCTAGGTGGAATTTTCCCCAATGGGATTTTCCCATGTATTTTCCCAGGAAATGTACATAAGTCCGGCTCGAAAGGCGTCCCCTCTCCTAACCCTACCGACGGCCTCTGAATCCAATGGCGATGTCGGTTTTGCTCTGCGAGTTCATGGAGAGCTAACCCTAACCCTAGGTGGAATTTTCCCCAATGGGATTTTCCCATATATTTTCCCAGGAAATGTACATAAGTCCGGCTCGAAAGGCGGGCCCTCTCCTAACCATACCGACGGCCTCCGAATCCAATGGCGATGTCCATTTTGCTCTGCGAGTTCATGGAGAGCTAACCCTAACCCTAGGTGGAATTTTCCCCAATGGGATTTTCCCATGTATTTTCCCAGGAAATGTACATATGCCCGGTTCGAAAAACGTGCCCCATCTTAACCATACCGACGGCCTCCGAATCCAATGGCGATGTCCGTTTTGCTCTACGAGTTCATGGAGAGCTAACCCTAACCCTAGGTGGAATTTTCCCCAATGGGATTTTCCCATGTATTTCCCCAGGAAATGTACATAAGTCCGGATCGAAAGGCGTGCCCTCTCCTACCAATACCGACGGCCTCCGAATCCAATGTCGATGTCCGTTTTGCTCTGCGAGTTCATGGAGAGCTAACCCTAACCCTAGGTGGAATTTTCCCCAATGGGATTTTCCCATGTATTTTCCCAAGAAATGTATATGAGTCCGGCTCGAAAGGCGTGCCCTCTTCTAACCATACCGACTGCCTCCGAATCCAATGGCGATGTCGGTTTTGCTCTGCGAGTTCATGGAGAGCTAACCCTAACCCTAGGTGGAATTTTCCCCAATGGGATTTTCCCATGTATTTTCCCATGAAATGTACATAAGTCCAGCTCGAAAGGCGTGTCCTCTCATAACTATACCGACGGCCTCCGAATCCAATGGCGATGTCGGTTTTGCTCTGCGAGTTCATGGAGAGCTAACCCTAACCCTAGGTGGAACTTTCCCCAATGGGATTTTCCCATGTATTTCCCCAGGAAATGTACATAAGTCCGGCTCGAAAGGCGGGCCCTCTCCTAACCATACTGACGGCCGCCGAATCCAATGGCGATGTCCGTTTTCCTCTGCCAGTTCATGGAGAGCTAACCCTAACCCTAGGTGGAATTTTCCCCAATGGGATTTTCCCATGTATTTTCCCAGGAAATGTACATAAGTCCGGCTCGAAAGGCGTGCCCTCTCCTAACCATACCGACGGCCTCCGAATCCAATGGCGATGTCCGTTTTGCTCTGCGAGTTCATGGAGAGCTAACCCTAACCCTAGGTGGAATTTTCCCCAATGGGATTTTCCCATGTATTTTCCCAGGAAATGTACATAAGTCCGGCTCGAAAGGCGGGCCCTCTCCTAACCATACCGACAGCCTCCGAATCCAATGGCGGTGTCCGTTTTGCTCTACGGGTTCATGGAGAGCTAACCCTAACCCTAGGTGGAATTTTCCCCAATGGGATTTTCCCATGTATTTCCCCAGGAAATATACATAAGTCCGGATCGAAAGGCGTGCCCTCTCCTACCAATACCGACGGCCTCCGAATCCAATGGCGATGTCCGTTTTGCTCTGCGAGTTCATGGAGAGCTAACCCTAGGTGGAATTTTCCCCAATAGGATTTTCCCATGTATTTCCCCAGGAAATGTACATAAGTCCGGATCGAAAGGCGTGCCCTCTCCTACCAATACCGACGGCCTCCGAATCCAATGGCGATGTCGGTTTTGCTCTGCGAGTTCATGGAGAGCTAACCCTAACCCTAGGTGGAATTTTCACCAATAGGATTTTCCCATATATTTTCCCAGGAAATGTACAAAAGTCCGGCTCGAAAGGCGGGCCCTCTCCTAACCATCCTGACGGCCTCCGAATCCAATGGCTATGTCGGTTTTGGTCTGCAAGTTCATGGAGAGCTAACCCTAACCCTGGGTGGAATTTTCCCCAATGGGATTTTCCCATGTATTTTCCCAGGAAATGTACAAAAGTCCGGCTCGAAAGGCGGGCCCTCTCCTTACCATACCGACGGCCTCCGAATCCAATGGCGATGTCCATTTTGCTCTGCGAGTTCATGGAGAGCTAACCCTAACCCTAGGTGGAATTTTCCCCAATGGGATTTTCCCATGTATTTTCCCAGGAAATGTACATAAGTCCGGCTCGAAAGGCGTCCCCTCTCCTAACCCTACCGACGGCCTCTGAATCCAATGGCAGTGTCGTTTTTTCTCTACGAGTTCATGGAGATCTAACCCTAACCCTAGGTGGAATTTTCCCCAATGGGATTTTCCCATGTATTTTCCCAGGAAATGTACATAAGTCCAGCTCGAAAGGCGTGCCCTCTCATAACTATACCGACGGCCTCCGAATCCAATGGCGATGTCAGTTTTGCTCTGCGAGTTCATGGAGAGCTAACCCTAACCCTAGGTGGAACTTTCCCCAATGGGATTTTCCCATGTATTTCCCCAGGAAATATACATAAGTCCGGATCGAAAGGCGTGCCCTCTCCTACCAATACCGACGGCCTCCGAATCCAATGGCGATGTCCGTTTTGCTCTGCGAGTTCATGGAGAGCTAACCCTAACCCTAGGTGGAATTTTCCCCAATAGGATTTTCCCATGTATTTCCCCAGGAAATGTACATAAGTCCGGCTCGAAAGGCGGGCCCTCTCCTAACCATACCGACGGCCTCCGAATCCAATGGCGATGTCCATTTTGCTCTGCGAGTTCATGGAGAGCTAACCCTAACCCTAGGTGGAATTTTCCCCAATGTGATTTTCCCATGTATTTTCCCAGGAAATGTACATAAGTCCGGCTCGAAAGGCGGGCCCTCTCCTAACCATACCGACGGCCTCCGAATCCAATGGCGGTGTCCGTTTTGCTCTACGAGTTCATGGAGAGCTAACCCTAACCCTAGGTGGAATTTTCCCCAATGGGATTTTCCCATGTATTTCCCCAGGAAATATACATAAGTCCGGATCGAAAGGCGTGCCCTCTCCTACCAATACCGACGGCCTCCGAATCCAATGGCGATGTCCGTTTTGCTCTGCGAGTTCATGGAGAGCTAACCCTAACCCTAGGTGGAATTTTCCCCAATAGGATTTTCCCATGTATTTCCCCAGGAAATGTACATAAGTCCGGATCGAAAGGCGTGCCCTCTCCTACCAATACCGACGGCCTCCGAATCCAATGGCGATGTCGGTTTTGCTCTGCGAGTTCATGGAGAGCTAACCCTAACCCTAGGTGGAATTTTCACCAATAGGATTTTCCCATATATTTTCCCAGGAAATGTACAAAAGTCCGGCTCGAAAGGCGGGCCCTCTCCTAACCATCCTGACGGCCTCCGAATCCAATGGCTATGTCGGTTTTGGTCTGCAAGTTCATGGAGAGCTAACCCTAACCCTGGGTGGAATTTTCCCCAATGGGATTTTCCCATGTATTTTCCCAGGAAATGTACAAAAGTCCGGCTCGAAAGGCGGGCCCTCTCCTTACCATACCGACGGCCTCCGAATCCAATGGCAATGTCCATTTTGCTCTGCGAGTTCATGGAGAGCTAACCCTAACCCTAGGTGGAATTTTCCCCAATGGGATTTTCCCATGTATTTTCCCAGGAAATGTACATAAGTCCGGCTCGAAAGGCGTCCCCTCTCCTAACCCTACCGACGGCCTCTGAATCCAATGGCGATGTCGGTTTTGCTCTGCGAGTTCATGGAGAGCTAACCCTAACCCTAGGTGGAATTTTCACCAATGGGATTTTCCCATGTATTTTCCCAGGAACTGTACATAAGTCCGGCTCGAAAGGCGTGCCCTCTCCTAACCATACCGACGGCCTCCGAATCCAATGGCGATGACTGTTTTGCTCTGCGAGTTCATGGAGAGCTAACCCTAACCCTAGGTGGAATTTTCCCCAATGGGATTTTCCCATGTATTTTCCCAGGAAATGTACATATGCCCGGTTCGAAAAACGTGCCCCCTCCTAACCATACCGACGGCCTCCGAATCCAATGGCAGTGTCGTTTTTTCTCTACGAGTTCATGGAGAGCTAACCCTAACCCTAGGTGGAATTTTCCCTAATGGGATTTTCCCATGTATTTTCCCAGGAAATGTACATAAGTCCGGCTTGAAAGGCGTCCCCTCTCCTTACCATACCGACGGCCTCTGAATCCAATGGCGATGTCCATTTTGCTCTCCGAGTTCATGGAGAGCTAACCCTAACCCTAGGTGGAATTTTCCCCAATGGGATTTTCCCATGTATTTTCCCAGGAAATGTACATAAGTCCGGCTCGAAAGGCGTCCTCTCTCCTAACCCTACCGACGGCCTCTGAATCCAATGGCGATGTCGGTTTTGCTCTGCGAGTTCATGGAGAGCTAACCCTAACCCTAGGTGGAATTTTCACCAATGGGATTTTCCCATGTATTTTCCCAGGAACTGTACATAAGTCCGGCTCGAAAGGCGTGCCCTCTCCTAACCATACCGACGGCCTCCGAATCCAATGGCGATGACTGTTTTGCTCTGCGAGTTCATGGAGAGCTAACCCTAACCCTAGGTGGAATTTTCCCCAATGGGATTTTCCCATGTATTTTCCCAGGAAATGTACATATGCCCGGTTCGAAAAACGTGCCCCCTCCTAACCATACCGACGGCCTCCGAATCCAATGGCAGTGTCGTTTTTTCTCTACGAGTTCATGGAGAGCTAACCCTAACCCTAGGTGGAATTTTCCCCAATGGGATTTTCCCATGTATTTTCCCAGGAAATGTACATAAGTCCGGCTTGAAAGGCGTCCCCTCTCCTAACCATACCGACGGCCTCCGAATCCAATGGCGATGTCCGTTTTGCTCTGCGAGTTAATGGAGAGCTAACCCTAACCCTAGGTGGAATTTTCCCCAATGGGATTTTCCCATGTATTTTCCCAGGAAATGTACATAAGTCCGTCTCGAAAGGCGTGCCCTCTCCTAACCATATCAACGGCCTCCGAATCCAATGGCGGTGTCCCTTTTGCTCTACGAGTTCATGGAGAGCTAACCCTAACCCTAGGTGGAATTTTCCCCAATGTGATTTTCCCATGTATTTTCCCAGGAAATGTACATAAGTCCGGCTCGAAAGGCGGGCCCTCTCCTAACCATACCGACGGCCTCCGAATCCAATGGCGGTGTCCGTTTTGCTCTACGAGTTCATGGAGAGCTAACCCTAACCCTAGGTGGAATTTTCCCCAATGGGATTTTCCCATGTATTTCCCCAGGAAATATACATAAGTCCGGATCGAAAGGCGTGCCCTCTCCTACCAATACCGACGGCCTCCGAATCCAATGGCGATGTCCGTTTTGCTCTGCGAGTTCATGGAGAGCTAACCCTAACCCTAGGTGGAATTTTCCCCAATAGGATTTTCCCATGTATTTCCCCAGGAAATGTACATAAGTCCGGATCGAAAGGCGTGCCCTCTCGTACCAATACCGACGGCCTCCGAATCCAATGGCGATGTCGGTTTTGCTCTGCGAGTTCATGGAGAGCTAACCCTAACCCTAGGTGGAATTTTCACCAATAGGATTTTCCCATATATTTTCCCAGGAAATCTACAAAAGTCCGGCTCGAAAGGCGGGCCCTCTCCTAACCATCCTGACGGCCTCCGAATCCAATGGCTATGTCGGTTTTGGTCTGCAAGTTCATGGAGAGCTAACCCTAACCCTGGGTGGAATTTTCCCCAATGGGATTTTCCCATGTATTTTCCCAGGAAATGTACAAAAGTCCGGCTCGAAAGGCGGGCCCTCTCCTTACCATACCGACGGCCTCCGAATCCAATGGCGATGTCCATTTTGCTCTGCGAGTTCATGGAGAGCTAACCCTAACCCTAGGTGGAATTTTCCCCAATGGGATTTTCCCATGTATTTTCCCAGGAAATGTACATAAGTCCGGCTCGAAAGGCGTCCCCTCTCCTAACCCTACCGACGGCCTCTGAATCCAATGGCGATGTCGGTTTTGCTCTGCGAGTTCATGGAGAGCTAACCCTAACCCTAGGTGGAATTTTCACCAATGGGATTTTCCCATGTATTTTCCCAGGAACTGTACATAAGTCCGGCTCGAAAGGCGTGCCCTCTCCTAACCATACCGACGGCCTCCGAATCCAATGGCGATGACTGTTTTGCTCTGCGAGTTCATGGAGAGCTAACCCTAACCCTAGGTGGAATTTTCCCCAATGGGATTTTCCCATGTATTTTCCCAGGAAATGTACATATGCCCGGTTCGAAAAACGTGCCCCCTCCTAACCATACCGACGGCCTCCGAATCCAATGGCAGTGTCGTTTTTTCTCTACGAGTTCATGGAGAGCTAACCCTAACCCTAGGTGGAATTTTCCCTAATGGGATTTTCCCATGTATTTTCCCAGGAAATGTACATAAGTCCGGCTTGAAAGGCGTCCCCTCTCTTTACCATACCGACGGCCTCTGAATCCAATGGCGATGTCCATTTTGCTCTCCGAGTTCATGGAGAGCTAACCCTAACCCTAGGTGGAATTTTCCCCAATGGGATTTTCCCATGTATTTTCCCAGGAAATGTACATAAGTCCGGCTCGAAAGGCGTCCTCTCTCCTAACCCTACCGACGGCCTCTGAATCCAATGGCGATGTCGGTTTTGCTCTGCGAGTTCATGGAGAGCTAACCCTAACCCTAGGTGGAATTTTCACCAATGGGATTTTCCCATGTATTTTCCCAGGAACTGTACATAAGTCCGGCTCGAAAGGCGTGCCCTCTCCTAACCATACCGACGGCCTCCGAATCCAATGGCGATGACTGTTTTGCTCTGCGAGTTCATGGAGAGCTAACCCTAACCCTAGGTGGAATTTTCCCCAATGGGATTTTCCCATGTATTTTCCCAGGAAATGTACATATGCCCGGTTCGAAAAACGTGCCCCCTCCTAACCATACCGACGGCCTCCGAATCCAATGGCAGTGTCGTTTTTTCTCTACGAGTTCATGGAGAGCTAACCCTAACCCTAGGTGGAATTTTCCCCAATGGGATTTTCCCATGTATTTTCCCAGGAAATGTACATAAGTCCGGCTTGAAAGGCGTCCCCTCTCCTAACCATACCGACGGCCTCCGAATCCAATGGCGATGTCCGTTTTGCTCTGCGAGTTAATGGAGAGCTAACCCTAACCCTAGGTGGAATTTTCCCCAATGGGATTTTCCCATGTATTTCCCCAGGAAATATACATAAGTCCGGATCGAAAGGCGTGCCCTCTCCTACCAATACCGACGGCCTCCGAATCCAATGGCGATGTCGGTTTTGCTCTGCGAGTTCATGGAGAGCTAACCCTAACCCTAGGTGGAATTTTCACCAATAGGATTTTCCCATATATTTTCCCAGGAAATGTACAAAAGTCCGGCTCGAAAGGCGGGCCCTCTCCTAACCATACTGACAGCCTCCGAATCCAATGGCTATGTCGGTTTTGGTCTGCAAGTTCATGGAGAGCTAACCCTAACCCTGGGTGGAATTTTCCCCAATGGGATTTTCCCATGTATTTTCCCAGGAAATGTACAAAAGTCCGGCTCGAAAGGCGTCCCCTCTCCTAACGCTACCGACGGCCTCTGAATCCAATGGCGATGTCGGTTTTGCTCTGCGAGTTCATGGAGAGCTAACCCTAACCCTAGGTGGAATTTTCCCCAATGGGATTTTCCCATGTATTTTCCCAGGAAATGTACATATGCCCGGTTCGAAAAACGTGCCCCCTCCTAACCATACCGACAGCCTCCGAATCCAATGGCGGTGTCGGTTTTGCTCTACGAGTTCATGGAGAGCTAACCCTAACCCTAGGTGGAATTTTCCCCAATGGGATTTTCCCATGTATTTTCCCAAGAAATGTACATAAGTCCGGCTGGAAAGGCGTGCCCTCTCCTAACTATACCGACGGCCTCCGAATCCAATGGCGATGTCCGTTTTGCTCTGCGAGTTCATGGAGAGCTAACCCTAACCCTAGGTGGAATTTTCCCCAATGGGATTTTCCCATGTATTTTCCCAGGAAATGTAAATATGCCCGGTTCGAAAAACGTGCCCCCTCCTAACCATACCGACAGCCTCCGAATCCAATGGCGGTGTCGGTTTTGCTATACGAGTTCATGGAGAGCTAACCCTAACCCTAGGTGGAACTTTCCCCAATGGGATTTTCCCATGTATTTTCCCAGGAAATGTACATAAGTCCGGCTCGAAAGGAGTGCCCCCTCCTAATCATACCGACGGCCTCCGAATCCAATGGCAATGTCCGTTTTGCTCTGCGAGTTCATGGAGAGCTAACCCTAACCCTAGGTGGAATTTTCCCCAATGGGATTTTCCCATGTATTTTCCCAAGAAATGTACATAAGTCCGGCTGGAAAGGCGGGCCCCCTCCTAACCATACTGACGGCCTCCGAATCCAATGGCGATGTCGGTTTTGCTCTGCGAGTTCATGGAGAGCTAACCCTAACCCTAGGTGGAATTTTCCCCAATGGGATTTTCCCATGTATTTTCCCAAGAAATGTACATAAGTCCGGCTAGAAAGGCGTGCCCTTTCCTAACCATACCGATGGCCTCTGAATCCAATGGCAATGTCGGTTTTGCTCTGCGAGTTCATGGAGAGCTAACCCTAACCCTAGGTGGAATTTTCCCCAATGGGATTTTCCCATGTATTTTCCCAAGAAATGTACATAAGTCCGGCTAGAAAGGCGTGCCCTTTCCTAACCATACCGACGGCCTCTGAATCCAATGGCGATGTCGGTTTTGCTCTGCGAGTTCATGGAGAGCTAACCCTAACCCTAGGTGGAATTTTCCCCAATGGGATTTTCCCATGTATTTTCCCAGGAAATGTACATAAGTCCGGCTCGAAAGGCGTCCCCTCTCCTAACCCTACCGACGGCCTCTGAATCCAATGGCGATGTCGGTTTTGCTCTGCGAGTTCATGGAGAGCTAACCCTAACCCTAGGTGGAATTTTCCCCAATGGGATTTTCCCATGTATTTTCCCAGGAAATGTACATAAGTCCGGCTCGAAAGGCGGGCCCTCTCCTAACCATACCGACGGCCTCCGAATCCAATGGCGATGTCCATTTTGCTCTGCGAGTTCATGGAGAGCTAACCCTAACCCTAGGTGGAATTTTCCCCAATGGGATTTTCCCATGTATTTTCCCAGGAAATGTACATATGCCCGGTTCGAAAAACGTGCCCCATCTTAACCATACCGACGGCCTCCGAATCCAATGGCGGTGTCCGTTTTGCTCTACCAGTTCATGGAGAGCTAACCCTAACCCTAGGTGGAATTTTCCCCAATGGGATTTTCCCATTTTATTTTCCCAGGAAATGTACATAAGTCCGGCTCGAAAGGCGTCCCCTCTCCTAACCCTACCGACGGCCTCTGAATCCAATGGCGATGTCGGTTTTGCTCTGCGAGTTCATGGAGAGCTAACCCTAACCCTAGGTGGAATTTTTCCCAATGGGATTTTCCCATTTATTTTCCCAGGAAATGTACATAAGTCCGGCTCGAAAGGCGGGCCCTCTCCTAACCATACCGACGGCCTCCGAATCCAATGGCGATGTCCATTTTGCTCTGCGAGTTCATGGAGAGCTAACCCTAACCCTAGGTGGAATTTTCACCAATAGGATTTTCCCATGTATTTCCCCAGGAAATGTACATAAGTCCGGATCGAAAGGCGTGCCCTCTCCTACCAATACCGACGGCCTCCGAATCCAATGGCGATGTCCGTTTTGCTCTGCGAGTTCATGGAGAGCTAACCCTAACCCTAGGTGGAATTTTCACCAATAGGATTTTCCCATATATTTTCCCAGGAAATGTACAAAAGTCCGGCTCGAAAGGCGGGCCCTCTCCTAACCATCCTGACGGCCTCCGAATCCAATGGCTATGTCGGTTTTGGTCTGCAAGTTCATGGAGAGCTAACCCTAACCCTGGGTGGAATTTTCCCCAATGGGATTTTCCCATGTATTTTCCCAGGAAATGTACAAAAGTCCGGCTCGAAAGGCGGGCCCTCTCCTTACCATACCGACGGCCTCCGAATCCAATGGCGATGTCCATTTTGCTCTGCGAGTTCATGGAGAGCTAACCCTAACCCTAGGTGGAATTTTCCCCAATGGGATTTTCCCATGTATTTTCCCAGGAAATGTACATAAGTCCGGCTCGAAAGGCGTCCCCTCTCCTAACCCTACCGACGGCCTCTGAATCCAATGGCGATGTCGGTTTTGCTCTGCGAGTTCATGGAGAGCTAACCCTAACCCTAGGTGGAATTTTCACCAATGGGATTTTCCCATGTATTTTCCCAGGAACTGTACATAAGTCCGGCTCGAAAGGCATGCCCTCTCCTAACCATACCGACGGCCTCCGAATCCAATGGCGATGACTGTTTTGCTCTGCGAGTTCATGGAGAGCTAACCCTAACCCTAGGTGGAATTTTCCCCAATGGGATTTTCCCATGTATTTTCCCAGGAAATGTACATATGCCCGGTTCGAAAAACGTGCCCCCTCCTAACCATACCGACGGCCTCCAAATCCAATGGCAGTGTCGTTTTTTCTCTACGAGTTCATGGAGAGCTAACCCTAACCCTAGGTGGAATTTTCCCCAATGGGATTTTCCCATGTATTTTCCCAGGAAATGTACATAAGTCCAGCTCGAAAGGCGTGCCCTCTCATAACTATACCGACGGCCTCCGAATCCAATGGCGATGTCGGTTTTGCTCTGCGAGTTCATGGAGAGCTAACCCTAACCCTAGGTGGAACTTTCCCCAATGGGATTTTCCCATGTATTTCCCCAGGAAATATACATAAGTCCGGATCGAAAGGCGTGCCCTCTCCTACCAATACCGACGGCCTCCGAATCCAATGGCGATGTCCGTTTTGCTCTGCGAGTTCATGGAGAGCTAACCCTAACCCTAGGTGGAATTTTCCCCAATAGGATTTTCCCATGTATTTCCCCAGGAAATGTACATAAGTCCGGCTCGAAAGGCGGGCCCTCTCCTAACCATACCGACGGCCTCCGAATCCAATGGCGATGTCCATTTTGCTCTGCGAGTTCATGGAGAGCTAACCCTAACCCTAGGTGGAATTTTCCCCAATGTGATTTTCCCATGTATTTCCCCAGGAAATGTACATAAGTCCGGATCGAAAGGCGTGCCCTCTCCTACCAATACCGACGGCCTCCGAATCCAATGGCGATGTCGGTTTTGCTCTGCGAGTTCATGGAGAGCTAACCCTAACCCTAGGTGGAATTTTCACCAATAGGATTTTCCCATATATTTTCCCAGGAAATGTACAAAAGTCCGGCTCGAAAGGCGGGCCCTCTCCTAACCATCCTGACGGCCTCCGAATCCAATGGCTATGTCGGTTTTGGTCTGCAAGTTCATGGAGAGCTAACCCTAACCCTGGGTGGAATTTTCCCCAATGGGATTTTCCCATGTATTTTCCCAGGAAATGTACAAAAGTCCGGCTCGAAAGGCGAGCCCTCTCCTTACCATACCGACGGCCTCCGAATCCAATGGCGATGTCCATTTTGCTCTGCGAGTTCATGGAGAGCTAACCCTAACCCTAGGTGGAATTTTCACCAATGGGATTTTCCCATGTATTTTCCCAGGAACTGTACATAAGTCCGGCTCGAAAGGCGTGCCCTCTCCTAACCATACCGACGGCCTCCGAATCCAATGGCGATGACTGTTTTGCTCTGCGAGTTCATGGAGAGCTAACCCTAACCCTAGGTGGAATTTTCCCCAATGGGATTTTCCCATGTATTTTCCCAGGAAATGTACATATGCCCGGTTCGAAAAACGTGCCCCCTCCTAACCATACCGACGGCCTCCGAATCCAATGGCAGTGTCGTTTTTTCTCTACGAGTTCATGGAGAGCTAACCCTAACCCTAGGTGGAATTTTCCCTAATGGGATTTTCCCATGTATTTTCCCAGGAAATGTACATAAGTCCGGCTTGAAAGGCGTCCCCTCTCCTTACCATACCGACGGCCTCTGAATCCAATGGCGATGTCCATTTTGCTCTCCGAGTTCATGGAGAGCTAACCCTAACCCTAGGTGGAATTTTCCCCAATGGGATTTTCCCATGTATTTTCCCAGGAAATGTACATAAGTCCGGCTCGAAAGGCGTCCTCTCTCCTAACCCTACCGACGGCCTCTGAATCCAATGGCGATGTCGGTTTTGCTCTGCGAGTTCATGGAGAGCTAACCCTAACCCTAGGTGGAATTTTCACCAATGGGATTTTCCCATGTATTTTCCCAGGAACTGTACATAAGTCCGGCTCGAAAGGCGTGCCCTCTCCTAACCATACCGACGGCCTCCGAATCCAATGGCGATGACTGTTTTGCTCTGCGAGTTCATGGAGAGCTAACCCTAACCCTAGGTGGAATTTTCCCCAATGGGATTTTCCCATGTATTTTCCCAGGAAATGTACATATGCCCGGTTCGAAAAACGTGCCCCCTCCTAACCATACCGACGGCCTCCGAATCCAATGGCAGTGTCGTTTTTTCTCTACGAGTTCATGGAGAGCTAACCCTAACCCTAGGTGGAATTTTCCCCAATGGGATTTTCCCATGTATTTTCCCAGGAAATGTACATAAGTCCGGCTTGAAAGGCGTCCCCTCTCCTAACCATACCGACGGCCTCCGAATCCAATGGCGATGTCCGTTTTGCTCTGCGAGTTAATGGAGAGCTAACCCTAACCCTAGGTGGAATTTTCCCCAATGGGATTTTCCCATGTATTTTCCCAGGAAATGTACATAAGTCCGGCTCGAAAGGCGTCCCCTCTCCTAACCCTACCGACGGCCTCTGAATCCAATGGCGATGTCGGTTTTGCTCTGCGAGTTCATGGAGAGCTAACCCTAACCCTAGGTGGAATTTTCACCAATGGGATTTTCCCATGTATTTTCCCAGGAACTGTACATAAGTCCGGCTCGAAAGGCGTGCCCTCTCCTAACCATACCGACGGCCTCCGAATCCAATGGCGATGACTGTTTTGCTCTGCGAGTTCATGGAGAGCTAACCCTAACCCTAGGTGGAATTTTCCCCAATGGGATTTTCCCATGTATTTTCCCAGGAAATGTACATATGCCCGGTTCGAAAAACGTGCCCCCTCCTAACCATACCGACGGCCTCCGAATCCAATGGCAGTGTCGTTTTTTCTCTACGAGTTCATGGAGAGCTAACCCTAACCCTAGGTGGAATTTTCCCCAATGGGATTTTCCCATGTATTTTCCCAGGAAATGTACATAAGTCCAGCTCGAAAGGCGTGCCCTCTCATAACTATACCGACGGCCTCCGAATCCAATGGCGATGTCGGTTTTGCTCTGCGAGTTCATGGAGAGCTAACCCTAACCCTAGGTGGAACTTTCCCCAATGGGATTTTCCCATGTATTTCCCCAGGAAATATACATAAGTCCGGATCGAAAGGCGTGCCCTCTCCTACCAATACCGACGGCCTCCGAATCCAATGGCGATGTCCGTTTTGCTCTGCGAGTTCATGGAGAGCTAACCCTAACCCTAGGTGGAATTTTCCCCAATAGGATTTTCCCATGTATTTCCCCAGGAAATGTACATAAGTCCGGCTCGAAAGGCGGGCCCTCTCCTAACCATACCGACGGCCTCCGAATCCAATGGCGATGTCCATTTTGCTCTGCGAGTTCATGGAGAGCTAACCCTAACCCTAGGTGGAATTTTCCCCAATGTGATTTTCCCATGTATTTCCCCAGGAAATGTACATAAGTCCGGATCGAAAGGCGTGCCCTCTCCTACCAATACCGACGGCCTCCGAATCCAATGGCGATGTCGGTTTTGCTCTGCGAGTTCATGGAGAGCTAACCCTAACCCTAGGTGGAATTTTCACCAATGGGATTTTCCCATGTATTTTCCCAGGAACTGTACATAAGTCCGGCTCGAAAGGCGTGCCCTCTCCTAACCATACCGACGGCCTCCGAATCCAATGGCGATGACTGTTTTGCTCTGCGAGTTCATGGAGAGCTAACCCTAACCCTAGGTGGAATTTTCCCCAATGGGATTTTCCCATGTATTTTCCCAGGAAATGTACATATGCCCGGTTCGAAAAACGTGCCCCCTCCTAACCATACCGACGGCCTCCGAATCCAATGGCAGTGTCGTTTTTTCTCTACGAGTTCATGGAGAGCTAACCCTAACCCTAGGTGGAATTTTCCCCAATGGGATTTTCCCATGTATTTTCCCAAGAAATGTACATAAGTCCGGCTGGAAAGGCGGGCCCCCTCCTAACCATACTGACGGCCTCCGAATCCAATGGCGATGTCGGTTTTGCTCTGTGAGTTCATGGAGAGCTAACCCTAACCCTAGGTGGAATTTTCCCCAATGGGATTTTCCCATGTATTTTCCCAAGAAATGTACATAAGTCCGGCTAGAAAGGCGTGCCCTCTCCTAACCATACCGACGGCCTCTGAATCCAATGGCGATGTCGGTTTTGCTCTGCGAGTTCATGGAGAGCTAACCCTAACCCTAGGTGGAATTTTCCCCAATGGGATTTTCCCATGTATTTTCCCAAGAAATGTACATAAGTCCGGCTAGAAAGGCGTGCCCTTTCCTAACCATACCGATGGCCTCTGAATCCAATGGCGATGTCGGTTTTGCTCTGCGAGTTCATGGAGAGCTAACCCTAACCCTAGGTGGAATTTTCCCCAATGGGATTTTCCCATGTATTTTCCCAAGAAATGTACATAAGTCCGGCTAGAAAGGCGTGCCCTTTCCTAACCATACCGACGGCCTCTGAATCCAATGGTGATGTCGGTTTTGCTCTGCGAGTTCATGGAGAGCTAACCCTAACCCTAGGTGGAATTTTCCCCAATGGGATTTTCCCATGTATTTTCCCAGGAAATGTACATAAGTGCGGCTCGAAAGACGTCCCCTCTCCTAACCCTACTGACGGCCTCTGAATCCAATGGCGATGTCGGTTTTGCTCTGCGAGTTCATGGAGAGCTAACCCTAACCCTAGGTGGAATTTTCCCCAATGGGATTTTCCCATGTATTTTCCCAGGAAATGTACATAAGTCCGGCTCGAAAGGCGGGCCCTCTCCTAACCATACCGACGGCCTCCGAATCCAATGGCGATGTCCATTTTGCTCTGCGAGTTCATGGAGAGCTAACCCTAACCCTAGGTGGAATTTTCCCAAATGGGATTTTCCCATGTATTTTCCCAGGAAATGTACATATGCCCGGTTCGAAAAACGTGCCCCATCTTAACCATACCGACGGCCTCCGAATCCAATGGCGGTGTCCGTTTTGCTCTACCAGTTCATGGAGAGCTAACCCTAACCCTAGGTGGAATTTTCCCCAATGGGATTTTCCCATTTTATTTTCCCAGGAAATGTACATAAGTCCGGCTCGAAAGGCGTCCCCTCTCCTAACCCTACCGACGGCCTCTGAATCCAATGGCGATGTCGGTTTTGCTCTGCGAGTTCATGGAGAGCTAACCCTAACCCTAGGTGGAATTTTCCCCAATGGGATTTTCCCATGTATTTTCCCAGGAAATGTACATAAGTCCGGATCGAAAGGCGTGCCCTCTCCTACCAATACCGACGGCCTCCGAATCCAATGGCGATGTCCGTTTTGCTCTGCGAGTTCATGGAGAGCTAAGCCTAACCCTAGGTGGAATTTTCCCCAATGGGATTTTCCCATGTATATTCCCAAGAAATGTACATAAGTCCGGCTGGAAAGGCGTCCCCTCTCCTAACCATACCGACGTCCGCTGAATCCAATGGCGATGTCGGTTTTGCTCTGCGAGTTCATGGAGAACTAACCCTAACCCTAGGTGGAATTTTCCCCAATGGGATTTTCCCATGTATTTTCCCATGAAATGTACATAAGTCCAGCTCGAAAGGCGTGCCCTCTCATAACTATACCGACGGCCTCCGAATCCAATGGCGATGTCCGTTTTGCTCTGCGAGTTCATGGAGAGCTAACCCTAACCCTAGGTGGAACTTTCCCCAATGGGATTTTCCCATGTATTTTCCCAAGAAATGTACATAATAATAATAATAATAATAAATTGGGATTTATTAACCGCACCCTCTCCCCACAGGGACCCGGGGCGGTGCACAGGCATAATTAAAAACAATATACAATAATACAAATATTTCTTAAAATCGAATTAAATAAATCTACCCGTGCTAAAAACATAAATTAAAACCCATTTAAAATTTATAATTAAAAGACAGAGAGAACTATTCAAGGCCGGCCAGTCGAAAGAGATGGGTCTTCAATTTTACACGGAAGGAGCGGAGGTCGGTGGTCGTTCTAATATCAGGGGGAAGGTCGTTCCAGAGGGCCGGGCCCGCCACAGAGAGCGCCCTTCCCCTGGGCGTCGCCCGCTGACAAAGTCTAGTGGACGGCACCCGGAGAAGCCCCTCTCTGTGGGAGCGAATCGGTCGTGAGGATGTGTGGGGCAGGATCCGATCTCGCAGATAGCTAGGTCCCGAGCTATGGAGCGCTTTGAAGATGATAACTAACACCTTGAAGCGCACCCGGAAGACGACAGGTAGCCAGTGCAGCTCGCGCAAGAGCGGTGTTACGTGGGCAAACCTAGAGGTGCCCATAATTGCTCGCGCGGCCGCATTCTGAACTAACTGAAGCCTCCGGGTGCACCTCAAGGGGAGCCCCATGTAGAGAGAGTTACAATAGTCCAGTCGGGATGTCACGAGGGCATGAGTGACTGTGCGAAGGGCGTCCCGATCCAATAGGGGGCGCAATTGGCGAACCAGGCGAACCTGGTAAAACGCCCTCCTGGCCACGGCTGTCACTTGCTCTTCCATAGACAGCCGGGTATCCAGGAGGACACCCAAATTGCGCGCCCCATCCACAGGGGCAAGATGTTCGCCCCCTATGGCCAGCGTTGGAGAAAGCTGGTTGAATCGGGCAGCTGGAAACCACAGCCACTCGGTCTTGGTCGGGTTGAGCCTAAGTCCGTTACTTCCCATCCAGATGGGAAGTCCGGCTAGAAAGGCGTGCCCTCTCCTAACCATACCGACGGCCTCCGAATCCAATGGCGATGTCCGTTTTGCTCTGCGAGTTCATGGAGAGCTAACCCTAACCCTAGGTGGAATTTTCACCAATGGGATTTTCCCATGTATTTTCCCAGGAAATGTACATATGCCCGGTTCGAAAAACGTGCCCCCTCCTAACCATACCGACAGCCTCCGAATCCAATGGCGGTGTCGGTTTTGCTCTACGAGTTCATGGAGAGCTAACCCTAACCCTAGGTGGAATTTTCCCCAATGGGATTTTCCCATGTATTTTCCCAGGAAATGTACATATGCCCGGTTCGAAAAACGTGCCCCCTCCTAACTATACCGACGGCCTCCGAATCCAATGGCGATGTCCGTTTTGCTCTGCGAGTTCATGGAGAGCTAACCCTAACCCTAGGTGGAATTTTCCCCAATGGGATTTTCCCATGTATTTTCCCAGGAAATGTAAATATGCCCGGTTCGAAAAACGTGCCCCCTCCTAACCATACCGACAGCCTCCGAATCCAATGGCGGTGTCCGTTTTGCTCTGCGAGTTCATGGAGAGCTAACCCTAACCCTAGGTGGAATTTTCCCCAATGGGATTTTCCCATGTATTTTCCCAGGAAATGTACATAAGTCCGGCTCGAAAGGAGTGCCCCCTCCTAATCATACCGACGGCCTCCGAATCCAATGGCAATGTCCGTTTTGCTCTGCGAGTTCATGGAGAGCTAACCCTAACCCTAGGTGGAATTTTCCCCAATGGGATTTTCCCATGTATTTTCCCAAGAAATGTACATAAGTCCGGCTGGAAAGGCGGGCCCCCTCCTAACCATACTGACGGCCTCCGAATCCAATGGCGATGTCGGTTTTGCTCTGTGAGTTCATGGAGAGCTAACCCTAACCCTAGGTGGAATTTTCCCCAATGGGATTTTCCCATGTATTTTCCCAAGAAATGTACATAAGTCCGGCTAGAAAGGCGTGCCCTCTCCTAACCATACCGACGGCCTCTGAATCCAATGGCGATGTCGGTTTTGCTCTGCGAGTTCATGGAGAGCTAACCCTAACCCTAGGTGGAATTTTCCCCAATGGGATTTTCCCATGTATTTTCCCAAGAAATGTACATAGGTCCGGCTAGAAAGGCGTGCCCTTTCCTAACCATACCGATGGCCTCTGAATCCAATGGCGATGTCGGTTTTGCTCTGCGAGTTCATGGAGAGCTAACCCTAACCCTAGGTGGAATTTTCCCCAATGGGATTTTCCCATTTATTTTCCCAAGAAATGTACATAAGTCCGGCTAGAAAGTCGTGCCCTTTCCTAACCATACCGACGGCCTCTGAATCCAATGGCGATGTCGGTTTTGCTCTGCGAGTTCATGGAGAGCTAACCCTAACCCTAGGTGGAATTTTCCCCAATGGGATTTTCCCATGTATTTTCCCAGGAAATGTACATAAGTCCGGCTCGAAAGGCGTCCCCTCTCCTAACCCTACCGACGGCCTCTGAATCCAATGGCGATGTCGGTTTTGCTCTGCGAGTTCATGGAGAGCTAACCCTAACCCTAGGTGGAATTTTCCCCAATGGGATTTTCCCATGTATTTTCCCAGGAAATGTACATAAGTCCGGCTCGAAAGGCGGGCCCTCTCCTAACCATACCGAAGGCCTCCGAATCCAATGGCGATGTCCATTTTGCTCTGCGAGTTCATGGAGAGCTAACCCTAACCCTAGGTGGAATTTTCCCCAATGGGATTTTCCCATGTATTTTCCCAGGAAATGTACATATGCCCGGTTCGAAAAACGTGCCCCATCTTAACCATACCGACGGCCTCCGAATCCAATGGCGGTGTCCGTTTTGCTCTACGAGTTCATGGAGAGCTAACCCTAACCCTAGGTGGAATTTTCCCCAATGGGATTTTCCCATTTTATTTTCCCAGGAAATGTACATAAGTCCGGCTCGAAAGGCGTCCCCTCTCCTAACCCTACCGACGGCCTCTGAATCCAATGGCGATGTCGGTTTTGCTCTGCGAGTTCATGGAGAGCTAACCCTAACCCTAGGTGGAATTTTCCCCAATGGGATTTATCCATGTATTTTCCCAGGAAATGTACATATGCCAGGTTCGAAAAACGTGCCCCATCTTAACCATAGCGACGGCCTCCGAATCCAATGGCGGTGTCCGTTTTGCTCTACGAGTTCATGGAGAGCTAACCCTAACCCTAGGTGGAATTTTCCCCAATGGGATTTTCCCATGTATTTCACCAGGAAATGTACATAAGTCCGGATCGAAAGGCGTGCCCTCTCCTACCAATACCGATGGCCTCCGAATCCAATGGCGATGTCCGTTTTGCTCTGCGAGTTCATGGAGAGCTAAGCCTAACCCTAGGTGGAATTTTCCCCAATGGGATTTTCCCATGTATTTTCCCAAGAAATGTACATAAGTCCGGCTGGAAAGGCGTCCCCTCTCCTAACCATACCGACGTCCGCTGAATCCAATGGCGATGTCGGTTTTGCTCTACGAGTTCATGGAGAACTAACCATAACCCTAGGTGGAATTTTCCCCAATGGGATTTTCCCATGTATTTTCCCATGAAATGTACATAAGTCCAGCTCGAAAGGCGTGCCCTCTCATAACTATACCGACGGCCTCCGAATCCAATGGCGATGTCCGTTTTGCTCTGCGAGTTCATGGAGAGCTAACCCTAACCCTAGGTGGAACTTTCCCCAATGGGATTTTCCCATGTATTTTCCCAAGAAATGTACATAAGTCCGGCTAGAAAGGCGTGCCCTCTCCTAACCATACCGACGGCCTCTGAATCCAATGGCGATGTCGGTTTTGCTCTGCGAGTTCATGGAGAGATAACCCTAACCCTAGGTGGAATTTTCCCCAATGGGATTTTCCCATGTATTTCCCCAGGAAATGTACATAAGTCCGGCTCGAAAGGCGGGCCCTCTCCTAACCATACCGACGGCCTCCGAATCCAATGGCCATGACTGTTTTGCTCTGCGAGTTCATGGAGAGCTAACCCTAACCCTAGGTGGAATTTTCCCCAATGGGATTTTCCCATGTATTTTCCCAGGAAATGTACATATGCCCGGTTCGAAAAACGTGCCCCCTCCTAACCATACCGACGGCCTCCAAATCCAATGGCGGTGTCGGTTTTGCTCTACGAGTTCATGGAGAGCTAACCCTAACCCTAGGTGGAATTTTCCCCAATGGGATTTTCCCATGTATTTTCCCAAGAAATGTACATAAGTCCGGCTGGAAAGGCGTGCCCTCTCCTAACTATACCGACGGCCTCCGAATCCAATGGCGGTGTCGGTTTTGCTCTACGAGTTCATGGAGAGCTAACCCTAACCCTAGGTGGAATTTTCCCCAATGGGATTTTCCCATGTATTTTCCCAAGAAATGTACATAAGTCCGGCTGGAAAGGCGTGCCCTCTCCTAACTATACCGACGGCCTCCGAATCCAATGGCGATGTCCGTTTTGCTCTGCGAGTTCATGGAGAGCTAACCCTAACCCTAGGTGGAATTTTCCCCAATGGGATTTTCCCATGTATTTTCCCAGGAAATGTAAATATGCCCGGTTCGAAAAACGTGCCCCCTCCTAACCATACCGACAGCCTCCGAATCCAATGGCGGTGTCGGTTTTGCTCTGTGAGTTCATGGAGAGCTAACCCTAACCCTAGGTGGAACTTTCCCCAATGGGATTTTCCCATGTATTTTCCCAGGAAATGTACATAAGTCCGGTTCGAAAGGAGTGCCCTTTCCTAACCATACCGACGGCCTCCGAATCCAATGGCGATGTCCGTTTTGCTCTGCGAGTTCATGGAGAGCTAACCCTAACCCTAGGTGGAATTTTCACCAATGGGATTTTCCCATGTATTTTCCCAGGAAATGTACATATGCCCGGTTCGAAAAACGTGCCCCCTCCTAACCATACCGACAGCCTCCGAATCCAATGGCGGTGTCGGTTTTGCTCTACGAGTTCATGGAGAGCTAACCCTAACCCTAGGTGGAATTTTCCCCAATGGGATTTTCCCATGTATTTTCCCAAGAAATGTACATAAGTCCGGCTGGAAAGGCGTGCCCCCTCCTAACTATACCGACGGCCTCCGAATCCAATGGCGATGTCCGTTTTGCTCTGCGAGTTCATGGAGAGCTAACCCTAACCCTAGGTGGAATTTTCCCCAATGGGATTTTCCCATGTATTTTCCCAGGAAATGTAAATATGCCCGGTTCGAAAAACGTGCCCCCTCCTAACCATACCGACAGCCTCCGAATCCAATGGCGGTGTCCGTTTTGCTCTGCGAGTTCATGGAGAGCTAACCCTAACCCTAGGTGGAATTTTCCCCAATGGGATTTTCCCATGTATTTTCCCAGGAAATGTACATAAGTCCGGCTCGAAAGGAGTGCCCCCTCCTAATCATACCGACGGCCTCCGAATCCAATGGCAATGTCCGTTTTGCTCTGCGAGTTCATGGAGAGCTAACCCTAACCCTAGGTGGAATTTTCCCCAATGGGATTTTCCCATGTATTTTCCCAAGAAATGTACATAAGTCCGGCTGGAAAGGCGGGCCCCCTCCTAACCATACTGACGGCCTCCGAATCCAATGGCGATGTCGGTTTTGCTCTGTGAGTTCATGGAGAGCTAACCCTAACCCTAGGTGGAATTTTCCCCAATGGGATTTTCCCATGTATTTTCCCAAGAAATGTACATAAGTCCGGCTAGAAAGGCGTGCCCTCTCCTAACCATACCGACGGCCTCTGAATCCAATGGCGATGTCGGTTTTGCTCTGCGAGTTCATGGAGAGCTAACCCTAACCCTAGGTGGAATTTTCCCCAATGGGATTTTCCCATGTATTTTCCCAAGAAATGTACATAAGTCCGGCTAGAAAGGCGTGCCCTTTCCTAACCATACCGATGGCCTCTGAATCCAATGGCGATGTCGGTTTTGCTCTGCGAGTTCATGGAGAGCTAACCCTAACCCTAGGTGGAATTTTCCCCAATGGGATTTTCCCATTTATTTTCCCAAGAAATGTACATAAGTCCGGCTAGAAAGTCGTGCCCTTTCCTAACCATACCGACGGCCTCTGAATCCAATGGCGATGTCGGTTTTGCTCTGCGAGTTCATGGAGAGCTAACCCTAACCCTAGGTGGAATTTTCCCCAATGGGATTTTCCCATGTATTTTCCCAGGAAATGTACATAAGTCCGGCTCGAAAGGCGTCCCCTCTCCTAACCCTACCGACGGCCTCTGAATCCAATGGCGATGTCGGTTTTGCTCTGCGAGTTCATGGAGAGCTAACCCTAACCCTAGGTGGAATTTTCCCCAATGGGATTTTCCCATGTATTTTCCCAGGAAATGTACATAAGTCCGGCTCGAAAGGCGGGCCCTCTCCTAACCATACCGAAGGCCTCCGAATCCAATGGCGATGTCCATTTTGCTCTGCGAGTTCATGGAGAGCTAACCCTAACCCTAGGTGGAATTTTCCCCAATGGGATTTTCCCATGTATTTTCCCAGGAAATGTACATATGCCCGGTTCGAAAAACGTGCCCCATCTTAATCATACCGACGGCCTCCGAATCCAATGGCGGTGTCCGTTTAGCTCTACGAGTTCATGGAGAGCTAACCCTAACCCTAGGTGGAATTTTCCCCAATGGGATTTTCCCATTTTATTTTCCCAGGAAATGTACATAAGTCCGGCTCGAAAGGCGTCCCCTCTCCTAACCCTACCGACGGCCTCTGAATCCAATGGCGATGTCGGTTTTGCTCTGCGAGTTCATGGAGAGCTAACCCTAACCCTAGGTGGAATTTTCCCCAATGGGATTTATCCATGTATTTTCCCAGGAAATGTACATATGCCCGGTTCGAAAAACGTGCCCCATCTTAACCATAGCGACGGCCTCCGAATCCAATGGCGGTGTCCGTTTTGCTCTACGAGTTCATGGAGAGCTAACCCTAACCCTAGGTGGAATTTTCCCCAATGGGATTTTCCCATGTATTTCACCAGGAAATGTACATAAGTCCGGATCGAAAGGCGTGCCCTCTCCTACCAATACCGATGGCCTCCGAATCCAATGGCGATGTCCGTTTTGCTCTGCGAGTTCATGGAGAGCTAAGCCTAACCCTAGGTGGAATTTTCCCCAATGGGATTTTCCCATGTATTTTCCCAAGAAATGTACATAAGTCCGGCTGGAAAGGCGTCCCCTCTCCTAACCATACCGACGTCCGCTGAATCCAATGGCGATGTCGGTTTTGCTCTACGAGTTCATGGAGAACTAACCCTAACCCTAGGTGGAATTTTCCCCAATGGGATTTTCCCATGTATTTTCCCATGAAATGTACATAAGTCCAGCTCGAAAGGCGTGCCCTCTCATAACTATACCGACGGCCTCCGAATCCAATGGCGATGTCCGTTTTGCTCTGCGAGTTCATGGAGAGCTAACCCTAACCCTAGGTGGAACTTTCCCCAATGGGATTTTCCCATGTATTTTCCCAGGAAATGTACATAAGTCCAGCACTAAAGGAGTGCCCTTTCCTAACCATACCGACGGCCTCCGAATCCAATGGCAATGTCCGTTTTGCTCTGCGAGTTCATGGAGAGCTAACCCTAACCCTAGGTGGAATTTTCCCCAATGGGATTTTCCCATGTATTTTCCCAAGAAATGTACATAAGTCCGGCTAGAAAGGCGTGCCCTCTCCTAACCATACCGACGGCCTCTGAATCCAATGGCGATGTCGGTTTTGCTCTGCGAGTTCATGGAGAGCTAACCCTAACCCTAGGTGGAATTTTCCCCAATGGGATTTTCCCATGTATTTCCCCAGGAAATGTACATAAGTCCGGCTCGAAAGGCGGGCCCTCTCCTAACCATACCGACGGCCTCCGAATCCAATGGCGATGACTGTTTTGCTCTGCGAGTTCATGGAGAGCTAACCCTAACCCTAGGTGGAATTTTCCCCAATGGGATTTTCCCATGTATTTTCCCAGGAAATGTACATATGCCCGGTTCGAAAAACGTGCCCCCTCCTAACCATACCGACGGCCTCCAAATCCAATGGCGGTGTCGGTTTTGCTCTACGAGTTCATGGAGAGCTAACCCTAACCCTAGGTGGAATTTTCCCCAATGGGATTTTCCCATGTATTTTCCCAAGAAATGTACATAAGTCCGGCTGGAAAGGCGTGCCCTCTCCTAACTATACCGACGGCCTCCGAATCCAATGGCGATGTCCGTTTTGCTCTGCGAGTTCATGGAGAGCTAACCCTAACCCTAGGTGGAATTTTCCCCAATGGGATTTTCCCATGTATTTTCCCAGGAAATGTAAATATGCCCGGTTCGAAAAACGTGCCCCCTCCTAACCATACCGACAGCCTCCGAATCCAATGGCGGTGTCGGTTTTGCTCTATGAGTTCATGGAGAGCTAACCCTAACCCTAGGTGGAACTTTCCCCAATGGGATTTTCCCATGTATTTTCCCAGGAAATGTACATAAGTCCGGCTCGAAAGGAGTGCCCCCTCCTAATCATACCGACGGCCTCCGAATCCAATGGCAATGTCCGTTTTGCTCTGCGAGTTCATGGAGAGCTAACCCTAACCCTAGGTGGAATTTTCCCCAATGGGATTTTCCCATGTATTTTCCCAAGAAATGTACATAAGTCCGGCTGGAAAGGCGGGCCCCCTCCTAACCATACTGACGGCCTCCGAATCCAATGGCGATGTCGGTTTTGCTCTGTGAGTTCATGGAGAGCTAACCCTAACCCTAGGTGGAATTTTCCCCAATGGGATTTTCCCATGTATTTTCCCAAGAAATGTACATAAGTCCGGCTAGAAAGGCGTGCCCTCTCCTAACCATACCGACGGCCTCCGAATCCAATGGCGATGTCGGTTTTGCTCTGTGAGTTCATGGAGAGCTAACCCTAACCCTAGGTGGAATTTTCCCCAATGGGATTTTCCCATGTATTTTCCCAAGAAATGTACATAAGTCCGGCTAGAAAGGCGTGCCCTCTCCTAACCATACCGACGGCCTCTGAATCCAATGGCGATGTCGGTTTTGCTCTGCGAGTTCATGGAGAGCTAACCCTAACCCTAGGTGGAATTTTCCCCAATGGGATTTTCCCATGTATTTTCCCAAGAAATGTACATAGGTCCGGCTAGAAAGGCGTGCCCTTTCCTAACCATACCGATGGCCTCTGAATCCAATGGCGATGTCGGTTTTGCTCTGCGAGTTCATGGAGAGCTAACCCTAACCCTAGGTGGAATTTTCCCCAATGGGATTTTCCCATTTATTTTCCCAAGAAATGTACATAAGTCCGGCTAGAAAGTCGTGCCCTTTCCTAACCATACCGACGGCCTCTGAATCCAATGGCGATGTCGGTTTTGCTCTGCGAGTTCATGGAGAGCTAACCCTAACCCTAGGTGGAATTTTCCCCAATGGGATTTTCCCATGTATTTTCCCAGGAAATGTACATAAGTCCGGCTCGAAAGGCGTCCCCTCTCCTAACCCTACCGACGGCCTCTGAATCCAATGGCGATGTCGGTTTTGCTCTGCGAGTTCATGGAGAGCTAACCCTAACCCTAGGTGGAATTTTCCCCAATGGGATTTTCCCATGTATTTTCCCAGGAAATGTACATAAGTCCGGCTCGAAAGGCGGGCCCTCTCCTAACCATACCGAAGGCCTCCGAATCCAATGGCGATGTCCATTTTGCTCTGCGAGTTCATGGAGAGCTAACCCTAACCCTAGGTGGAATTTTCCCCAATGGGATTTTCCCATGTATTTTCCCAGGAAATGTACATATGCCCGGTTCGAAAAACGTGCCCCATCTTAACCATACCGACGGCCTCCGAATCCAATGGCGGTGTCCGTTTTGCTCTACGAGTTCATGGAGAGCTAACCCTAACCCTAGGTGGAATTTTCCCCAATGGGATTTTCCCATTTTATTTTCCCAGGAAATGTACATAAGTCCGGCTCGAAAGGCGTCCCCTCTCCTAACCCTACCGACGGCCTCTGAATCCAATGGCGATGTCGGTTTTGCTCTGCGAGTTCATGGAGAGCTAACCCTAACCCTAGGTGGAATTTTCCCCAATGGGATTTATCCATGTATTTTCCCAGGAAATGTACATATGCCCGGTTCGAAAAACGTGCCCCATCTTAACCATAGCGACGGCCTCCGAATCCAATGGCGGTGTCCGTTTTGCTCTACGAGTTCATGGAGAGCTAACCCTAACCCTAGGTGGAATTTTCCCCAATGGGATTTTCCCATGTATTTCACCAGGAAATGTACATAAGTCCGGATCGAAAGGCGTGCCCTCTCCTACCAATACCGATGGCCTCCGAATCCAATGGCGATGTCCGTTTTGCTCTGCGAGTTCATGGAGAGCTAAGCCTAACCCTAGGTGGAATTTTCCCCAATGGGATTTTCCCATGTATTTTCCCAAGAAATGTACATAAGTCCGGCTGGAAAGGCGTCCCCTCTCCTAACCATACCGACGTCCGCTGAATCCAATGGCGATGTCGGTTTTGCTCTGCGAGTTCATGGAGAACTAACCCTAACCCTAGGTGGAATTTTCCCCAATGGGATTTTCCCATGTATTTTCCCATGAAATGTACATAAGTCCAGCTCGAAAGGCGTGCCCTCTCATAACTATACCGACGGCCTCCGAATCCAATGGCGATGTCCGTTTTGCTCTGCGAGTTCATGGAGAGCTAACCCTAACCCTAGGTGGAACTTTCCCCAATGGGATTTTCCCATGTATTTTCCCAAGAAATGTACATAAGTCCGGCTAGAAAGGCGTGCCCTCTCCTAACCATACCGACGGCCTCTGAATCCAATGGCGATGTCGGTTTTGCTCTGCGAGTTCATGGAGAGATAACCCTAACCCTAGGTGGAATTTTCCCCAATGGGATTTTCCCATGTATTTCCCCAGGAAATGTACATAAGTCCGGCTCGAAAGGCGGGCCCTCTCCTAACCATACCGACGGCCTCCGAATCCAATGGCCATGACTGTTTTGCTCTGCGAGTTCATGGAGAGCTAACCCTAACCCTAGGTGGAATTTTCCCCAATGGGATTTTCCCATGTATTTTCCCAGGAAATGTACATATGCCCGGTTCGAAAAACGTGCCCCCTCCTAATCATACCGACGGCCTCCAAATCCAATGGCGGTGTCGGTTTTGCTCTACGAGTTCATGGAGAGCTAACCCTAACCCTAGGTGGAATTTTCCCCAATGGGATTTTCCCATGTATTTTCCCAAGAAATGAACATAAGTCCGGCTGGAAAGGCGTGCCCCCTCCTAACCATACCGACAGCCTCCAAATCCAATGGCGGTGTCGGTTTTGCTCTACGAGTTCATGGAGAGCTAACCCTAACCCTAGGTGGAATTTTCCCCAATGGGATTTTCCCATGTATTTTCCCAAGAAATGTACATAAGTCCGGCTGGAAAGGCGTGCCCTCTCCTAACTATACCGACGGCCTCCGAATCCAATGGCGGTGTCGGTTTTGCTCTACGAGTTCATGGAGAGCTAACGCTAACCCTAGGTGGAATTTTCCCCAATGGGATTTTCCCATGTATTTTCCCAAGAAATGTACATAAGTCCGGCTGGAAAGGCGTGCCCTCTCCTAACTATACCGACGGCCTCCGAATCCAATGGCGATGTCCGTTTTGCTCTGCGAGTTCATGGAGAGCTAACCCTAATCCTAGGTGGAATTTTCCCCAATGGGATTTTCCCATGTATTTTCCCAGGAAATGTAAATATGCCCGGTTCGAAAAACGTGCCCCCTCCTAACCATACCGACAGCCTCCGAATCCAATGGCGGTGTCGGTTTTGCTCTGTGAGTTCATGGAGAGCTAACCCTAACCCTAGGTGGAACTTTCCCCAATGGGATTTTCCCATGTATTTTCCCAGGAAATGTACATAAGTCCGGTTCGAAAGGAGTGCCCTTTCCTAACCATACCGACGGCCTCCGAATCCAATGGCGATGTCCGTTTTGCTCTGCGAGTTCATGGAGAGCTAACCCTAACCCTAGGTGGAATTTTCACCAATGGGATTTTCCCATGTATTTTCCCAGGAAATGTACATATGCCCGGTTCGAAAAACGTGCCCCCTCCTAACCATACCGACAGCCTCCGAATCCAATGGCGGTGTCGGTTTTGCTCTACGAGTTCATGGAGAGCTAACCCTAACCCTAGGTGGAATTTTCCCCAATGGGATTTTCCCATGTATTTTCCCAAGAAATGTACATAAGTCCGGCTGGAAAGGCGTGCCCCCTCCTAACTATACCGACGGCCTCCGAATCCAATGGCGATGTCCGTTTTGCTCTGCGAGTTCATGGAGAGCTAACCCTAACCCTAGGTGGAATTTTCCCCAATGGGATTTTCCCATGTATTTTCCCAGGAAATGTAAATATGCCCGGTTCGAAAAACGTGCCCCCTCCTAACCATACCGACAGCCTCCGAATCCAATGGCGGTGTCCGTTTTGCTCTGCGAGTTCATGGAGAGCTAACCCTAACCCTAGGTGGAATTTTCCCCAATGGGATTTTCCCATGTATTTTCCCAGGAAATGTACATAAGTCCGGCTCGAAAGGAGTGCCCCCTCCTAATCATACCGACGGCCTCCGAATCCAATGGCAATGTCCGTTTTGCTCTGCGAGTTCATGGAGAGCTAACCCTAACCCTAGGTGGAATTTTCCCCAATGGGATTTTCCCATGTATTTTCCCAAGAAATGTACATAAGTCCGGCTGGAAAGGCGGGCCCCCTCCTAACCATACTGACGGCCTCCGAATCCAATGGCGATGTCGGTTTTGCTCTGTGAGTTCATGGAGAGCTAACCCTAACCCTAGGTGGAATTTTCCCCAATGGGATTTTCCCATGTATTTTCCCAAGAAATGTACATAAGTCCGGCTAGAAAGGCGTGCCCTCTCCTAACCATACCGACGGCCTCTGAATCCAATGGCGATGTCGGTTTTGCTCTGCGAGTTCATGGAGAGCTAACCCTAACCCTAGGTGGAATTTTCCCCAATGGGATTTTCCCATGTATTTTCCCAAGAAATGTACATAAGTCCGGCTAGAAAGGCGTGCCCTTTCCTAACCATACCGATGGCCTCTGAATCCAATGGCGATGTCGGTTTTGCTCTGCGAGTTCATGGAGAGCTAACCCTAACCCTAGGTGGAATTTTCCCCAATGGGATTTTCCCATTTATTTTCCCAAGAAATGTACATAAGTCCGGCTAGAAAGTCGTGCCCTTTCCTAACCATACCGACGGCCTCTGAATCCAATGGCGATGTCGGTTTTGCTCTGCGAGTTCATGGAGAGCTAACCCTAACCCTAGGTGGAATTTTCCCCAATGGGATTTTCCCATGTATTTTCCCAGGAAATGTACATAAGTCCGGCTCGAAAGGCGTCCCCTCTCCTAACCCTACCGACGGCCTCTGAATCCAATGGCGATGTCGGTTTTGCTCTGCGAGTTCATGGAGAGCTAACCCTAACCCTAGGTGGAATTTTCCCCAATGGGATTTTCCCATGTATTTTCCCAGGAAATGTACATAAGTCCGGCTCGAAAGGCGGGCCCTCTCCTAACCATACCGAAGGCCTCCGAATCCAATGGCGATGTCCATTTTGCTCTGCGAGTTCATGGAGAGCTAACCCTAACCCTAGGTGGAATTTTCCCCAATGGGATTTTCCCATGTATTTTCCCAGGAAATGTACATATGCCCGGTTCGAAAAACGTGCCCCATCTTAATCATACCGACGGCCTCCGAATCCAATGGCGGTGTCCGTTTAGCTCTACGAGTTCATGGAGAGCTAACCCTAACCCTAGGTGGAATTTTCCCCAATGGGATTTTCCCATTTTATTTTCCCAGGAAATGTACATAAGTCCGGCTCGAAAGGCGTCCCCTCTCCTAACCCTACCGACGGCCTCTGAATCCAATGGCGATGTCGGTTTTGCTCTGCGAGTTCATGGAGAGCTAACCCTAACCCTAGGTGGAATTTTCCCCAATGGGATTTATCCATGTATTTTCCCAGGAAATGTACATATGCCCGGTTCGAAAAACGTGCCCCATCTTAACCATAGCGACGGCCTCCGAATCCAATGGCGGTGTCCGTTTTGCTCTACGAGTTCATGGAGAGCTAACCCTAACCCTAGGTGGAATTTTCCCCAATGGGATTTTCCCATGTATTTCACCAGGAAATGTACATAAGTCCGGATCGAAAGGCGTGCCCTCTCCTACCAATACCGATGGCCTCCGAATCCAATGGCGATGTCCGTTTTGCTCTGCGAGTTCATGGAGAGCTAAGCCTAACCCTAGGTGGAATTTTCCCCAATGGGATTTTCCCATGTATTTTCCCAAGAAATGTACATAAGTCCGGCTGGAAAGGCGTCCCCTCTCCTAACCATACCGACGTCCGCTGAATCCAATGGCGATGTCGGTTTTGCTCTACGAGTTCATGGAGAACTAACCCTAACCCTAGGTGGAATTTTCCCCAATGGGATTTTCCCATGTATTTTCCCATGAAATGTACATAAGTCCAGCTCGAAAGGCGTGCCCTCTCATAACTATACCGACGGCCTCCGAATCCAATGGCGATGTCCGTTTTGCTCTGCGAGTTCATGGAGAGCTAACCCTAACCCTAGGTGGAACTTTCCCCAATGGGATTTTCCCATGTATTTTCCCAGGAAATGTACATAAGTCCAGCACTAAAGGAGTGCCCTTTCCTAACCATACCGACGGCCTCCGAATCCAATGGCAATGTCCGTTTTGCTCTGCGAGTTCATGGAGAGCTAACCCTAACCCTAGGTGGAATTTTCCCCAATGGGATTTTCCCATGTATTTTCCCAAGAAATGTACATAAGTCCGGCTAGAAAGGCGTGCCCTCTCCTAACCATACCGACGGCCTCTGAATCCAATGGCGATGTCGGTTTTGCTCTGCGAGTTCATGGAGAGCTAACCCTAACCCTAGGTGGAATTTTCCCCAATGGGATTTTCCCATGTATTTCCCCAGGAAATGTACATAAGTCCGGCTCGAAAGGCGGGCCCTCTCCTAACCATACCGACGGCCTCCGAATCCAATGGCGATGACTGTTTTGCTCTGCGAGTTCATGGAGAGCTAACCCTAACCCTAGGTGGAATTTTCCCCAATGGGATTTTCCCATGTATTTTCCCAGGAAATGTACATATGCCCGGTTCGAAAAACGTGCCCCCTCCTAACCATACCGACGGCCTCCAAATCCAATGGCGGTGTCGGTTTTGCTCTACGAGTTCATGGAGAGCTAACCCTAACCCTAGGTGGAATTTTCCCCAATGGGATTTTCCCATGTATTTTCCCAAGAAATGTACATAAGTCCGGCTGGAAAGGCGTGCCCTCTCCTAACTATACCGACGGCCTCCGAATCCAATGGCGATGTCCGTTTTGCTCTGCGAGTTCATGGAGAGCTAACCCTAACCCTAGGTGGAATTTTCCCCAATGGGATTTTCCCATGTATTTTCCCAGGAAATGTAAATATGCCCGGTTCGAAAAACGTGCCCCCTCCTAACCATACCGACAGCCTCCGAATCCAATGGCGGTGTCGGTTTTGCTCTATGAGTTCATGGAGAGCTAACCCTAACCCTAGGTGGAACTTTCCCCAATGGGATTTTCCCATGTATTTTCCCAGGAAATGTACATAAGTCCGGCTCGAAAGGAGTGCCCCCTCCTAATCATACCGACGGCCTCCGAATCCAATGGCAATGTCCGTTTTGCTCTGCGAGTTCATGGAGAGCTAACCCTAACCCTAGGTGGAATTTTCCCCAATGGGATTTTCCCATGTATTTTCCCAAGAAATGTACATAAGTCCGGCTGGAAAGGCGGGCCCCCTCCTAACCATACTGACGGCCTCCGAATCCAATGGCGATGTCGGTTTTGCTCTGTGAGTTCATGGAGAGCTAACCCTAACCCTAGGTGGAATTTTCCCCAATGGGATTTTCCCATGTATTTTCCCAAGAAATGTACATAAGTCCGGCTAGAAAGGCGTGCCCTCTCCTAACCATACCGACGGCCTCTGAATCCAATGGCGATGTCGGTTTTGCTCTGCGAGTTCATGGAGAGCTAACCCTAACCCTAGGTGGAATTTTCCCCAATGGGATTTTCCCATGTATTTTCCCAAGAAATGTACATAAGTCCGGCTAGAAAGGCGTGCCCTTTCCTAACCATACCGATGGCCTCTGAATCCAATGGCGATGTCGGTTTTGCTCTGCGAGTTCATGGAGAGCTAACCCTAACCCTAGGTGGAATTTTCCCCAATGGGATTTTCCCATGTATTTTCCCAAGAAATGTACATAAATCCGGCTAGAAAGTCGTGCCCTTTCCTAACCATACCGACGGCCTCTGAATCCAATGGCGATGTCGGTTTTGCTCTGCGAGTTCATGGAGAGCTAACCCTAACCCTAGGTGGAATTTTCCCCAATGGGATTTTCCCATGTATTTTCCCAGGAAATGTACATAAGTCCGGCTCGAAAGGCGGGCCCTCTCCTAACCATACCGAAGGCCTCCGAATCCAATGGTGATGTCCATTTTGCTCTGCGAGTTCATGGAGAGCTAACCCTAACCCTAGGTGGAATTTTCCCCAATGGGATTTTCCCATGTATTTTCCCAGGAAATGTACATATGCCCGGTTCGAAAAACCTGCCCCATCTTAACCATACCGACGGCCTCCGAATCCAATGGCGGTGTCGGTTTTGCTCTGCGAGTTCATGGAGAGCTAACCCTAACCCTAGGTGGAATTTTCCCCAATGGGATTTTCCCATGTATTTTCCCAAGAAATGTACATAAGTCCGGCTAGAAAGGCGTGCCCTCTCCTAACCATACCGACGGCCTCTGAATCCAATGGCGATGTCGGTTTTGCTCTGCGAGTTCATGGAGAGCTAACCCTAACCCTAGGTGGAATTTTCCCCAATGGGATTTTCCCATGTATTTCCCCAGGAAATGTACATAAGTCCGGCTCGAAAGGCGGGCCCTCTCCTAACCATACCGACGGCCTCCGAATCCAATGGCGATGACTGTTTTGCTCTGCGAGTTCATGGAGAGCTAACCCTAACCCTAGGTGGAATTTTCCCCAATGGGATTTTCCCATGTATTTTCCCAGGAAATGTACATATGCCCGGTTCGAAAAACGTGCCCCCTCCTAACCATACCGACGGCCTCCAAATCCAATGGCGGTGTCGGTTTTGCTCTACGAGTTCATGGAGAGCTAACCCTAACCCTAGGTGGAATTTTCCCCAATGGGATTTTCCCATGTATTTTCCCAAGAAATGTACATAAGTCCGGCTGGAAAGGCGTGCCCTCTCCTAACTATACCGATGGCCTCCGAATCCAATGGCGATGTCCGTTTTGCTCTGCGAGTTCATGGAGAGCTAACCCTAACCCTAGGTGGAATTTTCCCCAATGGGATTTTCCCATGTATTTTCCCAGGAAATGTAAATATGCCCGGTTCGAAAAACGTGCCCCCTCCTAACCATACCGACAGCCTCCGAATCCAATGGCGGTGTCGGTTTTGCTCTATGAGTTCATGGAGAGCTAACCCTAACCCTAGGTGGAACTTTCCCCAATGGGATTTTCCCATGTATTTTCCCAGGAAATGTACATAAGTCCGGCTCGAAAGGAGTGCCCCCTCCTAATCATACCGACGGCCTCCGAATCCAATGGCAATGTCCGTTTTGCTCTGCGAGTTCATGGAGAGCTAACCCTAACCCTAGGTGGAATTTTCCCCAATGGGATTTTCCCATGTATTTTCCCAAGAAATGTACATAAGTCCGGCTGGAAAGGCGGGCCCCCTCGTAACCATACTGACGGCCTCCGAATCCAATGGCGATGTCGGTTTTGCTCTGTGAGTTCATGGAGAGCTAACCCTAACCCTAGGTGGAATTTTCCCCAATGGGATTTTCCCATGTATTTTCCCAAGAAATGTACATAAGTCCGGCTAGAAAGGCGTGCCCTCTCCTAACCATACCGACGGCCTCTGAATCCAATGGCGATGTCGGTTTTGCTCTGCGAGTTCATGGAGAGCTAACCCTAACCCTAGGTGGAATTTTCCCCAATGGGATTTTCCCATGTATTTTCCCAAGAAATGTACATAAGTCCGGCTAGAAAGGCGTGCCCTTTCCTAACCATACCGATGGCCTCTGAATCCAATGGCGATGTCGGTTTTGCTCTGCGAGTTCATGGAGAGCTAACCCTAACCCTAGGTGGAATTTTCCCCAATGGGATTTTCCCATGTATTTTCCCAAGAAATGTACATAAATCCGGCTAGAAAGTCGTGCCCTTTCCTAACCATACCGACGGCCTCTGAATCCAATGGCGATGTCGGTTTTGCTCTGCGAGTTCATGGAGAGCTAACCCTAACCCTAGGTGGAATTTTCCCCAATGGGATTTTCCCATGTATTTTCCCAGGAAATGTACATAAGTCCGGCTCGAAAGGCGTCCCCTCTCCTAACCCTACCGACGGCCTCTGAATCCAATGGCGATGTCGGTTTTGCTCTGCGAGTTCATGGAGAGCTAACCCTAACCCTAGGTGGAATTTTCCCCAATGGGATTTTCCCATGTATTTTCCCAGGAAATGTACATAAGTCCAGCTCGAAAGGCGGGCCCTCTCCTAACCATACCGAAGGCCTCCGAATCCAATGGCGATGTCCATTTTGCTCTGCGAGTTCATGGAGAGCTAACCCTAACCCTAGGTGGAATTTTCCCCAATGGGATTTTCCCATGTATTTTCCCAGGAAATGTACATATGCCCGGTTCGAAAAACGTGCCCCATCTTAACCATACCGACGGCCTCCGAATCCAATGGCGGTGTCCATTTTGCTCTACGAGTTCATGGAGAGCTAACCCTAACCCTAGGTGGAATTTTCCCCAATGGGATTTTCCCATTTTATTTTCCCAGGAAATGTACATAAGTCCGGCTCGAAAGGCGTCCCCTTTCCTAACCCTACCGACGGCCTCTGAATCCAATGGCGATGTCGGTTTTGCTCTGCGAGTTCATGGAGAGCTAACCCTAACCCTAGGTGGAATTTTCCCCAATGGGATTTTCCCATGTATTTCCCCAGGAAATGTACATAAGTCCGGCTCGAAAGGCGGGCCCTCTCCTAACCATACCGACGGCCTCCGAATCCAATGGCGATGACTGTTTTGCTCTGCGAGTTCATGGAGAGCTAACCCTAACCCTAGGTGGAATTTTCCCCAATGGGATTTTCCCATGTATTTTCCCAAGAAATGTACATAAGTCCGGCTGGAAAGGCGGGCCCCCTCCTAACCATACTGACGGCCTCCGAATCCAATGGCGATGTCGGTTTTGCTCTGTGAGTTCATGGAGAGCTAACCCTAACCCTAGGTGGAATTTTCCCCAATGGGATTTTCCCATGTATTTTCCCAAGAAATGTACATAAGTCCGGCTAGAAAGGCGTGCCCTCTCCTAACCATACCGACGGCCTCTGAATCCAATGGCGATGTCGGTTTTGCTCTGCGAGTTCATGGAGAGCTAACCCTAACCCTAGGTGGAATTTTCCCCAATGGGATTTTCCCATGTATTTTCCCAAGAAATGTACATAAGTCCGGCTAGAAAGGTGTGCCCTTTCCTAACCATACCGACGGCCTCTGAATCCAATGGCGATGTCGGTTTTGCTCTGCGAGTTCATGGAGAGCTAACCCTAACCCTAGGTGGAATTTTCCCCAATGGGATTTTCCCATGTATTTTCCCAAGAAATGTACATAAATCCGGCTAGAAAGTCGTGCCCTTTCCTAACCATACCGACGGCCTCCGAATCCAATGGCGATGTCGGTTTTGCTCTGCGAGTTCATGGAGAGCTAACCCTAACCCTAGGTGGAATTTTCCCCAATGGGATTTTCCCATGTATTTTCCCAGGAAATGTACATAAGTCCGGCTCGAAAGGCGTCCCCTCTCCTAACCCTACCGACGGCCTCTGAATCCAATGGCGATGTCGGTTTTGCTCTGCGAGTTCATGGAGAGCTAACCCTAACCCTAGGTGGAATTTTCCCCAATGGGATTTTCCCATGTATTTTCCCAGGAAATGTACATAAGTCCGGCTCGAAAGGCGGGCCCTCTCCTAACCATACCGAAGGCCTCCGAATCCAATGGCGATGTCCATTTTGCTCTGCGAGTTCATGGAGAGCTAACCCTAACCCTAGGTGGAATTTTCCCCAATGGGATTTTCCCATGTATTTTCCCAGGAAATGTACATATGCCCGGTTCGAAAAACGTGCCCCATCTTAACCATACCGACGGCCTCCGAATCCAATGGCGGTGTCCGTTTTGCTCTATGAGTTCATGGAGAGCTAACCCTAACCCTAGGTGGAATTTTCCCCAATGGGATTTTCCCATCTTATTTTCCCAGGAAATGTACATAAGTCCGGCTCGAAAGGCGTCCCCTCTCCTAACCCTACCGACGGCCTCTGAATCCAATGGCGATGTCGGTTTTGCTCTGCGAGTTCATGGAGAGCTAACCCTAACCCTAGGTGGAATTTTCCCCAATGGGATTTATCCATGTATTTTCCCAGGAAATGTACATATGCCCGGTTCGAAAAACGTGCCCCATCTTAACCATAGCGACGGCCTCCGAATCCAATGGCGGTGTCCGTTTTGCTCTACGAGTTCATGGAGAGCTAACCCTAACCCTAGGTGGAATTTTCCCCAATGGGATTTTCCCATGTATTTCCCCAGGAAATGTACATAAGTCCGGATCGAAAGGCGTGCCCTCTCCTACCAATACCGATGGCCTCCGAATCCAATGGCGATGTCCGTTTTGCTCTGCGAGTTCATGGAGAGCTAAGCCTAACCCTAGGTGGAATTTTCCCCAATGGGATTTTCCCATGTATTTTCCCAAGAAATGTACATAAGTCCGGCTGGAAAGGCGTCCCCTCTCCTAACCATACCGACGTCCGCTGAATCCAATGGCGATGTCGGTTTTGCTCTACGAGTTCATGGAGAACTAACCCTAACCCTAGGTGGAATTTTCCCCAATGGGATTTTCCCATGTATTTTCCCATGAAATGTACATAAGTCCAGCTCGAAAGGCGTGCCCTCTCATAACTATACCGACGGCCTCCGAATCCAATGGCGATGTCCGTTTTGCTCTGCGAGTTCATGGAGAGCTAACCCTAACCCTAGGTGGAACTTTCCCCAATGGGATTTTCCCATGTATTTTCCCAGGAAATGTACATAAGTCCAGCACTAAAGGAGTGCCCTTTCCTAACCATACCGACGGCCTCCGAATCCAATGGCAATGTCCGTTTTGCTCTGCGAGTTCATGGAGAGCTAACCCTAACCCTAGGTGGAATTTTCCCCAATGGGATTTTCCCATGTATTTCCCCAGGAAATGTACATAAGTCCGGCTCGAAAGGCGGGCCCTCTCCTAACCATACCGACGGCCTCCGAATCCAATGGCGATGACTGTTTTGCTCTGCGAGTTCATGGAGAGCTAACCCTAACCCTAGGTGGAATTTTCCCCAATGGGATTTTCCCATGTATTTTCCCAGGAAATGTACATATGCCCGGTTCGAAAAACGTGCCCCCTCCTAACCATACCGACGGCCTCCAAATCCAATGGCGGTGTCGGTTTTGCTCTACGAGTTCATGGAGAGCTAACCCTAACCCTAGGTGGAATTTTCCCCAATGGGATTTTCCCATGTATTTTCCCAGGAAATGTACATAAGTCCGGCTGGAAAGGTGTGCCCTCTCCTAACTATACCGACGGCCTCCGAATCCAATGGCGATGTCCGTTTTGCTCTGCGAGTTCATGGAGAGCTAACGCTAATCCTAGATGGAATTTTCCCCAATGGGATTTTCCCATGTATTTTCCCAGGAAATGTAAATATGCCCGGTTCGAAAAACGTGCCTCCTCCTAACCATACCGACAGCCTCCGAATCCAATGGCGGTGTCGGTTTTGCTCTACGAGTTCATGGAGAGCTAACCCTAACCCTAGGTGGAACTTTCCCCAATGGGATTTTCCCATGTATTTTCCCAGGAAATGTACATAAGTCCGGCTCGAAAGGAGTGCCCCCTCCTAATCATACCGACGGCCTCCGAATCCAATGGCAATGTCCGTTTTGCTCTGCGAGTTCATGGAGAGCTAACCCTAACCCTAGGTGGAATTTTCCCAAATGGGATTTTCCCATGTATTTTCCCAAGAAATGTACATAAGTCCGGCTGGAAAGGCGGGCCCCCTCCTAACCATACTGACGGCCTCCGAATCCAATGGCGATGTCGGTTTTGCTCTGTGAGTTCATGGAGAGCTAACCCTAACCCTAGGTGGAATTTTCCCCAATGGGATTTTCCCATGTATTTTCCCAAGAAATGTACATAAGTCCGGCAAGAAAGACGTGCCCTCTCCTAACCATACCGACGGCCTCTGAATCCAATGGCGATGTCAGTTTTGCTCTGCGAGTTCATGGAGAGCTAACCCTAACCCTAGGTGGAATTTTCCCCAATGGGATTTTCCCATGTATTTTCCCAAGAAATGTACATAAGTCCGGCTAGAAAGGCGTGCCCTTTCCTAACCATACCGACGGCCTCTGAATCCAATGGCGATGTCGGTTTTGCTCTGCGAGTTCATGGAGAGCTAACCCTAACCCTAGGTGGAATTTTCCCCAATGGGATTTTCCCATTTTATTTTCCCAGGAAATGTACATAAGTCCGGCTCGAAAGGCGTCCCCTCTCCTAACCCTACCGACGGCCTCTGAATCCAATGGCGATGTCGGTTTTGCTCTGCGAGTTCATGGAGAGCTAACCCTAACCCTAGGTGGAATTTTCCCCAATGGGATTTATCCATGTATTTTCCCAGGAAATGTACATATGCCCGGTTCGAAAAACGTGCCCCATCTTAACCATAGCGACGGCCTCCGAATCCAATGGCGGTGTCCGTTTTGCTCTGCGAGTTCATGGAGAGCTAACCCTAACCCTAGGTGGAATTTTCCCCAATGGGATTTTCCCATGTATTTTCCCAGGAAATGTACATATGCCCGGTTCGAAAAACGTGCCCCATCTTAACCATACCGACGGCCTCCGAATCCAATGGCGGTGTCCGTTTTGCTCTACGAGTTCATGGAGAGCTAACCCTAACCCTAGGTGGAATTTTCCCCAATGGGATTTTCCCATGTATTTCCAGAGGAAATGTACATAAGTCCGGATCGAAAGGCGTGCCCTCTCCTACCAATACCGACGGCCTCCGAATCCAATGGCGATGTCCGTTTTGCTCTGCGACTTCATGGAGAGCTAAGCCTAACCCTAGGTGGAATTTTCCCCAATGGGATTTTCCCATGTATTTTCCCAAGAAATGTACATAAGTCCGGCTGGAAAGGCGTCCCCTCTCCTAACCATACCGACGGCCGCTGAATCCAATGGCGATGTCGGTTTTGCTCTGCGAGTTCATGGAGAACTAACCCTAACCCTAGGTGGAATTTTCCCCAATGGGATTTTCCCATGTATTTTCCCATGAAATGTACATAAGTCCAGCTCGAAAGGCGTGCCCTCTCATAACTATACCGACGGCCTCCGAATCCAATGGCGATGTCCGTTTTGCTCTGCGAGTTCATGGAGAGCTAACCCTAACCCTAGGTGGAACTTTCCCTAATGGGATTTTCCCATGTATTTTCCCAGGAAATGTACATAAGTCCAGCTCTAAAGGAGTGCCCTTTCCTAACCATATCGACGGCCTCCGAATCCAATGGCAATGTCCGTTTTGCTCTGCGAGTTCATGGAGAGCTAACCCTAACCCTAGGTGGAATTTTCCCCAATGGGATTTTCCCATGTATTTTCCCAAGAAATGTACATAAGTCCGGCTAGAAAGGCGTGCCCTCTCCTAACCATACCGACGGCCTCTGAATCCAATGGCGATGTCGGTTTTGCTCTGCGAGTTCATGGAGAGCTAACCCTAACCCTAGGTGGAATTTTCCCCAATGGGATTTTCCCATGTATTTTCCCAGGAAATGTACATAAGTCCGGCTCGAAAGGCGGGCCCTCTCCTAACCATACCGACGGCCTCCGAATCCAATGGCGATGACTGTTTTGCTCTGCGAGTTCATGGAGAGCTAACCCTAACCCTAGGTGGAATTTTCCCCAATGGGATTCTCCCATGTATTTTCCCAGGAAATGTACATATGCCCGGTTCGAAAAACGTGCCCCCTCCTAACCATACCGACGGCCTCCAAATCCAATGGCGGTGTCGGTTTTGCTCTACGAGTTCATGGAGAGCTAACCCTAACCCTAGGTGGAATTTTCCCCAATGGGATTTTCCCATGTATTTTCCCAGGAAATGTACATAAGTCCGGCTCGAAAGGCGTGCCCTCTCCTAACCATACCGACGGCCTCCGAATCCAATGGCGATGTCCGTTTTGCTCTGCGAGTTCATGGAGAGCTAACCCTAACCCTAGGTGGAATTTTCCCCAATGGGATTTTCCCATGTATTTTCCCAGGAAATGTACATATGCCCGGTTCGAAAAACGTGCCCCATCTTAACCATACCGACGGCCTCCGAATCCAATGGCGGTGTCCGTTTTGCTCTACGAGTTCATGGAGAGCTAACCCTAACCCTAGGTGGAATTTTCCCCAATGGGATTTTCCCATGTATTTCCCCAGGAAATGTACATAAGTCCGGATCGAAAGGCGTGCCCTCTCCTACCAATACCGACGGCCTCCGAATCCAATGGCGATGTCCGTTTTGCTCTGCGAGTTCATGGAGAGCTAAGCCTAACCCTAGGTGGAATTTTCCCCAATGGGATTTTCCCATGTATTTTCCCAAGAAATGTACATAAGTCCGGCTGGAAAGGCGTCCCCTCTCCTAACCATACCGACGTCCGCTGAATCCAATGGCGATGTCGGTTTTGCTCTACGAGTTCATGGAGAACTAACCCTAACCCTAGGTGGAATTTTCCCCAATGGGATTTTCCCATGTATTTTCCCATGAAATGTACATAAGTCCAGCTCGAAAGGCGTGCCCTCTCATAACTATACCGACGGCCTCCGAATCCAATGGCGATGTCCGTTTTGCTCTGCGAGTTCATGGAGAGCTAACCCTAACCCTAGGTGGAACTTTCCCCAATGGGATTTTCCCATGTATTTTCCCAGGAAATGTACATAAGTCCAGCTCTAAAGGAGTGCCCTTTCCTTACCATACCGACGGCCTCCGAATCCAATGGCAATGTCCGTTTTGCTCTGCGAGTTCATGGAGAGCTAACCCTAACCCTAGGTGGAATTTTCCCCAATGGGATTTTCCCATGTATTTTCCCAAGAAATGTACATAAGTCCGGCTAGAAAGGCGTGCCCTCTCCTAACCATACCGACGGCCTCCGAATCCAATGGCGATGTCCGTTTTGCTCTGCGAGTTCATGGAGAGCTAACCCTAACCCTAGGTGGAATTTTCACCAATGGGATTTTCCCATGTATTTTCCCAGGAAATGTACATATGCCCGGTTCGAAAAACGTGCCCCCTCCTAACCATACCGACAGCCTCCGAATCCAATGGCGGTGTCGGTTTTGCTCTACGAGTTCATGGAGAGCTAACCCTAACCCTAGGTGGAATTTTCCCCAATGGGATTTTCCCATGTATTTTCCCAAGAAATGTACATAAGTCCGGCTGGAAAGGCGTGCCCTCTCCTAACTATACCGACGGCCTCCGAATCCAATGGCGATGTCCGTTTTGCTCTGCGAGTTCATGGAGAGCTAACCCTAACCCTAGGTGGAATTTTCCCCAATGGGATTTTCCCATGTATTTTCCCAGGAAATGTAAATATGCCCGGTTCGAAAAACGTGCCCCCTCCTAACCATACCGACAGCCTCCGAATCCAATGGCGGTGTCGGTTTTGCTCTATGAGTTCATGGAGAGCTAACCCTAACCCTAGGTGGAACTTTCCCCAATGGGATTTTCCCATGTATTTTCCCAGGAAATGTACATAAGTCCGGCTCGAAAGGAGTGCCCCCTCCTAATCATACCGACGGCCTCCGAATCCAATGGCAATGTCCGTTTTGCTCTACGAGTTCATGGAGAGCTAACCCTAACCCTAGGTGGAATTTTCCCCAATGGGATTTTCCCATGTATTTTCCCAAGAAATGTACATAAGTCCGGCTGGAAAGGCGGGCCCCCTCCTAACCATACTGACGGCCTCCGAATCCAATGGCGATGTCGGTTTTGCTCTGTGAATTCATGGAGAGCTAACCCTAACCCTAGGTGGAATTTTCCCCAATGGGATTTTCCCATGTATTTTCCCAAGAAATGTACATAAGTCCGGCTAGAAAGGCGTGCCCTCTCCTAACCATACTGACGGCCTCCGAATCCAATGGCGATGTCGGTTTTGCTCTGTGAATTCATGGAGAGCTAACCCTAACCCTAGGTGGAATTTTCCCCAATGGGATTTTCCCATGTATTTTCCCAAGAAATGTACATAAGTCCGGCTAGAAAGGCGTGCCCTTTCCTAACCATACCGACGGCCTCTGAATCCAATGGCGATGTCGGTTTTGCTCTGCGAGTTCATGGAGAGCTAACCCTAACCCTAGGTGGAATTTTCCCCAATGGGATTTTCCCATGTATTTTCCCAAGAAATGTACATAAATCCGGCTAGAAAGTCGTGCCCTTTCCTAACCATACCGACGGCCTCCGAATCCAATGGCGATGTCGGTTTTGCTCTGCGAGTTCATGGAGAGCTAACCCTAACCCTAGGTGGAATTTTCCCCAATGGGATTTTCCCATGTATTTTCCCAGGAAATGTACATAAGTCCGGCTCGAAAGGCGTCCCCTCTCCTAACCCTACCGACGGCCTCTGAATCCAATGGCGATGTCGGTTTTGCTCTGCGAGTTCATGGAGAGCTAACCCTAACCCTAGGTGGAATTTTCCCCAATGGGATTTTCCCATGTATTTTCCCAGGAAATGTACATAAGTCCGGCTCGAAAGGCGGGCCCTCTCCTAACCATACCGAAGGCCTCCGAATCCAATGGCGATGTCCATTTTGCTCTGCGAGTTCATGGAGAGCTAACCCTAACCCTAGGTGGAATTTTCCCCAATGGGATTTTCCCATGTATTTTCCCAGGAAATGTACATATGCCCGGTTCGAAAAACGTGCCCCATCTTAACCATACCGACGGCCTCCGAATCCAATGGCGGTGTCCGTTTTGCTCTATGAGTTCATGGAGAGCTAACCCTAACCCTAGGTGGAATTTTCCCCAATGGGATTTTCCCATCTTATTTTCCCAGGAAATGTACATAAGTCCGGCTCGAAAGGCGTCCCCTCTCCTAACCCTACCGACGGCCTCTGAATCCAATGGCGATGTCGGTTTTGCTCTGCGAGTTCATGGAGAGCTAACCCTAACCCTAGGTGGAATTTTCCCCAATGGGATTTATCCATGTATTTTCCCAGGAAATGTACATATGCCCGGTTCGAAAAACGTGCCCCATCTTAACCATAGCGACGGCCTCCGAATCCAATGGCGGTGTCCGTTTTGCTCTACGAGTTCATGGAGAGCTAACCCTAACCCTAGGTGGAATTTTCCCCAATGGGATTTTCCCATGTATTTCCCCAGGAAATGTACATAAGTCCGGATCGAAAGGCGTGCCCTCTCCTACCAATACCGATGGCCTCCGAATCCAATGGCGATGTCCGTTTTGCTCTGCGAGTTCATGGAGAGCTAAGCCTAACCCTAGGTGGAATTTTCCCCAATGGGATTTTCCCATGTATTTTCCCAAGAAATGTACATAAGTCCGGCTGGAAAGGCGTCCCCTCTCCTAACCATACCGACGTCCGCTGAATCCAATGGCGATGTCGGTTTTGCTCTACGAGTTCATGGAGAACTAACCCTAACCCTAGGTGGAATTTTCCCCAATGGGATTTTCCCATGTATTTTCCCATGAAATGTACATAAGTCCAGCTCGAAAGGCGTGCCCTCTCATAACTATACCGACGGCCTCCGAATCCAATGGCGATGTCCGTTTTGCTCTGCGAGTTCATGGAGAGCTAACCCTAACCCTAGGTGGAACTTTCCCCAATGGGATTTTCCCATGTATTTTCCCAGGAAATGTACATAAGTCCAGCACTAAAGGAGTGCCCTTTCCTAACCATACCGACGGCCTCCGAATCCAATGGCAATGTCCGTTTTGCTCTGCGAGTTCATGGAGAGCTAACCCTAACCCTAGGTGGAATTTTCCCCAATGGGATTTTCCCATGTATTTCCCCAGGAAATGTACATAAGTCCGGCTCGAAAGGCGGGCCCTCTCCTAACCATACCGACGGCCTCCGAATCCAATGGCGATGACTGTTTTGCTCTGCGAGTTCATGGAGAGCTAACCCTAACCCTAGGTGGAATTTTCCCCAATGGGATTTTCCCATGTATTTTCCCAGGAAATGTACATATGCCCGGTTCGAAAAACGTGCCCCCTCCTAACCATACCGACGGCCTCCAAATCCAATGGCGGTGTCGGTTTTGCTCTACGAGTTCATGGAGAGCTAACCCTAACCCTAGGTGGAATTTTCCCCAATGGGATTTTCCCATGTATTTTCCCAGGAAATGTACATAAGTCCGGCTGGAAAGGTGTGCCCTCTCCTAACTATACCGACGGCCTCCGAATCCAATGGCGATGTCCGTTTTGCTCTGCGAGTTCATGGAGAGCTAACGCTAATCCTAGATGGAATTTTCCCCAATGGGATTTTCCCATGTATTTTCCCAGGAAATGTAAATATGCCCGGTTCGAAAAACGTGCCTCCTCCTAACCATACCGACAGCCTCCGAATCCAATGGCGGTGTCGGTTTTGCTCTACGAGTTCATGGAGAGCTAACCCTAACCCTAGGTGGAACTTTCCCCAATGGGATTTTCCCATGTATTTTCCCAGGAAATGTACATAAGTCCGGCTCGAAAGGAGTGCCCCCTCCTAATCATACCGACGGCCTCCGAATCCAATGGCAATGTCCGTTTTGCTCTGCGAGTTCATGGAGAGCTAACCCTAACCCTAGGTGGAATTTTCCCAAATGGGATTTTCCCATGTATTTTCCCAAGAAATGTACATAAGTCCGGCTGGAAAGGCGGGCCCCCTCCTAACCATACTGACGGCCTCCGAATCCAATGGCGATGTCGGTTTTGCTCTGTGAGTTCATGGAGAGCTAACCCTAACCCTAGGTGGAATTTTCCCCAATGGGATTTTCCCATGTATTTTCCCAAGAAATGTACATAAGTCCGGCAAGAAAGACGTGCCCTCTCCTAACCATACCGACGGCCTCTGAATCCAATGGCGATGTCAGTTTTGCTCTGCGAGTTCATGGAGAGCTAACCCTAACCCTAGGTGGAATTTTCCCCAATGGGATTTTCCCATGTATTTTCCCAAGAAATGTACATAAGTCCGGCTAGAAAGGCGTGCCCTTTCCTAACCATACCGACGGCCTCTGAATCCAATGGCGATGTCGGTTTTGCTCTGCGAGTTCATGGAGAGCTAACCCTAACCCTAGGTGGAATTTTCCCCAATGGGATTTTCCCATTTTATTTTCCCAGGAAATGTACATAAGTCCGGCTCGAAAGGCGTCCCCTCTCCTAACCCTACCGACGGCCTCTGAATCCAATGGCGATGTCGGTTTTGCTCTGCGAGTTCATGGAGAGCTAACCCTAACCCTAGGTGGAATTTTCCCCAATGGGATTTATCCATGTATTTTCCCAGGAAATGTACATATGCCCGGTTCGAAAAACGTGCCCCATCTTAACCATAGCGACGGCCTCCGAATCCAATGGCGGTGTCCGTTTTGCTCTGCGAGTTCATGGAGAGCTAACCCTAACCCTAGGTGGAATTTTCCCCAATGGGATTTTCCCATGTATTTTCCCAGGAAATGTACATATGCCCGGTTCGAAAAACGTGCCCCATCTTAACCATACCGACGGCCTCCGAATCCAATGGCGGTGTCCGTTTTGCTCTACGAGTTCATGGAGAGCTAACCCTAACCCTAGGTGGAATTTTCCCCAATGGGATTTTCCCATGTATTTCCAGAGGAAATGTACATAAGTCCGGATCGAAAGGCGTGCCCTCTCCTACCAATACCGACGGCCTCCGAATCCAATGGCGATGTCCGTTTTGCTCTGCGACTTCATGGAGAGCTAAGCCTAACCCTAGGTGGAATTTTCCCCAATGGGATTTTCCCATGTATTTTCCCAAGAAATGTACATAAGTCCGGCTGGAAAGGCGTCCCCTCTCCTAACCATACCGACGGCCGCTGAATCCAATGGCGATGTCGGTTTTGCTCTGCGAGTTCATGGAGAACTAACCCTAACCCTAGGTGGAATTTTCCCCAATGGGATTTTCCCATGTATTTTCCCATGAAATGTACATAAGTCCAGCTCGAAAGGCGTGCCCTCTCATAACTATACCGACGGCCTCCGAATCCAATGGCGATGTCCGTTTTGCTCTGCGAGTTCATGGAGAGCTAACCCTAACCCTAGGTGGAACTTTCCCTAATGGGATTTTCCCATGTATTTTCCCAGGAAATGTACATAAGTCCAGCTCTAAAGGAGTGCCCTTTCCTAACCATATCGACGGCCTCCGAATCCAATGGCAATGTCCGTTTTGCTCTGCGAGTTCATGGAGAGCTAACCCTAACCCTAGGTGGAATTTTCCCCAATGGGATTTTCCCATGTATTTTCCCAAGAAATGTACATAAGTCCGGCTAGAAAGGCGTGCCCTCTCCTAACCATACCGACGGCCTCTGAATCCAATGGCGATGTCGGTTTTGCTCTGCGAGTTCATGGAGAGCTAACCCTAACCCTAGGTGGAATTTTCCCCAATGGGATTTTCCCATGTATTTTCCCAGGAAATGTACATAAGTCCGGCTCGAAAGGCGGGCCCTCTCCTAACCATACCGACGGCCTCCGAATCCAATGGCGATGACTGTTTTGCTCTGCGAGTTCATGGAGAGCTAACCCTAACCCTAGGTGGAATTTTCCCCAATGGGATTCTCCCATGTATTTTCCCAGGAAATGTACATATGCCCGGTTCGAAAAACGTGCCCCCTCCTAACCATACCGACGGCCTCCAAATCCAATGGCGGTGTCGGTTTTGCTCTACGAGTTCATGGAGAGCTAACCCTAACCCTAGGTGGAATTTTCCCCAATGGGATTTTCCCATGTATTTTCCCAGGAAATGTACATAAGTCCGGCTCGAAAGGCGTGCCCTCTCCTAACCATACCGACGGCCTCCGAATCCAATGGCGATGTCCGTTTTGCTCTGCGAGTTCATGGAGAGCTAACCCTAACCCTAGGTGGAATTTTCCCCAATGGGATTTTCCCATGTATTTTCCCAGGAAATGTACATATGCCCGGTTCGAAAAACGTGCCCCATCTTAACCATACCGACGGCCTCCGAATCCAATGGCGGTGTCCGTTTTGCTCTACGAGTTCATGGAGAGCTAAGCCTAACCCTAGGTGGAATTTTCCCCAATGGGATTTTCCCATGTATTTTCCCAAGAAATGTACATAAGTCCGGCTGGAAAGGCGTCCCCTCTCCTAACCATACCGACGTCCGCTGAATCCAATGGCGATGTCGGTTTTGCTCTACGAGTTCATGGAGAACTAACCCTAACCCTAGGTGGAATTTTCCCCAATGGGATTTTCCCATGTATTTTCCCATGAAATGTACATAAGTCCAGCTCGAAAGGCGTGCCCTCTCATAACTATACCGACGGCCTCCGAATCCAATGGCGATGTCCGTTTTGCTCTGCGAGTTCATGGAGAGCTAACCCTAACCCTAGGTGGAACTTTCCCCAATGGGATTTTCCCATGTATTTTCCCAGGAAATGTACATAAGTCCAGCTCTAAAGGAGTGCCCTTTCCTTACCATACCGACGGCCTCCGAATCCAATGGCAATGTCCGTTTTGCTCTGCGAGTTCATGGAGAGCTAACCCTAACCCTAGGTGGAATTTTCCCCAATGGGATTTTCCCATGTATTTTCCCAAGAAATGTACATAAGTCCGGCTAGAAAGGCGTGCCCTCTCCTAACCATACCGACGGCCTCCGAATCCAATGGCGATGTCCGTTTTGCTCTGCGAGTTCATGGAGAGCTAACCCTAACCCTAGGTGGAATTTTCACCAATGGGATTTTCCCATGTATTTTCCCAGGAAATGTACATATGCCCGGTTCGAAAAACGTGCCCCCTCCTAACCATACCGACAGCCTCCGAATCCAATGGCGGTGTCGGTTTTGCTCTACGAGTTCATGGAGAGCTAACCCTAACCCTAGGTGGAATTTTCCCCAATGGGATTTTCCCATGTATTTTCCCAAGAAATGTACATAAGTCCGGCTGGAAAGGCGTGCCCTCTCCTAACTATACCGACGGCCTCCGAATCCAATGGCGATGTCCGTTTTGCTCTGCGAGTTCATGGAGAGCTAACCCTAACCCTAGGTGGAATTTTCCCCAATGGGATTTTCCCATGTATTTTCCCAGGAAATGTAAATATGCCCGGTTCGAAAAACGTGCCCCCTCCTAACCATACCGACAGCCTCCGAATCCAATGGCGGTGTCGGTTTTGCTCTATGAGTTCATGGAGAGCTAACCCTAACCCTAGGTGGAACTTTCCCCAATGGGATTTTCCCATGTATTTTCCCAGGAAATGTACATAAGTCCGGCTCGAAAGGAGTGCCCCCTCCTAATCATACCGACGGCCTCCGAATCCAATGGCAATGTCCGTTTTGCTCTACGAGTTCATGGAGAGCTAACCCTAACCCTAGGTGGAATTTTCCCCAATGGGATTTTCCCATGTATTTTCCCAAGAAATGTACATAAGTCCGGCTGGAAAGGCGGGCCCCCTCCTAACCATACTGACGGCCTCCGAATCCAATGGCGATGTCGGTTTTGCTCTGTGAATTCATGGAGAGCTAACCCTAACCCTAGGTGGAATTTTCCCCAATGGGATTTTCCCATGTATTTTCCCAAGAAATGTACATAAGTCCGGCTAGAAAGGCGTGCCCTCTCCTAACCATACTGACGGCCTCCGAATCCAATGGCGATGTCGGTTTTGCTCTGTGAATTCATGGAGAGCTAACCCTAACCCTAGGTGGAATTTTCCCCAATGGGATTTTCCCATGTATTTTCCCAAGAAATGTACATAAGTCCGGCTAGAAAGGCGTGCCCTTTCCTAACCATACCGATGGCCTCTGAATCCAATGGCGATGTCGGTTTTGCTCTGCGAGTTCATGGAGAGCTAACCCTAACCCTAGGTGGAATTTTCCCCAATGGGATTTTCCCATGTATTTTCCCAAGAAATGTACATAAGTCCGGCTAGAAAGGCGTGCCCTTTCCTAACCATACCGATGGCCTCTGAATCCAATGGCGATGTCGGTTTTGCTCTGCGAGTTCATGGAGAGCTAACCCTAACCCTAGGTGGAATTTTCCCCAATGGGATTTTCCCATGTATTTTCCCAGGAAATGTACATAAGTCCGGCTCGAAAGGCGTCCCCTCTCCTAACCCTACCGACGGCCTCTGAATCCAATGGCGATGTCGGTTTTGCTCTGCGAGTTATTGGAGAGCTAACCCTAACCCTAGGTGGAATTTTCCCCAATGGGATTTTCCCATGTATTTTCCCAGGAAATGTACATAAGTCCGGCTCGAAAGGCGGGCCCTCTCCTAACCATACCGAAGGCCTCCGAATCCAATGGCGATGTCCATTTTGCTCTGCGAGTTCATGGAGAGCTAACCCTAACCCTAGGTGGAATTTTCCCCAATGGGATTTTCCCATGTATTTTCCCAGGAAATGTACATATGCCCGGTTCGAAAAACCTGCCCCATCTTAACCATACCGACGGCCTCCGAATCCAATGGCGGTGTCCGTTTTGCTCTACGAGTTCATGGAGAGCTAACCCTAACCCTAGGTGGAATTTTCCCCAATGGGATTTTCCCATTTTATTTTCCCAGGAAATGTACATAAGTCCGGCTCGAAAGGCGTCCCCTCTCCTAACCCTACCGACGGCCTCTGAATCCAATGGCGATGTCGGTTTTGCTCTGCGAGTTCATGGAGAGCTAACCCTAACCCTAGGTGGAATTTTCCCCAATGGGATTTTCCCATGTATTTTCCCAGGAAATGTACATATGCCCGGTTCGAAAAACGTGCCCCATCTTAACCATAGCGACGGCCTCCGAATCCAATGGCAATGTCCGTTTTGCTCTACGAGTTCATGGAGAGCTAACCCTAACCCTAGGTGGAATTTTCCCCAATGGGATTTTCCCATGTATTTCCCCAGGAAATGTACATAAGTCCGGATCGAAAGGCGTGCCCTCTCCTAACCCTACCGACGGCCTCTGAATCCAATGGCGATGTCGGTTTTGCTCTGCGAGTTCATGGAGAGCTAAGCCTAACCCTAGGTGGAATTTTCCCCAATGGGATTTTCCCATGTATTTTCCCAAGAAATGTACATAAGTCCGGCTGGAAAGGCGTCCCCTCTCCTAACCATACCGACGTCCGCTGAATCCAATGGCAATGTCGGTTTTGCTCTACGAGTTCATGGAGAACTAACCCTAACCCTAGGTGGAATTTTCCCCAATGGGATTTTCCCATGTATTTTCCCATGAAATGTACATAAGTCCAGCTCGAAAGGCGTGCCCTCTCATAACTATACCGACGGCCTCCGAATCCAATGGCGATGTCCGTTTTGCTCTGCGAGTTCATGGAGAGCTAACCCTAACCCTAGGTGGAATTTTCCCCAATGGGATTTTCCCATGTATTTTCCCAGGAAATGTACATAAGTCCGGCTCGAAAGGCGTGCCCTCTCCTACCAATACCGACGGCCTCCGAATCCAATGGCGATGTCGGTTTTGCTCTGTGAATTCATGGAGAGCTAACCCTAACCCTAGGTGGAATTTTCCCCAATGGGATTTTCCCATGTATTTTCCCAAGAAATGTACATAAGTCCGGCTAGAAAGGCGTGCCCTCTCCTAACCATACCGACGGCCTCTGAATCCAATGGCGATGTCGGTTTTGCTCTGCGAGTTCATGGAGAGCTAACCCTAACCCTAGGTGGAATTTTCCCCAATGGGATTTTCCCATGTATTTTCCCAAGAAATGTACATAAGTCCGGCTAGAAAGGCGTGCCCTTTCCTAACCATACCGATGGCCTCTGAATCCAATGGCGATGTCGGTTTTGCTCTGCGAGTTCATGGAGAGCTAACCCTAACCCTAGGTGGAATTTTCCCCAATGGGATTTTCCCATGTATTTTCCCAAGAAATGTACATAAGTCCGGCTAGAAAGGCGTGCCCTTTCCTAACCATACCGACGGCCTCTGAATCCAATGGCGATGTCGGTTTTGCTCTGCGAGTTCATGGAGAGCTAACCCTAACCCTAGGTGGAATTTTCCCCAATGGGATTTTCCCATGTATTTTCCCAGGAAATGTACATAAGTCCGGCTCGAAAGGCGTCCCCTCTCCTAACCCTACCGACGGCCTCTGAATCCAATGGCGATGTCGGTTTTGCTCTGCGAGTTATTGGAGAGCTAACCCTAACCCTAGGTGGAATTTTCCCCAATGGGATTTTCCCATGTATTTTCCCAGGAAATGTACATAAGTCCGGCTCGAAAGGCGGGCCCTCTCCTAACCATACCGAAGGCCTCCGAATCCAATGGCGATGTCCATTTTGCTCTGCGAGTTCATGGAGAGCTAACCCTAACCCTAGGTGGAATTTTCCCCAATGGGATTTTCCCATGTATTTTCCCAGGAAATGTACATATGCCCGGTTCGAAAAACGTGCCCCATCTTAACCATACCGACGGCCTCCGAATCCAATGGCGGTGTCCGTTTTGCTCTACGAGTTCATGGAGACCTAACCCTAACCCTAGGTGGAATTTTCCCCAATGGGATTTTCCCATTTTATTTTCCCAGGAAATGTACATAAGTCCGGCTCGAAAGGCGTCCCCTCTCCTAACCCTACCGACGGCCTCTGAATCCAATGGCGATGTCGGTTTTGCTCTGCGAGTTCATGGAGAGCTAACCCTAACCCTAGGTGGAATTTTCCCCAATGGGATTTTCCCATGTATTTTCCCAGGAAATGTACATATGCCCGGTTCGAAAAACGTGCCCCATCTTAACCATAGCGACGGCCTCCGAATCCAATGGCGATGTCCGTTTTGCTCTACGAGTTCATGGAGAGCTAACCCTAACCCTAGGTGGAATTTTCCCCAATGGGATTTTCCCATGTATTTCCCCAGGAAATGTACATAAGTCCGGATCGAAAGGCGTGCCCTCTCCTAACCCTACCGACGGCCTCTGAATCCAATGGCGATGTCGGTTTTGCTCTGCGAGTTCATGGAGAGCTAAGCCTAACCCTAGGTGGAATTTTCCCCAATGGGATTTTCCCATGTATTTTCCCAAGAAATGTACATAAGTCCGGCTGGAAAGGCGTCCCCTCTCCTAACCATACCGACGTCCGCTGAATCCAATGGCAATGTCGGTTTTGCTCTACGAGTTCATGGAGAACTAACCCTAACCCTAGGTGGAATTTTCCCCAATGGGATTTTCCCATGTATTTTCCCATGAAATGTACATAAGTCCAGCTCGAAAGGCGTGCCCTCTCATAACTATACCGACGGCCTCCGAATCCAATGGCGATGTCCGTTTTGCTCTGCGAGTTCATGGAGAGCTAACCCTAACCCTAGGTGGAATTTTCCCCAATGGGATTTTCCCATGTATTTTCCCAGGAAATGTACATAAGTCCGGCTCGAAAGGCGTGCCCTCTCCTACCAATACCGACGGCCTCCGAATCCAATGGCGATGACTGTTTTGCTCTGCGAGTTCATGGAGAGCTAACCCTAACCCTAGGTGGAATTTTCCCCAATGGGATTTTCCCATGTATTTTCCCAGGAAATGTACATATGCCCGGTTCGAAAAACGTGCCCCATCTTAACCATACCGACGGCCTCCGAAGCCAATGGCGGTGTCCGTTTTGCTCTACGAGTTCATGGAGAGCTAACCCTAACCCTAGGTGGAATTTTCCCCAATGGGATTTTCCCATTTTATTTTCCCAGGAAATGTACATAAGTCCAGCACTAAAGGAGTGCCCTTTCCTAACCATACCGACGGCCTCCGAATCCAATGGCAATGTCGGTTTTGCTCTGCGAGTTCATGGAGAGCTAACCCTAACCCTAGGTGGAATTTTCCCCAATGGGATTTTCCCATGTATTTTCCCAAGAAATGTACATAAGTCCGGCTAGAAAGGCGTGCCCTCTCCTAACCATACCGACGGCCTCTGAATCCAATGGCGATGTCGGTTTTGCTCTGCGAGTTCATGGAGAGCTAACCCTAACCCTAGGTGGAATTTTCTCCAATGGGATTTTCTCATGTATTTCCCCAGGAAATGTACATAAGTCCGGCTCGAAAGGCGGGCCCTCTCCTAACCATACCGACGGCCTCCGAATCCAATGGCGATGACTGTTTTGCTCTGCGAGTTCATGGAGAGCTAACCCTAACCCTAGGTGGAATTTTCCCCAATGGGATTTTCCCATGTATTTTCCCAGGAAATGTACATATGCCCGGTTCGAAAAACGTGCCCCCTCCTAACCATACCGACGGCCTCCAAATCCAATGGCGGTGTCGGTTTTGCTCTACGAGTTCATGGAGAGCTAACCCTAACCCTAGGTGGAATTTTCCCCAATGGGATTTTCCCATGTATTTTCCCAGGAAATGTACATAAGTCCGGCTGGAAAGGTGTGCCCTCTCCTAACTATACCGACGGCCTCCGAATCCAATGGCGATGTCCGTTTTGCTCTGCGAGTTCATGGAGAGCTAACCCTAACCCTAGGTGGAATTTTCCCCAATGGGATTTTCCAATGTATTTTCCCAGGAAATGTAAATATGCCCTGTTCGAAAAACGTGCCCCCTCCTAACCATACCGACAGCCTCCGAATCCAATGGCGGTGTCGGTTTTGCTCTACGAGTTCATGGAGAGCTAACCCTAACCCTAGGTGGAACTTTCCCCAATGGGATTTTCCCATGTATTTTCCCAGGAAATGTACATAAGTCCGGCTCGAAAGGAGTGCCCCCTCCTAATCATACCGACGGCCTCCGAATCCAATGGCAATGTCCGTTTTGCTCTGCGAGTTCATGGAGAGCTAACCCTAACCCTAGGTGGAATTTTCCCCAATGGGATTTTCCCATGTATTTTCCCAAGAAATGTACATAAGTCCGGCTGGAAAGGCGGGCCCCCTCCTAACCATACTGACGGCCTCCGAATCCAATGGCGATGTCGGTTTTGCTCTGTGAGTTCATGGAGAGCTAACCCTAACCCTAGGTGGAATTTTCCCCAATGGGATTTTCCCATGTATTTTCCCAAGAAATGTACATAAGTCCGGCTAGAAAGGCGTGCCCTTTCCTAACCATACCGACGGCCTCTGAATCCAATGGCGATGTCGGTTTTGCTCTGCGAGTTCATGGAGAGCTAACCCTAACCCTAGGTGGAATTTTCCCCAATGGGATTTTCCCATGTATTTTCCCAGGAAATGTACATAAGTCCGGCTCGAAAGGCGTCCCCTCTCCTAACCCTACCGACGGCCTCTGAATCCAATGGCGATGTCGGTTTTGCTCTGCGAGTTCATGGAGAGCTAACCCTAACCCTAGGTGGAATTTTCCCCAATGGGATTTTCCCATGTATTTTCCCAGGAAATGTACATAAGTCCGGCTCGAAAGGCGGGCCCTCTCCTAACCATACCGACGGCCTCCGAATCCAATGGCGATGTCCATTTTGCTCTGCGAGTTCATGGAGAGCTAACCCTAACCCTAGGTGGAATTTTCCCCAATGGGATTTTCCCATGTATTTTCCCAGGAAATGTACATATGCCCGGTTCGAAAAACGTGCCCCATCTTAACCATACCGACGGCCTCCGAATCCAATGGCGGGTCCGTTTTGCTCTACGAGTTCATGGAGAGCTAACCCTAACCCTAGGTGGAATTTTCCCCAATGGGATTTTCCCATTTTATTTTCCCAGGGAATGTACATAAGTCCGGCTCGAAAGGCGTCCCCTCTCCTAACCCTACCGACGGCCTCTGAATCCAATGGCGATGTCGGTTTTGCTCTGCGAGTTCATGGAGAGCTAACCCTAACCCTAGGTGGAATTTTCCCCAATGGGATTTTCCCATGTATTTTCCCAGGAAATGTACATAAGTCCGGCTCGAAAGGCGGGCCCTCTCCTAACCATACCGACGGCCTCCGAATCCAATGGCGATGTCCATTTTGCTCTGCGAGTTCATGGAGAGCTAACCCTAACCCTAGGTGGAATTTTCCCCAATGGGATTTTCCCATGTATTTTCCCAGGAATTGTACATATGCCCGGTTCGAAAAACGTGCCCCATCTTAACCATACCGACGGCCTCCAAATCCAATGGCGGTGTCCGTTTTGCTCTACGAGTTCATGGAGAGCTAACCCTAACCCTAGGTGGAATTTTCCCCAATGGGATTTTCCCATGTATTTCCAGAGGAAATGTACATAAGTCCGGATCGAAAGGCGTGCCCTCTCCTACCAATACCGAAGGCCTCCGAATCCAATGGCGATGTCCGTTTTGCTCTGCGACTTCATGGAGAGCTAAGCCTAACCCTAGGTGGAATTTTCCCCAATGGGATTTTCCCATGTATTTTCCCAAGAAATGTACATAAGTCCGGCTGGAAAGGCGTCCCCTCTCCTAACCATACCGACGGCCGCTGAATCCAATGGCGATGTCGGTTTTGCTCTGCGAGTTCATGGAGAACTAACCCTAACCCTAGGTGGAATTTTCCCCAATGGGATTTTCCCATGTATTTTCCCATGAAATGTACATAAGTCCAGCTCGAAAGGCGTGCCCTCTCATAACTATACCGACGGCCTCCGAATCCAATGGCGATGTCCGTTTTGCTCTGCGAGTTCATGGAGAGCTAACCCTAACCCTAGGTGGAACTTTCCCTAATGGGATTTTCCCATGTATTTTCCCAGGAAATGTACATAAGTCCAGCTCTAAAGGAGTGCCCTTTCCTAACCATATCGACGGCCTCCGAATCCAATGGCAATGTCCGTTTTGCTCTGCGAGTTCATGGAGAGCTAACCCTAACCCTAGGTGGAATTTTCCCCAATGGGATTTTCCCATGTATTTTCCCAAGAAATGTACATAAGTCCGGCTAGAAAGGCATGCCCTCTCCTAACCATACCGACGGCCTCTGAATCCAATGGCGATGTCGGTTTTGCTCTGCGAGTTCATGGAGAGCTAACCCTAACCCTAGGTGGAATTTTCCCCAATGGGATTTTCCCATGTATTTTCCCAGGAAATGTACATAAGTCCGGCTCGAAAGGCGGGCCCTCTCCTAACCATACCGATGGCCTCCGAATCCAATGGCGATGACTGTTTTGCTCTGCGAGTTCATGGAGAGCTAACCCTAACCCTAGGTGGAATTTTCCCCAATGGGATTCTCCCATGTATTTTCCCAGGAAATGTACATATGCCCGGTTCGAAAAACGTGCCCCCTCCTAACCATACCGACGGCCTCCAAATCAAATGGCGGTGTCGGTTTTGCTCTACGAGTTCATGGAGAGCTAACCCTAACCCTAGGTGGAATTTTCCCCAATGGGATTTTCCCATGTATTTTCCCAGGAAATGTACATAAGTCCGGCTCGAAAGGCGTGCCCTCTCCTAACCATACCGACGGCCTCCGAATCCAATGGCGATGTCCGTTTTGCTCTGCGAGTTCATGGAGAGCTAACCCTAACCCTAGGTGGAATTTTCCCCAATGGGATTTTCCCATGTATTTTCCCAGGAAATGTACATAAGTCCGGCTCAAAAGGCGTCCCCTCTCCTAACCCTACCGACGGCCTCTGAATCCAATGGCGATGTCGGTTTTGCTCTGCGAGTTCATGGAGAGCTAACCCTAACCCTAGGTGGAATTTTCCCCAATGGGATTTTCCCATGTATTTTCCCAGGAAATGTACATAAGTCCGGCTCGAAAGGCGGGCCCTCTCCTAACCATACCAACGGCCTCCGAATCCAATGGCGATGTCCATTTTGCTCTGCGAGTTCATGGAGAGCTAACCCTAACCCTAGGTGGAATTTTCCCCAATGGGATTTTCCCATGTATTTTCCCAGGAAATGTACATATGCCCGGTTCGAAAAACGTGCCCCATCTTAACCATACCGACGGCCTCCGAATCCAATGGCGGGTCCGTTTTGCTCTACGAGTTCATGGAGAGCTAACCCTAACCCTAGGTGGAATTTTCCCCAATGGGATTTTCCCATTTTATTTTCCCAGGGAATGTACATAAGTCCGGCTCGAAAGGCGTCCCCTCTCCTAACCCTACCGACGGCCTCTGAATCCAATGGCGATGTCGGTTTTGCTCTGCGAGTTCATGGAGAGCTAACCCTAACCCTAGGTGGAATTTTCCCCAATGGGATTTTCCCATGTATTTTCCCAGGAAATGTACATAAGTCCGGCTCGAAAGGCGGGCCCTCTCCTAACCATACCGACGGCCTCCGAATCCAATGGCGATGTCCATTTTGCTCTGCGAGTTCATGGAGAGCTAACCCTAACCCTAGGTGGAATTTTCCCCAATGGGATTTTCCCATGTATTTTCCCAGGAAATGTACATATGCCCGGTTCGAAAAACGTGCCCCATCTTAACCATACCGACGGCCTCCAAATCCAATGGCGGTGTCCGTTTTGCTCTACGAGTTCATGGAGAGCTAACCCTAACCCTAGGTGGAATTTTCCCCAATGGGATTTTCCCATGTATTTCCAGAGGAAATGTACATAAGTCCGGATCGAAAGGCGTGCCCTCTCCTACCAATACCGACGGCCTCCGAATCCAATGGCGATGTCCGTTTTGCTCTGCGACTTCATGGAGAGCTAAGCCTAACCCTAGGTGGAATTTTCCCCAATGGGATTTTCCCATGTATTTTCCCAAGAAATGTACATAAGTCCGGCTGGAAAGGCGTCCCCTCTCCTAACCATACCGACGGCCGCTGAATCCAATGGCGATGTCGGTTTTGCTCTGCGAGTTCATGGAGAACTAACCCTAACCCTAGGTGGAATTTTCCCCAATGGGATTTTCCCATGTATTTTCCCATGAAATGTACATAAGTCCAGCTCGAAAGGCATGCCCTCTCATAACTATACCGACGGCCTCCGAATCCAATGGCGATGTCCGTTTTGCTCTGCGAGTTCATGGAGAGCTAACCCTAACCCTAGGTGGAACTTTCCCTAATGGGATTTTCCCATGTATTTTCCCAGGAAATGTACATAAGTCCAGCTCTAAAGGAGTGCCCTTTCCTAACCATATCGACGGCCTCCGAATCCAATGGCAATGTCCGTTTTGCTCTGCGAGTTCATGGAGAGCTAACCCTAACCCTAGGTGGAATTTTCCCCAATGGGATTTTCCCATGTATTTTCCCAAGAAATGTACATAAGTCCGGCTAGAAAGGCATGCCCTCTCCTAACCATACCGACGGCCTCTGAATCCAATGGCGATGTCGGTTTTGCTCTGCGAGTTCATGGAGAGTTAACCCTAACCCTAGGTGGAATTTTCCCCAATGGGATTTTCCCATGTATTTTCCCAGGAAATGTACATAAGTCCGGCTCGAAAGGCGGGCCCTCTCCTAACCATACCGACGGCCTCCGAATCCAATGGCGATGACTGTTTTGCTCTGCGAGTTCATGGAGAGCTAACCCTAACCCTAGGTGGAATTTTCCCCAATGGGATTCTCCCATGTATTTTCCCAGGAAATGTACATATGCCCGGTTCGAAAAACGTGCCCCCTCCTAACCATACCGATGGCCTCCAAATCAAATGGCGGTGTCGGTTTTGCTCTACGAGTTCATGGAGAGCTAACCCTAACCCTAGGTGGAATTTTCCCCAATGGGATTTTCCCATGTATTTTCCCAGGAAATGTACATAAGTCCGGCTCGAAAGGCGTGCCCTCTCCTAACCATACCGACGGCCTCCGAATCCAATGGCGATGTCCGTTTTGCTCTGCGAGTTCATGGAGAGCTAACCCTAACCCTAGGTGGAATTTTCCCCAATGGGATTTTCCCATGTATTTTCCCAGGAAATGTACATAAGTCCGGCTCGAAAGGCGTCCCCTCTCCTAACCCTACCGACGGCCTCTGAATCCAATGGCGATGTCGGTTTTGCTCTGCGAGTTCATGGAGAGCTAACCATAACCCTAGGTGGAATTTTCCCCAATGGGATTTTCCCATGTATTTTCCCAGGAAATGTACATAAGTCCGGCTCGAAAGGCGTCCCCTCTCCTAACCATACCGACGGCCTCCGAATCCAATGGCGATGTCCATTTTGCTCTGCGAGTTCATGGAGAGCTAACCCTAACCCTAGGTGGAATTTTCCCCAATGGGATTTTCCCATGTATTTTCCCAGGAAATGTACATATGCCCGGTTCGAAAAACGTGCCCCATCTTAACCATACCGACGGCCTCCCAATCCAATGGCGGTGTCCGTTTTGCTCTACGAGTTCATGGAGAGCTAACCCTAACCCTAGGTGGAATTTTCCCCAATGGGATTTTCCCATGTATTTCCCCAGGAAATGTACATAAGTCCGGATCGAAAGGCGTGCCCTCTCCTACCAATACCGACGGCCTCCGAATCCAATGGCGATGTCCGTTTTGCTCTGCGAGTTCATGGAGAGCTAACCCTAACCCTAGGTGGAATTTTCCCCAATGGGATTTTCCCATGTATTTTCCCAAGAAATGTACATAAGTCCGGCTGGAAAGGCGTCCCCTCTCCTAACCATACCGACGGCCGCTGAATCCAATGGCGATGTCGGTTTTGCTCTGCGAGTTCATGGAGAACTAACCCTAACCCTAGGTGGAATTTTCCCCAATGGGATTTTCCCATGTATTTTCCCATGAAATGTACATAAGTCCAGCTCGAAAGGCGTACCCTCTCATAACTATACCGACGGCCTCCGAATCCAATGGCGATGTCCGTTTTGCTCTGCGAGTTCATGGAGAGCTAACCCTAACCCTAGGTGGAACTTTCCCCAATGGGATTTTCCCATGTATTTTCCCAGGAAATGTACATAAGTCCGGCTCGAAAGGCGTCCCCTCTCCTAACCATACCGACGGCCTCCGAATCCAATGGCGATGTCCATTTTGCTCTGCGAGTTCATGGAGAGCTAACCCTAACCCTAGGTGGAATTTTCCCCAATGGGATTTTCCCATGTATTTTCCCAGGAAATGTACATATGCCCGGTTCGAAAAACGTGCCCCATCTTAACCATACCGATGGCCTCCCAATCCAATGGCGGTGTCCGTTTTGCTCTACGAGTTCATGGAGAGCTAACCCTAACCGTAGGTGGAATTTTCCCCAATGGGATTTTCCCATGTATTTCCCCAGGAAATGTACATAAGTCCGGATCGAAAGGCGTGCCCTCTCCTACCAATACCGACGGCCTCTGAATCCAATGGCGATGTCCGTTTTGCTCTGCGAGTTCATGGAGAGCTAACCCTAACCCTAGGTGGAATTTTCCCCAATGGGATTTTCCCATGTATTTTCCCAAGAAATGTACATAAGTCCGGCTGGAAAGGCGTCCCCTCTCCTAACCATACCGACGGCCGCTGAATCCAATGGCGATGTCGGTTTTGCTCTGCGAGTTCATGGAGAGCTAACCCTAACCCTAGGTGGAATTTTCCCCAATGGGATTTTCCCATGTATTTCCCCAGGAAATGTACATAAGTCCGGATCGAAAGGCGTGCCCTCTCCTACCAATACCGACGGCCTCCGAATCCAATGGCGATGTCCGTTTTGCTCTGCGAGTTCATTGAGAGCTAACACTAACCCTAGGTGGAATTTTCCCCAATGGGATTTTCCCATGTATTTTCCCAAGAAATGTACATAAGTCCGGCTGGAAAGGCGTCCCCTCTCCTAACCATACCGACGGCCGCTGAATCCAATGGCGATGTCGGTTTTGCTCTGCGAGTTCATGGAGAACTAACCCTAACCCTAGGTGGAATTTTCCCCAATGGGATTTTCCCATGTATTTTCCCATGAAATGTACATAAGTCCAGCTCGAAAGGCGTACCCTCTCATAACTATACCGACGGCCTCCGAATCCAATGGCGATGTCCGTTTTGCTCTGCGAGTTCATGGAGAGCTAACCCTAACCCTAGGTGGAACTTTCCCCAATGGGATTTTCCCATGTATTTTCCCAGGAAATGTACATAAGTCCGGCTCTAAAGGAGTGCCCTTTCCTAACCATACCGACGGCCTCCGAATCCAATGGCAATGTCCGTTTTGCTCTGCGAGTTCATGGAGAGCTAACCCTAACCCTAGGTGGAATTTTCCCCAATGGGATTTTCCCATGTATTTTCCCAGGAAATGTACATAAGTCCGGCTAGAAAGGCGTGCCCTCTCCTAACCATACCGACGGCCTCTGAATCCAATGGCGATGTCGGTTTTGCTCTGCGAGTTCATGGAGAGCTAACCCTAACCCTAGGTGGAATTTTCCCCAATGGGATTTTCCCATGTATTTTCCCAGGAAAGGTACATAAGTCCGGCTCGAAAGGCGGGCCCTCTCCTAACCATACCGACGGCCTCCGAATCCAATGGCGATGACTGTTTTGCTCTGCGAGTTCATGGAGAGCTAACCCTAACCCTAGGTGGAATTTTCCCCAATCGGATTTTCCCATGTATTTTCCCAGGAAATGTACATATGCCCGGGTCGAAAAACGTGCCCCCTCCTAACCATACCGACGGCCTCCAAATCCAATGGCGGTGTCGGTTTTGCTCTACGAGTTCATGGAGAGCTAACCCTAACCCTAGGTGGAATTTTCCCCAATGGGATTTTCCCATGTATTTTCCCAGGAAATGTACATAAGTCCGGCTCGAAAGGCGTGCCCTCTCCTAACCATACCGACGGCCTCCAAATCCAATGGCGATGTCCGTTTTGCTCTGCGAGTTCATGGAGAGCTAACCCTAACCCTAGGTGGAATTTTCCCTAATGGGATTTTCCCATGTATTTTCCCAGGAAATGTACATAAGTCCGGCTCGAAAGGCGTCCCCTCTCCTCACCCTACCGACGGCCTCTGAATCCAATGGCGATGTCAGTTTTGCTCTGCGAGTTCATGGAGAGCTAACCCTAACCCTAGGTGGAATTTTCCCCAATGGGATTTTCCCATGTATTTTCCCAGGAAATGTACATAAGTCCGGCTCGAAAGGCGGGCCCTCTCCTAACCATACCGACGGCCTCCGAATCCAATGGCGATGTCCGTTTTGCTCTGCGAGTTCATGGAGAGCTAACCCTAACCCTAGGTGGAATTTTCCCCAATGGGATTTTCCCATGTATTTTCCCAAGAAATGTACATAAGTCCGGCTCGAAAGGCGGGCCCTCTCCTAACCATACCGACGACCGCCGAATCCAATGGCGATGTCCGTTTTGCTCTGCGAGTTCATGGAGAGCTAACCCTAACCCTAGGTGGAATTTTCCCCAATGGGATTTTCCCATGTATTTTCCCAGGAAATGTACATAAGTCCGGCTCAAAAGGCGTCCCCTCTCCTAACCATACTGACGGCCGCTGAATCCAATGGCGATGTCGGTTTTGCTCTGCGAGTTCATGGAGAACTAACCCTAACCCTAGGTGGAATTTTCCCCAATGGGATTTTCCCATGTATTTTCCCATGAAATGTACATAAGTCCAGCTCGAAAGGCGTGCCCTCTCCAAACTATACCGACGGCCTCCGAATCCAATGGCGATGTCCGTTTTGCTCTGCGAGTTCATGGAGAGCTAACCCTAACCCTAGGTGGAATTTTCCCCAATGGGATTTTCCCATGTATTTTCCCATGATATGTACATAAGTCCAGCTCGAAAGGCGGGCCCTCTCCTAACCATACCGACGGCCGCCGAATCCAATGGCGATGTCCATTTTGCTCTGCGAGTTCATGGAGAGCTAACCCTAACCCTAGGTGGAATTTTCCCCAATGGGATTTTCCCATGTATTTTCCCAAGAAATGTACATAAGTCCGGCTCGAAAGGCGGGCCCTCTCCTAACCATACCGACGACCGCCGAATCCAATGGCGATGTCCGTTTTGCTCTGCGAGTTCATGGAGAGCTAACCCTAACCCTAGGTGGAATTTTCCCCAATGGGATTTTCCCATGTATTTTCCCAGGAAATGTACATAAGTCCGGCTCAAAAGGCGTCCCCTCTCCTAACCATACCGACGGCCGCTGAATCCAATGGCGATATCGGTTTTGCTCTGCGAGTTCATGGAGAGCTAACCCTAACCCTAGGTGGAATTTTCCCCAATGGGATTTTCCCATGTATTTTCCCATGAAATGTACATAAGTCCAGCTCGAAAGGCGTGCCCTCTCCTAACTATACCGACGGCCTCCGAATCCAATGGCGATGTCCGTTTTGCTCTGCGAGTTCATGGAGAGCTAACCCTAACCCTAGGTGGAATTTTCCCCAATGGGATTTTCCCATGTATTTTCCCATGAAATGTACATAAGTCCAGCTCGAAAGGCGGGCCCTCTCCTAACCATACCGACGGCCGCTGAATCCAATGGCGATGTCCGTTTTGCTCTGCGAGTTCATGGAGAGCTAACCCTAACCCTAGGTGGAATTTTCCCCAATGGGATTTTCCCATGTATTTTCCCAGGAAATGTACATAAGTCCGGCTCAAAAGGCGTCCCCTCTCCTAACCATACCGACGGCCGCTGAATCCAATGGCGATGTCCGTTTTGCTCTGCGAGTTCATGGAGAGCTGACCCAAACCCTAGGTGGAACTTTCCCCAATGGGATTTTCCCATGTATTTTCCCAGGAAATGTACATAAGTCCGGCTCGAAAGGAGTGCCCTTTCCTAACCATACCGACGGCCTCCGAATCCAATGGCAATGTCCGTTTTGCTCTGCGAGTTCATGGAGAGCTAACCCTAACCCTAGGTGGAATTTTCCCCAATGGGATTTTCCCATGTATTTTCCCAGGAAATGTACATAAGTCCGGCTGGAAAGGCGTGCCCTCTCCTAACCATACCGACGGCCTCTGAATCCAATGGCGATGTCGGTTTTGCTCTGCGAGTTCATGGAGAGCTAACCCTAACCCTAGGTGGAATTTTCCCCAATGGGATTTTCCCATGTATTTTCCCAAGAAATGTACATAAGTCCGGCTAGAAAGGCGTGCCCTCTCCTAACCATACCGACGGCCTCTGAATCCAATGGCGATGTCCGTTTTGCTCTGCGAGTTCATGGAGAGCTAACCCTAACCCTAGGTGGAATTTTCCCCAATGGGATTTTCCCATGTATTTTCCCAGGAAATGTACATAAGTCCGGCTCAAAAGGCGTCCCCTCTCCTAACCATACCGACGGCCGCTGAATCCAATGGCGATGTCCGTTTTGCTCTGCGAGTTCATGGAGAGCTGACCCAAACCCTAGGTGGAACTTTCCCCAATGGGATTTTCCCATGTATTTTCCCAGGAAATGTACATAAGTCCGGCTCGAAAGGAGTGCCCTTTCCTAACCATACCGACGGCCTCCGAATCCAATGGCAATGTCCGTTTTGCTCTGCGAGTTCATGGAGAGCTAACCCTAACCCTAGGTGGAATTTTCCCCAATGGGATTTTCCCATGTATTTTCCCAGGAAATGTACATAAGTCCGGCTGGAAAGGCGTGCCCTCTCCTAACCATACCGACGGCCTCTGAATCCAATGGCGATGTCGGTTTTGCTCTGCGAGTTCATGGAGAGCTAACCCTAACCCTAGGTGGAATTTTCCCCAATGGGATTTTCCCATTTATTTTCCCAAGAAATGTACATAAGTCCGGCTAGAAAGGCGTGCCCTCTCCTAACCATACCGACGGCCTCTGAATCCAATGGCGATGTCGGTTTTGCTCTGCGAGTTCATGGAGAGCTAACCCTAACCCTAGGTGGAATTTTCCCCAATGGGATTTTCCCATGTATTTTCCCAGGAAATGTACATAAGTCCGGCTCAAAAGGCGTGCCCTCTCCTAACCATACCGACGGCCTCCGAATCCAATGGCGATGTCCGTTTTGCTCTGCGAGTTCATGGAGAGCTAACCCTAACCCTAGGTGGAATTTTCCCCAATGGGATTTTCCCATGTATTTTCCCAGGAAATGTACATAAGTCCGGCTCGAAAGGCGGGCCCTCTCCTAACCATACCGACGACCTCCGAATCCAATGGCGATGACTGTTTTGCTCTGCGAGTTCATGGAGAGCTAACCCTAACCCTAGGTGGAATTTTCCCCAATGGGATTTTCCCATGTATTTTCCCAGGAAATGTACATAAGTCCGGCTCGAAAGGCGTCCCCTCTCCTAACCCTACCGACGGCCTCCAAATCCAATGGCGATGTCGGTTTTGCTCTGCGAGTTCATGGAGAGCTAACCCTAACCCTAGGTGGAATTTTCCCCAATGGGATTTTCCCATGTATTTTCCCAGGAAATGTACATAAGTCCGGCTCGAAAGGCGGGCCCTCTCCTAACCATACCGACGGCCTCCCAATCCAATGGCGGTGTCCGTTTTGCTCTGCGAGTTCATGGAGAGCTAACCCTAACCCTAGGTGGAATTTTCCCCAATGGGATTTTCCCATGTATTTCCCCAGGAAATGTACATAAGTCCGGATCGAAAGGCGTGCCCTCTCCTACCAATACCGACGGCCTCCGAATCCAATGGCGATGTCCGTTTTGCTCTGCGAGTTCATGGAGAGCTAACCCTAACCCTAGGTGGAATTTTCCCCAATGGGATTTTCCCATGTATTTTCCCAAGAAATGTACATAAGTCCGGCTGGAAAGGCGTCCCCTCTCCTAACCATACCGACGGCCGCTGAATCCAATGGCGATGTCGGTTTTGCTCTGCGAGTTCATGGAGAACTAACCCTAACCCTAGGTGGAATTTTCCCCAATGGGATTTTCCCATGTATTTTCCCATGAAATGTACATAAGTCCAGCTCGAAAGGCGTACCCTCTCATAACTATACCGACGGCCTCCGAATCCAATGGCGATGTCCGTTTTGCTCTGCGAGTTCATGGAGAGCTAACCCTAACCCTAGGTGGAATTTTCCCCAATGGGATTTTCCCATGTATTTTCCCAGGAAATGTACATAAGTCCGGCTCGAAAGGCGGGCCCTCTCCTAACCATACCGACGGCCTCCGAATCCAATGGCGATGTCCATTTTGCTCTGCGAGTTCATGGAGAGCTAACCCTAACCCTAGGTGGAATTTTCCCCAATGGGATTTTCCCATGTATTTTCCCAGGAAATGTACATATGCCCGGTTCGAAAAACGTGCCCCATCTTAACCATACCGATGGCCTCCCAATCCAATGGCGGTGTCCGTTTTGCTCTACGAGTTCATGGAGAGCTAACCCTAACCCTAGGTGGAATTTTCCCCAATGGGATTTTCCCATGTATTTCCCCAGGAAATGTACATAAGTCCGGATCGAAAGGCGTGCCCTCTCCTACCAATACCGACGGCCTCTGAATCCAATGGCGATGTCCGTTTTGCTCTGCGAGTTCATGGAGAGCTAACCCTAACCCTAGGTGGAATTTTCCCCAATGGGATTTTCCCATGTATTTTCCCAGGAAATGTACATAAGTCCGGCTAGAAAGGCGTGCCCTCTCCTAACCATACCGACGGCCTCTGAATCCAATGGCGATGTCGGTTTTGCTCTGCGAGTTCATGGAGAGCTAACCCTAACCCTAGGTGGAATTTTCCCCAATGGGATTTTCCCATGTATTTTCCCAGGAAAGGTACATAAGTCCGGCTCGAAAGGCGGGCCCTCTCCTAACCATACCGACGGCCTCCGAATCCAATGGCGATGACTGTTTTGCTCTGCGAGTTCATGGAGAGCTAACCCTAACCCTAGGTGGAATTTTCCCCAATCGGATTTTCCCATGTATTTTCCCAGGAAATGTACATATGCCCGGTTCGAAAAACGTGCCCCCTCCTAACCATACCGACGGCCTCCAAATCCAATGGCGATGTCCGTTTTGCTCTGCGAGTTCATGGAGAGCTAACCCTAACCCTAGGTGGAATTTTCCCCAATGGGATTTTCCCATGTATTTTCCCAAGAAATGTACATAAGTCCGGCTCGAAAGGCGGGCCCTCTCCTAACCATACCGACGACCGCCGAATCCAATGGCGATGTCCGTTTTGCTCTGCGAGTTCATGGAGAGCTAACCCTAACCCTAGGTGGAATTTTCCCCAATGGGATTTTCCCATGTATTTTCCCAGGAAATGTACATAAGTCCGGCTCAAAAGGCGTCCCCTCTCCTAACCATACTGACGGCCGCTGAATCCAATGGCGATGTCGGTTTTGCTCTGCGAGTTCATGGAGAACTAACCCTAACCCTAGGTGGAATTTTCCCCAATGGGATTTTCCCATGTATTTTCCCATGAAATGTACATAAGTCCAGCTCGAAAGGCGTGCCCTCTCCAAACTATACCGACGGCCTCCGAATCCAATGGCGATGTCCGTTTTGCTCTGCGAGTTCATGGAGAGCTAACCCTAACCCTAGGTGGAATTTTCCCCAATGGGATTTTCCCATGTATTTTCCCATGATATGTACATAAGTCCAGCTCGAAAGGCGGGCCCTCTCCTAACCATACCGACGGCCGCCGAATCCAATGGCGATGTCCGTTTTGCTCTGCGAGTTCATGGAGAGCTAACCCTAACCCTAGGTGGAATTTTCCCCAATGGGATTTTCCCATGTATTTTCCCAAGAAATGTACATAAGTCCGGCTCGAAAGGCGGGCCCTCTCCTAACCATACCGACGACCGCCGAATCCAATGGCGATGTCCGTTTTGCTCTGCGAGTTCATGGAGAGCTAACCCTAACCCTAGGTGGAATTTTCCCCAATGGGATTTTCCCATGTATTTTCCCAGGAAATGTACATAAGTCCGGCTCAAAAGGCGTCCCCTCTCCTAACCATACCGACAGCCGCTGAATCCAATGGCGATATCGGTTTTGCTCTGCGAGTTCATGGAGAGCTAACCCTAACCCTAGGTGGAATTTTCCCCAATGGGATTTTCCCATGTATTTTCCCATGAAATGTACATAAGTCCAGCTCGAAAGGCGTGCCCTCTCCTAACTATACCGACGGCCTCCGAATCCAATGGCGATGTCCGTTTTGCTCTGCGAGTTCATGGAGAGCTAACCCTAACCCTAGGTGGAATTTTCCCCAATGGGATTTTCCCATGTATTTTCCCAGGAAATGTACATAAGTCCGGCTCAAAAGGCGTCCCCTCTCCTAACCATACCGACGGCCGCTGAATCCAATGGCGATGTCCGTTTTGCTCTGCGAGTTCATGGAGAGCTGACCCAAACCCTAGGTGGAACTTTCCCCAATGGGATTTTCCCATGTATTTTCCCAGGAAATGTACATAAGTCCGGCTCGAAAGGAGTGCCCTTTCCTAACCATACCGACGGCCTCCGAATCCAATGGCAATGTCCGTTTTGCTCTGCGAGTTCATGGAGAGCTAACCCTAACCCTAGGTGGAATTTTCCCCAATGGGATTTTCCCATGTATTTTCCCAGGAAATGTACATAAGTCCGGCTGGAAAGCCGTGCCCTCTCCTAACCATACCGACGGCCTCTGAATCCAATGGCGATGTCGGTTTTGCTCTGCGAGTTCATGGAGAGCTAACCCTAACCCTAGGTGGAATTTTCCCCAATGGGATTTTCCCATGTATTTTCCCAAGAAATGTACATAAGTCCGGCTAGAAAGGCGTGCCCTCTCCTAACCATACCGACGGCCTCTGAATCCAATGGCGATGTCGGTTTTGCTCTGCGAGTTCATGGAGAGCTAACCCTAACCCTAGGTGGAATTTTCCCCAATGGGATTTTCCCATGTATTTTCCCAGGAAATGTACATAAGTCCGGCTCAAAAGGCGTGCCCTCTCCTAACCATACCGACGGCCTCCGAATCCAATGGCGATGTCCGTTTTGCTCTGCGAGTTCATGGAGAGCTAACCCTAACCCTAGGTGGAATTTTCCCCAATGGGATTTTCCCATGTATTTTCCCAGGAAATGTACATAAGTCCGGCTCGAAAGGCGGGCCCTCTCCTAACCATACCGACGACCTCCGAATCCAATGGCGATGACTGTTTTGCTCTGCGAGTTCATGGAGAGCTAACCCTAACCCTAGGTGGAATTTTCCCCAATGGGATTTTCCCATGTATTTTCCCAGGAAATGTACATAAGTCCGGCTCGAAAGGCGTCCCCTCTCCTAACCCTACCGACGGCCTCCAAATCCAATGGCGATGTCGGTTTTGCTCTGCGAGTTCATGGAGAGCTAACCCTAACCCTAGGTGGAATTTTCCCCAATGGGATTTTCCCATGTATTTTCCCAGGAAATGTACATAAGTCCGGCTCGAAAGGCGGGCCCTCTCCTAACCATACCGACGGCCTCCCAATCCAATGGCGGTGTCCGTTTTGCTCTGCGAGTTCATGGAGAGCTAACCCTAACCCTAGGTGGAATTTTCCCCAATGGGATTTTCCCATGTATTTCCCCAGGAAATGTACATAAGTCCGGATCGAAAGGCGTGCCCTCTCCTACCAATACCGACGGCCTCCGAATCCAATGGCGATGTCCGTTTTGCTCTGCGAGTTCATGGAGAGCTAACCCTAACCCTAGGTGGAATTTTCCCCAATGGGATTTTCCCATGTATTTTCCCAAGAAATGTACATAAGTCCGGCTGGAAAGGCGTCCCCTCTCCTAACCATACCGACGGCCGCTGAATCCAATGGCGATGTCGGTTTTGCTCTGCGAGTTCATGGAGAACTAACCCTAACCCTAGGTGGAATTTTCCCCAATGGGATTTTCCCATGTATTTTCCCATGAAATGTACATAAGTCCAGCTCGAAAGGCGTACCCTCTCATAACTATACCGACGGCCTCCGAATCCAATGGCGATGTCCGTTTTGCTCTGCGAGTTCATGGAGAGCTAACCCTAACCCTAGGTGGAACTTTCCCCAATGGGATTTTCCCATGTATTTTCCCAGGAAATGTACATAAGTCCGGCTCGAAAGGCGTCCCCTCTCCTAACCATACCGACGGCCTCCGAATCCAATGGCGATGTCCATTTTGCTCTGCGAGTTCATGGAGAGCTAACCCTAACCCTAGGTGGAATTTTCCCCAATGGGATTTTCCCATGTATTTTCCCAGGAAATGTACATATGCCCGGTTCGAAAAACGTGCCCCATCTTAACCATACCGATGGCCTCCCAATGCAATGGCGGTGTCCGTTTTGCTCTACGAGTTCATGGAGAGCTAACCCTAACCCTAGGTGGAATTTTCCCCAATGGGATTTTCCCATGTATTTCCCCAGGAAATGTACATAAGTCCGGATCGAAAGGCGTGCCCTCTCCTACCAATACCGACGGCCTCTGAATCCAATGGCGATGTCCGTTTTGCTCTGCGAGTTCATGGAGAGCTAACCCTAACCCTAGGTGGAATTTTCCCCAATGGGATTTTCCCATGTATTTTCCCAAGAAATGTACATAAGTCCGGCTGGAAAGGCGTCCCCTCTCCTAACCATACCGACGGCCGCTGAATCCAATGGCGATGTCGGTTTTGCTCTGCGAGTTCATGGAGAGCTAACCCTAACCCTAGGTGGAATTTTCCCCAATGGGATTTTCCCATGTATTTCCCCAGGAAATGTACATAAGTCCGGATCGAAAGGCGTGCCCTCTCCTACCAATACCGACGGCCTCCGAATCCAATGGCGATGTCCGTTTTGCTCTGCGAGTTCATGGAGAGCTAACCCTAACCCTAGGTGGAATTTTCCCCAATGGGATTTTCCCATGTATTTTCCCAAGAAATGTACATAAGTCCGGCTGGAAAGGCGTCCCCTCTCCTAACCATACCGACGGCCGCTGAATCCAATGGCGATGTCGGTTTTGCTCTGCGAGTTCATGGAGAACTAACCCTAACCCTAGGTGGAATTTTCCCCAATGGGATTTTCCCATGTATTTTCCCAAGAAATGTACATAAGTCCGGCTGGAAAGGCGTCCCCTCTCCTAACCATACCGACGGCCGCTGAATCCAATGGCGATGTCGGTTTTGCTCTGCGAGTTCATGGAGAGCTAACCCTAACCCTAGGTGGAATTTTCCCCAATGGGATTTTCCCATGTATTTCCCCAGGAAATGTACATAAGTCCGGATCGAAAGGCGTGCCCTCTCCTACCAATACCGACGGCCTCCGAATCCAATGGCGATGTCCGTTTTGCTCTGCGAGTTCATGGAGAGCTAACCCTAACCCTAGGTGGAATTTTCCCCAATGGGATTTTCCCATGTATTTTCCCAAGAAATGTACATAAGTCCGGCTCGAAAGGCGGGCCCTCTCCTAACCATACCGACGACCGCCGAATCCAATGGCGATGTCCGTTTTGCTCTGCGAGTTCATGGAGAGCTAACCCTAACCCTAGGTGGAATTTTCCCCAATGGGATTTTCCCATGTATTTTCCCAGGAAATGTACATAAGTCCGGCTCAAAAGGCGTCCCCTCTCCTAACCATACCGACAGCCGCTGAATCCAATGGCGATATCGGTTTTGCTCTGCGAGTTCATGGAGAGCTAACCCTAACCCTAGGTGGAATTTTCCCCAATGGGATTTTCCCATGTATTTTCCCATGAAATGTACATAAGTCCAGCTCGAAAGGCGTGCCCTCTCCTAACTATACCGACGGCCTCCGAATCCAATGGCGATGTCCGTTTTGCTCTGCGAGTTCATGGAGAGCTAACCCTAACCCTAGGTGGAATTTTCCCCAATGGGATTTTCCCATGTATTTTCCCAGGAAATGTACATAAGTCCGGCTCAAAAGGCGTCCCCTCTCCTAACCATACCGACGGCCGCTGAATCCAATGGCGATGTCCGTTTTGCTCTGCGAGTTCATGGAGAGCTGACCCAAACCCTAGGTGGAACTTTCCCCAATGGGATTTTCCCATGTATTTTCCCAGGAAATGTACATAAGTCCGGCTCGAAAGGAGTGCCCTTTCCTAACCATACCGACGGCCTCCGAATCCAATGGCAATGTCCGTTTTGCTCTGCGAGTTCATGGAGAGCTAACCCTAACCCTAGGTGGAATTTTCCCCAATGGGATTTTCCCATGTATTTTCCCAGGAAATGTACATAAGTCCGGCTGGAAAGCCGTGCCCTCTCCTAACCATACCGACGGCCTCTGAATCCAATGGCGATGTCGGTTTTGCTCTGCGAGTTCATGGAGAGCTAACCCTAACCCTAGGTGGAATTTTCCCCAATGGGATTTTCCCATGTATTTTCCCAAGAAATGTACATAAGTCCGGCTAGAAAGGCGTGCCCTCTCCTAACCATACCGACGGCCTCTGAATCCAATGGCGATGTCGGTTTTGCTCTGCGAGTTCATGGAGAGCTAACCCTAACCCTAGGTGGAATTTTCCCCAATGGGATTTTCCCATGTATTTTCCCAGGAAATGTACATAAGTCCGGCTCAAAAGGCGTGCCCTCTCCTAACCATACCGACGGCCTCCGAATCCAATGGCGATGTCCGTTTTGCTCTGCGAGTTCATGGAGAGCTAACCCTAACCCTAGGTGGAATTTTCCCCAATGGGATTTTCCCATGTATTTTCCCAGGAAATGTACATAAGTCCGGCTCGAAAGGCGGGCCCTCTCCTAACCATACCGACGACCTCCGAATCCAATGGCGATGACTGTTTTGCTCTGCGAGTTCATGGAGAGCTAACCCTAACCCTAGGTGGAATTTTCCCCAATGGGATTTTCCCATGTATTTTCCCAGGAAATGTACATAAGTCCGGCTCGAAAGGCGTCCCCTCTCCTAACCCTACCGACGGCCTCCAAATCCAATGGCGATGTCGGTTTTGCTCTGCGAGTTCATGGAGAGCTAACCCTAACCCTAGGTGGAATTTTCCCCAATGGGATTTTCCCATGTATTTTCCCAGGAAATGTACATAAGTCCGGCTCGAAAGGCGGGCCCTCTCCTAACCATACCGACGGCCTCCCAATCCAATGGCGGTGTCCGTTTTGCTCTGCGAGTTCATGGAGAGCTAACCCTAACCCTAGGTGGAATTTTCCCCAATGGGATTTTCCCATGTATTTCCCCAGGAAATGTACATAAGTCCGGATCGAAAGGCGTGCCCTCTCCTACCAATACCGACGGCCTCCGAATCCAATGGCGATGTCCGTTTTGCTCTGCGAGTTCATGGAGAGCTAACCCTAACCCTAGGTGGAATTTTCCCCAATGGGATTTTCCCATGTATTTTCCCAAGAAATGTACATAAGTCCGGCTGGAAAGGCGTCCCCTCTCCTAACCATACCGACGGCCGCTGAATCCAATGGCGATGTCGGTTTTGCTCTGCGAGTTCATGGAGAACTAACCCTAACCCTAGGTGGAATTTTCCCCAATGGGATTTTCCCATGTATTTTCCCATGAAATGTACATAAGTCCAGCTCGAAAGGCGTACCCTCTCATAACTATACCGACGGCCTCCGAATCCAATGGCGATGTCCGTTTTGCTCTGCGAGTTCATGGAGAGCTAACCCTAACCCTAGGTGGAACTTTCCCCAATGGGATTTTCCCATGTATTTTCCCAGGAAATGTACATAAGTCCGGCTCGAAAGGCGTCCCCTCTCCTAACCATACCGACGGCCTCCGAATCCAATGGCGATGTCCATTTTGCTCTGCGAGTTCATGGAGAGCTAACCCTAACCCTAGGTGGAATTTTCCCCAATGGGATTTTCCCATGTATTTTCCCAGGAAATGTACATATGCCCGGTTCGAAAAACGTGCCCCATCTTAACCATACCGATGGCCTCCCAATCCAATGGCGGTGTCCGTTTTGCTCTACGAGTTCATGGAGAGCTAACCCTAACCCTAGGTGGAATTTTCCCCAATGGGATTTTCCCATGTATTTCCCCAGGAAATGTACATAAGTCCGGATCGAAAGGCGTGCCCTCTCCTACCAATACCGACGGCCTCTGAATCCAATGGCGATGTCCGTTTTGCTCTGCGAGTTCATGGAGAGCTAACCCTAACCCTAGGTGGAATTTTCCCCAATGGGATTTTCCCATGTATTTTCCCAAGAAATGTACATAAGTCCGGCTGGAAAGGCGTCCCCTCTCCTAACCATACCGACGGCCGCTGAATCCAATGGCGATGTCGGTTTTGCTCTGCGAGTTCATGGAGAGCTAACCCTAACCCTAGGTGGAATTTTCCCCAATGGGATTTTCCCATGTATTTCCCCAGGAAATGTACATAAGTCCGGATCGAAAGGCGTGCCCTCTCCTACCAATACCGACGGCCTCCGAATCCAATGGCGATGTCCGTTTTGCTCTGCGAGTTCATGGAGAGCTAACCCTAACCCTAGGTGGAATTTTCCCCAATGGGATTTTCCCATGTATTTTCCCAAGAAATGTACATAAGTCCGGCTGGAAAGGCGTCCCCTCTCCTAACCATACCGACGGCCGCTGAATCCAATGGCGATGTCGGTTTTGCTCTGCGAGTTCATGGAGAACTAACCCTAACCCTAGGTGGAATTTTCCCCAATGGGATTTTCCCATGTATTTTCCCAAGAAATGTACATAAGTCCGGCTGGAAAGGCGTCCCCTCTCCTAACCATACCGACGGCCGCTGAATCCAATGGCGATGTCGGTTTTGCTCTGCGAGTTCATGGAGAGCTAACCCTAACCCTAGGTGGAATTTTCCCCAATGGGATTTTCCCATGTATTTCCCCAGGAAATGTACATAAGTCCGGATCGAAAGGCGTGCCCTCTCCTACCAATACCGACGGCCTCCGAATCCAATGGCGATGTCCGTTTTGCTCTGCGAGTTCATGGAGAGCTAACCCTAACCCTAGGTGGAATTTTCCCCAATGGGATTTTCCCATGTATTTTCCCAAGAAATGTACATAAGTCCGGCTGGAAAGGCGTCCCCTCTCCTAACCATACCGACGGCCGCTGAATCCAATGGCGATGTCGGTTTTGCTCTGCGAGTTCATGGAGAACTAACCCTAACCCTAGGTGGAATTTTCCCCAATGGGATTTTCCCATGTATTTTCCCATGAAATGTACATAAGTCCAGCTCGAAAGGCGTACCCTCTCATAACTATACCGACGGCCTCCGAATCCAATGGCGATGTCCGTTTTGCTCTGCGAGTTCATGGAGAGCTAACCCTAACCCTAGGTGGAACTTTCCCCAATGGGATTTTCCCATGTATTTTCCCAGGAAATGTACATAAGTCCGGCTCTAAAGGAGTGCCCTTTCCTAACCATACCGACGGCCTCCGAATCCAATGGCAATGTCCGTTTTGCTCTGCGAGTTCATGGAGAGCTAACCCTAACCCTAGGTGGAATTTTCCCCAATGGGATTTTCCCATGTATTTTCCCAGGAAATGTACATAAGTCCGGCTAGAAAGGCGTGCCCTCTCCTAACCATACCGACGGCCTCTGAATCCAATGGCGATGTCGGTTTTGCTCTGCGAGTTCATGGAGAGCTAACCCTAACCCTAGGTGGAATTTTCCCCAATGGGATTTTCCCATGTATTTTCCCAGGAAAGGTACATAAGTCCGGCTCGAAAGGCGGGCCCTCTCCTAACCATACCGACGGCCTCCGAATCCAATGGCGATGACTGTTTTGCTCTGCGAGTTCATGGAGAGCTAACCCTAACCCTAGGTGGAATTTTCCCCAATCGGATTTTCCCATGTATTTTCCCAGGAAATGTACATATGCCCGGTTCGAAAAACGTGCCCCCTCCTAACCATACCGACGGCCTCCAAATCCAATGGCGGTGTCGGTTTTGCTCTACGAGTTCATGGAGAGCTAACCCTAACCCTAGGTGGAATTTTCCCCAATGGGATTTTCCCATGTATTTTCCCAGGAAATGTACATAAGTCCGGCGCGAAAGGCGTGCCCTCTCCTAACCATACCGACGGCCTCCAAATCCAATGGCGATGTCCGTTTTGCTCTGCGAGTTCATGGAGAGCTAACCCTAACCCTAGGTGGAATTTTCCCTAATGGGATTTTCCCATGTATTTTCCCAGGAAATGTACATAAGTCCGGCTCGAAAGGCGTCCCCTCTCCTCACCCTACCGACGGCCTCTGAATCCAATGGCGATGTCAGTTTTGCTCTGCGAGTTCATGGAGAGCTAACCCTAACCCTAGGTGGAATTTTCCCCAATGGGATTTTCCCATGTATTTTCCCAGGAAATGTACATAAGTCCGGCTCAAAAGGCGTCCCCTCTCCTAACCATACCGACAGCCGCTGAATCCAATGGCGATATCGGTTTTGCTCTGCGAGTTCATGGAGAGCTAACCCTAACCCTAGGTGGAATTTTCCCCAATGGGATTTTCCCATGTATTTTCCCATGAAATGTACATAAGTCCAGCTCGAAAGGCGTGCCCTCTCCTAACTATACCGACGGCCTCCGAATCCAATGGCGATGTCCGTTTTGCTCTGCGAGTTCATGGAGAGCTAACCCTAACCCTAGGTGGAATTTTCCCCAATGGGATTTTCCCATGTATTTTCCCATGAAATGTACATAAGTCCAGCTCGAAAGGCGGGCCCTCTCCTAACCATACCGTCGGCCGCCGAATCCAATGGCGATGTCCGTTTTGCTCTGCGAGTTCATGGAGAGCTAACCCTAACCCTAGGTGGAATTTTCCCCAATGGGATTTTCCCATGTATTTTCCCAGGAAATGTACATAAGTCCGGCTCGAAAGGAGTGCCCTTTCCTAACCATACCGACGGCCTCCGAATCCAATGGCAATGTCCGTTTTGCTCTGCGAGTTCATGGAGAGCTAACCCTAACCCTAGGTGGAATTTTCCCCAATGGGATTTTCCCATGTATTTTCCCAGGAAATGTACATAAGTCCGGCTGGAAAGCCGTGCCCTCTCCTAACCATACCGACGGCCTCTGAATCCAATGGCGATGTCGGTTTTGCTCTGCGAGTTCATGGAGAGCTAACCCTAACCCTAGGTGGAATTTTCCCCAATGGGATTTTCCCATGTATTTTCCCAAGAAATGTACATAAGTCCGGCTAGAAAGGCGTGCCCTCTCCTAACCATACCGACGGCCTCTGAATCCAATGGCGATGTCGGTTTTGCTCTGCGAGTTCATGGAGAGCTAACCCTAACCCTAGGTGGAATTTTCCCCAATGGGATTTTCCCATGTATTTTCCCAGGAAATGTACATAAGTCCGGCTCAAAAGGCGTGCCCTCTCCTAACCATACCGACGGCCTCCGAATCCAATGGCGATGTCCGTTTTGCTCTGCGAGTTCATGGAGAGCTAACCCTAACCCTAGGTGGAATTTTCCCCAATGGGATTTTCCCATGTATTTTCCCAGGAAATGTACATAAGTCCGGCTCGAAAGGCGGGCCCTCTCCTAACCATACCGACGACCTCCGAATCCAATGGCGATGACTGTTTTGCTCTGCGAGTTCATGGAGAGCTAACCCTAACCCTAGGTGGAATTTTCCCCAATGGGATTTTCCCATGTATTTTCCCAGGAAATGTACATAAGTCCGGCTCGAAAGGCGTCCCCTCTCCTAACCCTACCGACGGCCTCCAAATCCAATGGCGATGTCGGTTTTGCTCTGCGAGTTCATGGAGAGCTAACCCTAACCCTAGGTGGAATTTTCCCCAATGGGATTTTCCCATGTATTTTCCCAGGAAATGTACATAAGTCCGGCTCGAAAGGCGGGCCCTCTCCTAACCATACCGACGGCCTCCCAATCCAATGGCGGTGTCCGTTTTGCTCTGCGAGTTCATGGAGAGCTAACCCTAACCCTAGGTGGAATTTTCCCCAATGGGATTTTCCCATGTATTTCCCCAGGAAATGTACATAAGTCCGGATCGAAAGGCGTGCCCTCTCCTACCAATACCGACGGCCTCCGAATCCAATGGCGATGTCCGTTTTGCTCTGCGAGTTCATGGAGAGCTAACCCTAACCCTAGGTGGAATTTTCCCCAATGGGATTTTCCCATGTATTTTCCCAAGAAATGTACATAAGTCCGGCTGGAAAGGCGTCCCCTCTCCTAACCATACCGACGGCCGCTGAATCCAATGGCGATGTCGGTTTTGCTCTGCGAGTTCATGGAGAACTAACCCTAACCCTAGGTGGAATTTTCCCCAATGGGATTTTCCCATGTATTTTCCCATGAAATGTACATAAGTCCAGCTCGAAAGGCGTACCCTCTCATAACTATACCGACGGCCTCCGAATCCAATGGCGATGTCCGTTTTGCTCTGCGAGTTCATGGAGAGCTAACCCTAACCCTAGGTGGAACTTTCCCCAATGGGATTTTCCCATGTATTTTCCCAGGAAATGTACATAAGTCCGGCTCGAAAGGCGTCCCCTCTCCTAACCATACCGACGGCCTCCGAATCCAATGGCGATGTCCATTTTGCTCTGCGAGTTCATGGAGAGCTAACCCTAACCCTAGGTGGAATTTTCCCCAATGGGATTTTCCCATGTATTTTCCCAGGAAATGTACATATGCCCGGTTCGAAAAACGTGCCCCATCTTAACCATACCGATGGCCTCCCAATCCAATGGCGGTGTCCGTTTTGCTCTACGAGTTCATGGAGAGCTAACCCTAACCCTAGGTGGAATTTTCCCCAATGGGATTTTCCCATGTATTTCCCCAGGAAATGTACATAAGTCCGGATCGAAAGGCGTGCCCTCTCCTACCAATACCGACGGCCTCTGAATCCAATGGCGATGTCCGTTTTGCTCTGCGAGTTCATGGAGAGCTAACCCTAACCCTAGGTGGAATTTTCCCCAATGGGATTTTCCCATGTATTTTCCCAAGAAATGTACATAAGTCCGGCTGGAAAGGCGTCCCCTCTCCTAACCATACCGACGGCCGCTGAATCCAATGGCGATGTCGGTTTTGCTCTGCGAGTTCATGGAGAGCTAACCCTAACCCTAGGTGGAATTTTCCCCAATGGGATTTTCCCATGTATTTCCCCAGGAAATGTACATAAGTCCGGATCGAAAGGCGTGCCCTCTCCTACCAATACCGACGGCCTCCGAATCCAATGGCGATGTCCGTTTTGCTCTGCGAGTTCATGGAGAGCTAACCCTAACCCTAGGTGGAATTTTCCCCAATGGGATTTTCCCATGTATTTTCCCAAGAAATGTACATAAGTCCGGCTGGAAAGGCGTCCCCTCTCCTAACCATACCGACGGCCGCTGAATCCAATGGCGATGTCGGTTTTGCTCTGCGAGTTCATGGAGAACTAACCCTAACCCTAGGTGGAATTTTCCCCAATGGGATTTTCCCATGTATTTTCCCATGAAATGTACATAAGTCCAGCTCGAAAGGCGTACCCTCTCATAACTATACCGACGGCCTCCGAATCCAATGGCGATGTCCGTTTTGCTCTGCGAGTTCATGGAGAGCTAACCCTAACCCTAGGTGGAACTTTCCCCAATGGGATTTTCCCATGTATTTTCCCAGGAAATGTACATAAGTCCGGCTCTAAAGGAGTGCCCTTTCCTAACCATACCGATGGCCTCCGAATCCAATGGCAATGTCCGTTTTGCTCTGCGAGTTCATGGAGAGCTAACCCTAACCCTAGGTGGAATTTTCCCCAATGGGATTTTCCCATGTATTTTCCCAGGAAATGTACATAAGTCCGGCTAGAAAGGCGTGCCCTCTCCTAACCATACCGACGGCCTCTGAATCCAATGGCGATGTCGGTTTTGCTCTGCGAGTTCATGGAGAGCTAACCCTAACCCTAGGTGGAATTTTCCCCAATGGGATTTTCCCATGTATTTTCCCAGGAAAGGTACATAAGTCCGGCTCGAAAGGCGGGCCCTCTCCTAACCATACCGACGGCCTCCGAATCCAATGGCGATGACTGTTTTGCTCTGCGAGTTCATGGAGAGCTAACCCTAACCCTAGGTGGAATTTTCCCCAATGGGATTTTCCCATGTATTTTCCCAGGAAATGTACATAAGTCCGGCTCGAAAGGCGGGCCCTCTCCTAACCATACCGACGGCCTCCGAATCCAATGGCGATGTCCGTTTTGCTCTGCGAGTTCATGGAGAGCTAACCCTAACCCTAGGTGGAATTTTCCCCAATGGGATTTTCCCATGTATTTTCCCAAGAAATGTACATAAGTCCGGCTCGAAAGGCAGGCCCTCTCCTAACCATACCGACGACCGCCGAATCCAATGGCGATGTCCGTTTTGCTCTGCGAGTTCATGGAGAGCTAACCCTAACCCTAGGTGGAATTTTCCCCAATGGGATTTTCCCATGTATTTTCCCAGGAAATGTACATAAGTCCGGCTCAAAAGGCGTCCCCTCTCCTAACCATACTGACGGCCGCTGAATCCAATGGCGATGTCGGTTTTGCTCTGCGAGTTCATGGAGAACTAACCCTAACCCTAGGTGGAATTTTCCCCAATGGGATTTTCCCATGTATTTTCCCATGAAATGTACATAAGTCCAGCTCGAAAGGCGTGCCCTCTCCAAACTATACCGACGGCCTCCGAATCCAATGGCGATGTCCGTTTTGCTCTGCGAGTTCATGGAGAGCTAACCCTAACCCTAGGTGGAATTTTCCCCAATGGGATTTTCCCATGTATTTTCCCATGATATGTACATAAGTCCAGCTCGAAAGGCGGGCCCTCTCCTAACCATACCGACGGCCGCCGAATCCAATGGCGATGTCCGTTTTGCTCTGCGAGTTCATGGAGAGCTAACCCTAACCCTAGGTGGAATTTTCCCCAATGGGATTTTCCCATGTATTTTCCCAAGAAATGTACATAAGTCCGGCTCGAAAGGCGGGCCCTCTCCTAACCATACCGACGACCGCCGAATCCAATGGCGATGTCCGTTTTGCTCTGCGAGTTCATGGAGAGCTAACCCTAACCCTAGGTGGAATTTTCCCCAATGGGATTTTCCCATGTATTTTCCCAGGAAATGTACATAAGTCCGGCTCAAAAGGCGTCCCCTCTCCTAACCATACCGACGGCCGCTGAATCCAATGGCGATATCGGTTTTGCTCTGCGAGTTCATGGAGAGCTAACCCTAACCCTAGGTGGAATTTTCCCCAATGGGATTTTCCCATGTATTTTCCCATGAAATGTACATAAGTCCAGCTCGAAAGGCGTGCCCTCTCCTAACTATACCGACGGCCTCCGAATCCAATGGCGATGTCCGTTTTGCTCTGCGAGTTCATGGAGAGCTAACCCTAACCCTAGGTGGAATTTTCCCCAATGGGATTTTCCCATGTATTTTCCCATGAAATGTACATAAGTCCAGCTCGAAAGGCGGGCCCTCTCCTAACCATACCGACGGCCGCCGAATCCAATGGCGATGTCCGTTTTGCTCTGCGAGTTCATGGAGAGCTAACCCTAACCCTAGGTGGAATTTTCCCCAATGGGATTTTCCCATGTATTTTCCCAGGAAATGTACATAACTCCGGCTCAAATAGCGTCCCCTCTCCTAACCATACCGACGGCCGCTGAATCCAATGGCGATGTCCGTTTTGCTCTGCGAGTTCATGGAGAGCTAACCCTAACCCTAGGTGGAATTTTCCCCAATGGGATTTTCCCATGTATTTTCCCAGGAAATGTACATAAGTCCAGCTCGAAAGGCGTACCCTCTCATAACTATACCGACGGCCTCCGAATCCAATGGCGATGTCCGTTTTGCTCTGCGAGTTCATGGAGAGCTAACCCTAACCCTAGGTGGAACTTTCCCCAATGGGATTTTCCCATGTATTTTCCCAGGAAATGTACATAAGTCCGGCTCTAAAGGAGTGCCCTTTCCTAACCATACCGATGGCCTCCGAATCCAATGGCAATGTCCGTTTTGCTCTGCGAGTTCATGGAGAGCTAACCCTAACCCTAGGTGGAATTTTCCCCAATGGGATTTTCCCATGTATTTTCCCAGGAAATGTACATAAGTCCGGCTAGAAAGGCGTGCCCTCTCCTAACCATACCGACGGCCTCTGAATCCAATGGCGATGTCGGTTTTGCTCTGCGAGTTCATGGAGAGCTAACCCTAACCCTAGGTGGAATTTTCCCCAATGGGATTTTCCCATGTATTTTCCCAGGAAAGGTACATAAGTCCGGCTCGAAAGGCGGGCCCTCTCCTAACCATACCGACGGCCTCCGAATCCAATGGCGATGACTGTTTTGCTCTGCGAGTTCATGGAGAGCTAACCCTAACCCTAGGTGGAATTTTCCCCAATGGGATTTTCCCATGTATTTTCCCAGGAAATGTACATAAGTCCGGCTCGAAAGGCGGGCCCTCTCCTAACCATACCGACGGCCTCCGAATCCAATGGCGATGTCCGTTTTGCTCTGCGAGTTCATGGAGAGCTAACCCTAACCCTAGGTGGAATTTTCCCCAATGGGATTTTCCCATGTATTTTCCCAAGAAATGTACATAAGTCCGGCTCGAAAGGCAGGCCCTCTCCTAACCATACCGACGACCGCCGAATCCAATGGCGATGTCCGTTTTGCTCTGCGAGTTCATGGAGAGCTAACCCTAACCCTAGGTGGAATTTTCCCCAATGGGATTTTCCCATGTATTTTCCCAGGAAATGTACATAAGTCCGGCTCAAAAGGCGTCCCCTCTCCTAACCATACTGACGGCCGCTGAATCCAATGGCGATGTCGGTTTTGCTCTGCGAGTTCATGGAGAACTAACCCTAACCCTAGGTGGAATTTTCCCCAATGGGATTTTCCCATGTATTTTCCCATGAAATGTACATAAGTCCAGCTCGAAAGGCGTGCCCTCTCCAAACTATACCGACGGCCTCCGAATCCAATGGCGATGTCCGTTTTGCTCTGCGAGTTCATGGAGAGCTAACCCTAACCCTAGGTGGAATTTTCCCCAATGGGATTTTCCCATGTATTTTCCCATGATATGTACATAAGTCCAGCTCGAAAGGCGGGCCCTCTCCTAACCATACCGACGGCCGCCGAATCCAATGGCGATGTCCGTTTTGCTCTGCGAGTTCATGGAGAGCTAACCCTAACCCTAGGTGGAATTTTCCCCAATGGGATTTTCCCATGTATTTTCCCAAGAAATGTACATAAGTCCGGCTCGAAAGGCGGGCCCTCTCCTAACCATACCGACGACCGCCGAATCCAATGGCGATGTCCGTTTTGCTCTGCGAGTTCATGGAGAGCTAACCCTAACCCTAGGTGGAATTTTCCCCAATGGGATTTTCCCATGTATTTTCCCAGGAAATGTACATAAGTCCGGCTCAAAAGGCGTCCCCTCTCCTAACCATACCGACGGCCGCTGAATCCAATGGCGATATCGGTTTTGCTCTGCGAGTTCATGGAGAGCTAACCCTAACCCTAGGTGGAATTTTCCCCAATGGGATTTTCCCATGTATTTTCCCATGAAATGTACATAAGTCCAGCTCGAAAGGCGTGCCCTCTCCTAACTATACCGACGGCCTCCGAATCCAATGGCGATGTCCGTTTTGCTCTGCGAGTTCATGGAGAGCTAACCCTAACCCTAGGTGGAATTTTCCCCAATGGGATTTTCCCATGTATTTTCCCATGAAATGTACATAAGTCCAGCTCGAAAGGCGGGCCCTCTCCTAACCATACCGACGGCCGCCGAATCCAATGGCGATGTCCGTTTTGCTCTGCGAGTTCATGGAGAGCTAACCCTAACCCTAGGTGGAATTTTCCCCAATGGGATTTTCCCATGTATTTTCCCAGGAAATGTACATAACTCCGGCTCAAATAGCGTCCCCTCTCCTAACCATACCGACGGCCGCTGAATCCAATGGCGATGTCCGTTTTGCTCTGCGAGTTCATGGAGAGCTAACCCTAACCCTAGGTGGAATTTTCCCCAATGGGATTTTCCCATGTATTTTCCCAGGAAATGTACATAAGTCCGGCTCAAAAGGCGTGCCCTCTCCTAACCATACCGACGGCCTCCGAATCCAATGGCGATGTCCGTTTTGCTCTGCGAGTTCATGGAGAGCTAACCCTAACCCTAGGTGGAATTTTCCCCAATGGGATTTTCCCATGTATTTTCCCAGGAAATGTACATAAGTCCGGCTCGAAAGGCGGGCCCTCTCCTAACCATACCGACGACCTCCGAATCCAATGGCGATGACTGTTTTGCTCTGCGAGTTCATGGAGAGCTAACCCTAACCCTAGGTGGAATTTTCCCCAATGGGATTTTCCCATGTATTTTCCCAGGAAATGTACATAAGTCCGGCTCGAAAGGCGTCCCCTCTCCTAACCCTACCGACGGCCTCCAAATCCAATGGCGATGTCGGTTTTGCTCTGCGAGTTCATGGAGAGCTAACCCTAACCCTAGGTGGAATTTTCCCCAATGGGATTTTCCCATGTATTTTCCCAGGAAATGTACATAAGTCCGGCTCGAAAGGCGGGCCCTCTCCTAACCATACCGACGGCCTCCCAATCCAATGGCGGTGTCCGTTTTGCTCTGCGAGTTCATGGAGAGCTAACCCTAACCCTAGGTGGAATTTTCCCCAATGGGATTTTCCCATGTATTTCCCCAGGAAATGTACATAAGTCCGGATCGAAAGGCGTGCCCTCTCCTACCAATACCGACGGCCTCCGAATCCAATGGCGATGTCCGTTTTGCTCTGCGAGTTCATGGAGAGCTAACCCTAACCCTAGGTGGAATTTTCCCCAATGGGATTTTCCCATGTATTTTCCCAAGAAATGTACATAAGTCCGGCTGGAAAGGCGTCCCCTCTCCTAACCATACCGACGGCCGCTGAATCCAATGGCGATGTCGGTTTTGCTCTGCGAGTTCATGGAGAACTAACCCTAACCCTAGGTGGAATTTTCCCCAATGGGATTTTCCCATGTATTTTCCCATGAAATGTACATAAGTCCAGCTCGAAAGGCGTACCCTCTCATAACTATACCGACGGCCTCCGAATCCAATGGCGATGTCCGTTTTGCTCTGCGAGTTCATGGAGAGCTAACCCTAACCCTAGGTGGAACTTTCCCCAATGGGATTTTCCCATGTATTTTCCCAGGAAATGTACATAAGTCCGGCTCGAAAGGCGTCCCCTCTCCTAACCATACCGACGGCCTCCGAATCCAATGGCGATGTCCATTTTGCTCTGCGAGTTCATGGAGAGCTAACCCTAACCCTAGGTGGAATTTTCCCCAATGGGATTTTCCCATGTATTTTCCCAGGAAATGTACATATGCCCGGTTCGAAAAACGTGCCCCATCTTAACCATACCGATGGCCTCCCAATCCAATGGCGGTGTCCGTTTTGCTCTACGAGTTCATGGAGAGCTAACCCTAACCCTAGGTGGAATTTTCCCCAATGGGATTTTCCCATGTATTTCCCCAGGAAATGTACATAAGTCCGGATCGAAAGGCGTGCCCTCTCCTACCAATACCGACGGCCTCTGAATCCAATGGCGATGTCCGTTTTGCTCTGCGAGTTCATGGAGAGCTAACCCTAACCCTAGGTGGAATTTTCCCCAATGGGATTTTCCCATGTATTTTCCCAAGAAATGTACATAAGTCCGGCTGGAAAGGCGTCCCCTCTCCTAACCATACCGACGGCCGCTGAATCCAATGGCGATGTCGGTTTTGCTCTGCGAGTTCATGGAGAGCTAACCCTAACCCTAGGTGGAATTTTCCCCAATGGGATTTTCCCATGTATTTCCCCAGGAAATGTACATAAGTCCGGATCGAAAGGCGTGCCCTCTCCTACCAATACCGACGGCCTCCGAATCCAATGGCGATGTCCGTTTTGCTCTGCGAGTTCATGGAGAGCTAACCCTAACCCTAGGTGGAATTTTCCCCAATGGGATTTTCCCATGTATTTTCCCAAGAAATGTACATAAGTCCGGCTGGAAAGGCGTCCCCTCTCCTAACCATACCGACGGCCGCTGAATCCAATGGCGATGTCGGTTTTGCTCTGCGAGTTCATGGAGAGCTAACCCTAACCCTAGGTGGAATTTTCCCCAATGGGATTTTCCCATGTATTTTCCCATGAAATGTACATAAGTCCAGCTCGAAAGGCGTGCCCTCTCCTAACTATACCGACGGCCTCCGAATCCAATGGCGATGTCCGTTTTGCTCTGCGAGTTCATGGAGAGCTAACCCTAACCCTAGGTGGAATTTTCCCCAATGGGATTTTCCCATGTATTTTCCCATGAAATGTACATAAGTCCAGCTCGAAAGGCGGGCCCTCTCCTAACCATACCGACGGCCGCCGAATCCAATGGCGATGTCCGTTTTGCTCTGCGAGTTCATGGAGAGCTAACCCTAACCCTAGGTGGAATTTTCCCCAATGGGATTTTCCCATGTATTTTCCCAGGAAATGTACATAACTCCGGCTCAAATAGCGTCCCCTCTCCTAACCATACCGACGGCCGCTGAATCCAATGGCGATGTCCGTTTTGCTCTGCGAGTTCATGGAGAGCTAACCCTAACCCTAGGTGGAATTTTCCCCAATGGGATTTTCCCATGTATTTTCCCAGGAAATGTACATAAGTCCGGCTCAAAAGGCGTGCCCTCTCCTAACCATACCGACGGCCTCCGAATCCAATGGCGATGTCCGTTTTGCTCTGCGAGTTCATGGAGAGCTAACCCTAACCCTAGGTGGAATTTTCCCCAATGGGATTTTCCCATGTATTTTCCCAGGAAATGTACATAAGTCCGGCTCGAAAGGCGGGCCCTCTCCTAACCATACCGACGACCTCCGAATCCAATGGCGATGACTGTTTTGCTCTGCGAGTTCATGGAGAGCTAACCCTAACCCTAGGTGGAATTTTCCCCAATGGGATTTTCCCATGTATTTTCCCAGGAAATGTACATAAGTCCGGCTCGAAAGGCGTCCCCTCTCCTAACCCTACCGACGGCCTCCAAATCCAATGGCGATGTCGGTTTTGCTCTGCGAGTTCATGGAGAGCTAACCCTAACCCTAGGTGGAATTTTCCCCAATGGGATTTTCCCATGTATTTTCCCAGGAAATGTACATAAGTCCGGCTCGAAAGGCGGGCCCTCTCCTAACCATACCGACGGCCTCCCAATCCAATGGCGGTGTCCGTTTTGCTCTGCGAGTTCATGGAGAGCTAACCCTAACCCTAGGTGGAATTTTCCCCAATGGGATTTTCCCATGTATTTCCCCAGGAAATGTACATAAGTCCGGATCGAAAGGCGTGCCCTCTCCTACCAATACCGACGGCCTCCGAATCCAATGGCGATGTCCGTTTTGCTCTGCGAGTTCATGGAGAGCTAACCCTAACCCTAGGTGGAATTTTCCCCAATGGGATTTTCCCATGTATTTTCCCAAGAAATGTACATAAGTCCGGCTGGAAAGGCGTCCCCTCTCCTAACCATACCGACGGCCGCTGAATCCAATGGCGATGTCGGTTTTGCTCTGCGAGTTCATGGAGAACTAACCCTAACCCTAGGTGGAATTTTCCCCAATGGGATTTTCCCATGTATTTTCCCATGAAATGTACATAAGTCCAGCTCGAAAGGCGTACCCTCTCATAACTATACCGACGGCCTCCGAATCCAATGGCGATGTCCGTTTTGCTCTGCGAGTTCATGGAGAGCTAACCCTAACCCTAGGTGGAACTTTCCCCAATGGGATTTTCCCATGTATTTTCCCAGGAAATGTACATAAGTCCGGCTCGAAAGGCGTCCCCTCTCCTAACCATACCGACGGCCTCCGAATCCAATGGCGATGTCCATTTTGCTCTGCGAGTTCATGGAGAGCTAACCCTAACCCTAGGTGGAATTTTCCCCAATGGGATTTTCCCATGTATTTTCCCAGGAAATGTACATATGCCCGGTTCGAAAAACGTGCCCCATCTTAACCATACCGATGGCCTCCCAATCCAATGGCGGTGTCCGTTTTGCTCTACGAGTTCATGGAGAGCTAACCCTAACCCTAGGTGGAATTTTCCCCAATGGGATTTTCCCATGTATTTCCCCAGGAAATGTACATAAGTCCGGATCGAAAGGCGTGCCCTCTCCTACCAATACCGACGGCCTCTGAATCCAATGGCGATGTCCGTTTTGCTCTGCGAGTTCATGGAGAGCTAACCCTAACCCTAGGTGGAATTTTCCCCAATGGGATTTTCCCATGTATTTTCCCAAGAAATGTACATAAGTCCGGCTGGAAAGGCGTCCCCTCTCCTAACCATACCGACGGCCGCTGAATCCAATGGCGATGTCGGTTTTGCTCTGCGAGTTCATGGAGAGCTAACCCTAACCCTAGGTGGAATTTTCCCCAATGGGATTTTCCCATGTATTTCCCCAGGAAATGTACATAAGTCCGGATCGAAAGGCGTGCCCTCTCCTACCAATACCGACGGCCTCCGAATCCAATGGCGATGTCCGTTTTGCTCTGCGAGTTCATGGAGAGCTAACCCTAACCCTAGGTGGAATTTTCCCCAATGGGATTTTCCCATGTATTTTCCCAAGAAATGTACATAAGTCCGGCTGGAAAGGCGTCCCCTCTCCTAACCATACCGACGGCCGCTGAATCCAATGGCGATGTCGGTTTTGCTCTGCGAGTTCATGGAGAACTAACCCTAACCCTAGGTGGAATTTTCCCCAATGGGATTTTCCCATGTATTTTCCCATGAAATGTACATAAGTCCAGCTCGAAAGGCGTACCCTCTCATAACTATACCGACGGCCTCCGAATCCAATGGCGATGTCCGTTTTGCTCTGCGAGTTCATGGAGAGCTAACCCTAACCCTAGGTGGAACTTTCCCCAATGGGATTTTCCCATGTATTTTCCCAGGAAATGTACATAAGTCCGGCTCTAAAGGAGTGCCCTTTCCTAACCATACCGATGGCCTCCGAATCCAATGGCAATGTCCGTTTTGCTCTGCGAGTTCATGGAGAGCTAACCCTAACCCTAGGTGGAATTTTCCCCAATGGGATTTTCCCATGTATTTTCCCAGGAAATGTACATAAGTCCGCCTAGAAAGGCGTGCCCTCTCCTAACCATACCGACGGCCTCTGAATCCAATGGCGATGTCGGTTTTGCTCTGCGAGTTCATGGAGAGCTAACCCTAACCCTAGGTGGAATTTTCCCCAATGGGATTTTCCCATGTATTTTCCCAGGAAAGGTACATAAGTCCGGCTCGAAAGGCGGGCCCTCTCCTAACCATACCGACGGCCTCCGAATCCAATGGCGATAACTGTTTTGCTCTGCGAGTTCATGGAGAGCTAACCCTAACCCTAGGTGGAATTTTCCCCAATGGGATTTTCCCATGTATTTTCCCAGGAAATGTACATAAGTCCGGCTCGAAAGGCGGGCCCTCTCCTAACCATACCGACGGCCTCCGAATCCAATGGCGATGTCCGTTTTGCTCTGCGAGTTCATGGAGAGCTAACCCTAACCCTAGGTGGAATTTTCCCCAATGGGATTTTCCCATGTATTTTCCCAAGAAATGTACATAAGTCCGGCTCGAAAGGCAGGCCCTCTCCTAACCATACCGACGACCGCCGAATCCAATGGCGATGTCCGTTTTGCTCTGCGAGTTCATGGAGAGCTAACCCTAACCCTAGGTGGAATTTTCCCCAATGGGATTTTCCCATGTATTTTCCCAGGAAATGTACATAAGTCCGGCTCAAAAGGCGTCCCCTCTCCTAACCATACTGACGGCCGCTGAATCCAATGGCGATGTCGGTTTTGCTCTGCGAGTTCATGGAGAACTAACCCTAACCCTAGGTGGAATTTTCCCCAATGGGATTTTCCCATGTATTTTCCCATGAAATGTACATAAGTCCAGCTCGAAAGGCGTGCCCTCTCCAAACTATACCGACGGCCTCCGAATCCAATGGCGATGTCCGTTTTGCTCTGCGAGTTCATGGAGAGCTAACCCTAACCCTAGGTGGAATTTTCCCCAATGGGATTTTCCCATGTATTTTCCCATGATATGTACATAAGTCCAGCTCGAAAGGCGGGCCCTCTCCTAACCATACCGACGGCCGCCGAATCCAATGGCGATGTCCGTTTTGCTCTGCGAGTTCATGGAGAGCTAACCCTAACCCTAGGTGGAATTTTCCCCAATGGGATTTTCCCATGTATTTTCCCAAGAAATGTACATAAGTCCGGCTCGAAAGGCGGGCCCTCTCCTAACCATACCGACGACCGCCGAATCCAATGGCGATGTCCGTTTTGCTCTGCGAGTTCATGGAGAGCTAACCCTAACCCTAGGTGGAATTTTCCCCAATGGGATTTTCCCATGTATTTTCCCAGGAAATGTACATAAGTCCGGCTCAAAAGGCGTCCCCTCTCCTAACCATACCGACGGCCGCTGAATCCAATGGCGATATCGGTTTTGCTCTGCGAGTTCATGGAGAGCTAACCCTAACCCTAGGTGGAATTTTCCCCAATGGGATTTTCCCATGTATTTTCCCATGAAATGTACATAAGTCCAGCTCGAAAGGCGTGCCCTCTCCTAACTATACCGACGGCCTCCGAATCCAATGGCGATGTCCGTTTTGCTCTGCGAGTTCATGGAGAGCTAACCCTAACCCTAGGTGGAATTTTCCCCAATGGGATTTTCCCATGTATTTTCCCATGAAATGTACATAAGTCCAGCTCGAAAGGCGGGCCCTCTCCTAACCATACCGACGGCCGCCGAATCCAATGGCGATGTCCGTTTTGCTCTGCGAGTTCATGGAGAGCTAACCCTATAACCCTAGGTGGAATTTTCCCCAATGGGATTTTCCCATGTATTTTCCCAGGAAATGTACATAAGTCCGGCTCAAATAGCGTCCCCTCTCCTAACCATACCGACGGCCGCTGAATCCAATGGCGATGTCCGTTTTGCTCTGCGAGTTCATGGAGAGCTGACCCAAACCCTAGGTGGAACTTTCCCCAATGGGATTTTCCCATGTATTTTCCCAGGAAATGTACATAAGTCCGGCTCGAAAGGAGTGCCCTTTCCTAACCATACCGACGGCCTCCGAATCCAATGGCAATGTCCGTTTTGCTCTGCGAGTTCATGGAGAGCTAACCCTAACCCTAGGTGGAATTTTCCCCAATGGGATTTTCCCATGTATTTTCCCAGGAAATGTACATAAGTCCGGCTGGAAAGGCGTGCCCTCTCCTAACCATACCGAAGGCCTCTGAATCCAATGGCGATGTCGGTTTTGCTCTGCGAGTTCATGGAGAGCTAACCCTAACCCTAGGTGGAATTTTCCCCAATGGGATTTTCCCATGTATTTTCCCAAGAAATGTACATAAGTCCGGCTAGAAAGGCGTGCCCTCTCCTAACCATACCGACGGCCTCTGAATCCAATGGCGATGTCGGTTTTGCTCTGCGAGTTCATGGAGAGCTAACCCTAACCCTAGGTGGAATTTTCCCCAATGGGATTTTCCCATGTATTTTCCCAGGAAATGTACATAAGTCCGGCTCAAAAGGCGTGCCCTCTCCTAACCATACCGACGGCCTCCGAATCCAATGGCGATGTCCGTTTTGCTCTGCGAGTTCATGGAGAGCTAACCCTAACCCTAGGTGGAATTTTCCCCAATGGGATTTTCCCATGTATTTTCCCAGGAAATGTACATAAGTCCGGCTCGAAAGGCGTCCCCTCTCCTAACCCTACCGACGGCCTCTGAATCCAATGGCAATGTCGGTTTTGCTCTGCGAGTTCAAGGAGAGCTAACCCTAACCCTAAGTGGAATTTTCCCCAATGGGATTTTCCCATGTATTTTCCCAGGAAATGTACATAAGTCCGGCTCGAAAGGCGGGCCCTCTCCTAACCATACCGACGACCTCCGAATCCAATGGCGATGACTGTTTTGCTCTGCGAGTTCATGGAGAGCTAACCCTAACCCTAGGTGGAATTTTCCCCAATGGGATTTTCCCATGTATTTTCCCAGGAAATGTACATAAGTCCGGCTCGAAAGGCGTCCCCTCTCCTAACCCTACCGACGGCCTCCAAATCCAATGGCGATGTCGGTTTTGCTCTGCGAGTTCATGGAGAGCTAACCCTAACCCTAGGTGGAATTTTCCCCAATGGGATTTTCCCATGTATTTTCCCAGGAAATGTACATATGCCCGGTTCGAAAAACGTGCCCCATCTTAACCATACCGACGGCCTCCGAATCCAATGGCGGTGTCGGTTTTGCTCTACGAGTTCATGGAGAGCTAACCCTAACCCTAGGTGGAATTTTCCCCAATGGGATTTTCCCATGTATTTTCCCAGGAAATGTACAAAAGTCCAGCTCGAAAGGCGTGCCCTCTCCTAACCATATCAACGGCCTCCGAATCCAATGGCTATGTCGGTTTTGGTCTGCAAGTTCATGGAGAGCTAACCCTAACCCTGGGTGGAATTTTCCCCAATGGGATTTTCCCATGTATTTTCCCAGGAAATGTACAAAAGTCCGGCTCAAAAGGCGGGCCCTCTCCTAACCATACTGACAGCCTCCGAATCCAATGGCTATGTCGGTTTTGGTCTGCAAGTTCATGGAGAGCTAACCCTAACCCTAGGTGGAATTTTCACCAATGGGATTTTCCCATATATTTTCCCAGGAAATGTACATATGCCCGGTTCGAAAAACGTGCCCCCTCCTAACCATACCGACGGCCTCCAAATCCAATGGCGGTGTCGGTTTTGCTCTACGAGTTCATGGAGAGCTAACCCTAACCCTAGGTGGAATTTTCCCCAATGGGATTTTCCCATGTATTTTCCCAAGAAATGTACATAAGTCCGGCTCGAAAGGCAGGCCCTCTCCTAACCATACCGACGACCGCCGAATCCAATGGCGATGTCCGTTTTGCTCTGCGAGTTCATGGAGAGCTAACCCTAACCCTAGGTGGAATTTTCCCCAATGGGATTTTCCCATGTATTTTCCCAGGAAATGTACATAAGTCCGGCTCAAAAGGCGTCCCCTCTCCTAACCATACTGACGGCCGCTGAATCCAATGGCGATGTCAGTTTTGCTCTGCGAGTTCATGGAGAACTAACCCTAACCCTAGGTGGAATTTTCCCCAATGGGATTTTCCCATGTATTTTCCCATGAAATGTACATAAGTCCAGCTCGAAAGGCGTGCCCTCTCCAAACTATACCGACGGCCTCCGAATCCAATGGCGATGTCCGTTTTGCTCTGCGAGTTCATGGAGAGCTAACCCTAACCCTAGGTGGAATTTTCCCCAATGGGATTTTCCCATGTATTTTCCCATGATATGTACATAAGTCCAGCTCGAAAGGCGGGCCCTCTCCTAACCATACCGACGGCCGCCGAATCCAATGGCGATGTCCGTTTTGCTCTGCGAGTTCATGGAGAGCTAACCCTAACCCTAGGTGGAATTTTCCCCAATGGGATTTTCCCATGTATTTTCCCAAGAAATGTACATAAGTCCGGCTCGAAAGGCGGGCCCTCTCCTAACCATACCGACGACCGCCGAATCCAATGGCGATGTCCGTTTTGCTCTGCGAGTTCATGGAGAGCTAACCCTAACCCTAGGTGGAATTTTCCCCAATGGGATTTTCCCATGTATTTTCCCAGGAAATGTACATAAGTCCGGCTCAAAAGGCGTCCCCTCTCCTAACCATACCGACGGCCGCTGAATCCAATGGCGATATCGGTTTTGCTCTGCGAGTTCATGGAGAGCTAACCCTAACCCTAGGTGGAATTTTCCCCAATGGGATTTTCCCATGTATTTTCCCATGAAATGTACATAAGTCCAGCTCGAAAGGCGTGCCCTCTCCTAACTATACCGACGGCCTCCGAATCCAATGGCGATGTCCGTTTTGCTCTGCGAGTTCATGGAGAGCTAACCCTAACCCTAGGTGGAATTTTCCCCAATGGGATTTTCCCATGTATTTTCCCATGAAATGTACATAAGTCCAGCTCGAAAGGCGGGCCCTCTCCTAACCATACCGACGGCCGCCGAATCCAATGGCGATGTCCGTTTTGCTCTGCGAGTTCATGGAGAGCTAACCCTAACCCTAGGTGGAATTTTCCCCAATGGGATTTTCCCATGTATTTTCCCAGGAAATGTACATAAGTCCGGCTCAAATAGCGTCCCCTCTCCTAACCATACCGACGGCCGCTGAATCCAATGGCGATGTCCGTTTTGCTCTGCGAGTTCATGGAGAGCTGACCCAAACCCTAGGTGGAACTTTCCCCAATGGGATTTTCCCATGTATTTTCCCAGGAAATGTACATAAGTCCGGCTCGAAAGGAGTGCCCTTTCCTAACCATACCGACGGCCTCCGAATCCAATGGCAATGTCCGTTTTGCTCTGCGAGTTCATGGAGAGCTAACCCTAACCCTAGGTGGAATTTTCCCCAATGGGATTTTCCCATGTATTTTCCCAGGAAATGTACATAAGTCCGGCTGGAAAGGCGTGCCCTCTCCTAACCATACCGAAGGCCTCTGAATCCAATGGCGATGTCGGTTTTGCTCTGCGAGTTCATGGAGAGCTAACCCTAACCCTAGGTGGAATTTTCCCCAATGGGATTTTCCCATGTATTTTCCCAAGAAATGTACATAAGTCCGGCTAGAAAGGCGTGCCCTCTCCTAACCATACCGACGGCCTCTGAATCCAATGGCGATGTCGGTTTTGCTCTGCGAGTTCATGGAGAGCTAACCCTAACCCTAGGTGGAATTTTCCCCAATGGGATTTTCCCATGTATTTTCCCAGGAAATGTACATAAGTCCGGCTCAAAAGGCGTGCCCTCTCCTAACCATACCGACGGCCTCCGAATCCAATGGCGATGTCCGTTTTGCTCTGCGAGTTCATGGAGAGCTAACCCTAACCCTAGGTGGAATTTTCCCCAATGGGATTTTCCCATGTATTTTCCCAGGAAATGTACATAAGTCCGGCTCGAAAGGCGTCCCCTCTCCTAACCCTACCGACGGCCTCTGAATCCAATGGCAATGTCGGTTTTGCTCTGCGAGTTCAAGGAGAGCTAACCCTAACCCTAAGTGGAATTTTCCCCAATGGGATTTTCCCATGTATTTTCCCAGGAAATGTACATAAGTCCGGCTCGAAAGGCGGGCCCTCTCCTAACCATACCGACGACCTCCGAATCCAATGGCGATGACTGTTTTGCTCTGCGAGTTCATGGAGAGCTAACCCTAACCCTAGGTGGAATTTTCCCCAATGGGATTTTCCCATGTATTTTCCCAGGAAATGTACATAAGTCCGGCTCGAAAGGCGTCCCCTCTCCTAACCCTACCGACGGCCTCCAAATCCAATGGCGATGTCGGTTTTGCTCTGCGAGTTCATGGAGAGCTAACCCTAACCCTAGGTGGAATTTTCCCCAATGGGATTTTCCCATGTATTTTCCCAGGTAATGTACATAAGTCCGGCTCGAAAGGCGGGCCCTCTCCTAACCATACCGACGGCCTCCAAATCCAATGGCGATGTCCGTTTTGCTCTGCGAGTTCATGGAGAGCTAACCCTAACCCTAGGTGGAATTTTCCCCAATGGGATTTTCCCATGTATTTTCCCAGGAAATGTACATAAGTCCGGCTCGAAAGGCGTCCCCTCTCCTCACCCTACCGACGGCCTCTGAATCCAATGGCGATGTCGGTTTTGCTCTGCGAGTTCATGGAGAGCTAACCCTAACCCTAGGTGGAATTTTCCCCAATGGGATTTTCCCATGTATTTTCCCAGGAAATGTACATAAGTCCGGCTCGAAAGGCGGGCCCTCTCCTAACCATACCGACGGCCTCCGAATCCAATGGCGATGACTGTTTTGCTCTGCGAGTTCATGGAGAGCTAACCCTAACCCTAGGTGCAATTTTCCCCAATGGGATTTTCCCATGTATTTTCCCAGGAAATGTACATATGCCCGGTTCGAAAAACGTGCCCCATCTTAACCATACCGACGGCCTCCGAATCCAATGGCGGTGTCGGTTTTGCTCTACGAGTTCATGGAGAGCTAACCCTAACCCTAGGTGGAATTTTCCCCAATGGGATTTTCCCATGTATTTTCCCAGGAAATGTACAAAAGTCCAGCTCGAAAGGCGTGCCCTCTCCTAACCATATCAACGGCCTCCGAATCCAATGGCTATGTCGGTTTTGGTCTGCAAGTTCATGGAGAGCTAACCCTAACCCTGGGTGGAATTTTCCCCAATGGGATTTTCCCATGTATTTTCCCAGGAAATGTACAAAAGTCCGGCTCAAAAGGCGGGCCCTCTCCTAACCATACTGACAGCCTCCGAATCCAATGGCTATGTCGGTTTTGGTCTGCAAGTTCATGGAGAGCTAACCCTAACCCTAGGTGGAATTTTCACCAATGGGATTTTCCCATATATTTTCCCAGGAAATGTACATATGCCCGGTTCGAAAAACGTGCCCCCTCCTAACCATACCGACGGCCTCCAAATCCAATGGCGGTGTCGGTTTTGCTCTACGAGTTCATGGAGAGCTAACCCTAACCCTAGGTGGAATTTTCCCCAATGGGATTTTCCCATTTATTTTCCCAGGAAATGTACATAAGTCCGGCTCGAAAGGCGTGCCCTCTCCTAACCATACCGACGGCCTCCAAATCCAATGGCGATGTCCGTTTTGCTCTGCGAGTTCATGGAGAGCTAACCCTAACCCTAGGTGGAATTTTCCCCAATGGGATTTTCCCATGTATTTTCCCAGGAAATGTACATAAGTCCGGCTCGAAAGGCGGGCCCTCTCCTAACCATACCGACGGCCTCCGAATCCAATGGCGATGTCCGTTTTGCTCTGCGAGTTCATGGAGAGCTAACCCTAACCCTAGGTGGAATTTTCCCCAATGGGATTTTCCCATGTATTTTCCCAAGAAATGTACATAAGTCCGGCTCGAAAGGCGGGCCCTCTCCTAACCATACCGACGACCGCCGAATCCAATGGCGATGTCCGTTTTGCTCTGCGAGTTCATGGAGAGCTAACCCTAACCCTAGGTGGACTTTTCCCCAATGGGATTTTCCCATGTATTTTCCCAGGAAATGTACATAAGTCCGGCTCAAAAGGCGTCCCCTCTCCTAACCATACCGACGGCCGCTGAATCCAATGGCGATGTCGGTTTTGCTCTGGGAGTTCATGGAGAGCTAACCCTAACCCTAGGTGGAATTTTCCCCAATGGGATTTTCCCATGTATTTTCCCATGAAATGTACATAAGTCCAGCTCGAAAGGCGTGCCCTCTCCTAACTATACCGACGGCCTCCGAATCCAATGGCGATGTCCGTTTTGCTCTGCGAGTTCATGGAGAGCTAACCCTAACCCTAGGTGGAATTTTCCCCAATGGGATTTTCCCATGTATTTTCCCATGAAATGTACATAAGTCCAGCTCGAAAGGCGGGCCCTCTCCTAACCATACCGACGGCCGCCGAATCCAATGGCGATGTCCGTTTTGCTCTGCGAGTTCATGGAGAGCTAACCCTAACCCTAGGTGGAATTTTCCCCAATGGGATTTTCCCATGTATTTTCCCAAGAAATGTACATAAGTCCGGCTCGAAAGGCGGGCCCTCACCTAACCATACCGACGACCGCCGAATCCAATGGCGATGTCCGATTTGCTCTGCGAGTTCATGGAGAGCTAACCCTAACCCTAGGTGGAATTTTCCCCAATGGGATTTTCCCATGTATTTTCCCAGGAAATGTACATAAGTCCGGCTCAAAAGGCGTCCCCTCTCCTAACCATACCGACGGCCGCTGAATCCAATGGCGATATCGGTTTTGCTCTGCGAGTTCATGGAGAGCTAACCCTAACCCTAGGTGGAATTTTCCCCAATGGGATTTTCCCATGTATTTTCCCATGAAATGTACATAAGTCCAGCTCAAAAGGCGTGCCCTCTCCTAACTATACCGATGGCCTCCGAATCCAATGGCGATGTCCGTTTTGCTCTGCGAGTTCATGGAGAGCTATCCCTAACCCTAGGTGGAATTTTCCCCAATGGGATTTTCCCATGTATTTTCCCATGAAATGTACATAAGTCCAGCTCGAAAGGCGGGCCCTCTCCTAACCATACCGACGGCCGCCGAATCCAATGGCGATGTCCGTTTTGCTCTGCGAGTTCATGGAGAGCTAACCCTAACCCTAGGTGGAATTTTCCCCAATGGGATTTTCCCATGTATTTTCCCAGGAAATGTACATAAGTCCGGCTCAAAAGGCGTCCCCTCTCCTAACCATACCGACGGCCGCTGAATCCAATGGCGATGTCCGTTTTGCTCTGCGAGTTCATGGAGAGCTGACCCAAACCCTAGGTGGAACTTTCCCCAATGGGATTTTCCCATGTATTTTCCCAGGAAATGTACATAAGTCCGGCTCGAAAGGAGTGCCCTTTCCTAACCATACCGACGGCCTCCGAATCCAATGGCAATGTCCGTTTTGCTCTGCGAGTTCATGGAGAGCTAACCGTAACCCTAGGTGGAATTTTCCCCAATGGGATTTTCCCATGTATTTTCCCAGGAAATGTACATAAGTCCGGCTGGAAAGGCGTGCCCTCTCCTAACCATACCGACGGCCTCTGAATCCAATGGCGATGTCGGTTTTGCTCTGCGAGTTCATAGAGAGCTAACCCTAACCCTAGGTGGAATTTTCCCCAATGGGATTTTCCCATGTATTTTCCCAAGAAATGTACATAAGTCCGGCTAGAAAGGCGTGCCCTCTCCTAACCATACCGACGGCCTCTGAATCCAATGGCGATGTCGGTTTTGCTCTGCGAGTTCATGGAGAGCTAACCCTAACCCTAGGTGGAATTTTCCCCAATGGGATTTTCCCATGTATTTTCCCAGGAAATGTACATAAGTCCGGCTCAAAAGGCGTGCCCTCTCCTAACCATACCGACGGCCTCCGAATCCAATGGCGATTTCCGTTTTGCTCTGCGAGTTCATGGACAGCTAACCCTAACCCTAGGTGGAATTTTCCCCAATGGGATTTTCCCATGTATTTTCCCAGGAAATGTACATAAGTCCGGCTCGAAAGGCGTCCCCTCTCCTAACCCTACCGACGGCCTCTGAATCCAATGGCGATGTCGGTTTTGCTCTGCGAGTTCAAGGAGAGCTAACCCTAACCCTAAGTGGAATTTTCCCCAATGGGATTTTCTCATGTATTTTCCCAGGAAATGTACATAAGTCCGGCTCGAAAGGCGGGCCCTCTCCTAACCATACCGACGACCTCCGAATCCAATGGCGATGACTGTTTTGCTCTGCGAGTTCATGGAGAGCTAACCCTAACCCTAGGTGGAATTTTCCCCAATGGGATTTTCCCATGTATTTTCCCAGGAAATGTACATAAGTCCGGCTCGAAAGGCGTCCCCTCTCCTAACCCTACCGACGGCCTCCAAATCCAATGGCGATGTCGGTTTTGCTCTGCGAGTTCATGGAGAGCTAACCCTAACCCTAGGTGGAATTTTCCCCAATGGGATTTTCCCATGTATTTTCCCAGGAAATGTACATAAGTCCGGCTCGAAAGGCGGGCCCTCTCCTAACCATACCGACGGCCTCCGAATCCAATGGCGATGACTGTTTTGCTCTGCGAGTTCATGGAGAGCTAACCCTAACCCTAGGTGCAATTTTCCCCAATGGGATTTTCCCATGTATTTTCCCAGGAAATGTACATATGCCCGGTTCGAAAAACGTGCCCCATCTTAACCATACCAACGGCCTCCGAATCCAATGGCGGTGTCGGTTTTGCTCTACGAGTTCATGGAGAGCTAACCCTAACCCTAGGTGGAATTTTCCCCAATGGGATTTTCCCATGTATTTTCCCAGGAAATGTACAAAAGTCCAGCTCGAAAGGCGTGCCCTCTCCTAACCATATCAACGGCCTCCGAATCCAATGGCTATGTCGGTTTTGGTCTGCAAGTTCATGGAGAGCTAACCCTAACCCTGGGTGGAATTTTCCCCAATGGGATTTTCCCATGTATTTTCCCAGGAAATGTACATAAGTCCGGCTCGAAAGGCGTGCCCTCTCCTAACCATACCGACGGCCTCCGAATCCAATGGCGATGTCCGTTTTGCTATGCGAGTTCATGGAGAGCTAACCCTAACCCTAGGTGGAATTTTCCCCAATGGGATTTTCCCATGTATTTTCCCAGGAAATGTACATAAGTCCGGCTCGAAAGGCATCCCCTCTCCTAACCCTACCGACGGCCTCTGAATCCAATGGCGATGTCGGTTTTGCTCTGCGAGTTCATGGAGAGCTAACCCTAACCCTAGGTGGAATTTTCCCCAATGGGATTTTCCCATGTATTTTCCCAGGAAATGTACATAAGTCCGGCTCGAAAGGCGGGCCCTCTCCTAACCATACCGACGGCCTCCGAATCCAATGGCGATGTCCATTTTGCTCTGCGAGTTCATGGAGAGCTAACCCTAACCCTAGGTGGAATTTTCCCCAATGGGATTTTCCCATGTATTTTCCCAGGAAATGTACATATGCCCGGTTCGAAAAACGTGCCCCATCTTAACCATACCGACGGCCGCCGAATCCAATGGCGGTGTCCGTTTTGCTCTACGAGTTCATGGAGAGCTAACCCTAACCCTAGGTGGAATTTTCCCCAATGGGATTTTCCCATGTATTTCCCCAGGAAATGTACATAAGTCCGGCTCGAAAGGCGGGCCCTCTCCTAACCATACTGACCGCCTCCGAATCCAATGGCTATGTCGGTTTTGGTCTGCGAGTTCATGGAGAGCTAACCCTAACCCTGGGTGGAATTTTCCCCAATGGGATTTTCCCATGTATTTTCCCAGGAAATGTACATAAGTCCGGCTCGAAAGGCGGGCCCTCTCCTAACCATACCGACGGCCTCCGAATCCAATGGCGATGTCCATTTTGCTCTGCGAGTTCATGGAGAGCTAACCCTAACCCTAGGTGGAATTTTCCCCAATGGGATTTTCCCATGTATTTTCCCAGGAAATGTACATATGCCCGGTTCGAAAAACGTGCCCCATCTTAACCATACCGACGGCCTCCGAATCCAATGGCGATGTCCGTTTTGCTCTGCGAGTTCATGGAGAGCTGACCCTAACCCTAGGTGGAATTTTCCCCAATGGGATTTTCCCATGTATTTTCCCAGGAAATGTACATAAGTCCGGCTCGAAAGGCGGGCCCTCTCCTAACCATACCGACGGCCGCCGAATCCAATGGCGATGTCCGTTTTGCTCTGCGAGTTCATGGAGAGCTAACCCTAACCCTAGGTGGAATTTTCCCCAATGGGATTTTCCCATGTATTTTTCCAGGAAATGTACATAAGTCCGGCTCAAAAGGCGTCCCCTCTCCTAACCATACCGACGGCCGCTGAATCCAATGGCGATGTCCGTTTTGCTCTGCGAGTTCATGGAGAGCTGACCCAAACCCTAGGTGGAACTTTCCCCAATGGGATTTTCCCATGTATTTTCCCAGGAAATGTACATAAGTCCGGCTCGAAAGGAGTGCCCTTTCCTAACCATACCGACGGCCTCCGAATCCAATGGCAATGTCCGTTTTGCTCTGCGAGTTCATGGAGAGCTAACCGTAACCCTAGGTGGAATTTTCCCCAATGGGATTTTCCCATGTATTTTCCCAGATAATGTACATAAGTCCGGCTGGAAAGGCGTGCCCTCTCCTAACCATACCGACGGCCTCTGAATCCAATGGCGATGTCGGTTTTGCTCTGCGAGTTCATGGAGAGCTAACCCTAACCCTAGGTGGAATTTTCCCCAATGGGATTTTCCCATGTATTTTCCCAAGAAATGTACATAAGTCCGGCTAGAAAGGCGTGCCCTCTCCTAACCATACCGACGGCCTCTGAATCCAATGGCGATGTCGGTTTTGCTCTGCGAGTTCATGGAGAGCTAACCCTAACCCTAGGTGGAATTTTCCCCAATGGGATTTTCCCATGTATTTTCCCAGGAAATGTACATAAGTCCGGCTCAAAAGGCGTGCCCTCTCCTAACCATACCGACGGCCTCCGAATCCAATGGCGATGTCCGTTTTGCTCTGCGAGTTCATGGACAGCTAACCCTAACCCTAGGTGGAATTTTCCCCAATGGGATTTTCCCATGTATTTTCCCAGGAAATGTACATAAGTCCGGCTCGAAAGGCGTCCCCTCTCCTAACCCTACCGACGGCCTCTGAATCCAATGGCGATGTCGGTTTTGCTCTGCGAGTTCAAGGAGAGCTAACCCTAACCCTAAGTGGAATTTTCCCCAATGGGATTTTCCCATGTATTTTCCCAGGAAATGTACATAAGTCCGGCTCGAAAGGCGGGCCCTCTCCTAACCATACCGACGACCTCCGAATCCAATGGCGATGACTGTTTTGCTCTGCGAGTTCATGGAGAGCTAACCCTAACCCTAGGTGGAATTTTCCCCAATGGGATTTTCCCATGTATTTTCCCAGGAAATGTACATAAGTCCGGCTCGAAAGGCGTCCCCTCTCCTAACCCTACCGACGGCCTCCAAATCCAATGGCGATGTCGGTTTTGCTCTGCGAGTTCATGGAGAGCTAACCCTAACCCTAGGTGGAATTTTCCCCAATGGGATTTTCCCATGTATTTTCCCAGGAAATGTACATAAGTCCGGCTCGAAAGGCGGGCCCTCTCCTAACCATACCGACGGCCTCCGAATCCAATGGCGATGACTGTTTTGCTCTGCGAGTTCATGGAGAGCTAACCCTAACCCTAGGTGCAATTTTCCCCAATGGGATTTTCCCATGTATTTTCCCAGGAAATGTACATATGCCCGGTTCGAAAAACGTGCCCCATCTTAACCATACCGACGGCCTCCGAATCCAATGGCGGTGTCGGTTTTGCTCTACGAGTTCATGGAGAGCTAACCCTAACCCTAGGTGGAATTTTCCCCAATGGGATTTTCCCATGTATTTTCCCAGGAAATGTACAAAAGTCCAGCTCGAAAGGCGTGCCCTCTCCTAACCATATCAACGGCCTCCGAATCCAATGGCTATGTCGGTTTTGGTCTGCAAGTTCATGGAGAGCTAACCCTAACCCTGGGTGGAATTTTCCCCAATGGGATTTTCCCATGTATTTTCCCAGGAAATGTACAAAAGTCCGGCTCGAAAAGCGGGCCCTCTCCTAACCATACTGACAGCCTCCGAATCCAATGGCTATGTCGGTTTTGGTCTGCAAGTTCATGGAGAGCTAAACCTAACCCTAGGTGGAATTTTCACCAATGGGATTTTCCCATATATTTTCCCAGGAAATGTACAAAAGTCCGGCTCGAAAGGCGGGCCCTCTCCTAACCATACTGATGGCCTCCGAATCCAATGGCTATGTCGGTTTTGGTCTGCAAGTTCATGGAGAGCTAACCCTAACCCTGGGTGGAATTTTCCCCAATGGGATTTTCCCATGTATTTTCCCAGGAAATGTACAAAAGTCCGGCTCGAAAGGCGGGCCCTCTCCTAACCATACTGACAGCCTCCGAATCCAATGGCTATGTCGGTTTTGGTCTGCGGGTTCATGGAGAGCTAACCCTAACCCTAGGTGGAATTTTCCCCAATGGGATTTTCCCATGTATTTTCCCAGGAAATGTACAAAAGTCCGGCTCGAAAGGCGGGCCCTCTCCTAACCATACCGACGGCCTCCGAATCCAATGGCGATGTCCATTTTGCTCTGCGAGTTCATGGAGAGCTAACCCTAACCCTAGGTGGAATTTTCCCCAATGGGATTTTCCCATGTATTTTCCCAGGAAATGTACATATGCCCGGTTCGAAAAACGTGCCCCATCTTAACCATACCGACGGCCTCCGAATCCAATGGCGGTGTCCGTTTTGCTCTACGAGTTCATGGAGAGCTAACCCTAACCCTAGGTGGAATTTTCCCCAATGGGATTTTCCCATGTATTTCCCCAGGAAATGTACATAAGTCCGGATCGAAAGGCGTGACCTCTCCTACAAATAGCGACGGCCTCCGAATCCAATGGCGATGTCCGTTTTGCTCTGCGAGTTCATGGAGAGCTAAGCCTAACCCTAGGTGGAATTTTCCCCAATGGGATTTTCCCATGTATTTTCCCAAGAAATGTACATAAGTCCGGCTGGAAAGGCGTCCCCTCTCCTAACCATACCGACGGCCGCTGAATCCAATGGCGATGTCGGTTTTGCTCTGCGAGTTCATGGAGAACTAACCCTAACCCTAGGTGGAATTTTCCCCAATGGGATTTTCCCATGTATTTTCCCATGAAATGTACATAAGTCCAGCTCGAAAGGAGTGCCCTTTCCTAACCATACCGACGGCCTCCGAATCCAATGGCAATGTCCGTTTTGCTCTGCGAGTTCATGGAGAGCTAACCCTAACCCTAGGTGGAATTTTCCCCAATGGGATTTTCCCATGTATTTTCCCAGGAAATGTACATAAGTCCGGCTCGAAAGGCGGGCCCTCTCCTAACCATACCGACGGCCTCCGAATCCAATGGCGATGACTGTTTTGCTCTGCGAGTTCATGGAGAGCTAACCCTAACCCTAGGTGGAATTTTCCCCAATGGGATTTTCCCATGTATTTTCCCAGGAAATGTACATATGCCCGGTTCGAAAAACGTGCCCCCTCCTAACCATACCAACGGCCTCCAAATCCAATGGCGGTGTCGGTTTTGCTCTACGAGTTCATGGAGAGCTAACCCTAACCCTAGGTGGAATTTTCCCCAATGGGATTTTCCCATGTATTTTCCCAGGAAATGTACATAAGTCCGGCTCGAAAGGCATCCCCTCTCCTAACCCTACCGACGGCCTCTGAATCCAATGGCGATGTCGGTTTTGCTCTGCGAGTTCATGGAGAGCTAACCCTAACCCTAGGTGGAATTTTCCCCAATGGGATTTTCCCATGTATTTTCCCAGGAAATGTACATAAGTCCGGCTCGAAAGGCGGGCCCTCTCCTAACCATACCGACGGCCTCCGAATCCAATGGCGGTGTCGGTTTTGCTCTACGAGTTCATGGAGAGCTAACCCTAACCCTAGGTGGAATTTTCCCCAATGGGATTTTCCCATGTATTTTCCCAGGAAATGTACATATGCCCGGTTCGAAAAACGTGCCCCATCTTAACCATACCGACGGCAAACGAATCCAATGGCGGTGTCCGTTTTGCTCTACGAGTTCATGGAGAGCTAACCCTAACCCTAGGTGGAATTTTCCCCAATGGGATTTTCCCATGTATTTCCCCAGGAAATGTACATAAGTCCGGATCGAAAGGCATGCCCTCTCCTACCAATACCGACGGCCTCCCAATCCAATGGCGATGTCCGTTTTGCTCTGCGAGTTCATGGAGAGCTAACCCTAACCCTAGGTGCAATTTTCCCCAATGGGATTTTCCCATGTATTTTCCCAGGAAATGTACATATGCCCGGTTCGAAAAACGTGCCCCATCTTAACCATACCGACGGCCTCCGAATCCAATGGCGGTGTCCGTTTTGCTCTACGAGTTCATGGAGAGCTAACCCTAACCCTAGGTGGAATTTTCCCCAATGGGATTTTCCCATGTATTTCCCCAGGAAATGTACATAAGTCCGGATCGAAAGGCGTGCCCTCTCCTACCAATACCGACGGCCTCCGAATCCAATGGCGATGTCCGTTTTGCTCTGCGAGTTCATGGAGAGCTAACCCTAACCCTAGGTGGAATTTTCCCCAATGGGATTTTCCCATGTATTTTCCCAAGAAATGTATATGAGTCCGGCTCGAAAGGCGGGCCCTCTCCTAACCATACTGACGGCCTCCGAATCCAATGGCGATGTCGGTTTTGCTCTGCGAGTTCATGGAGAGCTAACCCTAACCCTAGGTGGAATTTTCCCCAATGGGATTTTCCCATGTATTTTCCCAAGAAATGTACATAAGTCCGGCTCGAAAGGCGGGCCCTCTCCTAACCATACCGACGGCCTCCGAATCCAATGGCGATGTCCATTTTGCTCTGCGAGTTCATGGAGAGCTAACCCTAACCCTAGGTGGAATTTTCCCCAATGGGATTTTCCCATGTATTTTCCCAGGAAATGTACATATGCCCGGTTCGAAAAACGTGCCCCATCTTAACCATACCGACGGCCTCCGAATCCAATGGCGGTGTCCGTTTTGCTCTACGAGTTCATGGAGAGCTAACCCTAACCCTAGGTGGAATTTTCCCCAATGGGATTTTCCCATGTATTTCCCCAGGAAATGTACATAAGTCCGGATCGAAAGGCGTGCCCTCTCCTACAAATAGCGACGGCCTCCGAATCCAATGGCGATGTCCGTTTTGCTCTGCGAGTTCATGGAGAGCTAAGCCTAACCCTAGGTGGAATTTTCCCCAATGGGATTTTCCCATGTATTTTCCCAAGAAATGTACATAAGTCCGGCTCGAAAGGCATCCCCTCTCCTAACCATACCGACGGCCGCTGAATCCAATGGCGATGTCGGTTTTGCTCTGCGAGTTCATGGAGAACTAACCCTAACCCTAGGTGGAATTTTCCCCAATGGGATTTTCCCATGTATTTTCCCATGAAATGTACATAAGTCCAGCTCGAAAGGAGTGCCCTTTCCTAACCATACCGACGGCCTCCGAATCCAATGGCAATGTCCGTTTTGCTCTGCGAGTTCATGGAGAGCTAACCCTAACCCTAGATGGAATTTTCCCCAATGGGATTTTCCCATGTATTTTCCCAGGAAATGTACATAAGTCCGGCTAGAAAGGCGGGCCCTCTCCTAACCATACCGACGGCCTCCGAATCCAATGGCGATGACTGTTTTGCTCTGCGAGTTCATGGAGAGCTAACCCTAACCCTAGGTGGAATTTTCCCCAATGGGATTTTCCCATGTATTTTCCCAGGAAATGTACATATGCCCGGTTCGAAAAACGTGCCCCCTCCTAACCATACCAACGGCCTCCAAATCCAATGGCGGTGTCGGTTTTGCTCTACGAGTTCATGGAGAGCTAACCCTAACCCTAGGTGGAATTTTCCCCAATGGGATTTTCCCATGTATTTTCCCAGGAAATGTACATAAGTCCGGCTCGAAAGGCGTGCCCTCTCCTAACCATACCGACGGCCTCCGAATCCAATGGCGATGTCCGTTTTGCTCTGCGAGTTCATGGAGAGCTAACCCTAACCCTAGGTGGAATTTTCCCCAATGGGATTTTCCCATGTATTTTCCCAGGAAATGTACATAAGTCCGGCTCGAAAGGCATCCCCTCTCCTAACCCTACCGACGGCCTCTGAATCCAATGGCGATGTCGGTTTTGCTCTGCGAGTTCATGGAGAGCTAACCCTAACCCTAGGTGGAATTTTCCCCAATGGGATTTTCCCATGTATTTTCCCAGGAAATGTACATAAGTCCGGCTCGAAAGGCGGGCCCTCTCCTAACCATACCGACGGCCTCCGAATCCAATGGCGATGTCCATTTTGCTCTGCGAGTTCATGGAGAGCTAACCCTAACCCTAGGTGGAATTTTCCCCAATGGGATTTTCCCATGTATTTTCCCAAGAAATGTACATAAGTCCGGCTGGAAAGGCGTCCCCTCTCCTAACCATACCGACGGCCGCTGAATCCAATGGCGATGTCGGTTTTGCTCTGCGAGTTCATGGAGAACTAACCCTAACCCTAGGTGGAATTTTCCCCAATGGGATTTTCCCATGTATTTTCCCATGAAATGTACATAAGTCCAGCTCGAAAGGCGTACCCTCTCATAACTATACCGACGGCCTCCGAATCCAATGGCGATGTCCGTTTTGCTCTGCGAGTTCATGGAGAGCTAACCCTAACCCTAGGTGGAACTTTCCCCAATGGGATTTTCCCATGTATTTTCCCAGGAAATGTACATAAGTCCGGCTCGAAAGGCATCCCCTCTCCTAACCCTACCGACGGCCTCTGAATCCAATGGCAATGTCGGTTTTGCTCTGCGAGTTCATGGAGAGCTAACCCTAACCCTAGGTGGAATTTTCCCCAATGGGATTTTCCCATGTATTTTCCCAGGAAATGTACATAAGTCCGGCTCGAAAGGCGGGCCCTCTCCTAACCATACCGACGGCCTCCGAATCCAATGGCGATGTCCATTTTGCTCTGCGAGTTCATGGAGAGCTAACCCTAACCCTAGGTGGAATTTTCCCCAATGGGATTTTCCCATGTATTTTCCCAGGAAATGAACATATGCCCGGTTCGAAAAACGTGCCCCATCTTAACCATACCGACGGCCGCCGAATCCAATGGCGGTGTCCGTTTTGCTCTACGAGTTCATGGAGAGCTAACCCTAACCCTAGGTGGAATTTTCCCCAATGGGATTTTCCCATGTATTTCCCCAGGAAATGTACATAAGTCCGGATCGAAAGGCGTGCCCTCTCCTACCAATACCGACGGCCTCCGAATCCAATGGCGATGTCCGTTTTGCTCTGCGAGTTCATGGAGAGCTAACCCTAACCCTAGGTGGAATTTTCCCCAATGGGATTTTCCCATGTATTTTCCCAAGAAATGTACATAAGTCCGGCTGGAAAGGCGTCCCCTCTCCTAACCATACCGACGGCCGCTGAATCCAATGGCGATGTCGGTTTTGCTCTGCGAGTTCATGGAGAACTAACCCTAACCCTAGGTGGAATTTTCCCCAATGGGATTTTCCCATGTATTTTCCCATGAAATGTACATAAGTCCAGCTCGAAAGGCGTACCCTCTCATAACTATACCGACGGCCTCCGAATCCAATGGCGATGTCCGTTTTGCTTTGCGAGTTCATGGAGAGCTAACCCTAACCCTAGGTGGAACTTTCCCCAATGGGATTTTCCCATGTATTTTCCCAGGAAATGTACATAAGTCCGGCTCTAAAGGAGTGCCCTTTCCTAACCATACCGACGGCCTCTGAATCCAATGGCAATGTCCGTTTTGCTCTGCGAGTTCATGGAGAGCTAACCCTAACCCTAGGTGGAATTTTCCCCAATGGGATTTTCCCATGTATTTTCCCAAGAAATGTACATAAGTCCGGCTAGAAAGGCGTGCCCTCTCCTAACCATACCGACGGCCTCTGAATCCAATGGCGATGTCGGTTTTGCTCTGCGAGTTCATGGAGAGCTAACCCTAACCCTAGGTGGAATTTTCCCCAATGGGATTTTCCCATGTATTTTCCCAGGAAATGTACATAAGTCCGGCTCGAAAGGCGGGCCCTCTCCTAACCATACCGACGGCCTCCGAATCCAATGGCGATGACTGTTTTGCTCTGCGAGTTCATGGAGAGCTAACCCTAACCCTAGGTGGAATTTTCCCCAATGGGATTTTCCCATGTATTTTCCCAGGAAATGTACATATGCCCGGTTCGAAAAACGTGCCCCCTCCTAACCATACCGACGGCCTCCAAATCCAATGGCGGTGTCGGTTTTGCTCTACGAGTTCATGGAGAGCTAACCCTAACCCTAGGTGGAATTTTCCCCAATGGGATTTTCCCATGTATTTTCCCAGGAAATGTACATAAGTCCGGCTCGAAAGGCGTGCCCTCTCCTAACCATACCGACGGCCTCCGAATCCAATGGCGATGTCCGTTTTGCTCTGCGAGTTCATGGAGAGCTAACCCTAACCCTAGGGGGAATTTTCCCCAGTGGGATTTTCCCATGTATTTTCCCAGGAAATGTACATAAGTCCGGCTCGAAAGGCATCCCCTCTCCTAACCATACCGACGGCCTCCGAATCCAATGGCTATGTCGGTTTTGGTCTGCGAGTTCATGGAGAGCTAACCCTAACCCTAGGTGGAATTTTCCCCAATGGGATTTTCCCATGTATTTTCCCAGGTAATGTACATATGCCCGGTTCGAAAAACGTGCCCCATCTTAACCATACCGACGGCCTCCGAATCCAATGGCGGTGTCCGTTTTGCTCTACGAGTTCATGGAGAGCTAACCCTAACCCTAGGTGGAATTTTCCCCAATGGGATTTTCCCATGTATTTCCCCAGGAAATGTACATAAGTCCGGATCGAAAGGCGTGCCCTCTCCTACCAATACCGACGGCCTCCGAATCCAATGGCGATGTCCGTTTTGCTCTGCGAGTTCATGGAGAGCTAACCCTAACCCTAGGTGGAATTTTCCCCAATGGGATTTTCCCATGTATTTTCCCAAGAAATGTATATGAGTCCGGCTCGAAAGGCGTGCCCTCTCCTAACCATACCGACGGCCTCCGAATCCAATGGCGATGTCGGTTTTGCTCTGCGAATTCATGGAGAGCTAACCCTAACCCTAGGTGGAATTTTCCCCAATGGGATTTTCCCATGTATTTTCCCAAGAAATGTACATAAGTCCGGCTGGAAAGGCGTCCCCTCTCCTAACCATACCGACGGCCGCTGAATCCAATGGCGATGTCGGTTTTGCTCTGCGAGTTCATGGAGAGCTAACCCTAACCCTAGGTGGAATTTTCCCCAATGGGATTTTCCCATGTATTTTCCCAGGAAATGTACATAAGTCCGGCTCGAAAGGCGGGCCCTCTCCTAACCATACCGACGGCCTCCGAATCCAATGGCGGTGTCGGTTTTGCTCTACGAGTTCATGGAGAGCTAACCCTAACCCTAGGTGGAATTTTCCCCAATGGGATTTTCCCATGTATTTTCCCAGGAAATGTACATATGCCCGGTTCGAAAAACGTGCCCCATCTTAACCATACCGACGGCAAACGAATCCAATGGCGGTGTCCGTTTTGCTCTACGAGTTCATGGAGAGCTAACCCTAACCCTAGGTGGAATTTTCCCCAATGGGATTTTCCCATGTATTTCCCCAGGAAATGTACATAAGTCCGGATCGAAAGGCATGCCCTCTCCTACCAATACCGACGGCCTCCCAATCCAATGGCGATGTCCGTTTTGCTCTGCGAGTTCATGGAGAGCTAACCCTAACCCTAGGTGCAATTTTCCCCAATGGGATTTTCCCATGTATTTTCCCAGGAAATGTACATATGCCCGGTTCGAAAAACGTGCCCCATCTTAACCATACCGACGGCCTCCGAATCCAATGGCGGTGTCCGTTTTGCTCTACGAGTTCATGGAGAGCTAACCCTAACCCTAGGTGGAATTTTCCCCAATGGGATTTTCCCATGTATTTCCCCAGGAAATGTACATAAGTCCGGATCGAAAGGCGTGCCCTCTCCTACCAATACCGACGGCCTCCGAATCCAATGGCGATGTCCGTTTTGCTCTGCGAGTTCATGGAGAGCTAACCCTAACCCTAGGTGGAATTTTCCCCAATGGGATTTTCCCATGTATTTTCCCAAGAAATGTATATGAGTCCGGCTCGAAAGGCGGGCCCTCTCCTAACCATACTGACGGCCTCCGAATCCAATGGCGATGTCGGTTTTGCTCTGCGAGTTCATGGAGAGCTAACCCTAACCCTAGGTGGAATTTTCCCCAATGGGATTTTCCCATGTATTTTCCCAAGAAATGTACATAAGTCCGGCTCGAAAGGCGGGCCCTCTCCTAACCATACCGACGGCCTCCGAATCCAATGGCGATGTCCATTTTGCTCTGCGAGTTCATGGAGAGCTAACCCTAACCCTAGGTGGAATTTTCCCCAATGGGATTTTCCCATGTATTTTCCCAGGAAATGTACATATGCCCGGTTCGAAAAACGTGCCCCATCTTAACCATACCGACGGCCTCCGAATCCAATGGCGGTGTCCGTTTTGCTCTACGAGTTCATGGAGAGCTAACCCTAACCCTAGGTGGAATTTTCCCCAATGGGATTTTCCCATGTATTTCCCCAGGAAATGTACATAAGTCCGGATCGAAAGGCGTGCCCTCTCCTACAAATAGCGACGGCCTCCGAATCCAATGGCGATGTCCGTTTTGCTCTGCGAGTTCATGGAGAGCTAAGCCTAACCCTAGGTGGAATTTTCCCCAATGGGATTTTCCCATGTATTTTCCCAAGAAATGTACATAAGTCCGGCTCGAAAGGCATCCCCTCTCCTAACCATACCGACGGCCGCTGAATCCAATGGCGATGTCGGTTTTGCTCTGCGAGTTCATGGAGAACTAACCCTAACCCTAGGTGGAATTTTCCCCAATGGGATTTTCCCATGTATTTTCCCATGAAATGTACATAAGTCCAGCTCGAAAGGAGTGCCCTTTCCTAACCATACCGACGGCCTCCGAATCCAATGGCAATGTCCGTTTTGCTCTGCGAGTTCATGGAGAGCTAACCCTAACCCTAGATGGAATTTTCCCCAATGGGATTTTCCCATGTATTTTCCCAGGAAATGTACATAAGTCCGGCTAGAAAGGCGGGCCCTCTCCTAACCATACCGACGGCCTCCGAATCCAATGGCGATGACTGTTTTGCTCTGCGAGTTCATGGAGAGCTAACCCTAACCCTAGGTGGAATTTTCCCCAATGGGATTTTCCCATGTATTTTCCCAGGAAATGTACATATGCCCGGTTCGAAAAACGTGCCCCCTCCTAACCATACCAACGGCCTCCAAATCCAATGGCGGTGTCGGTTTTGCTCTACGAGTTCATGGAGAGCTAACCCTAACCCTAGGTGGAATTTTCCCCAATGGGATTTTCCCATGTATTTTCCCAGGAAATGTACATAAGTCCGGCTCGAAAGGCGTGCCCTCTCCTAACCATACCGACGGCCTCCGAATCCAATGGCGATGTCCGTTTTGCTCTGCGAGTTCATGGAGAGCTAACCCTAACCCTAGGTGGAATTTTCCCCAATGGGATTTTCCCATGTATTTTCCCAGGAAATGTACATAAGTCCGGCTCGAAAGGCATCCCCTCTCCTAACCCTACCGACGGCCTCTGAATCCAATGGCGATGTCGGTTTTGCTCTGCGAGTTCATGGAGAGCTAACCCTAACCCTAGGTGGAATTTTCCCCAATGGGATTTTCCCATGTATTTTCCCAGGAAATGTACATAAGTCCGGCTCGAAAGGCGGGCCCTCTCCTAACCATACCGACGGCCTCCGAATCCAATGGCGATGTCCATTTTGCTCTGCGAGTTCATGGAGAGCTAACCCTAACCCTAGGTGGAATTTTCCCCAATGGGATTTTCCCATGTATTTTCCCAAGAAATGTACATAAGTCCGGCTGGAAAGGCGTCCCCTCTCCTAACCATACCGACGGCCGCTGAATCCAATGGCGATGTCGGTTTTGCTCTGCGAGTTCATGGAGAACTAACCCTAACCCTAGGTGGAATTTTCCCCAATGGGATTTTCCCATGTATTTTCCCATGAAATGTACATAAGTCCAGCTCGAAAGGCGTACCCTCTCATAACTATACCGACGGCCTCCGAATCCAATGGCGATGTCCGTTTTGCTCTGCGAGTTCATGGAGAGCTAACCCTAACCCTAGGTGGAACTTTCCCCAATGGGATTTTCCCATGTATTTTCCCAGGAAATGTACATAAGTCCGGCTCGAAAGGCATCCCCTCTCCTAACCCTACCGACGGCCTCTGAATCCAATGGCAATGTCGGTTTTGCTCTGCGAGTTCATGGAGAGCTAACCCTAACCCTAGGTGGAATTTTCCCCAATGGGATTTTCCCATGTATTTTCCCAGGAAATGTACATAAGTCCGGCTCGAAAGGCGGGCCCTCTCCTAACCATACCGACGGCCTCCGAATCCAATGGCGATGTCCATTTTGCTCTGCGAGTTCATGGAGAGCTAACCCTAACCCTAGGTGGAATTTTCCCCAATGGGATTTTCCCATGTATTTTCCCAGGAAATGAACATATGCCCGGTTCGAAAAACGTGCCCCATCTTAACCATACCGACGGCCGCCGAATCCAATGGCGGTGTCCGTTTTGCTCTACGAGTTCATGGAGAGCTAACCCTAACCCTAGGTGGAATTTTCCCCAATGGGATTTTCCCATGTATTTCCCCAGGAAATGTACATAAGTCCGGATCGAAAGGCGTGCCCTCTCCTACCAATACCGACGGCCTCCGAATCCAATGGCGATGTCCGTTTTGCTCTGCGAGTTCATGGAGAGCTAACCCTAACCCTAGGTGGAATTTTCCCCAATGGGATTTTCCCATGTATTTTCCCAAGAAATGTACATAAGTCCGGCTGGAAAGGCGTCCCCTCTCCTAACCATACCGACGGCCGCTGAATCCAATGGCGATGTCGGTTTTGCTCTGCGAGTTCATGGAGAACTAACCCTAACCCTAGGTGGAATTTTCCCCAATGGGATTTTCCCATGTATTTTCCCATGAAATGTACATAAGTCCAGCTCGAAAGGCGTACCCTCTCATAACTATACCGACGGCCTCCGAATCCAATGGCGATGTCCGTTTTGCTTTGCGAGTTCATGGAGAGCTAACCCTAACCCTAGGTGGAACTTTCCCCAATGGGATTTTCCCATGTATTTTCCCAGGAAATGTACATAAGTCCGGCTCTAAAGGAGTGCCCTTTCCTAACCATACCGACGGCCTCTGAATCCAATGGCAATGTCCGTTTTGCTCTGCGAGTTCATGGAGAGCTAACCCTAACCCTAGGTGGAATTTTCCCCAATGGGATTTTCCCATGTATTTTCCCAAGAAATGTACATAAGTCCGGCTAGAAAGGCGTGCCCTCTCCTAACCATACCGACGGCCTCTGAATCCAATGGCGATGTCGGTTTTGCTCTGCGAGTTCATGGAGAGCTAACCCTAACCCTAGGTGGAATTTTCCCCAATGGGATTTTCCCATGTATTTTCCCAGGAAATGTACATAAGTCCGGCTCGAAAGGCGGGCCCTCTCCTAACCATACCGACGGCCTCCGAATCCAATGGCGATGACTGTTTTGCTCTGCGAGTTCATGGAGAGCTAACCCTAACCCTAGGTGGAATTTTCCCCAATGGGATTTTCCCATGTATTTTCCCAGGAAATGTACATATGCCCGGTTCGAAAAACGTGCCCCCTCCTAACCATACCGACGGCCTCCAAATCCAATGGCGGTGTCGGTTTTGCTCTACGAGTTCATGGAGAGCTAACCCTAACCCTAGGTGGAATTTTCCCCAATGGGATTTTCCCATGTATTTTCCCAGGAAATGTACATAAGTCCGGCTCGAAAGGCGTGCCCTCTCCTAACCATACCGACGGCCTCCGAATCCAATGGCGATGTCCGTTTTGCTCTGCGAGTTCATGGAGAGCTAACCCTAACCCTAGGGGGAATTTTCCCCAGTGGGATTTTCCCATGTATTTTCCCAGGAAATGTACATAAGTCCGGCTCGAAAGGCATCCCCTCTCCTAACCATACCGACGGCCTCCGAATCCAATGGCTATGTCGGTTTTGGTCTGCGAGTTCATGGAGAGCTAACCCTAACCCTAGGTGGAATTTTCCCCAATGGGATTTTCCCATGTATTTTCCCAGGTAATGTACATATGCCCGGTTCGAAAAACGTGCCCCATCTTAACCATACCGACGGCCTCCGAATCCAATGGCGGTGTCCGTTTTGCTCTACGAGTTCATGGAGAGCTAACCCTAACCCTAGGTGGAATTTTCCCCAATGGGATTTTCCCATGTATTTCCCCAGGAAATGTACATAAGTCCGGATCGAAAGGCGTGCCCTCTCCTACCAATACCGACGGCCTCCGAATCCAATGGCGATGTCCGTTTTGCTCTGCGAGTTCATGGAGAGCTAACCCTAACCCTAGGTGGAATTTTCCCCAATGGGATTTTCCCATGTATTTTCCCAAGAAATGTATATGAGTCCGGCTCGAAAGGCGTGCCCTCTCCTAACCATACCGACGGCCTCCGAATCCAATGGCGATGTCGGTTTTGCTCTGCGAATTCATGGAGAGCTAACCCTAACCCTAGGTGGAATTTTCCCCAATGGGATTTTCCCATGTATTTTCCCAAGAAATGTACATAAGTCCGGCTGGAAAGGCGTCCCCTCTCCTAACCATACCGACGGCCGCTGAATCCAATGGCGATGTCGGTTTTGCTCTGCGAGTTCATGGAGAGCTAACCCTAACCCTAGGTGGAATTTTCCCCAATGGGATTTTCCCATGTATTTTCCCATGAAATGTACATAAGTCCAGCTCGAAAGGCGTGCCCTCTCATAACTATACCGACGGCCTCCGAATCCAATGGCGATGTCCGTTTTGCTCTGCGAGTTCATGGAGAGCTAACCCTAACCCTAGGTGGAACTTTCCCCAATGGGATTTTCCCATGTATTTTCCCAGGAAATGTACATAAGTCCGGCTCGAAAGGCGTCCCCTCTCCTAACCCTACCGACGGCCTCTGAATCCAATGGCGATGTCGGTTTTGCTCTGCGAGTTCAAGGAGAGCTAACCCTAACCCTAAGTGGAATTTTCCCCAATGGGATTTTCCCATGTATTTTCCCAGGAAATGTACATAAGTCCGGCTCGAAAGGCGGACCCTCTCCTAACCATACCGACGGCCTCCGAATCCAATGGCGATGACTGTTTTGCTCTGCGAGTTCATGAAGAGCTAACCCTAAACCTAGGTGGAATTTTCCCCAATGGGATTTTCCCATGTATTTTCCCAGGAAATGTACAAAAGTCCGGCTCGAAAGGCGTGCCCTCTCCTAACCATATCAACGGCCTCCGAATCCAATGGCTATGTCGGTTTTGGTCTGCAAGTTCATGGAGAGCTAACCCTAACCCTGGGTGGAATTTTCCCCAATGGGATTTTCCCATGTATTTTCCCAGGAAATGTACAAAAGTCCGGCTCGAAAGGCGGGCCCTCTCCTAACCATACTGACAGCCTCCGAATCCAATGGCTATGTCGGTTTTGGTCTGCAAGTTCATGGAGAGCTAACCCTAACCCTGGGTGGAATTTTCCCCAATGGGATTTTCCCATGTATTTTCCCAGGAAATGTACAAAAGTCCGGCTCGAAAGGCGGGCCCTCTCCTAACCATACTGACAGCCTCCGAATCCAATGGCTATGTCGGTTTTGGTCTGCAAGTTCATGGAGAGCTAACCCTAACCCTAGGTGGAATTTTCACCAATGGGATTTTCCCATATATTTTCCCAGGAAATGTACAAAAGTCCGGCTCGAAAGGCGGGCCCTCTCCTAACCATACTGACGGCCTCCGAATCCAATGGCGATGTCGGTTTTGCTCTGCGAGTTCATGGAGAGCTAACCCTAACCCTAGGTGGAATTTTCCCCAATGGGATTTTCCCATGTATTTTCCCAGGAAATGTACATAAGTCCGGCTCGAAAGGCGGGCCCTCTCCTAACCATACCGACGGCCTCCGAATCCAATGGCGATGTCCATTTTGCTCTGCGAGTTCATGGAGAGCTAACCCTAACCCTAGGTGGAATTTTCCCCAATGGGATTTTCCCATGTATTTTCCCAGGAAATGTACATATGCCCGGTTCGAAAAACGTGCCCCATCTTAACCATACCGACGGCCTCCGAATCCAATGGCGGTGTCCGTTTTGCTCTACGAGTTCATGGAGAGCTAACCCTAACCCTAGGTGGAATTTTCCCCAATGGGATTTTCCCATGTATTTCCCCAGGAAATGTACATAAGTCCGGATCGAAAGGCGTGCCCTCTCCTACCAATACCGACGGCCTCCGAATCCAATGGCGATGTCCGTTTTGCTCTGCGAGTTCATGGAGAGCTAACCCTAACCCTAGGTGGAATTTTCCCCAATGGGATTTTCCCATGTATTTTCCCAAGAAATGTACATAAGTCCGGCTGGAAAGGCGTCCCCTCTCCTAACCATACCGACGGCCGCTGAATCCAATGGCGATGTCGGTTTTGCTCTACGAGTTCATGGAGAGCTAACCCTAACCCTAGGTGGAATTTTCCCCAATGGGATTTTCCCATGTATTTCCCCAGGAAATGTACATAAGTCCGGATCGAAAGGCGTGCCCTCTCCTACCAATACCGACGGCCTCCGAATCCAATGGCGATGTCCGTTTTGCTCTGCGAGTTCATGGAGAGCTAACCCTAACCCTAGGTGGAATTTTCCCCAATGGGATTTTCCCATGTATTTTCCCAAGAAATGTATATGAGTCCGGCTCGAAAGGCGTGCCCTCTCCTAACCATACCGACGGCCTCCGAATCCAATGGCGATGTCGGTTTTGCTCTGCGAATTCATGGAGAGCTAACCCTAACCCTAGGTGGAATTTTCCCCAATGGGATTTTCCCATGTATTTTCCCAAGAAATGTACATAAGTCCGGCTGGAAAGGCGTCCCCTCTCCTAACCATACCGACGGCCGCTGAATCCAATGGCGATGTCGGTTTTGCTCTGCGAGTTCATGGAGAGCTAACCCTAACCCTAGGTGGAATTTTCCCCAATGGGATTTTCCCATGTATTTTCCCATGAAATGTACATAAGTCCAGCTCGAAAGGCGTGCCCTCTCATAACTATACCGACGGCCTCCGAATCCAATGGCGATGTCCGTTTTGCTCTGCGAGTTCATGGAGAGCTAACCCTAACCCTAGGTGGAACTTTCCCCAATGGGATTTTCCCATGTATTTTCCCAGGAAATGTACATAAGTCCGGCTCGAAAGGCGTCCCCTCTCCTAACCCTACCGACGGCCTCTGAATCCAATGGCGATGTCGGTTTTGCTCTGCGAGTTCAAGGAGAGCTAACCCTAACCCTAAGTGGAATTTTCCCCAATGGGATTTTCCCATGTATTTTCCCAGGAAATGTACATAAGTCCGGCTCGAAAGGCGGACCCTCTCCTAACCATACCGACGGCCTCCGAATCCAATGGCGATGACTGTTTTGCTCTGCGAGTTCATGGAGAGCTAACCCTAAACCTAGGTGGAATTTTCCCCAATGGGATTTTCCCATGTATTTTCCCAGGAAATGTACAAAAGTCCGGCTCGAAAGGCGTGCCCTCTCCTAACCATATCAACGGCCTCCGAATCCAATGGCTATGTCGGTTTTGGTCTGCAAGTTCATGGAGAGCTAACCCTAACCCTGGGTGGAATTTTCCCCAATGGGATTTTCCCATGTATTTTCCCAGGAAATGTACAAAAGTCCGGCTCGAAAGGCGGGCCCTCTCCTAACCATACTGACAGCCTCCGAATCCAATGGCTATGTCGGTTTTGGTCTGCAAGTTCATGGAGAGCTAACCCTAACCCTGGGTGGAATTTTCCCCAATGGGATTTTCCCATGTATTTTCCCAGGAAATGTACAAAAGTCCGGCTCGAAAGGCGGGCCCTCTCCTAACCATACTGACAGCCTCCGAATCCAATGGCTATGTCGGTTTTGGTCTGCAAGTTCATGGAGAGCTAACCCTAACCCTAGGTGGAATTTTCACCAATGGGATTTTCCCATATATTTTCCCAGGAAATGTACAAAAGTCCGGCTCGAAAGGCGGGCCCTCTCCTAACCATACTGACGGCCTCCGAATCCAATGGCGATGTCGGTTTTGCTCTGCGAGTTCATGGAGAGCTAACCCTAACCCTAGGTGGAATTTTCCCCAATGGGATTTTCCCATGTATTTTCCCAGGAAATGTACATAAGTCCGGCTCGAAAGGCGGGCCCTCTCCTAACCATACCGACGGCCTCCGAATCCAATGGCGATGTCCATTTTGCTCTACGAGTTCATGGAGAGCTAACCCTAACCCTAGGTGGAATTTTCCCCAATGGGATTTTCCCATGTATTTCCCCAGGAAATGTACATAAGTCCGGATCGAAAGGCGTGCCCTCTCCTACCAATACCGACGGCCTCCGAATCCAATGGCGATGTCCGTTTTGCTCTGCGAGTTCATGGAGAGCTAACCCTAACCCTAGGTGGAATTTTCCCCAATGGGATTTTCCCATGTATTTTCCCAAGAAATGTACATAAGTCCGGCTGGAAAGGCGTCCCCTCTCCTAACCATACCGACGGCCGCTGAATCCAATGGCGATGTCGGTTTTGCTCTGCGAGTTCATGGAGAACTAACCCTAACCCTAGGTGGAATTTTCCCCAATGGGATTTTCCCATGTATTTTCCCATGAAATGTACATAAGTCCAGCTCGAAAGGAGTGCCCTTTCCTAACCATACCGACGGCCTCCGAATCCAATGGCAATGTCCGTTTTGCTCTGCGAGTTCATGGAGAGCTAACCCTAACCCTAGGTGGAATTTTCCCCAATGGGATTTTCCCATGTATTTTCCCAGGAAATGTACATAAGTCCGGCTCGAAAGGCGGGCCCTCTCCTAACCATACCGACGGCCTCCGAATCCAATGGCGATGACTGTTTTGCTCTGCGAGTTCATGGAGAGCTAACCCTAACCCTAGGTGGAATTTTCCCCAATGGGATTTTCCCATGTATTTTCCCAGGAAATGTACATATGCCCGGTTCGAAAAACGTGCCCCATCTTAACCATACCGACGGCCTCCGAATCCAATGGCGGTGTCCGTTTTGCTCTACGAGTTCATGGAGAGCTAATCCTAACCCTAGGTGGAATTTTCCCCAATGGGATTTTCCCATGTATTTCCCCAGGAAATGTACATAAGTCCGGATCGAAAGGCATGCCCTCTCCTACCAATACCGACGGCCTCCGAATCCAATGGCGATGTCCGTTTTGCTCTGCGAGTTCATGGAGAGCTAACCCTAACCCTAGGTGGAATTTTCCCCAATGGGATTTTCCCATGTATTTTCCCAAGAAATGTATATGAGTCCGGCTCGAAAGGCGTGCCCTCTCCTAACCATACCGACGGCCTCCGAATCCAATGGCGATGTCGGTTTTGCTCTGCGAATTCATGGAGAGCTAACCCTAACCCTAGGTGGAATTTTCCCCAATGGGATTTTCCCATGTATTTTCCCAAGAAATGTACATAAGTCCGGCTGGAAAGGCGTCCCCTCTCCTAACCATACCGACGGCCTCCGAATCCAATGGCGATGTCCGTTTTGCTCTGCGAGTTCATGGAGAGCTAACCCTAACCCTAGGTGGAATTTTCCCCAATGGGATTTTCCCATGTATTTTCCCAGGAAATGTACATAAGTCCGGCTCGAAAGGCGGGCCCTCTCCTAACCATACCGACGGCCTCCGAATCCAATGGCTATGTCGGTTTTGGTCTGCGAGTTCATGGAGAGCTAACCCTAACCCTAGGTGGAATTTTCCCCAATGGGATTTTCCCATGTATTTTCCCAGGAAATGTACATATGCCCGGTTCGAAAAACGTGCCCCATCTTAACCATACCGACGGCCTCCGAATCCAATGGCGGTGTCCGTTTTGCTCTACGAGTTCATGGAGAGCTAACCCTAACCCTAGGTGGAATTTTCCCCAATGGGATTTTCCCATGTATTTCCCCAGGAAATGTACATAAGTCCGGATCGAAAGGCGTGCCCTCTCCTACCAATACCGACGGCCTCTGAATCCAATGGCGATGTCCGTTTTGCTCTGCGAGTTCATGGAGAGCTAACCCTAACCCTAGGTGGAATTTTCCCCAATGGGATTTTCCCATGTATTTTCCCAAGAAATGTATATGAGTCCGGCTCGAAAGGCGTGCCCTCTCCTAACCATACCGACGGCCTCCGAATCCAATGGCGATGTCGGTTTTGCTCTGCGAATTCATGGAGAGCTAACCCTAACCCTAGGTGGAATTTTCCCCAATGGGATTTTCCCATGTATTTTCCCAAGAAATGTACATAAGTCCAGCTCGAAAGGCGTGCCCTCTCATAACTATACCGACGGCCTCCGAATCCAATGGCGATGTCCGTTTTGCTCTGCGAGTTCATGGAGAGCTAACCCTAACCCTAGGTGGAACTTTCCCCAATGGGATTTTCCCATGTATTTTCCCAGGAAATGTACATAAGTCCGGCTCGAAAGGCGTCCCCTCTCCTAACCCTACCGACGGCCTCTGAATCCAATGGCGATGTCGGTTTTGCTCTGCGAGTTCAAGGAGAGCTAACCCTAACCCTAAGTGGAATTTTCCCCAATGGGATTTTCCCATGTATTTTCCCAGGAAATGTACATAAGTCCGGCTCGAAAGGCGGACCCTCTCCTAACCATACCGACGGCCTCCGAATCCAATGGCGATGACTGTTTTGCTCTGCGAGTTCATGGAGAGCTAACCCTAACCCTAGGTGGAATTTTCCCCAATGGGATTTTCCCATGTATTTTCCCAGGAAATGTACAAAAGTCCGGCTCGAAAGGCGTGCCCTCTCCTAACCATATCAACGGCCTCCGAATCCAATGGCTATGTCGGTTTTGGTCTGCAAGTTCATGGAGAGCTAACCCTAACCCTGGGTGGAATTTTCCCCAATGGGATTTTCCCATGTATTTTCCCAGGAAATGTACAAAAGTCCGGCTCGAAAGGCGGGCCCTCTCCTAACCATACTGACAGCCTCCGAATCCAATGGCTATGTCGGTTTTGGTCTGCAAGTTCATGGAGAGCTAACCCTAACCCTAGGGGGAATTTTCACCAATGGGATTTTCCCATATATTTTCCCAGGAAATGTACAAAAGTCCGGCTCGAAAGGCGGGCCCTCTCCTAACCATACTGACGGCCTCCGAATCCAATGGCGATGTCGGTTTTGCTCTGCGAGTTCATGGAGAGCTAACCCTAACCCTAGGTGGAATTTTCCCCAATGGGATTTTCCCATGTATTTTCCCAGGAAATGTACATAAGTCCGGCTCGAAAGGCGGGCCCTCTCCTAACCATACCGACGGCCTCCGAATCCAATGGCGATGTCCATTTTGCTCTGCGAGTTCATGGAGAGCTAACCCTAACCCTAGGTGGAATTTTCCCCAATGGGATTTTCCCATGTATTTTCCCAGGAAATGTACATATGCCCGGTTCGAAAAACGTGCCCCATCTTAACCATACCGACGGCCTCCGAATCCAATGGCGGTGTCCGTTTTGCTCTACGAGTTCATGGAGAGCTAACCCTAACCCTAGGTGGAATTTTCCCCAATGGGATTTTCCCATGTATTTCCCCAGGAAATGTACATAAGTCCGGATCGAAAGGCGTGCCCTCTCCTACCAATACCGACGGCCTCCGAATCCAATGGCGATGTCCGTTTTGCTCTGCGAGTTCATGGAGAGCTAACCCTAACCCTAGGTGGAATTTTCCCCAATGGGATTTTCCCATGTATTTTCCCAAGAAATGTACATAAGTCCGGCTGGAAAGGCGTCCCCTCTCCTAACCATACCGACGGCCGCTGAATCCAATGGCGATGTCGGTTTTGCTCTGCGAGTTCATGGAGAACTAACCCTAACCCTAGGTGGAATTTTCCCCAATGGGATTTTCCCATGTATTTTCCCATGAAATGTACATAAGTCCAGCTCGAAAGGCGTACCCTCTCATAACTATACCGACGGCCTCCGAATCCAATGGCGATGTCCGTTTTGCTCTGCGAGTTCATGGAGAGCTAACCCTAACCCTAGGTGGAACTTTCCCCAATGGGATTTTCCCATGTATTTTCCCAGGAAATGTACATAAGTCCGGCTCTAAAGGAGTGCCCTTTCCTAACCATACCGACGGCCTCCGAATCCAATGGCAATGTCCGTTTTGCTCTGCGAGTTCATGGAGAGCTAACCCTAACCCTAGGTGGAATTTTCCCCAATGGGATTTTCCCATGTATTTTCCCAAGAAATGTACATAAGTCCGGCTAGAAAGGCGTGCCCTCTCCTAACCATACCGACGGCCTCTGAATCCAATGGCGATGTCGGTTTTGCTCTGCGAGTTCATGGAGAGCTAACCCTAACCCTAGGTGGAATTTTCCCCAATGGGATTTTCCCATGTATTTTCCCAGGAAATGTACATAAGTCCGGCTCGAAAGGCGGGCCCTCTCCTAACCATACCGACGGCCTCCGAATCCAATGGCGATGACTGTTTTGCTCTGCGAGTTCATGGAGAGCTAACCCTAACCCTAGGTGGAATTTTCCCCAATGGGATTTTCCCATGTATTTTCCCAGGAAATGTACATATGCCCGGTTCGAAAAACGTGCCCCCTCCTAACCATACCGACGGCCTCCAAATCCAATGGCGGTGTCGGTTTTGCTCTACGAGTTCATGGAGAGCTAACCCTAACCCTAAGTGGAATTTTCCCCAATGGGATTTTCCCATGTATTTTCCCAGGAAATGTACATAAGTCCGGCTCGAAAGGCGTGCCCTCTCCTAACCATACCGACGGCCTCCGAATCCAATGGCGATGTCCGTTTTGCTCTGCGAGTTCATGGAGAGCTAACCCTAACCCTAGGTGGAATTTTCCCCAGTGGGATTTTCCCATGTATTTTCCCAGGAAATGTACATAAGTCCGGCTCGAAAGGCATCCCCTCTCCTAACCATACCGACGGCCTCCGAATCCAATGGCTATGTCGGTTTTGGTCTGCGAGTTCATGGAGAGCTAACCCTAACCCTAGGTGGAATTTTCCCCAATGGGATTTTCCCATGTATTTTCCCAGGAAATGTACATATGCCCGGTTCGAAAAACGTGCCCCATCTTAACCATACCGACGGCCTCCGAATCCAATGGCGGTGTCCGTTTTGCTCTACGAGTTCATGGAGAGCTAACCCTAACCCTAGGTGGAATTTTCCCCAATGGGATTTTCCCATGTATTTCCCCAGGAAATGTACATAAGTCCGGATCGAAAGGCGTGCCCTCTCCTACCAATACGGAGGGCCTCCGAATCCAATGGCGATGTCCGTTTTGCTCTGCGAGTTCATGGAGAGCTAACCCTAACCCTAGGTGGAATTTTCCCCAATGGGATTTTCCCATGTATTTTCCCAAGAAATGTATATGAGTCCGGCTCGAAAGGCGTGCCCTCTCCTAACCATACCGACGGCCTCCGAATCCAATGGCGATGTCGGTTTTGCTCTGCGAATTCATGGAGAGCTAACCCTAACCCTAGGTGGAATTTTCCCCAATGGGATTTTCCCATGTATTTTCCCAAGAAATGTACATAAGTCCGGCTGGAAAGGCGTCCCCTCTCCTAACCATACCGACGGCCGCTGAATCCAATGGCGATGTCGGTTTTGCTCTGCGAGTTCATGGAGAGCTAACCCTAACCCTAGGTGGAATTTTCCCCAATGGGATTTTCCCATGTATTTTCCCATGAAATGTACATAAGTCCAGCTCGAAAGGCGTGCCCTCTCATAACTATACCGACGGCCTCCGAATCCAATGGCGATGTCCGTTTTGCTCTGCGAGTTCATGGAGAGCTAACCCTAACCCTAGGTGGAACTTTCCCCAATGGGATTTTCCCATGTATTTTCCCAGGAAATGTACATAAGTCCGGCTCGAAAGGCGTCCCCTCTCCTAACCCTACCGACGGCCTCTGAATCCAATGGCGATGTCGGTTTTGCTCTGCGAGTTCAAGGAGAGCTAACCCTAACCCTAAGTGGAATTTTCCCCAATGGGATTTTCCCATGTATTTTCCCAGGAAATGTACATAAGTCCGGCTCGAAAGGCGGACCCTCTCCTAACCATACCGACGGCCTCCGAATCCAATGGCGATGACTGTTTTGCTCTGCGAGTTCATGGAGAGCTAACCCTAACCCTAGGTGGAATTTTCCCCAATGGGATTTTCCCATGTATTTTCCCAGGAAATGTACATAAGTCCGGCTCGAAAGGCGTCCCCTCTCCTAACCCTACCGACGGCCTCCAAATCCAATGGCAATGTCGGTTTTGCTCTGCGAGTTCATGGAGAGCTAACCCTAACCCTAGGTGGAATTTTCCCCAATGGGATTTTCCCATGTATTTTCCCAGGAAATGTACATAAGTCCGGCTCGAAAGGCGGGCCCTCTCCTAACCATACCGACGGCCTCCGAATCCAATGGCGATGACTGTTTTGCTCTGCGAGTTCATGGAGAGCTAACCCTAACCCTAGGTGGAATTTTCCCCAATGGGATTTTCCCATGTATTTTCCCAGGAAATGTACATATGCCCGGTTCGAAAAACGTGCCCCATCTTAACCATACCGACGGCCTCCGAATCCAATGGCGGTGTCGGTTTTGCTCTACGAGTTCATGGAGAGCTAACCCTAACCCTAGGTGGAATTTTCCCCAATGGGATTTTCCCATGTATTTTCCCAAGAAATGTACATAAGTCCGGCTGGAAAGGCGTCCCCTCTCCTAACCATACCGACGGCCTCCGAATCCAATGGCGATGTCCGTTTTGCTCTGCGAGTTCATGGAGAGCTAACCCTAACCCTAGGTGGAATTTTCCCCAATGGGATTTTCCCATGTATTTTCCCAGGAAATGTACATAAGTCCGGCTCGAAAGGCGGGCCCTCTCCTAACCATACCGACGGCCTCCGAATCCAATGGCTATGTCGGTTTTGGTCTGCGAGTTCATGGAGAGCTAACCCTAACCCTAGGTGGAATTTTCCCCAATGGGATTTTCCCATGTATTTTCCCAGGAAATGTACATATGCCCGGTTCGAAAAACGTGCCCCATCTTAACCATACCGACGGCCTCCGAATCCAATGGCGGTGTCCGTTTTGCTCTACGAGTTCATGGAGAGCTAACCCTAACCCTAGGTGGAATTTTCCCCAATGGGATTTTCCCATGTATTTCCCCAGGAAATGTACATAAGTCCGGATCGAAAGGCGTGCCCTCTCCTACCAATACCGACGGCCTCTGAATCCAATGGCGATGTCCGTTTTGCTCTGCGAGTTCATGGAGAGCTAACCCTAACCCTAGGTGGAATTTTCCCCAATGGGATTTTCCCATGTATTTTCCCAAGAAATGTATATGAGTCCGGCTCGAAAGGCGTGCCCTCTCCTAACCATACCGACGGCCTCCGAATCCAATGGCGATGTCGGTTTTGCTCTGCGAATTCATGGAGAGCTAACCCTAACCCTAGGTGGAATTTTCCCCAATGGGATTTTCCCATGTATTTTCCCAAGAAATGTACATAAGTCCAGCTGGAAAGGCGTCCCCTCTCCTAACCATACCGACGGCCGCTGAATCCAATGGCGATGTCGGTTTTGCTCTGCGAGTTCATGGAGAGCTAACCCTAACCCTAGGTGGAATTTTCCCCAATGGGATTTTCCCATGTATTTTCCCATGAAATGTACATAAGTCCAGCTCGAAAGGCGTGCCCTCTCATAACTATACCGACGGCCTCCGAATCCAATGGCGATGTCCGTTTTGCTCTGCGAGTTAATGGAGAGCTAACCCTAACCCTAGGTGGAACTTTCCCCAATGGGATTTTCCCATGTATTTTCCCAGGAAATGTACATAAGTCCGGCTCGAAAGGCGTCCCCTCTCCTAACCCTACCGACGGCCTCTGAATCCAATGGCGATGTCGGTTTTGCTCTGCGAGTTCAAGGAGAGCTAACCCTAACCCTAAGTGGAATTTTCCCCAATGGGATTTTCCCATGTATTTTCCCAGGAAATGTACATAAGTCCGGCTCGAAAGGCGGACCCTCTCCTAACCATACCGACGGCCTCCGAATCCAATGGCGATGACTGTTTTGCTCTGCGAGTTCATGGAGAGCTAACCCTAACCCTAGGTGGAATTTTCCCCAATGGGATTTTCCCATGTATTTTCCCAGGAAATGTACAAAAGTCCGGCTCGAAAGGCGTGCCCTCTCCTAACCATATCAACGGCCTCCGAATCCAATGGCTATGTCGGTTTTGGTCTGCAAGTTCATGGAGAGCTAACCCTAACCCTGGGTGGAATTTTCCCCAATGGGATTTTCCCATGTATTTTCCCAGGAAATGTACAAAAGTCCGGCTCGAAAGGCGGGCCCTCTCCTAACCATACTGACAGCCTCCGAATCCAATGGCTATGTCGGTTTTGGTCTGCAAGTTCATGGAGAGCTAACCCTAACCCTAGGGGGAATTTTCACCAATGGGATTTTCCCATATATTTTCCCAGGAAATGTACAAAAGTCCGGCTCGAAAGGCGGGCCCTCTCCTAACCATACTGACGGCCTCCGAATCCAATGGCTATGTCGGTTTTGGTCTGCAAGTTCATGGAGAGCTAACCCTAACCCTGGGTGGAATTTTCCCCAATGGGATTTTCCCATGTATTTTCCCAGGAAATGTACAAAAGTCTGGCTCGAAAGGCGGGCCCTCTCCTAACCATACTGACAGCCTCCGAATCCAATGGCTATGTCGGTTTTGGTCTGCGAGTTCATGGAGAGCTAACCCTAACCCTAGGTGGAATTTTCCCCAATGGGATTTTCCCATGTATTTTCCCAGGAAATGTACAAAAGTCCGGCTCGAAAGGCGGGCCCTCTCCTAACCATACTGACCGGGTCCGAATCCAATGGCTATGTCAGTTTTGGTCTGCGAGTTCATGGAGAGCTAACCCTAACCCTGGGTGGAATTTTCACCAATGGGATTTTCCCATATATTTTCCCAGGAAATGTACAAAAGTCCGGCTCGAAAGGCGTGCCCTCTCCTAACCATATCAACGGCCTCCGAATCCAATGGCTATGTCGGTTTTGGTCTGCAAGTTCATGGAGAGCTAACCCTAACCCTGGGTGGAATTTTCCCCAATGGGATTTTCCCATGTATTTTCCCAGGAAATGTACAAAAGTCCGGCTCGAAAGGCGGGCCCTCTCCTAACCATACTGACAGCCTCCAATTCCAATGGCTATGTCGGTTTTGGTCTGCAAGTTCATGGAGAGCTAACCCTAACCCTAGGTGGAATTTTCACCAATGGGATTTTCCCATATATTTTCCCAGGAAATGTACAAAAGTCCGGCTCGAAAGGCGGGCCCTCTCCTAACCATACTGACGGCCTCCGAATCCAATGGCTATGTCGGTTTTGGTCTGCAAGTTCATGGAGAGCTAACCCTAACCCTGGGTGGAATTTTCCCCAATGGGATTTTCCCATGTATTTTCCCAGGAAATGTACAAAAGTCCGGCTCGAAAGGCGGGCCCTCTCCTAACCATACTGACAGCCTCCGAATCCAATGGCTATGTCGGTTTTGGTCTGCGAGTTCATGGAGAGCTAACCCTAACCCTAGGTGGAATTTTCCCCAATGGGATTTTCCCATGTATTTTTTCAGGAAATGTACATAAGTCCGGCTCGAAAGGCGTGCCCTCTCCGAACCAGACCGACGGCCTCTGAATCCAATGGTGATGTCCGTTTTGCTTTCCGAGTTCATGGAGAGCTAACCCTAACCCTAGGTGGAATTTTCCCCAATGGGATTTTCAGATGCATCTTCCAAAGAAATGTACATATGCCTGGTTTGAAAAACGTGCCCCCCTCCTAACCATACCGATGGCCTCCGAATCCAATGGCGATATCGGTTTTGGTCTGCAAGTTCATGGAGAGCTAACCCTAACCCTAGGTGGAATTTTCCCCAATGGGATTTTCCCATGTATTTTCCCAGGAAATGTACATAAGTCCGGCTCGAAAGGCGGGACTCCTCCTAACCATACCGACGGCCTCCGAATCCAATGGCGATGTCGGTTTTGCTCTGCGAATTCATGGATAGCTAACCCTAACCCTATGTGGAATTTTCCCCAATGGGATTTTCCCATGTATTTTTCCAGGAAATTTACATAAGTCCGGCTCGAAAGGCGGGCCCCCTCCTAACCATACCGACGGACTCCGAATCCAATGGCGATGTCCGTTTTGCTCTGCGAGTTCATAATAATAATAATAATAATAAATCTTGAATTTATTGACCGCTCCATCTCCCTGGGGGGACTCGGAGCGGTGCACAGGGCAAATAAAACCATAGAAAACAACATACATACAATAAAAACGAATTAAATACATCCCTGCGCTAAAATCCCAGTTAAAACTACTAAAATTCCTAACTAAAATTAACAGTCCTATAGACGGGAGACTAGCCTAGGCCGGCCAAGCAGAACAGATGTGTTTTTAGTTTAAGACGGAAGGAGCGGAGGTCCGTGGTTGTTCTAATGTCGGGGGGAAGGTCGTTCCAGAGGGCTGGGCCCACCACAGAGAGAGCCCTTCCCCTGGGCGTCGCCCGCTGACAAAGTCTAGTGGACGGCACCCGGAGAAGCCCCTCTCTGTGGGAGCGAATCGGCCGTGAGGATGTATGAGGCAGGATCCGATCCCGCAGATAGCTAGGTCCCGAGCCATGGAGCGCTTTAAAGATGGTAATTAAAACCTTGAAGCGCACTCGGAAGACGACAGGCAGCCAGTGCAGCTCGCGCAAGAGCGGTGTTACATGGGTAAACCTCGAGGTTCCCATAATTGCTCGCGCGGCTGCATTCTGGACTAGCTGAAGTCTCCGAGTGCTCCTCAAGGGGAGCCCCATGTAGAGAGAGTTACAATAGTCCAGTCGGGACGTCACGAGAGCATGAGTGACTGTGCGCAGGGCGTCCCGATCCAATAGGGGGCGCAACTGGCGAACCAGGCGAACCTGGTAAAACGCCCTCCTGGCCACGGCTGTCACTTGATCTTCCATGGACAGCCGGGCATCCAGGAGGACACCCAAGTTGCGCGCCCCATCCACTGGGGCAAGATGTTCGCCCCCAATGGCCAGCGATGGAGTCAGCTGGTTGAATCGGGCAGCCGGAAACCACAGCCACTCGGTCTTGGTCGGGTTGAGCCTGAGTCCGTTTCTTCCCATCCAGATCCGTACGGCTTCCAGGCACTGGCACATCACCGCTACGGCATCGTTGGGGTGGTTTGGGGTAGATATATACAGCTGAGTGTCGTCAGCGTATAGATGGTACTCTACCCCAAAACCACGGATGATCTCACCCAGCGGCTTCATATATGTGTTAAACAGGAGAGGCGAGAGGACCGACTCCTGAGGCACCCCACATGTGAGGGGTCTCGAGGTCGACCTCTGCTCTCCTGCCAACACAAATTGCGATCGGCCAGAGAGGTAGGAGGAGAACCACCGTAAAACGGTGCCTCCCACCCCCAACCCCCCCAGCCGATGCAATAGGATACCATGGTCGATGGTATCAAAAGCCGCCGAGAGGTCTAATAGGACCAGGATGGAGGAACAACCCCCATCTCTGGCCCTCCAGAGATCATCGACCAACGCGACCAATGCCGTCTCGGTGCTATGCCCGGGCCGAAAGCCGGACTGGCGCGGATCTAGATAATCCACTTCCTCCAGGTGACGGGGAAACTGTTGTGCCACCACACTCTCGACAACCTTCGCCAAAAAGGGAAGGTTGGAGACTGGATGATAGTTGTTTAAAAGAGCTGGATCCAAAGAGGGCTTCTTAAGGAGGGGCCTCACCATAGCCTCTTTTAGGGAGGCGGGTAAGGAACCCTCACTTAAAGATGCGTTGATAACCTCTTGGAGCCAGCCTCGTGTCACCTCCCAGGATGCCAGTACAAGCCAGGAGGGACACGGGTCCAATAAACATGTGGTGGCTCGCAGTCGCCCACGTAACCTGTCCATGTCTTCGGAAGAAACGGAGTCAAACTCCTCCCAAACAAGATCTGTCTCGTGGCATCCCACTGGGCCGTCAATGGGGGCTAGCTCGTTCTGTATTTGAGCGGTTTTCTCCTGCAGAAAAGACACAAATTCCTCTGCTCTACCCTGTAATGGGGCTTCCCGCACCCTCTGTTGAAGGAGGGAGCGGGTCACCCTAAACAGGGCGGCAGGGCGGTTTTCTGCGGATGCTATGAGAGCGGCACAATGATGACGTTTGGCCACTCTCAGCGCCACAATGTAAGTCCGTAAATGGGCTCTTACCTGTGTCCGTTCAGATTCAGATCGAGTAGACCTCCATCTTCTCTCTAGGCATCTCTTGTGGCGTTTCATCACCCTTAGCTCCTCGGTAAACCAAGGAGCCAGGGTGGCTTGCCGCCGCAAGAGAGGCCGCAAGGGCGCGACCCGATCCAAGGCCCCCGTGGTCGCAGTATTCCAAGCGGCCACGAGGTCCTCGGTCGGAGCGCGGGTCAGGGGTACAGGAAGTGGCCCAAGCGCCGTCTGGAACCCATCAGGGTCCATCAGGCGCCTGGGGCGGAACCAGATAGGTAACTCAGGCTCCGCCTCCCCGCGGTGGGGGGTGGCGGTTGGAAAGTCGAGCCGGAGAAGTGAGTGGTCTGACCATGACAAGGGTGTGATGACTATATCCCCTGTACCCAGATCACTCTTCCATTGGCCAGAGACAAAGATGAGGTCCGGTGTGTGTCCACCCTCGTGGGTGGGGCCTTGAATTAGTTGGGTCAGGTCCATGGCCGTCATGGAAGCCATGAACTCCCGAGCTACCTCGGATGATTCGCCCACCGATGGCAAATTGAAGTCCCCCATGACTAACAGCCTGGGGGTCTCCATTGCCATCGTAGCGATCACCTCGAGGAGCTCGGGCAGGGCTGCTGCTACATAGCGGGGAGCCAGGTATACAACCAGCAAGCCCAACTGCCTCCCTAGGCCCCACTTCACACAAAGGGACTCACAACCGGTAGTCTGTGGCACAATGGTCTCTCTCAGCTCAAGACCTTCCTTGATAATAATCGCTACCCCACCACCCCTGCCTAGGGCCCGGGGCTGATGAAAAGCATGGTAACCTGGTGGGCACATTTCAACGAGGGGGAGTCCTCCCTCGTGGCCCAACCAGGTCTCCGCAATTCCTACCAGGTCCGGCTCCCCCTCTGACACAAGGTCATGAATGAGGGGGGCTTTGTTGACAACGGACCTGGCATTGCAAAACATCAGCCGCAGGCCCTGGCTCTGTATTCCCTGACCACCTAGCCTGCAGGGGTTGTGGCACCTGACCGTTTGCAACCAACGGCCGCGTGCCCCCAACCGGGTGAATGGAACTTTCCCCTCGGACCTGCCTCTCCCCACGACCCTATTGATGGATATGCCCTCCACAGGGACGACTCTTAGTTCCCCCCCCCTAGCGGTACCTTCCGCCTCCCTCCGTCGCCTGCTGGCCTGGCCCTCTCTTTCTCCCTCCACCTCTACCTGTCTATAATACCCACCCCCCTCCCTGGTACCCCCTAAAATAAACAAAAGCCTACTACTTAAAAAACCCCTGAGACCGCGTTTCTTCCACCTCTCCGGATTAATAAATCCCTCATCGAGGCGGGCCCTCGTTAGCATGGAGGGACAAACCTGCGAGAGCGGGGACTCTCGCAGTCGTAGCAAATCTAGCTTCGAGTACATTGTATTAATAAATAATTAAAAATATAATTATTTAAAAATAACAGTCAGTTGTAAATACATAAATAGATAAAAAGCATGGGTCCTAAGATTTTAAAGCATCGTTTGGCCGCAATTCAGATGTAAATAAGTTCCAGATGTAAATAAATACATATATTAATAAATACTTAAATATATATATATATAGTCCGAACTTTAAAGTGCGTCAGTGGGCAGTTAGTCCGGCTAAGTTCTTATCTTCTCTCCTTCTAGAGGGTTACAAGATCTTAAGGTCTTATATATAAAGTGTAAAAGTATCCATAGGCCGAAGAGATCTTCTCCATCTCCTTTAGGCTGCTTTCCAGGTCTTATCTCCGTTCGCAGCCACACTCAGGTACCAGGACACCAACCTCCGCTCCAGCGCTCTCGCCGGCACTCTCACCGCCGCCTCCATCGCCACTGTGTCCCCGGACCCCATTCTGGCGCTCTCACCGCCACCTCCATACTGTCTCCGTGCCTACAGCTGCCCTCCGGGCCTGCCTGGCCCTCCAGGCCCTCCAGGCCTCCACGACGCATCCAGCGCTCTCACCGCCTCCGCCGTGGCCACTGCCGTCTTCACCGCTACCACGGCGGTCTCAACTTGGGGGTCTTCGGGCCCTCAAGGTCCTCACGGCCCACCAGGTCTGGCGCCCTTCAGTCCGGTGCTCTCACCACCGCCATCACGGCCGCCGCCGCCGTCTTCGCCGCTACCTCGGCAGAGGTCTCGGCCCGGGAATCTCGGCCTGGGAATCAGGCCCTCAAGGCCCCTCCAGGCCTTCCAGGCCCTCTAGGCGTGCAGCCTAGCGGTCCGCCATCATCGGCGCCCGCCGTCATCAAGAGGTGCCGAGGACGCCGCCGACGCTCCCACCGCCGCCGCCGCCGCTGCCGTCGCCGCTGCCGCCGTCCGGGTCTCACCCTGGGAAAACCAGAGTGGCTCCAGGTCTTCCAGGCCTTCCAGGCCTCTAGGCGGGCAGCCAGCGGCCCGCCATCGTCGGCGGCCGGCGCCCACCGTCATCAAGAGGCGCCGAGGACGACGCCGACGCTCCCACCGCCGACGCCGCTGTCGTCGCCGCTGCCGCCGCTGCCACCACTACCGCCGTCCGGATCTCACCCTGGGAGTCCAGGGTGGCTCACCCACCGAACCCAGCCCTCAAGGTGGTAAGTAGAGAGCTGGGGCACTGAATCTGCGACCAACGAGCTCCCGGCCCCTGCCAAGCTCGGAGCTAGGTCGCCATCTTCGCGCCTGCGCATTTAGCATGGAGAGCTAACCCTAACCCTAGGTGGAATTTTCCCCAATGGGATTTTCCCATGTATTTTCCAGGAAATGTACATAAGTCCGGCTCGAAAGGCGGGCCCCCTCCTAACCATACCGACGACCTCCAAATCCAATGGCGATATCCATTTTGCTCTGCGAGTTCATGGAGAGCTAACCCTAACCCTAGGTGGAATTTTCCCCAATGGGATTTTCCCATATATTTCCCCAGGAAATGTACATAAGTCCGGCTCGAAAGGCGTGCCCTCTCCTAACCAAACCGACGACCTCCGAATCCAATGGCTATGTCGGTTTTGCTCTGCGAGTTCATGGAGAGCTAACCCTAACCCTAGGTGGAATTTTCCCCAATGGGATTTTCCCATGTATTTTCCTAGGAAATGTACATATGCCGTTTTGAAAAACGTGCCCCCTCCTAACCATACTGACGGCCTCCGAATCCAATGGCAATGTTGGTTTTGCTCTGCGAGTTCATGGAGAGCTAACCCTAACCCTAGGTGGAATTTTCCCCAATGGGATTTTCCCATATATTTCCCCAGGAAATGTACATAAGCCCGGATCGAAAGGCGTGCCCCCTCCTAACCATACCGACGGCCTCCGAATCCAATGGCGATGTCGGTTTTGCTCTGTGCGTTCTTGGAGACCTAACCCTAATCCTCGGTGGAATTTTCCCCAATGGGATTTTCCCATGTATTTTCCTAGGAAATGTACATAAGGCCGGCTCGAAAAGCATGCCCCCTCCTAACCATACTGACCGCCTCCGAATACAATGGTGATGTCCATTTTGCTATGTGAGTTCATGGAGAGCTAACCCTAACCCTATTGGGAATTTTTCCCAATGGGATTTTTCCATGCATTTTGCCATGAAGCAAAATGTATGCGAAAAGCCCCTTTGAACTTAAATCAATACTCAACACAATTCAACTATTCAGCAGTGACATGAAAATGAACTTTGGACTTGAAAAATGTGCTATATTATGTATGCAGCAAGGAAAAATGGAAAAAACAGAAGAGATAGAACTGGGAAATGGAAATATAGTGAAAGCAATTGCAAAGGATGATGGTTACAAGTACCTAGGCATATTGGAAACAGGTAAGATCTTGAATGAAAAAGTCAAAGAGTTAACACATCAGGAGAGTCCGCAAAATATTAAAATCATAGCTGAATGCTGGAAACATTATTAAAGCCATTAATACATAGGCAGTTCCAGTGATATGCTATTCAGCTAGAATCATCAACTGGACTCTGGCTGAACTGGAAAACTAGGACGGGAAAACACACAAGCTTTTGAATATATACCATGCTTTACATCCACGAAGTGACATTGACAGGTTGTACCTGCCAAGAAAAATAGGGTGCAGGGGGCTATTGCAAATCCATCAAACTGTAGAAGAAGAAAAACGAAGTTTAAATGATTATGTTAACTAAAGTACAGAAAAATTGCTGCAGGCTGTAAAAATGGAGAACAGCATAAAAACAACAGAAACAAAGGCAGAATATAAGGAAAAACAGCTGGATGACAGATTAAATAGATGGAGGACCAAGGCTTTGCATGGACATCACTTGAAAATCATTGAAGGAAAATGTGATGACAACTTGACATGGACATGGCTTAAGATGGAAACTATCAAGAAAGAAATGGAAGGTTTAATACTGGCCGCTCAAGAACAAGCACTACAAACTAATGCCATGAAAGCGAAGATTCAAAAATCCACTGACAACCCAAACTGCCGACTTTGCAATAACAAAGGCGAAACTGTTTCACATTTAATATGTGAATGCAGCAAAATCACACAAACTGATTACAAAGCTAGACACGACCGAGTTGCTAAATTAATCTATTGGTCATTATGTAAAAAATATGGTTTACCTGTATCCAGAAAGTCATGGGAACACAAAGTGGAAAAGGTTATCGAGAATGAGAGGGTGAAGATCTTGTGGGACTTTCAAATACAAACAGATCATCATTTGGCACACAACACACCAGATATCATGGTTGTAGAGGGCTGAAGTGTATAGTTTATAGATATCGCTGTTCCTGGAGATGCCAGAGTCGAAGAAAAAGAACTAGAAAAAATAATGAAATATCGCGACCTGGCTATCGAAACTACATGGCTATGGATGAAGCATATCACAGTGACACCTATTGTCATCAGGGCACTTGGAACCATGTCCAAAACTTTACTAAATATATCAGTAAATTGCAGCTTCCTGCAATAACACCAGTGGAACTGCAAAAAACGGCACTACTTGGAACATCTTACATTCTATAAAGATACTTGGTTGATACCTAGGATGCTGGCAGCAAACTGTATCAACCATTAGCACCAGTCAATGGTATTTTCAATACATTTTTAAATGTTCAGTTGGCTGAGTTTCATGTTTTATGAATAAAGTAAATAATAATAATAAAAAATCTACAAAGGGCCACCCTGCTTGGAACAGCTTATATCCTCCGACGTTACCTTGACAGTTCCTAGGTCAGAGAACCGGGAAGTACTACCTCTTGACTGGCCCCACCCCCATCTATTCTCTGCCTCCTGAGTCCCAGCTGATTGGGAGAAAATGGGGATTTTACAGTATCCTTCCCCTGTCACACCCACCAAGCCACGCCCACCAAGCCACACCACGCCCACCAAGCCATGCCCACAAAACCGGTAGTAAAAAACATTAAATCCCACCACTGCTACAGTCTTCAAGGATTAGCCCAAAAAACAGGCTGAAACAGCCCGCAGAACAGCCGGAAAACACAGCAAAAACCGGCCAAAAAACCAGGCATGAGCACCGGCCAACTGGTCTTCGGGTTTCCAGTGCTCCAGCACGTGCACATGTGCACATGCGTGCATTCCAGTTTGGGCACTTGGTGCCGAAAAAGTTTGCCACCACTGAACTAGCTGGTACAAGGAAGGACATATGTCTCCCAATGTTTTTTCTCAGCACAATTCTTCTCTGTTCCTGTTATCTGTCTATTGGGCTATTTTTGGCTAGCCCTCTTTCTGAAAGAGCACCAAATCCTTGTTACAAAGAAACCTGTTTAGCAGGTTGCAGGCACAGAAGAATAGCATGGCTTAGATGAGAAAGAGCTCGCCCGATGTTCCTGCTTGGTGCAACCCTTACCCTGCAGAGGAGAAAGCAAGAGTGTGATAGATAAGTAAACTCCAGCAAGAAAAAAAATATACACCCAAATGCCAATTCTGTTAGCGGGTTATCAAGATGTCTAGTTCTGGCCACATAAGCAGCCATTGTGACTGTGTTTTGTGTCACAACAATAGTCATCAAGTCATCACCATGGAACCTCGTGCAGCTGAAACCAGAGCGGAATATATGTAAATGGTGCTGTTTTGCCATGGTGCATTGCACAGCTAGGAACTATGACTGCACGCTGCTAGTCCAAGCCGCATTGATCAATCTATGAAGCAGTTACAGCACCTGGTTGAGAGACCTCAGAAATAATAGAAGTAATTAAAACACTTTACAAAAAAAACCCCTCCCTTCTTGGCAGAAGCAGTGGAAAATCTGTAATGCATTCAACGATGACAGAGCTACAACAAATACATAGCAAGCAGAATCTGACTCACTTTCCTGGTTTAAGTCAACCTTCTGCATAGCACAGGACAAGGGCTCTTTCAAAGAGCATCGAATCTGTGTTTGAAAAGCACGCTTCGTACTCTTTCCTGCCAAACTTTTGTTAAGTTTTTACAAAGGCCTCTATAATTAGATTTAGTAAAAGAGAAAAAGGATTAAATTACAGAAATCCTGATGAGTAGTTACTTTCATTTTTGGACCTTAATTTATCTCTGAGTTGATGGGTGAAGCTTTCTTCATTCTCTTGCTAAGCTCCTCTGTACTGTATTGGTTCAGCTGCCACAGCCTCATGCGAAAGCATCATGCCATCTTTTAAATCAACTTTTGCACAACCGTTTTTTCCCCCCAAAACCACCTGACACTGTACATCATGTGAACAAAAGATATAGAATTGTGGAGTTATATAACAGGAAGGAGATTTTTAAGCTGACCTCAATTCATGCTGGCTGGAGAATTATGGAAGTTGAAGTCAACTTAAAGTTGCCGAGTTTGAAAAAAATTGAATTAAATAAATCATTAATTACTTATTAAATATATAGGTTTACAATCATTGCAGTTCACAATAAAACTAATGAGGGATATACTTTTTAGCATATCAATTGAGTATATTCAATCCATTGAGAGTGATGTGAATTAATGACAGATTTAATATGAAAAGTGATAATGAAGGTTAGGTTTAGGGTTACATAAGGGACATGGTGGCTCAGTGGCTAAGATGCTGAGCTTGTTGATAAGAAAGGTCGGCAGTTCAGCAGTTCAAATCCCTAGTGCCACGTAACAGAGTGAGCTCCTATTACTTGCCCCAGCTTCTGCCAACCTAGCAGTTGCCAACCTAGAAAGCATGTAAAAATACAAGTAGAAAAATAGGAACCACTTTGGTGGGAAGATAATAGTGTTTCGTGTGCCTTTAGTCATGACAGCCACATGACCAGGCAGATGTCTTCAGACAGCACTGACTCTTTGGCTTTGAAATGGAGACTAGCATAGCCCCCTAGAGTCGGGAACGACTAGCACATGTGTGGAACTTTTATCTACACCTTAGGGTTAAATTCCTGAAGTAAGCAAAAGAAGCCAAGGATTTCACATTTTAGAGAGTGTGTTTTTATTCCAATATATATATCTAACACATATCTAAAAAATGTCACACAGCAGTAATCTAATTTGGTTCTCTGTCTGGATGAACTCTGGGTTGAGTCGAAGGGCAGAGAGGGATGACGTTAAGTCTCCTCCCCTTAAAGGGACCTCTGAACAGGAGCTGTGATAATTATTCTACAATATATATATATATATATATATATATATATAAACTTTCTGCAGTAGTAAAATCACCTGCAAAAAAACCAAACAAACCCACAGGCAAATTACAAGTCAGTGGCATGTTGCAGACTAGTTGTAAAATAAGGAAGCAACTTTTGCTTGAAAACCGTTTTTTCATTGCTGTTTGTGCCATTGTGGCTTGAACAAGCTGTTCCTACTTGCTTTCAGACACAATGACGAAATCTAAAGCTTCTGGAACATGTCTATGTAACATGTAGGCATAATTCACTGCCCTGGCCTGTTAGCTTGCTTGATGTTGCCTGCAGGAAGCTTTACATGTCTGTGTTTCATTTTACAAAATCATTCTAAGAAAGGATTGCTTTAGAAAACCTTCCAGCTCCAACGATCTTTTCAGCTGTTAAGAAATTAACTTCTCTCTTTTCAATTTTTTTCTATTTTAAAATTCCTCAGCTTCAAAAAGGATGGATTTAAACTTTTAAAAATCTGGTTCGCTAGGTATAATAAAAGAGATGTTTAATATCTTACTCTGTATCCAATGTACTTAATAGCATCTTAACTTAAGGCTTGTGGTCAAGGCATCCCTCCTGATTCCCATCCAGAGCACTGGGGTAAATAGGCACGTTTTTACCAGTACATTCATAAACTGTCCCAAAATATTGTGCAATAGTTTCTAGAAAGAGTAAGTTACCAGCGGAGTGGGTTCCGGCAGGCACTACTGCCGGTTCGCTCGTGTGCCCATGCTTGCTATGCACTGTGTGTACAAGTGCTATGCAATAAAATTGTCCTGCGCATGCGCAGAAGCAAAAACCAAGATGGTGGCGCCTACAGCACTATCCGGAGAACCAGTTCGGAAGCATGGCAGGCCTGGGTCACTGCCAGTTCCAGCAACCCAGGCCGCCAAACTACTACCGGTTCAGCTGAACTGGGCCGAACCGATAGGAACCCACCACTGGTTATCAGTTAAGAAACAGATCAGATTATGGCTGAAGAAGTTCACCAAGTATTGAATAACATAAGAGTCAATTTCTGTTTATTTCATGACTATCAATTTATTGTTACCAAGGTATTTGGACCACCTGTTGGTGGGGGACTATAAGTCAGTGGAGGGTATTGTACTCTACCAAAATATTAGAATGAAGTTGTGAAGCCTCTGCTTGTGATAAGAAACAGAAAGGGAGGAAGAAATGGCAATTCATTCTGCCAATCTTGGAACCGCTGAACTGCCAATCTTCTGTTCGACAAGCTCAACAACTTAGTCACTCCGCCACCGCATCCCTTCTCCACAAAAAATCTGCATCTGCAATTACCGGTAGTTGCCTGGTGGTCCTTTTTTAAGGTGACCAGATCCTTTTGGGTAAGGAAGACGTTGAGGTCTATCTGCAGGGGTACACTGAAGAATGCACTGATTTTCTAACAAATAAAGTCACCCAGATTCATTCCTGTTAGATACCAGCATGGACACTGGCCACTGGATTGTAGAGTAAGATAGATCCTTGCCCAGTTATCTGGGATGGTTTGACTTTGTTATCCTTAGGAAGTGGCTAGGATCTTAGGAAGTGTGAGCTCAGGCACTTGTGTTTTAGATACATGTCCTCCTGGCTTATAAAAGTGTCCCAGGAGGTGATGTTTGGGTGGATAGTGAGGGTACTTATTGCATCTCTGGAGGAGAGAATGGTGCCTCTTCCCTTTAAGGAAGCTGTGGTTTCTGTCTTAAAAATCCATCACTAGACCCCACCCTAATGGACAATTTTTGTCCTATCTCTAACTTTTGCTTGGGAAGATTGTTGAGAAGGTAAACGCTCAGCAGTTCCAGAGAATCCAGGAGGAAATTGATTATTTGAACCCTTTTCAACGAGAATTCAAATCGGATATGGGTCAGAGACAGCATTAATTGTGATGATCTCCAGAGGGGGGTCTATGATAATTCTCCATGGACAATTCTCCATGACCAACTTGCCACAGACAACTTACCATGGCTAACTCACCACAGCCAACTTGCTGCAGAACAACTGGCCATCTCAGCACAGGACAGCTTGCTGCAGGACAAGAGTTGCACTAATATCAAAGAAATGGTGGAATAAAATCATTAAAGAAAGGATGAAAAAGGAGGAACAGAATTAAATGTAAATAGCAAAAATTAAAATATGTTTTAATTATTTTATTAATTAAATAAAATTGTGACATTGTCCCACAGCAAGTTGTCCTGCAGCAAGTTGACTGTGATGAGTTGACTGTGGCGAATTGGCCACAGTAAGTTGACTATGGCAAGTTGTCCCAATTTCCTCTGGAGGGAGTGGAATGGGGATAGTTTCAGTATTGATCATGAATGGGTCTGACCCTCATCCCCTGCTTTGAAGAGTTCTGTTGTGGCCTGCCAGCAGCCAGCAGAGAGGGCAGCAGATTCAGACAGTGAGGAGGATGGTGAAGAACATGGGCCAGACCTGGAGTCTGAGGAAGGTTCTGATGAGGGCTCTGTGTTGGAGGTAGAGAGGGCGCCAGAGCCATATGCCAGCTATGGCATCAGTAAGGCAGATGAACAGCTGGAGCCTGTTCCCAGTGTGTGCATGCTCAGTTGCCAGGCAAAGGGTACAACTAAAGAACAGGGGTCGACTTGGGAGTAAGGCCAGACGATGAATGGCTCCCAGAGGAGCGAAAGGGGAGTGGAGTTTGCAGGAGACAATTAGTTCGCTAATTGGTTCATGGCTCTCCAAGACTCCTCACCAAGTTCCGCAGATATTGGCCTGTCAGCTCTCCAGGCCAGATAAGGTCTGTGACCGTAAATCCTCCTTTGAAAGACTTTGCCACTGTGAATGAGCAAAATTCACAGTAAATTAATAAAAGGGTTTTTTGCCAGGACAAGGAGTTTGTTTCTTGTTCTTGGGAAGCCTCGGTCAGAACAGGTTCCATAGTGGTTGGGGTTCTCTTTGCTTCTATTTTACATCTACATGAAGCCACCAGCTTCCCCATGATTATCACCATGGCATGAGGTATCATCAGTATGTTGATGTCACTCAGTTGATCTGCCTGTGTTGAGTTAAGCCAGTGCTTCTCAAATAGTGGGGCGGGCCCCCCAGGGGGGGCGCGAGGCTCCGTAAAGGGGGGCGCGTTTGACCTCAGCAGAGGTGTACTTTTATAGACAAATGATACTATTTACAGTCACGCGGGGGGGCGCGAAATGTTTTCTTCTTCCTAGGGGGGCATGACAGAAAATAATTGAGAAGCACTGAGTTAAGCAATGTTGCAGCTGCTTTTTTTTATAGTGCCTGGAGGCTGTGGAAGTCTGGAGAAGGAGCAACAGGCTAAATCTGAACTCTGGCAACATAGAGTGATTTTGGGTTCAAGGCTCCTAGGTTCTTGGAGAATTACCATTGTTGGCTGTGGGTGGGTTTGTACTGTCCCAGACCAACTCAATATGTAATCTGGGAGTTCTTCTGGACCCTCAACTCCTGTTCAAGTCAAGTTTTATTTATTTATTTATTTATTTATTTATTAGTTTTATATACCACCCCCTCTCCCGAACATGGGACTCGGGGCGGTTAATAACACCCTAGTAACCTGCCATTTGGGCTACATGGGATTGCCATTGAAAAGTATCCATAAGCCTCTGTTGGTTCAAATCAGTGGTGGGCTGCAGGCGGTACGCCCCAGTACAGGTGTACCAATGCCTTCCAGGAGCACTGGGTACCATTCCAGTATGGTGCTCCAGAGGGCCCGCCTGCCTGTCCGCCCTCCTTACCTGTGTTTGAGGTCTGTGGTGCTTACATGAACGTGCATGGAGCATATGGCGCCTGCGCAATGCTCCACCAAGCAGCTGGAGCATTGCAGAGGTGTCGCGGAGCATCACAGGAGGTAAAAACGTGTGCGCACACTGCACACGTTCATGTGGTGGATGCCGGGCCCCGTTGCACTGTACCAGTTGCACTGGGATCCGGAACCCACCACTGGTTCAAACTGCAGTGGTATGCATAGTTCAGCGCAAGTAGAGATTTGTGCATGTGACACCACTTTCGCTGGAGCTCCATTGGTGACCAATGTGCTTCAGAGTGCAATTTAATGTGCTCTGTGCTCTTAGGTTATTTAAGATATTTGTGCCATCAGAACAGAAAGACAAGGTACATTATAGATCCTGTCTATTAAGAAAATACATCTTCTAGGATCAAGGAAAAGGGCTTTTCCTGTGGTGACTCCCTCCCTTTGGAATATCATTCCCCAAGAGATAAGATTGGATCCCACCTTGTTACTTTTCCAGAAGGCCCTGAAGACATGATTATGTCAGGAGGCCTGGTAACCCCTTATTGGCATGCAGCCAAATGGCTCGAGTGATTGTGTAGTCACTGGAACAAGTAACGAGTTTGTGAGTTTTATGCTGTGGTATTTTAATGTTGGGACATGGTGGCTCAGTGGCTAAAAGGCTGAGCTTGTTGATGAGAAAGGTCAGCAGTTTGGCGGTTCAAATCCCTAGTGCTGCATAACAGAGTGAGCTCCTGTTACTTGTCCCAGCTTCTGTCAATCTAACAGTTCAAAAGCACATAAAAATGCAGGTAGAAAAAATAGGGACCACTTTGGTGGGAAGGTAACAGTGTTCCATGCACCTTCAATGTTTAATCATGCCAGCCACATGACCATGGAGACATCTTTGGAAAGCACTGGCTCTTCAGCTTTGAAACGGAGATGATCTGTTAGAGATCCCTTAGAGTCAGGAATGACTAGCAGATATGTGCGAGAGGAACCTTTTCCTTTACCTTATTTTAATGTTGCAAGCCACCCAGAATCACTGTGTATGAACAGGGTCATCCTGCAACCTAAGTTTTTTAATGGCTTCAGGTTTTTGCTTATTCAGTTTAATTAATCTCAGGTTTCTTTGTTTTCTTTAGATGAATTGCTTTCTTTAGAAAACATGCTTTAAAGAGTCCAAAGTTACTTTAGAAACATGTTGCTTGAATCAATCTCAAAATCCTCTTTGCTTTCCCGTTTGAAATGGAAAATCAAAATCCTTATCTTTTAGGACACCATACTCAATTCCTGAAGTGGCTTTGATGACGATTTGTACAATTAAACCTCAACATTTATACTTAAATATGGTAAATATACCCTTAGAACCAATTCTGTGCTAGCATTTTGTGCAGGATGGAAACACTTACATAAGAAGAGAAAACAGTGTACTTTGGATTACAATAGCTTCAAAGACTCGTGCATTATGACTCAGCTACATTCCAACTGAAAGGTCTTAAACGTGGGTTTTTTTTTCTCCTACGGTAATATTTGCCAATGGTTGATTTTATCTTATGCATATTCTGCAATCTGGCACAAAATCTACCAATGCGTTTAGCTATATTAGTAATTAAACTAAACCGTTGGCAAGTTATAAACACGACTTTCTAGATCAAATCCAACATCAAAAGTCCTCAAACAATCGTTTCAAAGAAAGATAAAATGCAAATGAACAAAAAGAAAAAAGATTAAAAGAAAGGGTGAGAGGATCGATGGGGGGAATTAAAAAGTGATAAGAAAAGAAAAATAAAAACAAAAAGCATGACTTCTGACTTTCTTTTGTAGGGGTACAAATATGTAATCAAGTAAACTCTTACTTTAAATTAAAACAAAAGTTTGTCTTTCTTTCATGATGCAGTTTCAAAGTATAATCCAAAGTCAGCGTAGGAAACACAAATATGTCACAATACTTCTTGGATCTTGGAAGACAGAAAAAAGAGCATTTATTTCTAAATGGTAAAGGTTCCCCTTGCACATATGTGCTAGTCGTTCCCAACTCTAGGGAGCGGTACTCATCTCCGTTTCAAAGCCGAAGAGCCAGTGCTGTTCGAAGACATCTCCATGGTCATGTGACCGGCATGACTAAATGCCGAAGGCACACAGAAGGCTGTTACGTTCCCACTAACGATGGTTCCTATTTTTCTACTTGCATTTTTTACGTGCTTTCGAACTGCTAGGTTGGCAGAAGCTGGGACAAGTAACGGGAGCTCACTCTGTTACACGGCGCTAGGGATTCGAACTGCCGAACTGCCAACCTTTCTGATCGACAAGCTCAGTGTCTTAGCCACTGAGCCACCACATCCCTATTTCTACAAGCAAACAATTAGCAACAACTTCCCAAGAACTTCCCTAAGAAAGGTTTCAAGAAGCTAGACATTTGGATTTTATTCCTGCTATGGGAAATTAGTAATTTTGCTTGCACAGCTCTAGCAAAAACTGAGAAAATTCCAGTTCTTCATGGGTCACATAAGGGGAAAATTGGTATATGGATGTAATGATATACAGTGTCATAATCTCAAAATGAGATGTGGTGGCTCAGTGGCTAAGATGCTGAGCTTGTCGATCAGAAGATCAACAGTTCAGCAATTCAAATCCCTAGCACCACATAATGGGGTGAGCTCCCAGTACTTGTCCCAGCTTCTGCCAACCTAGCAGTTCGAAAGCACATAAAAAATTAAAGTAGAAAAAATAATGAGCCACCTTTGGTGGGAAGGTAACAGTGCTCCATGCGTCTTTGGCATTTAGTCATGCCGGCCACATGACCACAGAATTGTCATCAGATAGCACTGGCTCTTCAGCTTAGAAACGGAGATGAGCACTGCCCTAGAGTCGGGAATGACCAGCATGTAGGTGCAAGGGGAACCTTTACCTTTAATCTCAAAATAGATTTTAACATGAATTTCATAATAATCCAATGCTAGCTAACTTGTGGGGGTTTTTGCCATCTTAACTTTTTAGAAATTTTAGGTCTTCATTGTCCATGCAAAGAACCTTTTAGAACCCTTCATTAAGAGTTAAAATAACATTCTTGTAATCTAGAGGTTAACTAAGTTATTAGGAAAAAGCCATGAAATTCAATGGGCTTGTTTCAGGTCATAAAATTAACACCATCAAACAACTATTTCTACCTATCCCAGATTCTTGGGAAGCATTCAATAGGATGATAAAAATGCCAAATCCAGTCTTAAACATATGGCTCAGAGGTGGTATTCAACAGGTTCTGACCAGTTCCGGAGAACTGGTAGCAGAAATTTTGAGTAGTTTGGAGAACCGAGAAGTACTACCTCTGACTGGCCCCACCCCCATCTATTCTCTGCCTCCCAAGTCCCAGCTGATTGGGAGAAAATGGGGATTTTGCAGTCCTTTTATCCTTCCCCTGTCACACCCACCAAGCTACGCCCACCAAGCCACGCCACGCCCACCAAGCCATGCCCACAAAACTGGTAAAAAAAATTAAATCCCACCACTGCTACAGTCTTCAAGGACTATAGTTTGAAAGTCCTGTATTGGCATTAAGTGTGATTCCTAATATCTAAGTCATCCAGAAGAGCTTTGACCTGCAAGAGAATAGATTTGGGAAATCCACCAGGAAACTCTGCCTCCTATCCTTTTCACTCCACTCCGAAGTTTTGCTACAGCCTTTCAAAATAAATAAGTGCATCAATCTATATTTGATAAATAAATAAAAAGTAAATATAATTACTTACATGTACAACCACTTAGCAGAATTGTTTCAGGAATGTCATAGCCTAACTAAGAAATATATATAAGAAATAAAGCAGGCATTCTACGCAGAACATTAATGAGGACTGAAGATGTAGATATGAATACGAATACGAACGAATATTTATTTGTATAACCGCGTCCTCTCCCCTAGGGGACTCGGAGCGGTGTACAGGGAGGAATAAAACAGCATAAAATATATACATGAATAATAAATACAATAAAAACAAATTAAATTTGACTATCCCTGCACTAAAATTCCCATTTAAAATTAACAATCCCTAATCCCTGGGTAGAGACTAACCTAGGCCGGCCAAGCAGAAAAAGTGAGTTTTTAATTTCTGACGGAAGGAGCGGAGGTCCATAGTTGTTCTAATGTCGGGGGGAAGGTCGTTCCAGAGGGCTGGGCCCGCCACAGAGAAGGCCCTTCCCCTGGGCCTCGCCCGCTGACAAAGTCTAGTGGACGGCACCCGGAGAACCCCTCTCTGTGGGAGCGAATCGGCCGGGAGGATGTATGGGGCAGAATCCGATCCCGCAGATAGCTAGGTCCCGAGCCATGGAGCGCTTTAAAGATGAGAACTAACACCTTGAAGCGCACCCGAAAGACGACAGGTAGCCAATGCAGCTCGCGCAAGAGCGGTGTTACATGGGTATACCTTGCGGTACCCATTATTGCTCGCGCGGCTGCATTTTGGACCAGCTGAAGTCTTCGGGTGCACCTCAAGGGGAGCCCCATGTAGAGAGAGTTACAATAGTCCAGTCGGGATGTCACGAGAGCATGGGTGACTGTGCGAAGGGCGTCCCGATCCAATAGGGGGCGCAACTGGCGAACCAGGCGAACCTGGTAAAACGCCCTCCTGGCCACGGCTGTCACTTGATCTTCCATGGACAGCCGGGCATCCAGGAGGACACCCAAGTTGCGCGCCCCATCCACTGGGGCAAGATGTTCGCCCCCAATGGCCAGCGATGGAGTCAACTGGTTGAATCGGGCAGCCGGAAACCACAGCCACTCGGTCTTGGTCAGATTGAGCTTGAGTCCATTTCTTCCCATCCAGATCCGTACGGCTTCCAGGCACTGGCACATCACCGCTACGGCATCGTTGGGGTGGTTTGGGGTAGATATATACAGCTGAGTATCATCAGCGTAGAGATGGTACTCTACCCCAAAACCACGGATGATCTCACCCAGCGGCTTCATATATGTGTTAAACAGGAGCGGCGAGAGGACCGACCCCTGAGGCACCCCACATGTGAGGGGTCTCGGGGTCGACCTCTGCTCTCCTGTCAACACAAATTGCGATTGGCCAGAGAGGTAGGAGGAGAACCACCGTAAAACGGTGCCTCCCACCCCCAACCCCCCCAGCCGATGCAATAGGATACCATGGTCGATGGTATCAAAAGCCGCCGAGAGGTCTAATAGGACCAGGATGGAGGAACAACCCCCATCTCTGGCCCTCCAGAGATCATCGACCAACGCGACCAATGCCGTCTCGGTGCTATGCCCGGACCGAAAGCCGGACTGGCACGGGTCTAGATAATCAACTTCCTCCAGGTGACGGGGAAACTGTTGTGCCACCACACTCTCAACAACCTTCGCCAAGAAGGGAAGGTTGGAGACTGGACGATAGTTGGTTAAAAGAGCTGGATCCAAAGAGGGCTTCTTAAGGAGGGGCCTCACCATAGCCTCTTTTAGGGAAGCAGGCAAGGAACCCTCACTTAAGGATGCGTTGACAACCTCTTGGAGCCAGCCTCGTGTCACCTCCCAGGATGCCAGTACAAGCCAGGAGGGACACGGGTCCAATAAACATGTGGTGGCTCGCAGTCGCCCACGTAACCTGTCCATATCCTCGGAAGTAACGGAGTCAAACTCCTCCCAAACAAGATCTGTCTCGTGGCATCCCACTGGGCCATCAATGGGGGCTAACTCGTTCTGTATCTGAGCGATTTTCTCCTGCAGAAAAGTCACAAATTCCTCTGCTCTACCCTGTAGCGGGGCTTCCCGCACCCTCTGTTGGAGGAGGGAGCGGGTCACCCTAAACAGGGCGGCAAAGATAACTTTGTCTGATGCTTAAGAAGGCATTGAATCTATTGCTAGAGAATTCTGGACTCTGAATTCCTGGTATACCTCCAAAGAGGATAATAGATTGAGGAAGACGAGTAATAATGAGAGCACCTTAAGGAATTAGATGGGTTGTTTTACGGTCTGTCTAATGCCAAATGGAAAGGTCATTCTCCTGCTGTTCAAAATAGCAATTTCTCTTTTTCTCACACTAAAAGGTATCTGCATTTTCTTAGAGGAATGATGGTTTTCACTTGGGGTTGCAGATATTAACACAGGAAGCAATCATTACTACATGCCCTTGGTGTGTGCCAAGCAGTTAATAATTGAATGTACCTTTAATAGATAGAGGAATCTGTATTTCCCCGGAAGTAGTACCACTGCTGGTGCAAATATTAGAAATTGGCTTTTCAAAATAAACCTCAATTTTTTCCCAACACTTATCATGTATAAACATATTCAGAAAGTCTTTATAATCATGTCTGTGCCAAGTTAATTATGCTCCAGGAAACATGTTTGGTCAATAAACATAGTCACACAAGAGATGTTTTTATAATCTTTATAGGCTTTGAAGAGAGGCAGAAGAGAGCTGCTGCATAGGGAGTTAAAAATCTACTTTAAATATTTCAATTGAGTTCAGGTGTACTACTGAAAAAAATCCAGATAATTGCTGGTTAAAAAACTTAGCTGGTCTGAAAAGTTTGGAATGCTTTCTCCTAGGTTACTTACCACACTGAAATCACTCAATCAAATAGCAGTGTTTACTCTTGTTTCTAGCAATAGTCATTAGCTGTGCGGACAAGCAAAATATCCAATGTCTGTTGTATATATTTGATGTTCCTATCCAGTTCCTATGTCACCGAGAAGTAAGTGGGCACTGGTTGTTACACTCAAAGCAATACTTTTGGGTCAAAGGGGGAAGGAAAGAATAAAGGAGAAAATGGTACAGGGACGAATCCAAATCAGCAGCCTGAAGATTAGGGTCCTGAGGTTTCTTTCCTTATGTAAAAAAATGCAACACTTTAATCACTTATACATTTAAAGTAATAAATATATAAGGAAGCAGACTATGAAGACTATTATGGGCATATATTATGGGCATATGCATCTATTATAATAGATGGCAATGTCCACAATAGATGAAGAACTGACTTTGGTGCTTTTACAGGAGTGTTGTTCAAATTTGGCAACTTTAAAATGTGTGGACTTCAATTCCCAGAATTCCCCAGCATGCTAGCTGAGGAATTCTGAAAGCTGAAATCCACACATCTTAAAGTTGCCAAGTTTGAAAACACTGTTTAAAACGTATTTTTCAATTAGTACTCCAAATATTTTTCCAGACTCCAGAATATTCAGCAACAACTCAAACGTGCAACCTGGGATTTCTACAACTTTATTCCAAGTATAATGTTGGGGGAGGGCGACAAGAGAGACCATGGTTAAAGCAAAACATTAAACAAAGGGGGGAGGGAATTACATAAACAGAGGTGACACTTTATAACTTTGAAGCTTGAAACCCATCTCTAAATCAGTCTTCTTGTACTGATGCATTAGGACCGTGATGAGGAACCTATGGCAGGAGGAGCCATTTCTTAGGCCACGCGAGGCGTTGCCCTGTCAGCTCCAGCTGATTTCGGCCTTCATTTTCAGCCGTTTTTCACAAAAAAACAACCCAACGCGCAAACCAGAAGTTCAGAAACAGACTTCTGGTTTGCGCGTTGAGCCATTTTTCTCCCTTAAGAGGCTTCAGGAGGATTCACTAAAGCCTCCGGAGGCAGCAAAGCACAAACCGGAAGACAGAAAATGGGCTGTTTCCGGCCTCTGGAGGGCCCATAGAGGGGCATTTTCACCCTCCCCAGGGTCCTAGAAAGCCTCTAGAGTCTGGGTTGGGCAAAAAACAGGTCCACTGTACCATCGTGCGCCAAAAGCACTTTTGGCGCACAATGGCAAAATGGTTAGCCATCACTGTATTAGGACTTTTGGAATTCCTTTGCCCACATTAGTTCTGGATTCTGGGAGATCTAAACATATCTGATGAGGGCCAGTTAGAGAAGACAGCTCAAAAATCATGTTTTTGTAAAATACTTTACAAAGAAGCAATTGCATTCTGGTGTCCAGCAGAGAGTCAGTTATCTGTCTTTCTATATTTCTCACTCATAGACCTAATTCAACCCCAAAGATAAACACTGGAATAACCATTGCTTACATTCAGCTCAGATTTCTGGAAACTGAACAAACCTCTCTGAAATCCCAATTGCTTGCCAAATGATCGAGCATCTGGGAATATTTTCTGATACTGCCTCAAATAGATCATTTCTCTCCCAAGAGAAAGCAAAGTTTCTCATTGCACTTCAGGATAGGAAAGCTATTTAAACCAGCACAATCCCTGGAGACAGTCATCCCCCCCCACCTCCCTCCACTTCCTATTCCTGCAGTATCATAAACACATTTGTGGTACAAAGATAGACTGCTAAAACATACAATTTTCCACTTTGCTAATAACTCTTTTATCCCCCAAGTCAAGGCAATTTTTGCTTGTGCAATGTAATCACTAATTTATTTGCCCTCCCAGGGTAAATCGTCCCCCAAAATTAGAGGAAAAGTCTTCCCGGTTTTTTTTCTCCAATGGAATGCTTTTCTTAAACTTAATTGCTGTAGTGGAGAGCTGTAGAAGAGATCAGTGTGCAATTATATAGCATGTAAGGAGAGAATTAATGCTCACTTCACTAATTTGATAAACCCACCCCCTTCTATAGCAATTCCACTTTCGAGGAAAAGTAAACTTTCAAATGAGACCAGGTGACACTTGCAGCACTTACTGGTTATAGATGTGGGACCTTGGAAAATAAATTCCTGGGTTCATGCCTGGAGTGCAAGACAAGCAATACCTCTGCTGGTGATATCTTCTGTTCCCAATCTGTATAAAAAGCAGCAATGCAGCCAGAGGGGGAGAAAATGAATGGAAACTATGAACCTTGCCATACCATAAACCATTCCCAATGTTCTGCAAATGCATCCTGCTTTTTGTTTGCTTTGTCATCACCAACATCAGATCACAGATGTTTTCAGGAGTTCACTCCATTGGATGAAAGGATGTGAAATCTGAGGCGGGATTGGGGGGGGTGGGCAGGGGAGCAGTGGCAAGCAGGCAGTCTCCCAATGAAAACAAAACAAAACCAACACCGCCGATCAACTGCCAGCTCCATGCAGTTTGCCCAGCAGCAAACACAAGGAAAACCCTTGGTGGCAACTTTCATTTATATTGCATTACGAGTTGGATTAGCCATGCATTCAGACCCATATTGTGGGTCACGTTATAGATAGCTTAATGATCATCAGTCATGAGTGGTGGTTGTTTTTTATATCATTGCATGTCCTCGCGTCACTCTTGACTCCTGGATAGGTTCCTGCAGTTTTCTTGGCAACATTTTCAGAAGTAGTTTGTCACTGCCTGCTAACTAGGGCTGAGAGAGAGTGATTGGTCCAAAGTCATCAAATTGGCTTTGTACCTAAGGTAGGACTAGAACTCTTTTTTTTTTCCTGTTTCTAATCTGGTGCCTTAACTGCTACACAAAACTAGCTCTCGTTGATGTCATAAATCCAGACTAGAGGCCAATCCAGGGTTAATTTTTAATGCAGGGGGGGGGGGGAAACCTGAGATGATTCTCCAGATGTTTTTCCTCCATTGGGGATATGTACATCAAGCACACAAAAGAGATGGCTTGTCAATCAGAAAGGTCGGCAGTTCAGTGGTTTGAATTCCTAGTGCTGTGTAATGGAGTGAGCTCCCATTATTTGTCCCAGCTTCTGCCAACCTAGCAGTTCGGAAGCACATAAAAATGCAAGTAGAAGAAATGACATATTTGGTGGGAAGGTAACAGTGCACCATGCACCTTCAGCATTTAGTCATGCCAGCCACATGACCACAGAGACATCTTCAGACAGTGCTGGCTCTTCAGCTTAGAAATGGAGATGAGCACCGCCCCCTAGAGTCCCGCAAGGGAGAAGGGCGGTATACAAATTTAATAATAATAATAATAATAATAATAATAATAATAATAATAATAATAATAATAATAATAATAATAATAATAATAATAATAATAATAATAATAATAATAATAGCAGCAATAGAGTCAGGAACAACTAGCACATATGTGCAAGGAGAAACTTTACCTTTATAGCTAAGGTGACCAGACATCCCGCTTCTGGCGGGACAGTTCCGGTTCACCAGCAGATGTCCCACGCCCCGCTGCCTCTTCAAATTGTCCTGCTTTTTGCGGGCAGGCAGTGGGCGCAGATAGCTGAGAGCGCCAGCTCGGGCGGAGAGGGCGTCGGGGCTGAGGAGAGGGGGGGCGCACTCCAGCACAGCACACGCATGAGCAGAGGGCGTCAGGGTGGGGGGGCGCTCCCACCCTCTTTAAAGGCAGCAGTGGCGGCCTGGCCTGGCAGTGCTGAGAGCCGCTGGCTCGGGCGGGAAGGGGGAAGGCGGCCCGAGGCAGCCGCTTTCAGCTCGGCCCATCACGTGAGCATGATGGGCTGACAGTGGCCGGCTGGGGCTGCCTTCCCCCTCCCCGCCCCAGCCAGTGGCTCTCAGCACCACTGGGCCGGGCCGCCGCTGCCTTTAAAGAGGGCCCCGCGGGGGGGGGAATGCCCCCCCACCCTGACGCCCTCTGCACAGGTGCGTGCCACGCCGGAGCGTGCCCCACCCGGTCGACGGTGTTCTGCTTTGGGAGTTTGAAAATCTGGTCACCTTATTTATAGCATGCATTTGTTGTAGCTTCTTGATCCATGATTAATATTAAACCATGGTCTGAGTAGGAAAGTGAAAGAATTGCATGCACCTGTTTGTTATTCTGTGTTTCAAATTTCAGGCTCTGGAAAAAAAAGTGGAGAGGAAATAGCTAGTACATCACACCATTCTTTCTCCAACTACACTAATTAGTAGTTTACTTCTGATTAAAATTCAAGATGCTGGTTATAACTATTAAAGGCCTAAGGAGCTGGGAATTAAAGTATTTAAGGACTGCCAATAAGGATATGGTGAACTGACCTCCAGGGAGACATTAAAAGGTAGTTCTTGACTTATGAATACAGTTGAGCCCAGAATTTCCACTGCTAAGCAAGACTATTGTTAAATGACTTTTGCCCCATTTTACAACTTTGCTTGTCACAGTTAAGTGAATCCCAGCAGTTAACCCAGTTGTTGAATGAATCCGACTTCCGTATTGACGTGGCTTGTCAGAAGGTCACAAAAGCTGATCACATGATCCTGGAGCTCTGAACTGTCATAAATACATGCCAGTTGCCAAGCACCTGAGTTTTGATCACGTGACCGTGGGCAGCGGTGGGATTTTAAAAAATTTACTACCGGTTCTGTAGGCGTGGCTTGGTGGCAGGGGAAGGATACTATAAAATCTCCATTCCCACCCCATTCCAGGGGAATGATATAGCAAAATCCCCAGACGGTTGATTCTTTGCAGTCTGATCAGCTGATTGACTCCTTTGTGGTAGACGTGAAGACACTTAAAACTGCTTTTGAGAGCGTGGAAAACAGAAATTGTGGTAGTGTGAAAACAGCCTAATTTGAACTCCCAATCTTAGCTGCAAATACAGAGAGCAAGTTTTGCTTTCAATATAATTCCCTGTTTCGTTTTGTTTTATAAACTCACTATACTGCTTAATGGCCTTTTAAAACAACAGCTTCATTTTTGCTTTGAAGCTGCAGGCAAGAATATGTTGTTCTACGCTAAATACTTGTGCAATAAGTACAAGCAGATGTATGAGATATGCTTTAAGGCAACATTTTGCCCTGTAGATTCTAGGTAAAAAATGCCCAGAGAGAATATACAGAGGTTGACTGTTTAGGCAGGGATCCAAAGTACAGATATGCAGCAGAGCTGTGTACGGACATGCAATTCATATACTTTGCTACTATACTGGTGATTAAATGATTCTCCTCCCGGTCACGGGCCATTTTTACAGCTAAGCAAGAAAAGAAGAAAAGATCAGCCTTCCCCTTGTGGGGCAGGAATGACACCCTGTCCTCAACAACGCAAATGCCTGAACTCACAAACATCATGTGGCAGTAAAGGATAAATGTCTTCAGCTAAGACATTTGGCTGCCATTCTGCACAGGAAGGGCAAGGTAGCATAGATCTATCAAATCAAATGCAGAAATTGATCAAAGCTGCTGTTACTTTCTGCTTCATCCGTGGTACTTGATGGTCATATCTCAAGAAGCACAGTGGCCTAAAGGAAGCACTGAAGGAGAACAGGCTAGCTTATGAAATGCAAGACAGGATGGAAACTCAAGCCATTTATATTCCCGTAGTGTGCTGACTTCTTTCAATAACTGCTATGGTATTTTCCTGAAAATAAGACAGGGTCTTATTTTCTTTTGACACTCCCCCCTCTCCCCAAAATGAGCACTTGGCCTTATTTTCAAGAAGGTCTTATTATTTTTGAGGTGCACGAGGCAGCGAGCATGGTCACCTCATGGCTGCTGCTGTGTTGCAATATTTTTGAGGAGGGCTTATTTTCGGGGAACGCTTATTTTAGCGCATGTGCTCAAAAGCCCAATTGGGCTTATTATCTGGGGAGGTCTTATTTTCAGGGAAATAGGGTACTTCAGGTTGCCAATCACTTTGAATAATGGTAAGCCAGCTCTAGAAGAAAATAAGGGTCCCTGTGTGCATTTTGAATTAAAAATAAAAGTGTAGGAGGAGAAATGAATTTAGATGTTAGGCCACTTATTTATTTATTTATTTATTTATTTATTTTATTAAATTTATACCCCGCCCTTCTCCTAAAAAAGGACCCAGGGCGGCGCACAGGCATCATTAAAAAACATACACAGTACAAAAATCCAAAATTTTAAAAACTAATTAAATAATTCCCTGTGCTAAAATACTAACACTCTAAAATTTAAAATTATCCCTATAAAATCAGAAACGGGGTTATGCTAGGCCGGCTTGTTGGAATAAGTAAGTTTTAAGACGTTGGCGGGAAAGGCGGAGGTCCACGATGGTGCGTAGATCGGGGGGAAGGTCATTCCAGAGGGCAGGGCCCACCACAGAGAAGGCTCTTCCCCTGGGCACCGCCAACCGGCATTGCCTGGCCGACGGTACCCTGAGAAGGCCCTCTCTGTGGGAGTGGATCGGTTGAAGGGATGTATGGGGCAAGAGGCGGTCGTGGATATAGCTAGGCCCCGAGCCATGGAGCGCTTTGAAGATGGAGCAAAACATCTCAAGATGGTCATGGTTGGCGGGTGGGTGGATGATTGATTGGTTTTTATTATTGTTATGAGCCAAACAGAATTGTGTTTCATGAGGTGGTGTCCCTATAAGTCTTTTAATTAAATGATGTGACCTACAGGAATTTTTCATTTTATAATTTTCTTCCCCAGTAGTGTAGATGCCACACCCAGGGATGAAGACATGTTGTTTTTAGGGATAAAAAGTATATCTAAAATCTCTGAAAGGCTTGAGGCATATAATTTGCCACTTAAATCTGCCTTAAGGCCCTCAAAACAAAAGTGAATATGTATACCTGGCTAATCATGAAATCTCTAAGGTCCAGTGAATTATATGTGGCTCAAAAGTACTATTTCGTTTTTGATCCCTGCACTGATTTATATTGTGGTATCTTTGTTTTAGGTGATTGGAAAACTTGCAAGCCACATGTGTCTTTTAAGCTAATTTCATGAGGAATTTCAAGATATCAGTAAGATGTCTGGTAAAAGGGATCTATAGCTTATTCCTGTCTACAGCTTGGATTAGAGTGAAGAGACTATTCCCCCACAGTTTTGATTGTAATCCAGCCACTGTTTGCTTCAGATCTACCCATTTAGTGCTCCCAATCAAACATTCCAATGGTAGTTCCCCCCTTCCCAAATTTGAAGTAATTGTGGCCATTGTAAACTCAATGCAATAATGGTGGTAGTAAGAAAATCCTTCCATGGCAATGACTATCTGAAACTATATTTTGGCCAAGGTGGCTTTTAATAATTTGGATACTGTCCCCCTTGCAGACAAATTAATAGATTACATAGACACATAACATATCTTGAATCTGTAATTTGTGATCTCCAGGCAGAAATTAAGTGTCCAATTCGGCCACTCCACCCTGTGGAGATGCCACACTACCAGCCTCCCCTACCGCAAAGATCCCACAGAAGAAGAGCAGCCTGGACAACTGTGGGATCTGGCAGGGTGAGAGCTGTGACCCACAAACACAAAACTTTTGCTGTGTCCCAGCATAACAGATATAGCGCCCTTGCTGATCTTAATGGGGACACTAAAGTGACAGGTCAAGGTAATAATGACGACTCAAATAAGCAGCGGATTGTGGTCCAAAGTGAAGAACCTACTTCAGAAATGCAAAAGTGTGAACCAGGGATCATGCATCAGTCACACAACAAGAGCAAGGTACCCAAAAAGAGAAGTCACCTCCTGATTGGTGACTCAATCGTAAGAGATGTAAACTTAGGTAAGGATATGGAGGTTTTGAAAGATGTCAGATGTTTACCGGGTGCTACAGCCAGCAGAGACAAGAGGCGTATTCTTAAGATAGTCAAGAATGCAAGTAAGGACTGTAAAGTTGATGCTATTATACATCTTGGCACAAATGATCTGTCCCATAAAGATGTAGGTTCTGTACAGAATGATTTCCAGAGTTTGGGGTACGAACTTAGTAGTACAGGTTGTAGGCTTATCTTCTCAGAGGTTATACCAGTATACAAGGAACAAAAAGGAAAGGGCCAGCGCATAGCAGAGTTTAATGTGTGGCTAAAGGAGTGGTGTAAAAAGGAAGGCTTTGGTCTTATTAGTCATGATGCCTGCAGCTGGTCCAATGATAAACTGTACAAAAGAGATGGTTTGCACCCATCCAAGAAAGGGACTGAGTTACTTGGCACTAAATTCACAGATTTCCTGGCTAAACATTTAAACTGAATAGTGGGGACAGAGAATCAATAGATAAAGAATATTTCTGTCCCCAGCAAACTAAAATTCATAGGGTTATCAGTGCGTGTAACATGGATAATTGTGCAGGTAATATTATCAACACTGCTGTCAAGCAAAACCAAACAATTAACAGTGGGTGCCATACCATGTACATGAACCATACAAGTGGCAAAGAAATAGGGGCAAAGAGAACCATAGTCAGGCATAACACAGGTTTCGTAGACAGAAAACACAGGGTCAATCAAAATGGACTCAAGTGTCTATACACCAATGCACAGAGTATGAGGAATAAACAGGGTGAATTAGAAATTCAAGTAAATGAGGGCAGATACGATATTGTTGCCATTACAGAAACTTGGTGGGATGAAACCCACAAATGGAACATACAGCTAGAAGGATTTAAATTATTTAAAAGAAATAGACCAAATAAAAGAGGAGGTGGAGTTGCACTATATATAAGAAATAATTACATCTCTACAGAAATAGAGCACAACAATGATGAGAACTATCTTGAATGTATTTGGGTCAATATTAAAGGTTGGGGGGGGAATGATATTGTCATAGGTCTATACTACAGGCCACCCAACCAAGCAGAGGAAGTGGATGTACTTTTTGCTAACCAGCTAACTAAGGTATGTAGGAAGCACACTGCAATAGTAATGGGAGATTTTAACTACCCTGACATCAATTGGGAAACAAACTCTGCACCAAGTGGAAGATCCAACAGGTTCCTAACAAATCTAGCAGACAACTTTGTTTCCCAAAAGGTAGAGAAGGGAACAAGGGGATCAGCAATATTGGACTTAATTCTCACTAACAGAGAGGAAATGATAGAAGGTGTAGAAGCTACAGGAACTTTGGGGGCAAGCGATCATGAAATACTGGAATTCAACATTATGCAAACAAAAGTAGTTGAACAAAGTCAAACTAGAGTCTTAGACTTCAAGAGAGCTAATTTCAATAAACTCAGAGAGAGCTTGGGAAGGATTCCATGGATGAGAATCCTCAAGGGGAAAACAACTCAAGAAGCTTGGGAAATTTTGAAAAATGAGATTATAAAAGCCCAGTCCAGCGCAATACCAATGAAGAAGAAAAATAACAGTTCCCAAAAGAAGCCAGCATGGCTGCATAAAGAACTCTCTGACAAATTGAAAGACAAAAAGGATAAATATAAAAAGTGGAAAAAGGGGGACATAACCAAGGCAAAATATCAGCAAATAGCCCGAGCCTGTAAAGATGAAGTGAGGAAAGCTAAGGCTCACAATGAAGAAAGGCTTGCCAAAAAAGTAAAAAATAACAAAAAAAGCTTCTTCCAACATGTTAAAAATAAGAAAAAAGTTAAGGAAACAATTGGTCCACTGCTGGGAGAAAATGGCAAGAAGATAAGCAACAGGGAGAAAGCAGAACTATTTAACTCTTTTTTTGCATCTGTCTTTACACAAAGGGATAAAACAGTCCAATCAATCAAAAACAGCACCACAAATATCAGATTAGGAACACAAGTTGAAATAGGGAAGAAAATGGTAAGTGAGCACCTGTCTGCCCTGGACGAGTTCAAATCACCAGGACCGGATGGATTACACCCCAGGGTTCTGAAGGAACTGGCAGACGAGATCTCAGAACCACTGAACTATATCTTTCAGAGATCCTGGAGCACCGGGGAACTGCCAGAAGACTGGAAAAGAGCAGATGTGGTTCCCATCTTCAAAAAAGGAAAAAAAACAGATCCAGGAAACTATAGACCCATCAGCCTGACCTCAATACCAGGAAAGATTCTGGAAAAGATAATTAAACAACAAATAAGTGAACACCTAGAAGCAAACAAAGTAATAGCCAAAAGCCAACATGGGTTTGTCAAAAACAGATCATGCCAGACGAATCTAATTGCATTCTTTGACAAAGTAACAAAATCAGTGGACCAGAGGAATGCTGTTGATATAATTTACCTGGACTTCAGTAAGGCATTTGATAAAGTAGACCATAACCTACTATTAGATAAAGTAGAAAATTGTGGGTTAGACAGCAGCACCACCAAATGGATTCGTAACTGGCTGACCAACCGCACTCAACGTGTAGTCCTCAATGGAACTGCATCTACATGGAAGGAAGTATGCAGTGGAGTCCCCCAAGGCTCTGTTTTAGGCCCAGTACTCTTTAACATCTTCATCAACGATTTGGATGAGGGGATAAATGGGGAACTCATCAAATTCGCAGACGACACCAAGCTGGCAGGAATAGCCAACACTCCAGAAGATAGGCTTAAGATACAGAAGGATCTAGACAAACTTGAACATTGGGCACTGTCTAATAAAATGAAATTCAATTGTGAAAAAAGTAAGGTCCTACATATAGGCAAGAAAAACCAAATGCACAAGTACAGTATAGGTGGTACCTTGCTCAATAGTAGCAACTGTGAGAGGGATCTCGGAATCCTAGTGGACAACCATTTAAATATGAGCCAGCAGTGTGCAGCAGCTGCCAAAAAAGCCAACACAGTTCTAGGCTGCATCAACAGAGGGATAGAATCTAGATCGCGTGAAGTGTTAATGCCACTGTATAGTGCCTTGGTAAGGCCACACTTGGAATACTGCATACAGTTTTGGTCGCCACGATGTAGAAAAGACGTGGAGACTCTGGAAAGAGTGCAAAGAAGAGCAACCAAGATGATTAGAGGACTGGAGACTAAGACATATGAAGAACGGCTGCAGGAGCTGGGTATGTCTAGTTTGATGAAGAGAAGGACCAGGGGAGACACGATAGCAGTGTTCCGATATCTCAGAGGGTGCCACAAAGAAGAGGGAGTCAAACTTTTCTCCAAGGCACCTGGGGGCAGGACAAGGAGCAATGGGTGGAAACTAACCAAGGAGAGAAGCAACTTAGAACTAAGGAGAAATTTCCTAACAGTAAGAACAATTAACCTCTGGAACAGCTTGCCTCCAGCAGTTGTGAATGCCCCAACCCTGGAAGTCTTTAAAAAGATGTTAGACAGCCATTTGTCTGAAATGGTATAAGGTTCCTGCCCATGCAGGGGGTTGGACTAGAAGACCTACAAGGTCCCTTCCAACTCTGCTATTGTATTGTATAATAGTTAGTATTTTGAGGCTGGGCTTGCACCTCAAAGTAAGACAAAATGTAATCATTGGTTCAGCCTGTAGGTGAACGTAGCCAATTGTGGTTTATTACAAAATTCCTTGTTAAAGAACCCAAGGTATAGTATTATATGTGAATACAGCATTTGTGTTAAAATATTGGCTCCTTATCCATAAGTCAAAGAATAAAGCCAAGACATACTGTGAAGACAGATGGTTTTGAAGGCCGCATAGATTTTGTTTTCTAAAACAAAAGGACCACAAATATTTTTAAAGTGATTATTTTTTAATGATTAATAGAAGCTGTAAAGTAAATGCTGATTTCTTGCTTTGTCTTTTAATCCCCCAAATGGGGATAGTTCATTTAATTAGAATTAGAATTACATTATTTAATATACAATTGGTGTGATTATAATATTTTCAAATATTGCTTCTGGCCAAGACATACTTTCCACACATTATCTTGTGATTAAAATTCGAACTCTGAAAAACTGCTACATCTATTCAAATATCAGAAATGGATGCAGCCAGTGTTTAGAAGTACCGTATTTATCGGCGTATAACACGCACAGGCGTATAACACGCACCTTCATTTTAAGAGGGAAAATTTCAAATAAAGAACTTTGAAGCAAAATAAGGGTAGTGTATATGGTTAACATTATATCGGCGTATAACACGCATACATCATTTGCCCCCTATTTTCAGGGGGGGGAAGTGCGTGTTATACGCCGATAAATACGGTATCTGGACATAGACTCGTGAAGTGTAAGAGTTGGGAAAGGATAGATGGAGATCAACTAATTCAATCTCCTGTCTGAGTTGGATTCCATTATTACATTGTTTCTTGTCTTGTGGGAAAAAATTTAACAGCAGTACTCTAATTTTTATGTAGCTGCCCATCAGATATTTGACATACCTGCAGTAATGGCTCATAGCTTAGGATCAGGAGTGAAATGCTACCAGTTTGGACCAGTTCGCCCAAACTGGTAGTAAAAAAAATGCTACCGGTTCAGGCAAACGGGTATTTCCATTGATCAGCTGTGACACGTGATTTATATTAGCTAGAAAGCAGGATTTCCTGATTTCTAGCTAATCTAAATTGCATGGCACAGCGGATTGCCCTGTCAGCTGGCCAGCGTGCATGTACGTGCTGGCCAGCTGATTCAGCCCTTTTTAAAGCGATTTTTCCCTCCCCAGGCTTTATAGGAGCCTGGGGAGGGCGAAAAAAAACCCTCCAGAGGCTTTAGTGAAGCTCCTGAAGCCTCCAGAGGGCCTCCAGGGGGGCTCTTTTTGCCCTCCCCAGGCTCCTATAAAGCTTCTGGAGCCTGGGGAGGATGAAAAAAGCATGTAAAAAATGGAGGGGAGCACCTATCATGCATGCATGCACACTAGGGGGGCGCATTGCATTATGGGTGCGGCACGCAGGCGCACGGCACCCCTGTGCTCCCCCCTCTTACGGCATGTGAGCCTAAAAAGGTTCGCCATCACTGCCATACACCTACCTTTCTCCAATCTGGAATCCTCTAAAAGCATCCAGTCATCACACAATGCCTGCTAGAAATTCTAGGAATTGTAATCTTGACCTCTGAAAGTTGGAGAAAGTGGTCACAGACTATATTATAATATGCATTGTTTCACTGGAGTCATTAAAATTCCATTAGATTAAGTAACAAATGAGATTTTTTCCCCCATTCAATTGTGTCTGACTCTCAGAGGTTGCCCGAATAAGTCCCTGTAGTTTTCTTGGCAAGTTTTTTTCAGAAGTGGTTTGCCTTTGCCTCCTTCCTAAGACTGAGCAGGTTACGGTCGCTGAGCTGGCTTTGTGCCAAAGGTGAGACTTGAACAGTCTCCTTGATTGAAGCTTGTGCTTTAACCACTACATTAAACTGGGTCTTGAAGATGAGACTATAGCAGGGATGTCCAAACTTGGGAACTTTAAGACTTGTGGACTTCAACTCCCAGAATTCCCCAGCCAGCATAGCTGGCTGGGGAATTCTGGGAGTTGAAGTCCACAAGTCTTAAAGTTCCCAAGTTTGGACATCCCTGGACTATAGTAATTCAAGTTAAATAACAATGGTACGGTGTTAGAATAAGGACGAGTACTAAGTAAACATATGCTTAGATTTCTCCCATTGACATGAACAAGACTTCTCCTGGTGGAATTATGCTCAAAGATAAATGGTCACAGACAATACTTTTAAGGTCATTATTTGAGAATATAATATATGTTACGCTTTTTTCAATCTGTTAGTGTTCATGGATTAATGTATATTGTTTTTGAACTGACATTAATCTAATTATGTAATTTGGATCATATCTTTATGGCATTTTGAATCAAAGATGGGCTATAAGGGGTACAGTAAAATTCCAAACAAAATGGAAATTAATATTGTATAGCCTTTTAAAAGCACACGTTACAAAACCATTGTTATTATGTTATTGTCTTTATACGTATAATTAAGCAAAAATGTTATAATTTAACAGGAGAGTTGTAAAAGTACTTCCTTGAAAACAAGATGTCCATATCCTTTGAGAAGCTTAAGGTCACCAAACATCATGCAAAAGTTAAAAGAAGGAAGAATGGCAGTAATAAAAGTTATTTATTTGGGGTGAAGAAGAGAGACAGAAGTTGCAAGAAGTTCTCTTTCTTAAACCATTTTCAAAAGTGTGAAAAAAATTCTTGACTTTAACAATCTGCTTGCACAATAAAAACAGATCATTCAAAGAGCCATTCTTGTTTCTCCACAGCCTTGTTTCTCCACAACCTGACGTAAGGCAAAATGAACTCCTTGCATTCAAAACAAATTAAATTACTTGGAAATGTCTTTTAAAAGCCACAAAAGCAAAACAAAACTTAGAAACTCCAAGCAACAGCTTCTATACTCTTTGTCCATGCCCTGCTTACTGCTGGATAACTTTTACAACAAAATAAAAGCAAAAACCCCCAACACTAACACTGAACAGGAGCATGATTTTTTAATATTCTCTTCCTCCCCAATCCCCCCCTCCTTGCAACGCTTGTTATTAACCTATGTTACCTTCCTTATTCAAGCTGCTGAATCGGGGTGGCACAAACTTGCCCTACCTGACATTGGCAGATCAGTTTTGAATCTGTGAAACATCAGAAAAACTTGGTTCAGGCCTGCCCTGAGGACAAACATTTTTTTTTTCCTTTGAGACAGCTTCATTGTATGCCTGCCCCGGAAGAAACATCCCCTCTAATGACATATGTTGCAATATCCTTATTGGCATACAAGTGGGTGTTACCAGTACTCTTGTTTTTCCAGCACTGCTTTTGTTCGGCTCTTTGGCTGGAGCTCCAGCTTTACAGGGGGGGAAATAAAGCCTCTAAAGTGAACAAACTTGCATTTCCAAACTTGCATTTAACCGTGACACAAATATGACCCACCAACCTATTTTTTTCCTGTCCTCTTGTGGCCTCATGACGCCGCCTTCATGTGTGTTAAATTTATATTTACCAACCAAGAAATAAAGGGAGTCTAGTATAGATCTATTTCAAGCTATGTAGTTAATAATAATAATAATAATAATAATAATAATAATAATAATAATAATAATAATAATAATAATAATAATAATAATAATAATAATAATAATAATAATAATTTAATTTCTTGAACGCTCCCTCTCCCCATAGGGACTCGGAGCGGTGCACAGGGAAACTAAAACAATGAATATACAATAAATATACAGACATATTAAAAACAAATTAAACGATACCTGTGCTAAAATACCCATTTACATACTAAAATTCCCACTTAAACAGCTAAAACCCCATAGAGAGAGACTAACCTAGGCCGGCCAAGCAGAAAAGATATGTTTTTAATTTCAGACGGAAGGAGCGGAAGTCCGTGGTCGTTCTAATGTCGGGGGGAAGGTCATTCCAGAGGGCTGGGCCCGCCACAGAGAGAGCCCTTCCCCTGGGCGTCGCCCGCTGACAAAGTCTAGTGGACGGCACCCGGAGAAGTCCCTCTCTGTGGGAGCGGATCGGCCGTGAGGATGTGTGAGGCAGGATCCGATCCTGCAGATAGCTAGGTCCCGAGCCATGGAGCGCTTTAAAGATGATAACTAATACCTTGAAGCGCACCCGGAAGACGACAGGCAGCCAGTGCAGCTCGCGCAGGAGCGGTGTTATATGGGTAAACCTGGAAGTTCCCAGAATTGCCCGCGCGCCTGCGTTCTGGACCATCTGAAGTCTCCGGGTGCACCTCAAGGGGAGCCCCATGTAGAGAGAGTTGCAATAGTCCAGTCGGGATGTCACGAGAGCATGAGTGACTGTGCGAAGGGCGTCCCGATCCAATAGGGGGCGCAACTGGCGAACCAGGCGAACCTGGTAAAACGCCCTCTTAGCCACGGCTGTCACTTGATCTTCCATGGACAGCCGGGCATCTAGGAGGACACCCAAGTTGCGCACCCCATCCACAGGGGCAAGATGTTCGCCCCCTATGGCCAGCGATGGAATCAGCTGGTTGAATCGGGCAGCCGGAAACCACAGCCACTCGGTCTTGGTCGGGTTGAGCTTGAGTTCTCGTCAGGTAGCCATACCCTTCTGGGATTCAAACGCGGGCTACTTACATATTAGGTAGCAATAGCACTTAGATTTATATATCGCTTCATAGTGCTTTTACAGTCAGCATATTGTCCCCAATAATCTAGGTCCCCCATTTTATTGACCTCGGAAGGAAGGAAAGTTGAGTGCGGTGAGATTTGAACCTTGAGCTGGTGAGATTTCAACTGCCAAACTGCAGCTAGCAGTCAGCTGAAGCAGCCTGCTGTGCTGCACTCTAACCACTGCGCTACATTGGCTCTTAATAGTAGATGTATTAACTCTAAGCTCAGAAAGTTATGACTAGCTGAAGAGAGCTAAACAGTTTGAAATGGATCTATACTAGTCGCCCTTTATTTCTTTGTCAGTAAATATAAATTTAACACAAAAAAATAGTTTGTCGCAAAAGCAACTGCCTGAGAAGGCTCCTGGACTGGGACTGAAAGGCAAAAGCGGAAGCATTATGCTCCGTCCCATATTTGGGTAGACCAGGTTGCCCTGATAAAAAACACTTTGTGTTTCATGTGATTCCCAAGCCCATTTCTGTGACATCCTTAAGTCAGCCAAAGTGGTTCTTATGTGGAAGAACCAGGGGTGAAATGCTACCAGTTCGGACTGGTTCAACCAGAACCAGTAGTAAAAATATGCTACTGGTTCAGGTGAACTGGTATTTCCGATGATCAATTGTGATGCGGAAGGAAATCCTGCTTTCTAGCTAATCTAAACCGCATGGCACAGAGGATTCCTCTCCTCACTGTTCGCTTACTTTTGCAGGCGTGCTCAACAGCAGGCTCCACCCACCTACCTGAATGTCACCATGTCCGTTTTTCACACTTTGTGCATACGCGGAAGGTCCTGTGGCCTTCTATGTGGCACATGCTCTCACATTTGCGAACCGGTAGCGAAGGTAATAGATTTCACCCCTGTAAAGAACTGTTCTTCTTATTCTACTTACTGCTGTGAATAGAATCAGGCATGCTTCACCTCATGTCACCTCTGGGACATAACATAATGGCCACTTTGGTTGAGATTAGCCCAGCTTCTATGGGCTCCTTCTGGTCATTGGATAATGTGCTTGAGGCCACTGTGGCTTTGGTGGCAACATAGTATGAATCTTCCAACCAGCCTCTCTTCCTGCTCCCTCTAGATCAGGGGTCTGCAAAGTCGGCTCTTTTAAGACTGGTGGACTTCAACTCCCAGAATTCCCCAGCCAGCTATGCTGGCTGGGGAACTCTGGGAGTTGAAGTCCACCAGTCTTAAAAGAGCCGACTTTGCAGACCCCTGCTCTAGATGAATGTTTCTCAACCTCAGCAACTTTAAGATATGTGGACTTCATCTCCAAGAATTTCCCAGACAGAACTGGGTGAGGAAAACAAGGAGTTGGTTGAAGTTCACACATATTATGGTTGCCAAAGTTGAGAAGTGCTGGTGTAGAAGACAATGGCAAGATATATCTAAGTGCTTCCCTAGAAAAATCACAGGAATCCTTTCGCATGGTCAGAAGGAGACTGGTTTGGGAATATTTGCATAATCTTTTTCCTTGGACGGGGCAAGCGGATGAATAAGTACACTTAAAAAAGAAGCAGCAGGATGAAACGACTTCTAAATTAATAATAATAATAATAATAATTTAATTTATAGACCGCTCCTCTCCCCATAGGGACTCGGAGCGGTGCACAGGGAAACTAAAACCACAATACAATATACACATACAGTTAAGAAAAAATTAAATATGAGCCTGTGCTAAAATCCCCTTAATCTGCTAAAATACCCAATTAAAAACAGCTAAACCCTGTAGAGAGAGGCTAACCAAGTTAGGAGAAAACTCTTGGTAGAATATTTGCAAATAGCCAAAAATATTAAATACTGAATAGATATCAGTGTTTAAAGTTGCCATGGCAACCTTAACACGGGTGGACTTTAACTCCACAAATTCTGGGAGTTGAAGTCTTCCCTTCTTAAAGTTGTCAAGGCTGAGAAGCACGATGCTATTCTAAATCCTGCTCCTTAAGGGCATAATATCCTGGTTTTCAATGAAAATGTCCAAAATAATATACATTGGCTAAAGTGAGGATGAGCTGAGGTCAGGAAACACTGCCTTAGACCATTGAACTGCAGGTAGTCCTTAACTTAAATCCACAACTGAACCCAAAATTTCCACTGCTCACCAAGACTGTTGTTAAGTGAATTTTGCCCCATTTTACGTCCTTCCCACTTATTTATTTATTTATTTATAAAATTTATATAACCGCACCCTCTCCCCGAAGGGACCCGGGGCGGTGCACAGGAAGTTTTAAAACAAACACAATACAAAATATAAATAATTAATATTATAATATTATAATATGATAACCGTCCTGCCGCCCTGTTTAGGGTGACCCGTACCCTCCTTCAACAGAGGGTGCGGGAAGCCCCCTTATAGGGTAGAGCAGAGGAATTTGTGTCTTATCTGCAGGAGAAAATCGCTCAGATACAGAATGAGTTAGCCCCCATTGCTGGTCCAGTGGATTGCCACGAGGGGGATCTTGTTTGGGAGGAGTTTGACTCCGTTACTTCCGAGGATATGGACAGGTTACGTGGGCGACTGCGAGCCACCACATGTTTATTGGACCCGTGTCCCTCCTGGCTTGTACTGGCATCCTGGGAGGTGACACGAGGCTGGCTCCAAGAGGTTATCAACGCATCCTTGAGTGAGGGTTCCTTGTCTGCCTCCCTAAAAGAGGCCATGGTGAGGCCCCTCCTCAAGAAGCCCTCTTTGGATCCAGCTCTTTTAACCAACTATCGTCCAGTCTCCAACCTTCCCTTCCTGGCGAAGGTTGTTGAGAGTGTGGTGGCACAACAGTTTCCCCGTCATCTGGAGGAAATTGATTATCTAGACCCGCGCCAGTCCGGCTTTCGACCCGGGCATAGCACCGAGACGGCATTGGTCGCATTGGTGGATGATCTCTGGAGGGCCAGAGATGGGGGTTGCTCCTCCATCCTGGTTCTGTTAGACCTCTCGGCGGCTTTCGATACCATCGACCATGGTATCCTATTGCATCGGCTGGGGGGGTTGGGGGTGGGAGGCACCGTTTTGCGGTGGTTCTCCTCCTACCTCTCTGGCCGATCGCAATTTGTGTTGACAGGAGAGCAGAGGTCGACCCCGAGACCCCTCACATGTGGGGTGCCTCAGGGGTCGGTCCTCTCGCCTCTCCTGTTCAACACATACATGAAGCCGCTGGGCGAGATCATCCGTGGTTTTGGGGTAGAGTATCATCTCTACGCTGATGATACTCAGCTGTATATATCTACCCCAAACCACCCCAACGATGCCGTAGCGGTGATGTGCCAGTGCCTGGAAGCCGTGCGGATCTGGATGGGAAGTAACGGACTCAGGCTCAACCCGACCAAGACCGAGTGGCTGTGGTTTCCGGCTGCCCGATTCAACCAGCTCACTCCATCGCTGGCCATAGGGGGCGAACATCTTGCCCCTGTGGATGGGGCGCGCAACTTGGGTGTCCTCTTGGATACCCGGCTGTCCATGGAAGATCAAGTGACAGCCGTGGCCAGGAGGGCGTTTTACCAGGTTAGCCTGGTACGCCAGTTGCGCCCCCTATTGGATCGGGACGCCCTTCGCACAGTCACTCATGCTCTCGTGACATCCCGACTGGATTATTGCAACTCTCTCTACATGGGGCTCCCCTTGAGGTGTACCCGGAGGCTTCAGTTGGTCCAGAACGCAGCCGCGCGAGCAATTATGGGCACCTCTAGGTTTGCCCACGTAACACCGCTCTTGCGCGAGCTGCACTGGCTACCTGTCGTCTTCCGGGTGCGCTTCAAGGTGTTAATTACCATCTTCAAAGCGCTCCATGGCTCGGGACCTAGCTACCTGCGGGATCGGATCCTGCCCCATACATCCTCACGGCCGATTCGCTCCCACAGAGAGGGACTTCTCCGGGTGCCGTCCACTAGACTTTGTCAGCGGGCGACGCCCAGGGGAAGGGCCTTCTCTGTGGCGGGCCCAGCCCTCTGGAACGACCTTCCCCCCGATATCAGGACAACCACGGACCTCCGCTCCTTCCGCTTAAAATTAAAGACACACTTTTTTCGCCTGGCCGGCCTTGGGTAGCCTCTTTTTAGGTAAGGGGTTTTAGGGGTAATTTTTAGTTTAGTTTATGGGTTTTAGCGCAGGATCAATTTAATCCATTTTTAATTTTGTATTTTGTATTTTGTCTGTGGTCTTATTTGTATTTTTAATTGCCTGTGCCCCGCCTCGAGTCCCCTTGGGGAGAGAGAGCGGGATATAAAATTAAATTATTATTATTATTATTATTATTATTATTATTATTATTATTATTATTATTATTATTATTATTATTATTATTATTATTATTATTATTATTATTATTATTATTATTATTGAATTAAATAGATTATCCCTGTGCTAAAATTTAAATAGTTAAAACATAATCCCTTAAAAACCCAATTAAAACAATTTATAATACAGACTGAAGGCTAGGTAAATAACTTAGGCCAAACCGGCCTGATGGAACAGGCAACAACTGAAATTGTTAAGTTAGTAAAGTGGCTGTTAAGTGAATCTGGTTTCCCCATTGACTTTGCTTGCCAGAAAGTTCACAACAGATAATCACATGACCCTGGGACACTGCAGTCGTCATAAATGCATGCCACTTGCCAAGCAGTCAAATTTTGATCACGTGACCATGGGGATGCTGCAACAATCATAAGTGTGAAAAATGGTCGTAAGTCAGAGTCGTAACTTCAAACACTCACTAAACAATAAGTTGTTAAATGTTTATGCTTGCTGAGAAGTATAAGCTGTATGCTCGCTGGCTAATAGGGGCAAATACTTGTTTTTTTCTTTTTTTACTTTTACTTTTTTCTCTTTTGTAGTTTGTATTTGTTTAACCTGTATAATGTAATTTTTAATAAAAACTGCACATTTTCTGCTGGACTATATAAGAGCACATTCTACCCGGTACATCCTACCCTGTTTCCCTGAAAATAAGACCTCCCTGGATAATAAGCCCAATTGGGCTTTTGACCGCATGCGCTAAGGCAGGGGTCTGCAAAGTTGGCTCTTTTAAGACTGGTGGACTTCAACTCCCAGAGACTTCAACTCCTCTCTGGGAGTTGAAGTCCACCAGTCTTAAAAGAGCCGACTTTGCAGACCCCTGCGCTAAAGTAAGCCCTCCCCCCAAAATAAGCCCTTTCTGAAAAGATTGCAACACACCAGCAGCCATAAGGTGACCATGCTTGCTGCCTCCTGTGCCTCAAAAATAATAAGACCTCCCCAAAAATAAGGCCAAGTGCTTATTTTGAGGGGGGGTGTAGTCAAAAGAAAATAAGAGACACGATACAATGGTGGACACTAAATATTGCACCTGACCAGTGCCCAAGAGTAATTATTAGCCAGTGAGACATATTCCTATAGGGTTTGTAAGATTTATCAGGGTATGTGACGGCACCTCTCAGGATTTTTGAGGGGAACCTTTGAGGTTTGATAACATTCTTTCTCCAATTTTAAAAATAGGAACAGCAAAGAAAATGGAGGAGGAAGCATGACAAATGTGAATGGCAGGCTCTTCGTCCCTACAGCTCTCTAGGAAATACTTTTGAAGAGCAGCTGCTTCTTTCAATCAGATGTGAGGATATGAAAATCACACAGATATTTCCCTAGCTTTACAGATGCTTTGATTTGATTTTAATTGCAGTGTTTCATTAATTTTGCAACATAGAACAAAATAAGTTGAGGCAAAACATGCTGGAAGCTGTTCAGACTTTCAAATCAGGCTTCAAATTCACCGTCAATAGTTTAGCATTTGATTAGCAGATCAGGTAAGCTCCTGAGATTGTAACTTTTTTTGTTCTCATCACAGAGAGATGTATTTTATTTCTATTTCAATAAAAATAATGATTTCCACATTTTAATTTGTACACACACACGTTGTATGGCATAACCATAGTCTTTTTTTCTCTTCTTTTCTATGACATGAGTGGCTACTTTGCTCCTAATCAACACTCAGGACATTTAAAAGAAAAAGATGTAGATTTATTAAAAGAAAAACATATAGATTTATTTGCCCATCCAAGGAAATCTTCTTTGCTTACCTAAGGAAATATTTAGATATTTCATAAATTTATCTTCATTACCGTGTTTTTCCAAAAATAAGACAGGGTCTAATTTTCGAGGAGGTCTTATTATTTTTGAGGTGTAGGAGGCAGCAAGCGCGGTCACCTCATGGCTGCTGCTGTGGTGAAATATTTTCAGGGGGGGACTTACTTTCAGGGGAGGGCTTATTTTAGCACATGTGCTCAAAAGCCCAATTGGGCTTATTATCCAGGGAGATCTAATATTCAGGGAAGCAGGCTATTACTGTTAGTTCATATACATGGAAAAATGATTAACTAAAGTTTCAGTTGTCACATAAATACTGTTGTTTTTAATCATTTAAGTCCACTTTGGCTTTGATGTATTGTAATGGAGACCAAAACTGAAAATATTTTAAAAGTGAATTTTTTACAAAGCAATTATTGATCATTCAGTTATTTTTGATCAGTTTTGCAATATTGATATTTTGGCTGCGTACAAACATGCCCTCCACATTCTCTTAACAATAAACTCAAATCATGAGTGACAAAGAATAAGGTGCCAATATATAACCACTAAACATTATACTTGATGGATAACAGTTTTTATTTGCAGAAGTGTCATAAATGAAGCAAAAACTTATAGAAAGTCAGCAACCCCCCCCCCCCGAAGAATGAAAAATTTTGAGGAATATTAAAAAAGCAGAAGATTATATTGCCCTAAATGAGAATGGAGAAACATGTTTTTTAGAGGCAGTAAGCAGACTCACTCTTAATAGCCGCCACCCCATCAGATATTTTGTGTCCATTAAGAAAGACTGGGCCAGCCTATCTACAAAACAAAAGACCTTCAGCTTCAGAGTGATGGGATTAAGAACAGGACATACCCTGCAGGACATAATAGGATTAACCCACTATTATTTAGCAGAAGACACAGAGCTCACAACATTGCACAATCTCCTAAGGCCGTGATGGCGAACCTATGGCACGGTGCCACAGGTGGCACATGGAGCCATTTGTTAGGGCATGTGAGGTAAAGCCCTGTCAGCTCCAGCGTGCATGTCCAGCTGACTTTGGCTTTCTTTGAGGCCGTTTTTCACCCTCCGGAGGCTTCCCTGAAGGCTCCTGAGGGCTGAAGGCTCCTGAAAGCTCCTGAGGGCAAAAAATGACCCTACGAGCAAACCAGAGGGGGAAAGCACGCACATGTGTGGCACGCCCATGCACGACCCCCCGCGCTCCCCCCACTTTTGACACGCGAACCAAAAAAAGTTTGCCATCACTGTCCTAAGGGTATTTCAGACATTGCATCATCTCAGAGCAGTCCAAACTTCAACCAAACCTTGAAGCTCAGACAAACCTAGGATTTACATTTTCTCTTTTGCCTATACAGCCAGCTGTGACCCCTACATAATCCCTACATGACCCCATAAAAATCTAACAACAGCCAATAGAATAATAAAAGGACATATTATTGCATAGGAATAGGAAGCTCAAGTGCAAAGCCAAAGGAAGGTATAAAAAACCCTCACTCTCAACTCCATGTGGTCAGCTGCTCAGAACCGGTGTTGTTCTGCTTCATCATTAAACCATCTTTCCAACCAGCCTCCATGTTTCCAGTGTCTTTCTCCTGGCTTGGAACTGAACCAGATGGATATTTCTTCCTGCAAACTTAAAAAGCAATGTAATGATGATGAGGAATGCAATATAGCAATATAATATGAACAGAGAAGAGTTTAATGAAGTAGTTATTTTAAATGGTTAGGGCTAGCACACTTTCAAAGAATCTTATAATCTCAGGGAAGACTTGTCTGGACCATAACACTGAACAGAAGTTCTCCTATTAAAAAATAAAAAATAAAATGTAAAGCTACAAAGCAACGTTTGGTTGCAATTGCTTCATTATTAATTAAATCTATTATTGTAGTTCGAAATGAACTGATATAAGCATTAATATATTCCCAGTTCTAATTCAGAGTAACATGAGTAATAAACATGCCACCTTACTTTTACATTACAAGAATAATGTGGTAAAAATAAATACAATCTGATTTTCGACCTTCCTAACAGCCTGGTTAAGGTTGCAGCTGCTTTTTTCACAAGTAATTAAAGTAAACAACTGAAGCATATGCTAAAAGTATTAACAATTTCCTTTTACAGACCATGCAGGAAAGCCAATTTAATAATATCTCTCTCACACACATTGACTTTAAGCCTATTCACTGGAAAGTAAAAACAATCTTGTTTATTGACTAAAACATTCAATCCAAAACATTAAAAAGTACATGTATAGATTACGATGCATGTCTTCTATTTTTCATTATTATACAAAAGAAAAAAATGATACATCAAAATTCATGTTCAGATAGAATGATAAATAGTACAGATATAGCAAACAGTCAAAAATTTAAAAAATCATTAATGATTTTTACATATAATAAGGGAAGTAATTTTCATCAATGTTTACAATGATGGGGTGTCAGTTTGTAACTGGAAAATGAACACGTATCTATAATCCAAGATGTTAAAGTTTGGATAGTTCCGACTGCAATGCCGTATGATTATTTTTAGTCTTTCAAATAATTAAAAATCCATTCCTCTTATAGCCCACATACATTTACGTGTTTCTTTGATGTATGGAATTCTTTACTGAGATGTTCTTAAATACAACTTTTGCTAATTTCAAATCATTGGCAGCAGGCAATGTCGGCTAATGCACATATAACCAGGAAACATGCTTGCTTTTCTTTCAGAAAGTTCACACGCTGTGTATCATTTTACAAACCAGATAGCAACCAGTACTGATTTGTTACTGATGTTTCCTCAGTAAGGACAACAGAGCCAAAACCAATTCCCTGATAACAGTAGTATATTTGCAGGACACATGTTGTCAAATATTTGCTAGGACTCACACTTTAGAGTGTTTTACATCATGCATCCTTTTTACAGTTGAAGCAATCTATTTATAAGGAGATTGATGCTGTAATGTACATTGCTTGGGGGAGGGATTTTTTTTAACACAAATCTGATACATCATTAATCTTATTATGAATTTTTTTGACTTGTGCCTTTTAACCTTCATCAGCCCATCTCCTTTTCTTCTTTGCTTATATACCTTTGTCTCCCATGTACTGTTTCTCCTCACCTTCTGCTGTGTGCTTCTTATAGTTTGGCAGTCCTAGGGCAGATTCTGTTGTGCATCTCCTGTGATCTACTACCCTGCAAATAGCTCTTTTCCTATCTTGGGAATGCTCTTACATGCTCTTCCCCCCACCCGCCTTACTACAACTTCCTGCTCCTCTCAGAAACTGAATAGTGAAAGTGAAAGTAGCAACTTCCTTATAGTTCCATGATGGCGAATCTATGGCATGTGTGCCACAGGTGGCACATGGAGCCCTTTTTGCGGGCACTCGAGCCGTCACCCAGCTCAGATCCACCATGCATGGCCGCACCAGCCAGCTGATTTTTGGGTCTCTGGTGCCTGCGGGAGATGCACGTGAATGCGTGGCAGAGTAGTGGGAGATTGTACGTGCACGTGTGGAAGGGAGGGGGAGAGGGGGAGCACACACATGCATGTGGGGGTGGTGCAGCTCTCTCCCACGCCCTGTTTTTGGTGTTAGGAGGCTTCAGGGAGGCCTGTTAGCACCAAAATGGAGGTCACATGTGGATGTGCGGCGGGGAGCATGCAGGGAGCGCACACATTCGCAGGAGGTGGGGCCTGTGGAGGGGCATTGGATTATGGGTGTTGGCACATGTGCATGTGCTATCGCACAGGCACGCGCACTTTTGGCACCCAAGCGAAAAAAGGTTTGCCATCACTGTTATAGTTTATAAGCTCCCCTTTGTCTACACAAACCTCCAAAGCCCTCCCGAAATAAGAGAGCCCAAAATTCGAGGAGCTTTAACAAAAATGCAAACATCCATTTCACTTTTAGCACCCCTGAATCTGTCTACTGCAAGGGGCTGTGGCTGCGCCTACTTTTGAAGTAGAGCCTTCATAATGTGCAATTTTTATATTGCAAAAGTTTTATTGGTTTTACAAATTTTTGGGATAGGGTAGGGTAAGGTGATACAAAAGGTTTTTTGAGAACTTTCACGTCGAAGTCGTTGGCCCCTCCGGGCTGCGTGGTAAGACATTGGTAATACATTGTTCATTAATACAACAAGGTGAAGATAAATGCGTAAATCATACATTCTAAATTATATGCTGGCAATCATGTACAAACATCCAGACAAAAAATTATACTATGTTAATAAAAAGCAAAGTCATTTTTTAGATCTAGGTCTCTTGGCAATTGTGTCTTCTTGTTCTCCTCCCTGGCCCCCAGTGGGTGGGGCCGTGGCCCCCTCTGCCCCTCCTGGATCTTCCCCCAGGATAGAGGAATGTTTTTTAAGAAAGGCTTCCGCCTCAGCAACTGTTTTAATCCTTACTCTTCCTCCTTCCCAGAATATCAACATCCCTTCTGGCATCGCCCACTTAAACCAAATCCTGTGGTTAAACAATTTTTTAGATAAGAAGGAATACTTCCTCCTCACCTCTCTAATCTTTTTTGGGATCTGCTTCAAGATGGCGACTTCCTTTTGTTGGTAAATTAAAGGCACGTCCCTCTGCGCCTTCAAAATTCCCTCCCTGGTCGACCTTCTAACAAATTTAATATGTATCTCTCTGGGTACCTCATTTAACCTGGCATATGTTGAGTTAATTCTATAGACTGGGTCAATGTCCCCCCTGATCTCCTCTTTAGGTTTGCATAAATAATCTGCTAAAATTGTACTCATGAGATCAGGAAGGCATTCACCAGTTTCCTCCAAAATGTTCTGAAATCTTAAAAAATATGACATTCTTTCAAAATCCATCCTAGACATATGACCAGACAAATCTCCAATTTCAGTGTTGACATTTTTAAGTTCTCCCTTTGCCCCAGCCAACCCCACTTCCAGCTCCTCGGTCTTCTGTGTGTTCTCCATCAATATTTTTTTGTGTTTCCAAAAGTTCAAGCTTAGAGCTACACTGGTCTTTCCTCATCGCTTTAATTTCCAGCACCAAGGAGTTTAATGCTTCCTCCATTGCCGTCATTCTTTGTTCCAATCCCGAATTCTCTGGTTGTTTTTTTGAAGCCATGATGAGCTATTATAATCAGTGCCACTAAGATGGTGTTTTTTGGGTGCGGCTGCTGGAGCAAGTCAGGAGAAAAAAGTTCAGCTCAAAGTTGTAACAAGTTGTAGCACCCAGAAGAGAAACAGTTTTCACAGTCAATTGTTAAAAAAGAGAAGGTATTCCAGGGAAGGAACCAATTATTCCAAAAAAAATTTCCATGAATAAAGAGAGACAGTCCAAATTACAAAGAAATGTTGGTGATTTTCCATAAAGAAATAGTCATTCAGGAACAAAGAGAAGCCATCTTCCACCGCCCAGCCAGGCAGCCAGCAGGAGAGAGTGAAAAAAGAAATTGTTTCAATAAAGCCAGACTTAGATACATTGTATAGAAACAAGCCGCGAAGCACTTTCACTTGTTCCGCAAAAGTCCGGATGAGAAATATCCGCTTCCTCGCAACGAGGAGCCATTTCTAAACGCCGCTGTTGTAAATCCGAGGGGGAGTTTAACAAACACCCCCCTTCACGTCTCTCTCAATCCAAGCCGCCAGCAAAAAAAAGTTTTAAAGTCACTTACTCTCCGTCTCGCATCTCAAGCCCTGGCAAAGCCATCAGACTCGAGCGCTCCATTCTCTCCGAATCCATTATTTGTCGCCGTCCTCTGTTGGCGAAGGGAACCAAGCCCCCCGCAGCATGTCTTCTTCCACCTGGACCGAAGACAAGGACCGTTCCCCAGCTGCCGCCGGCAGAACCAGTCCAGGCAAGCCAGCCCTACGGAGGGTCCCCCCCAGAAAAAAAAGGGGGGGCACCCCGCCCCATTAGGGGCAGAAAAAAGAACAAAACGGCAGACGAACCCCAAGGTTAATCCGTCGCCGCCAGAAGCCGCAACAGGAAGTCCATAATGTGCAATTTTTGAAGTAAAGAAAATTGCATGGTTAGAGTCCAAAGGAGAAAATGAGCAATAGGAAAGCCAGGGATGCAAGTCTGCTCAACAAGCTTCCACTATCAACATCTTAGCCATGACTTTCTCCATATATTTCCTCTGTCCCTTTTGTCTTCCAGGATCATCATTATTACCGTATTTTTTGGAGTATAATATGCACCAGAGTATAAGACGCACCAAGATTTTGAAGAGGCAAATAAAAAAACAACAGTTTTTGCACTCTGCAGACCTCCCAAAAACAACCTGTTTGTCGCAAAAACAAGCCCAAATTCCCCCCCCCCCAAATAAAGGGCATGAATAGCCTTTAGGAGGCTTGTAGAGTGCTTTGGGGGGGGGCAAAAATGAGCAAAAAACGGCCCATTTTTCGCTCATTTCTGCCCTCCCCAGCCCCCAGGAACACTCTGAAAGTCTCTTAAAGGCTTTGCCTGGCCATTTTAGTGAAGGGGCTGGAGTTTCTGGAGGCAAAAAAATACTGTGTTCAGTGTATAAGACGCACCCAGATTTTCAGCCTCTTTTTTGAGGAAAAAAGGTGTGTCTTATACTCCAAAAAATACGGTAAATCTTTCAATCTACACACTTTTCCACTAGTATTGATTTTCAAGTAGGTGAGCCAAATGTTGCCTTCCCCACTCCTTTATTTGAAAGTGTCCTCTCTGTTTGAAGAAATGTTCAAAATCTGCCTTGAAAAGGGATTCTGAATTTATTAATCAACAATCTGACTCTTGGCAGTGAGATGAATAAACCACCTGGCCACAATGAGCTACAATACATTTTTATTTCCATTATTATCATCTCATCCATATCTGTAATCCCTAAGTAAAGCAGCGAAACAGCAAAGCAATGTTTCATGCTCCTTTTTATTTTTTGAGATAATGATATCGTATTTTTCAAAGTATAAGATGCACCGGAGACGCACCAAGATTTTGAAGAGGCAATTTTTTTTAAAAAAAGGTTTTGCACACTGCAGACCTCCCAAAAATGGTGTGCTTTTCATGAAAACAGACCCGGGTTGTTGTTTTTTCAAAAAAAAAAAGGCCATGAATAGCCGTTAGGAGGCTTATAGAGTGCTTCTGGGGGATGCCCCTCCCCCAAAATGAGCAAAAACCGGCCCATATTTCATGAAATGGGCCGGTTTGCATAGCCTTTAGGAGATTGTTTTTCACTCATTTCTGCCCTCCCCAGCCCCCGGGAACACTCTGAAAGCCTCCTAAAGGCTATGCGTGGCCATTTTGGTGAAGGGAGTGAAGTTTCAGGAGGCAAAAAATGCTGTATTCAGTGTACAGCCGTGGCCAGGAGGGCGTTTTACCAGGTTCGCCTGGTACGCCAGTTGCGCCCCCTATTGGATCGGGATGCCCTTTGCACAGTCACTCATGCTCTCGTGACATCCCGACTGGACTATTGTAACTCTCTCTACATGGGGCTCCCCTTGAGGTGCACCCGAAGACTTCAGCTGGTCCAGAATGCAGCCGCACGAGCAATAATGGGGACCGCAAGGTACGCCCATATAACACCGCTCTTGCGCGAGCTGCACTGGCTGCCTGTCGTCTTTCGGGTGCGCTTCAAGGTGTTGGTTGTCATCTTCAAAACGCTCCATGGCTCGGGACCTAGCTATCTGCGGGATCGGATCCTGCCCCATACATCCTCACGGCCGATCCGCTCCCACAGAGAGGGACTTCTCTGGGTGCCGTCCACTAGACTGTGTTAGCGGGCGATGCCCAGGGGAAGGGCCTTCTCTGTGGCGGGCCCAGCCCTCTGGAACAACCTCCCCCCCGACATTAGAACAACTACGGACCTCCGCTCCTTCCGTCAAAAACTGAAAACACGCTTTTTCTGCTTGGCCGGCCTTGGTTAGTCTCTACCTCTGGGGTGTTTAGGGAATTTAGTTTTAATGGTTTTTTTTAGCCCAGGGACGATCAATTTAATCTGCTTTTATCTATTGTATTTATTGTTTGTATATATTTTATATGTTTTAATTTCCCTGTGCACCGCTCCGAGTCCCCTTGGGGAGAGGACGCGGTATACAAAATTAAATATTATTATTATTATTATTATAAGACGTACCAAGATTTTCAGCCTCTTTTTTGAGGGAAAAATGTGTGTCTTATACTCTGAAAAATACGGTAGTTTGTTTAGTTTTGGAGGGGGATTGTTTTTGCTCTCCTAATTTTGCCAATTCTTTTGTTATTCTCTGATTACTGTTCCAAATTTGTTCATATAAACAGTGAGGTAAATCTCCAAGAGAAGGATAAATTCAGGTTAGTTGGATTTATGTATACTTCATCTGTAATTATGTATACTACTATTCACTGAATAGTAGTTTAAAGCACCTCAAATAAATTGGTTGAATTCTGAAACATATGTGTTTGAGTTCTCTCTCACTTATTATTTAGATATTCTATTTCTTGAATTGAATTTGAAGAAGATTGCTCCCACAAGTACTGTTTCAATTACCATTGGCTGACTCATTATTTGGATATACTTTTTTTGGTTTACGATTAGGACAGAGAGATAGACATTTTTTTATTTAAAAAAGTTATAGGGATGCCCATCTTAAGCAAGTTTGCGGGGCTCACAATAACTATGTTATGATAATATAATTGTTACTTTGTTGCAATTATACAAATTCTTGTATGTTTATTTGTTGCTATTTACTAGGGAAACTGTGGAACTCCAAATATGTTGCTCCAAATAACAAAAGGACCAATATAGGTCATCTCGTCCAACCTTCTGCTTGTCACAATAATTGACTAAATCATTAGAAATGATGGGAAAAAACATTTCCAACATATGGCCATTCAGCTCACATTCAAAAACATTCTCTAAAGAGGAATTCAGATTTAAATATACAAAAGTTTTAAGAATGATTTTAACTGAATTAAATACAATTTAGTTAGACTTGTTCTGTATAGATGTTTAGGAATAAATTGACCAAAACTATAATTGTGACTTCTTAAAGATTAGGCAGTATGAGAAATCTAGAAAAAAATATTGTATATTTCATTTTCTGGGGGTTTTTTTTTCATTGTGAATTTTCTCTGCTCAATTAGCAGCTTTCCTTTTTTGTAAAAGATGTGGCAGGAAATTCAATCATGACTAAGAGATTTTTTTTACAGTACTTTAGTTGCATTAAAACAGTGCAAGGTCATTCTGCTCTCTTACTATTTCCTTCTGCATTTCCTGCAAGCTTCCTGCATTTTTTCTATGTATTTGAAAATGTCTTTTTCATATGTGGATACAGTAAACTATACAACAAACAGTAACCTCCCTTCTATAATCTCCATAAAATAAATGTATTTTATCCATTAATATGGATTTCCAGCTGTTAAAAGTTCTGGAACTTGCTATTAATTAATTGTGCATTATAATATACTGGTCACATTGTAAATGCAAAGTACATTCGGGATCGGATTCTGCCCCATACATCCTCACGGCCGATTCGCTCCCACAGAGAGGGACTTCTCCGGGTGCCGTCCACTAGACTTTGTCAGCGGGCGACGCCCAGGGGAAGGGCCTTCTCTGTGGCGGGCCCAGCCCTCTGGAACGACCTTCCCCCCCGACATTAGAACAACCACGGACCTCCGCTCCTTCCGTCAAAAATTAAAAACACACTTTTTCTGCTTGGCCGGCCTAGGGTAGTCTCTTCCTTGGGGTTTTTAGGGCTTGTTAGTTTTAAATGGGTATTTTAGCACAGGGACAGTTAGTTTAATTTATTTTTATCTTTTGTATTTATGGATGTATATATTTTATGTGTTTTAGTTTTCCCTGTGCACCGCTCCGAGTCCCCTAGGGGAGAGGACGCGGTATATAAAATAAACATATTATTATTATTATTATTTACAAAAACATGCCCTGTAGCCAGGAGGCTGGTAAGTATGCATGCTAGATATAGATAAATAACAAACTACAATGCAGATAAAATATATTGTGATACCCTGGAAAATTCATCCTGTTTTTCCACTGATATTCTTTGATAAAAACTTGCTATAAAACTCCAAATTCAACACTTCATGTAAGCAAATTCAGTACAAATGTTATATTTGCTCCACGTTGGACCAAGCTATTCTGTGTTCTATGAGTCAATCTATTTAATAGGAAGCTTCTAATAGTCAGAAAAAATGTTTCAAGAAATTTAAGGCAATATTTTCATATATTAAGGATGAGCAAGATGTTCTCCAAAGTCATTTAGCACTCACAAGACCCTTAACTGGGCTTCAAAATTAAATAATAATAACAACAACAATCTAAGAGACGTCAAGAGAGCTCAATCTTGAAACCATCCATGAAATGTTATAAGATTCAATTGAAACAAATATATTATATTTTATTTGTTTGTTTGTTAAATACATTCAATTGTAAAATGTAATTTATATAGTATATGGTTGCCTGCAGCAATGCATAAAATTGCATGTGATGTTTCCCACATCAAAAGACTGCTGACCCTGTCATAAATTTGGATATTAAATCTGAAATAATATAATTTGAAAACTCTGGATGAACGTTTCCACTCAAATGTTAGTTCAATGCATGATTTATTGGCTTGTTCTGAAAGTGTTTAATGTTTATCAGAGCAGTGAACACAGCAGAGAAGACTTTGACACCTAGAAAAACAGAGATTATTGTTATATGCCAGTGACTCTGGTTCTAATGATCAAACTATGGGTTGCAATATATACCTACTGGTTCCTTATGGCATAAGCTCTTACTTTTTATACAGGGTATATTACTCAGGCTAATTTGTCACTACAATCATAAATGGATTTGTAAGCTTTTGATGACTGAAGTCTACAAAGAAGGTTCTTTAGGGTGCTGTATTTCGCCCCTCCCAAAGTTTTTATTCAGAAAGATTAAACAGCTACCTTTCTGCAAATTGCTTGGCGCTTTGCCTGCTTTATACACAAAGCAGAAAGAAATGGCTTGAGGTGAGCTAGACAAGACCAGGCCATTTCAGACAGCCATTTCTAAATTCTCCCATACATGAGAAACTTTATACAAATAGAAAAGTAAAATAGCCAAGGTTAGAATCTTTCTCTTTGCTTCTCAATGTTTATTTGTGGGGAAATAGCTACTTTAGGTTTCTCTCAATGCCTAGACAAATATTTCTGATCAACAGAAAGCGACCCCCTGAGCATATGTGAGCGTACAAGATGGTACAAATTGACAGTGTAAATTCAGATATGCATATGGGGTTTCATTTTTGAATGCTGCACGCAAACGAAAAAGCGGATAGAATTTTTACTGAGATGTTGTTGCATTCTATGTATGGTAGGGACACAATGGCTCAGCTGCTAAGGCGCTGAGCTTGTCGATCAGAAAGGTCAGCAGTTCAAATCCCTAGCGCCACGTAATGGAGTGAGCTGCCATTACTTGTCCCAGCTTCTGCCAACCTAGCAGTTCGAAAGCATGTAAAAAATGCAAGTAGAAAAATAGGAACCACCTTTGGTGGAAAGGGAACAGCATTCTGTGCGCTTTCAGCATTTAATCATGTTGGCCGCATGACCACGGAGACATCTTCGGACAGCGCTGGCTCTTTGGCTTTGCAACAAAGTTGAGCACTGCCCCCTAGAATCAGGAACAACTAGCACATGTGCGAGGGGAACCTTTACCCTTACTTTTAAAAAGTATGGTGTTCCTATAGAAAACTGGCATCTACCACATATATTATGCAGCAATCTTATTCACTTAGCATGCTATTTTTTAGCCACTCTTCTGTACCTGCAGCCAAATGTTTACATCTTTTTATTAAACATTTTAACTTATTAACATTTTACAAATCAACTAGTTCCTATAGGTCCGGAGTGTCAAACTCGATTTCATTGACGGCTACATCAGGATTACGTTTGACCTCATGGGCTGGGGTGGGCTTGGCCAGCTCAACATCAGTTGGGTCAGCACCTGTGGTGGCACAAGCAGTATGCCAGTGAAAATGGGCTTCCGAGCTCCGTTTTTGGCTGTGATAGCTCCTGCAACCCTCTTGCAGTGAAAACTGAGCTTGGGAGGGCCGCTCCCGAGCTCAGTTTTCACTGGCAGAGGGTTGCAGGAGGCCACTGCAGCCAAAAATGGAGCTCGGAAGCCCATTTTCGCTGGCAGAGGCACCGCAGCCCAGTTCGTCACCGTTTCCATGTGTAAGGCCGGGGCCTAATCTTCCACACTTGACTGCTACTCCTTCCACCATCGCAGGTTTTCCTTGCTCTAACTTTAGGTTGCGGAGAAATCGGAAGCCTGCATCCAAATGGGTCAGGCCAAAAGGTGTTTGCCCTTCGCCCTATATCAAGGCACTGAGTTAAGACTGTAGGAGTTCTTGGTCTGGCCAGAGTGCTGCATTTTTTTCAATTTAAATCAGGGATGGGTTGCTACCGGCATTATTGCCTGTTCAGCACGCAAAACCTTTTCCTGCCTCTAGGGGGCAGTGCTCATCTCCATTTCAAAGCCAAAGAGCCAGCACTTTTGAACTTCTAAGTTGGCAGAAGCTGGGACAAGAAACAGGAACTCACACCATTACATAGTGCTAGAGATTCGACCCCCCGAAATGCCAACCTTTCTGATCAACAAGCTCAGTGTCTTAGCCATTTAGCCCCTTCTGGGTATATAACGGTATTCAGCTAATGGCAAAACTTCTTATGTTGGGAGACAAGATGTCTCTCAAAACTTCTTTCCAAGGATATGCAGACAGAAGGTGCTGTTGTTACAGGTATCCAGTTGCTGCCTCAGAAAGGCCTTTATAGTGTTTACCTCTTACAATTTTACAAATGGCTAAAATATTACTGTAAATTTGAAAACTTTACTAAAATCTTTTGAAACTTTTAAATTTGAACATCAGTTTGATTTTGAAATTCTCCGACTACATATTGAAGACCTGAAATTTGTTCAAGACACTAAGAGGATATATTTCCAAAAACCTAAAATGACCAAAGGTGTTTTAAAAATGCCTGGTGCTTTTTTAGTGTCAGAAAATAGCACTTTTGAAGACTGGATTCTCATCCTAGAGCAGTGATGACTGCCAAAAGTGGCGGGAGCATAGCGGGGTTGTGCTTGGGTGTGCCACACCTATAATGCTATGTGCGTGACCCCCTGCTTTTGGTGCACTTTTTTCACCCTCCCTCGAGGCTTTCTAGGAGCCTGAGGAGGATAAAAACAGCCTCCCCCTCACCTCCAGAGGCTTCAGCAGCTTCCCTGAAGCCTCCAGAGTGAAAAATGCCCTCAAAAGGCCTAAATCACCTGGCCAGCGCGCACATGCGCACTGGAGCTGACAGGGCAACGCCTCACGTGCCCTAAGAAATGGTTCCGTGCCACCTGTGGCACCTGTGCCATAGGTTCACCATCACTGTCCTAGAAGTATTTGCAAGATATGCTTATCTTAATCATGGTTTATTCAGCACCATTTTGGGAAACATCAAAATCCAGATAGGATTTAGACTGTTATTATGCAGCTACATCTGGTCTTAAAACGGTGCCTTGCATTTTATAACAAAAACTTGTTATAGGCCTCTTAATCCTTTTAATAATTTATCTTTTCATTTCAGTATTCATTTTCTATACTTTACGGTCTGCATAATTGGGATTACATCACAAAATTTTGGAAATCAAAATGTTGCTTGATTTCTCAATATTCTTAAACGGATTACTTATTTACATTACTTGATTAATAAGTACCACTATTACTTATGTCAGTATTTATAAGAGCTGGTGGCTCTCCTAAATGTGCAATAAAAAAGCCGCGAGGGCAAAAGGAAATTACATAAAATCAAATTTGTTTTAAAACTTAACACGGAATGACATTTTTAGCTATCTGGACAAATGTTGACGAGTCTTATTTCTTACCTGATATTCATAGGCTTACATAGTCTAAAAATTACATAAAAGTATTTTTGTCCTTCGACAAGAGATACCTGCTTAGTATAAATTGCAGACACACTGAAGCAATTTATGGGGTCATGAAGCGCCTTTCTTGAAAATGTTATTGTATTTTTGAAGGTAATTTGTAATAATGCTATTGCACATTAATGATAAATATTGCTGCTTATGGAATTTCAATAGTGTAGGTATATATTGGAGTGGTTTAAATCAGTGAAAACTATTTTAAGTAAAATAACTTAACTAAATATATAAAACCTCTGTAATTATTATTTTATTAGTATCAACCAGGAAATAAGATGTTCAATATTCTCCTGAGGTTATACATAAACAAATGCAAAATTGAAGTAAGAATCTTAAAAGTCAAAATTGTATAACAAAACAATACTCCATCAAAAAAGTATGTAAAATTACAAGAATGCTATTTTTTAAACACTGGCACCATTATTTCATAACTACAGAATTCTCAATCAATCCCCAGATTATTCAGCCGAGTTCATAACTGCCAGCATTTTTATTGAAAATGCAAAAAATTTAACTTTGGTTTTCAAATCAATCTATATTTTATCAAATCAGAAGTTGTTGGAATACCATGTTATATTTCACAGCTAAATGGAAAAAATGTACTTCCCCCCCATTGCTATTTTAACTTACAAAATGGGCAGACATCAAAAATGTTATAAAAGATAACAGAAAAAGATACATCTCATTTTAATTTGAGACAATACAAAATTTTGAAAATGGGCTAAACTAGTAGTGGATTGAAAACATGAATTTATACAAATCAATCAATGGTATCACTTATAAAAAACATTAGCAAAGTAAAGTATTTTATTGTGGGAGGTTTACTACCAGGAGTATCCATAGCATAAAGCCCACAATCATCACTTGACATGGTATCCTAAAAGGATTACAGTAATTTAGTATTTAACTTTACCTGCTTAGATAGAGTACTCTCCTCTTTATTAAAGTATTTGCAAATTCAACATACTACTAGCCAATGAAGTCATACATGTAAATTCCTTGCAGATCAACGTGAGAATATACTTGGTGGTCACAGAAGTATCCTAAATTATTTTTCTCCTGGAAGTACTTCATGCCACAGAAACGATATTTTAATTCTCATGCTTCCAAAACTGGCAAATTTATACAACTCAGTAGAATATCGTACATAGCAAAAGCTGAGCAAATACAAATTGGTTAAGAAATTTTTTTTTATTGTGACCAGTTACAGGGGGAAAAACATGTTTTGCATATTCCGGTATATATTATTTCCTACCCTATCATGATTATATAGGGCACGTTGCTCAAAGCTCTTGTTATCATTCGATCAACTTATTACATGAAGAGACAAAATTCTGACGTGATCCCAAATGGGCAAAAACATAAAAAGTTAAAGTTTCCAGAGGGGGAAAAAAAGGGAAATGTTGACTTTACAAGGGCACCTATTAAAAGGACAACAATACTAATTTTTTTAAAAATGTATTTACTTAGAAGCAATCAGAATGTCAACAGCTACAACTTTTTTTTCTTTTTTCTTTTGCAATTACAGAGTGGTATTTAGTTAACAGAACAACTATTATTTTATGAGGCAGACAACTCAAGATGAATAATAAACTACATCTGCATGTATAACTAATTTGTGCTGTGCACCAACAAGAACCTGCTTTAAACTTCCATGCCAATTTACAACCCCCATTCTGTACTAGGCAACATTAGTGGCCACTGAGATACCACTAAAGGACAAGTCCACCAAAAGACGTATTTGGTAGTTTTGAACTATACAAAAAAAGAAAAAGGAAAAAAGACACTGTACAGTTTAAAAACAAATCTTACACAGCCTTATGCTTAATTTTTTTTCCTTTCTTTAAAAGGAGTGAGTTGTGTACAGGGGGGTTAAATGCTTTTATAGACAAGAAAATCTGATCTAAAAGACTTATTCATCATCATCTTCCTCCTCATCCTCCTCCTCATCCTCCTCTTCTTCCTCGTCGTCCTCATCATCATCATCATCATCATCTTCCTCTTCTTTCTTTTTCTTGCTTTTCTCAGGCTTAGGAGCTACCTTTTTGGCTGCATCAGGCTTTCCTTTGGCTCGGTATGCAGCAATATCCTTGGTTTGAAAAGCAAAAAGAACTTTGTTTACACAACATAAGCTTTTGTTTATAATGGGATCAATATTATTCAGTTTAAATGCAAATCAGTCAAAATTGTAATTCTGAAGATAAAACATGTTTGGATGTCACAAAAGGCTGGTTGCAGTTACACTTAATAAAGTTTAAATGAAATAATTCAACTTTTCACACACTTCATTTAAAGAGTAGATGGTGCCACCTTCAGCATGTATAAACTATATTCCTTTGAACTGCATAGTAAAACCCAATAAGCTAATCCTCAAGTAAATCATTTTACTTTGTTTTTTAAAACTTTTTTCCATTGCCCCAAGTTTGTTTTTATATTCTAAATGTTATTTTATATTGAGAAATATTCTGAGTGCTCTAAAGTATTGATGTTCAACTCATAAATTCATCATGCTAATACCAAGCCTCATTCATGTTATTCTGTCCTTCCCTAGTCAGTTAAACAAGGGAATAAACCACGTGTTGTAATTCCACAAATAAAAGTGGTCTTATATAGTATATTTTGTCAGGACCACAAATTTATATTGCAAATTCATAAAATTCCTATTATGGTTGTGACAATTCAATAAATACTTATTTTACATTTTCTAAGATATGATCCTAATATTTTACATTAATCAACATGCAGTAAAACCATAACATGCATCTATTAAAGTTGCTTACAAGATGTAATTATTTATTAACCCAAATTACTTTTTAAAATTACTAGTCTTCCTAATACTCCAGCTTCATTTAAAAATATTTTATTTAAATTCTGCCTTCACTATTTTTACAACTAACACAAGGTGGCAAACATATCTAATATCCTTCCTCCTATTTTCCTCACAGCAACCCTGTGAGGTGAGTTAGATTGAGTGAGAACTGACCCAAAGTCACCCAGCAGACTTTCATGACTAAGATAGGATTTGAACTCTGATTCCACTCAAAAGCAAACAAGACTAAATGCACTGATTTGTTTTTTCACCCAAATTGGAATTAACATATGAAAAGAGAAAGTATTCAATACTCCAGAAAAAAAAAAGCACAAGCATATGTCTATACTCCTGATAATAAATGCCTGGAATTTATTATTAATGTTAAAATATGGATTTATAATTTACCTTTTCATATTTCTCCTTCAGTTTACCAGCCTTCTTTTCAAAGGGCTGTTTATCCTCTGCAGATGTATTATTCCACATCTCTCCAAGTTTCTTTGCAACATCCCCAATGGAAAGACCAGGATGTTCTCCTTTGATTTTTGGACGATACTCAGAGCAAAATAAGAAAAATGCCGAACTGAAAATAAATTTACAGAACAATTAAGGTTTAACAAATAAATTTTGCATAGCAGCTTTAAAACAATTAGTATTATTCACAAATAGTACATTATAAAAGGACACAAAGTGTAGCACTGTTTTCCAACTGTTAAATCTTCTGCGTGTATATCAGTGTAATACTATTACATATATACAAACTATAAAAATCTACTTACGGAGGCCTCTTTGGTGCATTTGGATCCTTGAATTTCTTTTTTGACTCTCCTTTTGGGGGTACATAGCTTTTCATTTCTCTTTCATAACGAACCTTGTCAGCTCGTGCCATATCTTCAAATTTCCCCTTCTCCTTAGCGGACATAGTCTATACATGTAAAACATGACCAAAAAGCATCCTTAATGAAAGTTTATCCTCCCTTCTAGTTCAGAATGGAAGCTCTTATGCATAAAAATATTTTAAAATGACATTTAAATAATTAAAAATGATGTTAAAATTGTATTAATGTGTGGTTTGTATTATTATTTTAGCAAACAGTACCTTCCACCTTTCTGAACATTTCTTTGAGAACTCTGAGAAATTCACTGAAGCATCTGGGTGTTTCTTCTTGTGCTCTTCCCGGCAGGTTTGCACAAAATAGGCATACGAGGACATTTTACCTCTTGGCTTTTTAGGATCACCTTTGCCCATTTTTGAAGATTTCTAAAAGACAAATTGAAATTTTTGACAAATTATTTTGAATTTCATAGCAAGCAATTTAATTAAGAATGGTCAAACTTACACTGAGATAAAGCTGCACTCTTACCTGACTTTGGGTACAACTATTTATTTTAAGTTATATTCAAACCTTCTGATTATTATCTAGTCTAGAAATGTATTAACTCCTTATGTATATGCACAGCCCCCAAACCCTTCTGACAGAAGGGTCTTTGCTGCCCACTATCTTTTGAAATGTAGCCCTGGATAACAAAAGTCAACTATAGCCCTTAGCCTAGGGAATGTCTTCTGATCTACAAATTAAATATTGTTATAGCAATATATGCAAATCTGTAGGAAATAATTGGGAAATCCTCTGGAGATATAAGGAAAGGAGAATTTCAGAAGTCTGCATAAACTGTAGAACATTAGGTTCCTGGTTCTGTAGTTGCCAGCTCATTTGGAGATGAATAGTAAAGATATAATCAGTGACAAATGCTCCATTTACAAAAATTATGTTACAGGATGCATGTTAATTTTTAGTGATAAGAATTCAAACAGCCTGGCCTTATACAAATTATCACAAAATGTTACACTAGTTTCAAAGTGTATTTTCCTTAACTGCAAGGAATGTGTATACATAACGTATATCTATAAATTTTATGACACGCAACATAAATTGATACTAAAACCCAGAGAAAAAATATTTTCTACTAGTTTGATTAGGAGTCAAAGTCTACAACTTCTGAATTTTATTTCTTTCAAACTAAATTGCCAAATATACCATTTATTATATAACCCAAACCTACCCTCCATTCTGTTATACATTTACCTGAAAAATCTGCCCCAGCTATTTTCTGTACTTCATATCAAGTATTCCATTTTTCATTTTCTTCTTCCATGTATAAAATTAAAGCCTTTTTTACCATGTTCCTTTACCACCTTTCATGAGACCTGCCCACATGATATTCATGCAGAAACATTGTCCTTTACTCAACCTTCTTGTGCTCTGGTATTTAATCACAAATACTAAATTGGTATTAAATTATCCAATTTCATGTGCAACAACCAATTTCACCAACAGATGGAAACAGGTCACTGTGAAGGGGCATGCCACATTTTAGAATGCCAGAACATTTTTGGCAGATTAAGATTAGCCATAACATTTCTGGAGATGTTTTCAAACCAGATTGACATGCTAATACACCACCTATTCTTTGGAGTATGTGATTATAATTGAATAATATGTGAATATAATACAATATTGAGGGGAATGCATGTATTATGGACTTTCCAGGCACATAAGCACCCAATGAGTATATACAGACAGGAATTTCTATGTGCCACTTCAAAACAAGCTTATAATGAATATTAAAACTGGTTAAGAAAATTGTGGTTTTAAAAAAAAAAGGGTTGTGAAGAGTTCTATCATTATTTTTACATAATAAATAGGCAATAAAATGACAAACGTAGTTCTGCAGGCTTTTATAACTGAGCCCAAAAGAAGTCCTACTTCTTAAAAACAATTGAGTTCTGAGGTGCCACCAATAGACTCAGAAAGATGTTGGTAAAACAATAAAAAACTGCCCAGGTGTGAATTAGACAAGGGCTGAAAAATATAACTACAGTAGCTTCCCACTAGATAGACCTTTGATCCAGCAATATTCAAGTTAACGTGTATAATTTAAATTACGTATTTTGTTTTTTTCAACTGTTTAAATGGTTTTTCTTATTTGCATTAAACATTTCTTTTAAGGAGCAGAATACTGTTTCTGAGTTTTCTTAAGTATTCAAGAAGCACTTCTGCCTTAATTTGCATAATCTAAGTATGGAAATGTACAGTTCTGTCCAGTATTGCCATAAAAGCAATTTCCTACCAGTTTGGCCTGTGGACACGAAAATATTTTTTTTCTAACTAAACATGTCCAGTCTAAAGTTTCTGTTAGGTAAACAAGACTAAAAAAAATCAAGTAATCAAGCCTGTATGGAAATAGGGGTCAGAAAAACTCTCAGGAAAAAAATAAGGTTATCTGAATAATTGTACTCAATAAATTAAAAAAATAGGAAAAAAGAGAAACACATAAAAATATATCACTATATTTAACTTACCCTTACCCTAAGAAAATGTTAAATAAATTTTATTTCTAAACATACAATATGAAAAGCGTAATACATCTTTAACTTTTAGTTGTTAATTTACACAGCATTTGTAATACAGAGCATTTTTAAAAGTACAATATAAAAATAATCACACCATAGCAAACATTTTAAACGTAACTTTATTAAGTAATGGAGTCGGCTATGTAATTTTTTTTTTTAAGCTGTGGGATAAAGTAACCCGAAGTCCACATTATGGGGTAAGTGAAGTATCACGTGCCGTTTTATTTCATTTTTTAAAGGTTGAGAAAAATTGCCTAATAACCAACAGGCATTCTTTTACAAGGACGCAGGCTGTACATAGCTAAAACCGTACAACTGAGGGAAGTCTTCTCATTCCATGTGCTTCAGCATTACACGGAGAAGCGAGGCGGATTTTTTTTTTTTTTTACAATGGCGCAGGCTCCTGCTTTTAAGAAGGTCACCACCGGCAGCAGCGATTCTCCTTCCATTTTGTGCGAACGCCTTGCTGATGAGAGAAAGTCCCCTTGAAATGCGGTTCGCGGAAGCTCCGCTACGGCGGAAAGGCTCGGCTGGCAGCGGGAGCGCGGGACCCCGAGCCCTGCCCGCTTGCGTGGCGGCGCCTCTCTTTAATAAGCGAGAAGCGCTGGCCCCCAGTGCACGATTTGCCTTTGCAAAGCCAGCCCGTTTCTGGCAGGAAGGGAGGCCGCTTCTCGGAATGGCCGCTGCCTCAGAGAGAATATGGCTCCTTCCTTTCCCTTTGTGTGTGTGTGTGTGTGTGTGTCGGTGCGCTCTGTACTCTGGCGCACACACTCAGCCATTGCAAGCAAGGCGAACGGGGGGGGGGGGGGGGAGAGAAGTGTCTCGTTTCTCCCAAAGCCCGCCAGAACCTCTTTCAGTTTTTTTTTTTATTTATTATTAAACCCCGATTAAGTCCGGGGAGGGGGAAAGGGGGAGGGGTTGCAGTTGAGAGGAAAAAATAAATAAAAGGCCAAAATAAAAAATTCACCTGCGGCCGATCTGGACTTTTAAACGGTCGCCGGCGCTCTTTCTCGCCCAGGGAGAAAAGGCGCCTTGAAAAAGTTCCCCTGAACTGCGCCCCCGCCCGCCCGTCCGCGCCTCCCCCTTCTCTGCCTTGCGCGCAAAGCCAGCCCTCCTCTCGCCTTGTTTTCTCTTCCCTGCTCTCGACACACGGCTCTCGTCAGCCATGTTACAGCAAGCGCAGTTCCCGAGGTGATTTATCGCCCCGAGGCCAGCAACGCCCAGAAACGCTCCTGCAATTCGGCTTCCTTGCGGGCGAGGCGACCCCCACCCCCCACACACCGCGCCCACTCCCCATTTTCCCTCGTTTTTTTTCCTCCCCCTTCCCCGTTCGACCGAGCACGGCGTCCGTGTGGAGAATCCGCCGCTTTCTCTCTGAAACCTCCCCCCCCCCTTCAACCCTTCACAGACGCTGCAGCAAATGGCTAAGAGATGGCTCTGTATATCGCCCGTGCTGTGTATAAGCGGCTTATTTACACTTGGACCGCTTTCCGCCGCCCCGCTTTTGCCGGGCTAAAACGGATCGAGTCCTGCCGACATTTACACGGATTTACGGCGTCGATCCCGACCGTGACTGTGGGGATTTTTGGGGCACGACGGGGAGGGGGGGGGGTTGTCCCAGGATTTATGGTGCCTTTTCCCCCCACTTCTACAAACTCCCCAGGCGGCTTTATTTTTAATGGCTTAACCGCCTTCCCGCCACCCTCCTCCGCCTCTGAGGTGACGAGGGAAAGTGTGTGCTCGGTCCCAGCCCCGATTTCCCCCCTTTGTGTGTGTGGCTGCGAGGAACGAATCCTGCCCCTTCGCACCCCAAAGCCTCACCGTTGCCAGGCTGGGAGCGTCGGCCTCCTCAACTCCGGTTGGCTGCTTAGCCGAGGACCCGCAATATACTTACCCTGTGCCACACTCTCGTACACTCAAGAACCGCAGTTCAAACAAGTCGCAAACACGCTCACACTGGCCACCAAGGCTGCCTGGATCTAGTATGTAGTCCAATGCACTGCAATGGCTGTGAGCTGGATCGATACGCAGCCTCCTCACTCTTCTCGGCACTGGTAACATTACTCTCAACATAGGCTTCTTGTTATTGGCTGCCGCCGAGGCAGGAGCTAAGCGGGTTGGAGGAACACCTTCCATTGTCCTGACCAGAAGAGACTGCTGATTGGTCGCGGCGGGAGATACGTCACTTGGGATTGAAAGGGCGCGCAAATGTAAAAATGAGTGGAAGAGAGATGGCTGAGGCGGGATATACGGCTCTAAGGCTGAAACTGCTGCTCTAGTACAGTGTATGAAGAGAGCGGTTCATAGGCAATGGCATAACTTTCAGTGCAGGCAAAAGGAGCCTTACTGCTTTAGCCGCACCGTCATCCGCACCGTCAAATAAACCCTTTTGCAGCCTGAGTAAAGGGTTCTAAAAACACTCCTAACACCAATCCAGTCCTTGTTATTAAATACAAAAAAACAACAATAAGGGAATCTTTAGTGTAATGCCCTTTTGCTAACTTTAACTAGGGGCCTATGGATCTTAAGTATACATAACTTGCCAGCTAAATACGTTTGGTAGTTTACCTCATTAGATCCAAAAGAATTGATCCAATTTTACAAAATAATCCCATTTTCTATATGAATAAACTGAGGTCTAGTTATAAACTCTGGTGGAACACATCTACACAATAAATGCATATTGTTACTATAAAATCATGGTCTTAATATATTTTGAAAACTACTTTTTATACAAATATTCTAAGACAAGCTTTTACATACGCTTTATTCAGGTAGACAGCACATAGCATGACCTATATAGGAAATCTATTAAATCCTTATATTTTATAGTCATTCAAATTCTCTCTGTGGACGTACAGCTCAGCTGTGGATTTAAACAACTGTCTTATTCACAGAAAGTACACTGAGATTCCACTACAAGTCTTATTTTAAAGTGATTAAAACTTGCTATATGAGTACCTGCTTTTATTCATAAGCACAATGAAAATGTTGTTATATTCTAATTTTATAATATAAAGACTTCCAGTTTTCAAAATTTGTGCTAAAAATGCAGTAGTTCTAGAATGACTTATCGTTGATGATTTGGCTTTCTACACCTCACTTGCTTCTAATAGCTAACATGTTTCCATATGCAGAATCCAAGACCCCTGTAGTAGTTTAGATAGGTAACCCAAAGCATTACATACAATTTTAACAATTTATTCTACTCTCACTTCAACCATATCACAGCATTATGACTGAACAGATCCAATATTTTAAATATGGGAGATGGGGGAGTTTTCAAAGCCCTAAGCAAGAAGACAGCCGAGGTTCAAATGGAGATAACACAGAAATGCGCTTCAGGTATCTTGAATTTCTTCCAGGTAAAAAGGGAAAAGTTTGTACTTTTGACTATCTAGTTATTTGAAGCTAAATCCTACAGTATATGAAAAATTGTTAGATCTACAGTACATCCTTAACATTATCCTTAGAAAAGATTCAATGTAAATTCCTGAAGACAGTGCTCCAAATCTCCAAGTATGTCTCAAATGCCATCCTCTGGATGAAGGCTGGTTTACTTCAAGAACCTTGTGATTGCTAGCAATTTTAATTTTTTAAATAAAGTTTAACTTTATCCAATGTCCCTGGTTCCCTTAATAATTTCTGGCTAATTCTTATTAATCTGGAACCAGATCCTATTGGATAAACTCTCTCAACACCCTATTGCTAAAGATTTTCTTATCCATGAGTTTTGATCAAACTACAATGCCTCTTAAACTAGAAATCTTGGATATGGAAAGAAAAAATAAGCTTAATTTAGCTCCTAACTGTACTAGGCCCTGGAATTAGCATCTGAAGCAAAGTCTGCAGCCATCCATATATTTTACCATTTTGGAATTATCTAACCTGGGAAGAATAATCTCTTAGGCCTAAATTAATATCTTTCCATCTGCATCTTTACCCTGGAAGCTCAGGGATGGTCAAAATGGTTGACCAAAATCGCTAAATACAGTATAGTACAGTATATAGAAATCTATATAGTAAACTGTTATACTTGGTAAACTTCCCTGGCTACCAAAATGAATTCTTCCAGCTAAAAGAAAGGAAGACTGGAGAGACAGACATATGTTAGGCTGCTATAGGGAAGGAAGATGGGGAGAAGGACAAATGGACTGGGCAGGCATATGGCAACTAAAGGAAAGGAACAGTAGTGGTATGCTGCACTTGAATTCAGGTACAATAGCAACAAATGGGAGGTAAGGGAAATTGGGCTGACCCACTGGGAATGTGAAAGAGGAAGGAACTAGGATCAGTACTATTTGCATCAGCCTTGTGCTCATCATGCGCTACTCTTCCAGATTCTTTCTCAGACAAAACCTGGAATCAAAATGATCCAGATTTTGTTTTGGCTGGACCAAAACCAACCCAGAGTGGGATGGAGACCATTAAATGGCTTGTGTGATCTGCTGTCTCCGGGGTGGGGGGTAGGAGGTGGGGGTGATTTTGTTATATTGTACTATATTAATTTATTTGATTCTTTTTGTTAGCTTTTATTGTTTTAAATGTTGTTTTACATTCTGTAAGCCACCTTGAGTCACCATGGGCGAATAGGTGGAAATATAAATTCAATAAATAAATAAATTCAATAAATTGATTAATTAAAAACATACTTTTTATGCACCATTTTTTTCTATTTCATAGACACCTATATTTAAATGATAACAATATTGGGGTCAGAGGCTGTAATATGCAGCAATAAGAAGTCACCAGCAAAACTGCTGTGCTATATTCACTTGTGGAGTTATGTTACTACTGGGTATAGTTCATTAATATGTTTTATTTACTATAACTTCTATGGCACATCCATCAAACCAAGTTACAAGATAGAGGGAATTCCAGCAAAATGATAATTTTGTTTTAATATAAACTTTAAAATTTAATATAAATTGCAATATAAAATTAAAATTTTCCACCATTTTCAACTATGAAGCTGACCTAACTGAAGCCATTTTGACCATTTCAGTGTTGCCAAACTGGAGCTGAGGGATAGGGAGGGGGATTTGAGATAGAGGGGAACATATAGCCAAAACAACATATTTTTTTCTTGGGAACCAAGGACATTCTCACATCTGGCCGGAAGGTGGAGTGATGCCACTCGGCTGCCAGCCCCATTCTGTGATTGGACCATGTGACTGATTATTTTGAGAAAGTAGGGCAACTTTTACTTTTGATTAGGTGAAAACCACGGGAGACCTCAAAGTCGGTTTTCACCAGATATGTGCCAATATAATAATTCCAAATAAAAATATATTATTTTTTGAGGAATCTACATGCCTCGGAGTCTTGCTTGCTATCGATTTATTAGTTAGAATCCTAACACAAATCTTGCATAATTTCATATTTCTATTATTGTATCATTTTTCCCAGAAGGCTCTCTGAAATAGCCAACTGTTTACAAGTGTCTTATCAGGGAAGGTGTCTAAATTACTATCAGACAAATTATTCCACCAGAGGAAGTGGGGTTAATAGAGAATGGTTATTTCTGAGCTCCCTTCTCACCAGAATTCCTAGTGATTGGGTATCCAAACATACCTGATTAGTGCAGATTGTTTAGATAGTCTTTGACATACGGTTGGTCACTTAGTGTTCATCTGAAGTTATGATAGGCCCCAAAAAGGATTTATGACACAAATTTGAAGTTCTGACATCTACCCTCCAGTGTGGAGACCACATTTGGGTCATTTAAATTGATTTTAGCACAGGTATTATCAAATTTAATTGGATTTTAGTGATTTTAGGATGTATTTATTTTTTGTATGGTCTTATTTTCCTGCGGAAAAATCAGGTGGAACAACGGCTGATGACCTCTTTCTATCGGTCCATCATAGAAAGTGTCCTCACATATTGTATCACAGTGTGGTATGCTGGTTTAACAGTTGCGGAGAGGAAGGCACTACAGAGAGTGATCAATTCGGCACAAGAAACCATCGGTTGCCCTCTGACATCACTGGATAACATCGCCAGATCTCGCTGCTTTAGCAGAGCAAGGAAGATTCTCAAAGATGATTCACACCCTGGTTGGTATCTCTTTGCCCTTCTACCATCACGCAGAAGATATCAAAGTATAGCCAGCCGAACGAACAGGTTTAAAGGTAGCTTCTATCCATGGGCTGTGAGACTTTTAAATTCAACTGCAATCACTCCATGCACATGCTAGTTTTTTCTTTTTTCTTTTCTCTCTTTTTTGTTTCTGTTATAATTTTGCACCAGTGAAGTTAAAACCAATTTCATTGTAATTTTTACAATGACAATAAAGATTATTATTATTATTATTTGTGTTTTAACTTTTCCTGTGCACCGCCCCGAGTCCCTTTGGGGAGAGTGGGGCGGTATATAAATCCAATAAAATAAAATGAAATGAAATGAAAATTTGGCAACCAGCCTGCATTTACAGCCATTTGCAATGTTCCATGGTCACATCACCACAATTTACAATGTTTTGCTGGAAATAAGTGTTTCCAGCAAAACCCACCACATAGCGAATGTGTTCATTTAATGACTGCAGCATTCGCTTAATGACCACTGCAAAAAAGGTAATAAAATTAGGTGCAATGATGTCTGACCATAACTAATGGTCAAAATTGTGGGCTCAAGTATAGTCATAATTAGAGAATTACCTGTATTTGGAGTGTACAGCATCAAAGATACCTACGTTCCAAGCCATACAGTAACCAGCACCTTGAATTGCATCCAGAAATAAACTGGTAGACAAGTACAGCTTACATTAAATAGGGATTAAAAGGTTGTTCATGGTTTAATCCATTAGTAACAGGCAATCATATTCTGTACCATGTGAAATTTCTAGGTGGGCCTCGTATACAATGTGCTGTAGTAGGCCAATTAAGAAATGTCAAAAACATGAGTGACTGTCAACGAAATCCCCATTCCAGGAAAGACTCCTTTGCACAATCATTGACTGGCATTGCCCAGGTAAGACAGAACAGAATCACAGCTATCTGGAAGGTTGATAATATTGAAAACTGAAGGATTCAATAGTATGAGGAGAATCATGCTCCCACCACCCAATTCTATAAGAGGGCACCCGTGAGACCAAACAATATGATTTTTATCGCATACCTAGGTTTCCTGGCTCAAAAGCCTTTGTATAATCCATTTTCTTCAGAATTGTTTGTAGTGACCATACCATCTTTTAAACAACTTTCTCTAGAAAAGAAAATTTGGAGACTGGACAACAATCATTTAATAAAGCCAGGTGCAAAGATGGCCTCTTAAAGATGGGCATATAAGTTCTTTTAAAATTAATAGTTGGCTTAGGGTTTCCTTCCCATTTCCATGAAGAAAAGTGGCAAGCAGTACAAGCAGTGATAGAAAGAGGGTAAAGCTAATGTGATAGTAATAATCTAATTATCTGCATATTGAGTTGAGATTAGGAAGCTAGAATTGGGCAGTGATCATAACATGCCAATCTCTTTTCTCCTGTAACAGCTCATCCTCAGTTCCTCCCATACCTCCCTCAGATACTCAGTAATAATCCATTACTGCTTTTCACACTTTCCTACATTCATCTAAATGCCCTCAATTTTACTTGTTTTATAACACACGCCTTTAATCCATTCTTTCCATTGAATGTTCATCTCATTCCAAAGTTGGGAGTCCTCCCTGTTCTCACTTTGAGTGGGAGCTTTTCTTCTCCATTCCTCATCCCCCACCAAAGAAATGAAACTGTCCTTTTCATCACTTTCTTTGCCATTCCTCCAATTTCCTTTTACTACTGTATTTTTCAGAGTATAAGACGCAACGGAGTATAAGACACGCCATGATTTTGAAATGGGATTTTTTTTTAAAAAGGTTTTTGCACTCTGCAGGCCTCCAAAACCCTCTGCACACCTGTTTTTTTGCAAAAAAAAAAAGGGGGGGGGGGATGCAAAGCTTTGATAGGCTCTTAAGAGTGTTCCTAGGGGCTGGGGAGGGGGAAGGCAAAAACGAGCAAAAAACAGCCCATTTTTCACAAAAACAGGTCCATTTTTTGCAGAAACAGGCCATTTTTTGCAGGAAAAAAAAGGGGGGGGCATGCAGAGGCTTTGGGAAGCTTGTAGAATGCTCCTGGGGGCTGCGGGGGCAAAAACGGCCCATTATTTGCTTTCCCCCCCCCTCCCCAGCACTCAGGAGCACTTTGAAAGCCTCCCAAACCCTCTGCAGTCTGCACGTCCAGTTTTACAAAGGAGGCAGAGTTTCAGTAGGCCAAAAATGCTGTATTCAGTGTATAAGACGCACCCAGATTTTCACCCTCTTTTGGGAGGGGGAAGTGTATCTTATACTCTGAAAAATACGGTAGGTCCCTATACTTATTCACACCAAGCTATACCCGTGAATAAAATCAGGCAGAATGGAGTCCATTCACCTACCTATACATCTGGTACTCAGTTAATTCCCAGTCACAATTTTTCATTTCTTGTTCCTTCTATCTTTCTTTGTTCTTTGTCTTCCTGCAGCACTTTATTTATTAAATTTATATGCCGGCCATCTCATTGTCAAGATATGCAGTTTGTCATTTCCACTGCTGCTTATGCTGGCTTCCACTTTTCCTCATGATGGATGCCAAATAACCTCCACCCACAAATGCACTTATCTTTGGGCACAGCAGTTACTGCCACTGAAAGCCCAATTTCTGGCCTCTCCAATCAGTGCTACCAGCCCACAGCTTGCAAAAAATGATAAACTTTCCAGGGCATGTACCTGCCTTCTTCCTGTCAGCTTGACAGAACAGGTATACATGTTATTGATTACTCACTCTCTGGACTTTTAAATACTTCTTACTGGCCCTACTCTTATGTCAGTAGAAATTCCTAATGCTAATAAAAACTCTTTATATCCAAACATTAAAGATCTGTAAATATTTAGCATAAAATATATTATATTGAACAGGAAAAGAAATAAAATACAATAAATATTCATTCCTGACATTCACAAAAGAAAGGCTTGTATGAAGCAATAGGTCTTCATGAACACATCTAGAATATCAGAGGAAGAACACAAAACTTAAACCATGAAATATTTGATAACCCATCAAAATCTCAAATCCAGTGGTTTTAGAAAAATATCTAAAACCTATCCTGTGTATACGTTGTTTTTCAAAACAGGATGTCCACGTTGAGGCCATCTGTTGCCTGAGGATGTAAAGCTGTTTTCATCTTAAATTACTTCTCTAAACATGCAAATTCAAAAACATGTCCCATTGTAGCCAATGACACACATATCACTATGTCACCATATCAGTAAATATGACTGTATACTGTAAAAATGTTTCTGTTGCATTGATCCTGAAAGTCTTGGGCAATGTGTATAACTTTTAACCTATTACCAAAGACAAAGTAATTTGCTTTGTAACTTTTGATCTCTAAAACAAGCTCTTTCAAATTATATTTAAAAGAAGGAATTCCTGGGAATCACATAGAGGTGGGTTTCTGCTGGTTCACCCTGGATCGGGTGATTCGGTAGTGGCGGGAGCCTCTGACCACCCGCCCGGACACTTCTGCGCATGCGCAAAAGCATTGCTTGAACATGCAAGCACACACACGTGAACCAGTAATAAAATAAATTGAAACCCATCCCTGGAATCACAAGTAAGTTTTCAAAAATTGTCTGTCTGTCAAACTGAACAGATTTATAACAGTAGATTATAAAACATTGTCATACAGTTTCCATATATTGTGTTTCTTTTTCAAGTTGTTTTGTCGTTAAATGAAAAAAAAACCAGACTATCATAACTTTGTTAATTTTAAAACATTTAATTTTATTAGATTTTTATCTCATCTTTATTACTTTATAAAGAAATCAAGATGGTGTACATACATAATACTCCTTCCATTTCCTTTTTTTCCCAGCAACAACAACCCTGTGAGGAGGGCTGGTTTGAAAGAGAATAACTGGCTCAAAGTCATCCAGCCGCTTTTTCATGCCTAAGGTGGGACTACAACTCAATAGTCTTGTAGTTTCTAGGCCAGCACTTTAGTCACTACCCCAAACCGTCATGTATGCATTCAGTTAATTTGATTTTGTTAAAATCCACATGCAAAAGCAAACATCAGTGTCAGAATAATAACAGGGAAATGTATTTTGTCAACATGTTTGCTGAAAAATCTTTATATTGGCCAATTGTTTTGTGGGCTCCAGGTTAGTTGTAATCATTAAATTCTTTAATGACTATCTGAGGGACAAAAAAAATATATAGGAGGGGCTTATCATAGATCTGTTATAGATGCTTATTTCTTTGGGCACAGGATGAGATCTCTAGTATTTCTCCCAGAGTGAAATAAATTCCTTTCCATTTAGTCTCTCCATTTAGTCTACACTCAAGAAGAATATCAAAATACATCTTTTTGTTTACTTTTTGGAACAATTTTAATGTGTTACTATATGGTATTTTTTGTGTTGTTACTTTGATTAAATGCAATTACATATAGTTATCATTTTTGTAATGTTTCTTGAGCTCTTAATAAGTTACTTATATGGTATCAATTTGGGTTATTACTTTAATTAAATGCCATTAAACACAGTTGTTATGTTTCTTGAGTTTTGGTTGTAAGGTAAAAAGATAGAATACAAATCGAAATAATATTACCGTATTCTTCAGAGTATAAGTCGCACCTTTTTTCCTCTAAAAGGAGGCTGAATATCTTATACATCTAACACAGCATTCCCGAAGCCCCGCCCCCTTCTCCAAAATTGCCATGTCTAGCCTTATGGAGGCTTTCAGAGAGCTCCTGGGGGCTGGGGAAGGCAGAAACAAGCAAAAAATGGGCCGTTCCCCCCCACCCGGAGCATTCTGCAAGCCCCTCTCCAAGGTGATTCATGCCTTTTATTTGAAAAAAAAGGGCCCATTTTCGCAAAAAATGGGCCATTTTGGGGAGGTTTGCAGAGTGCAAAAAGGGTTTATTTTTTTTCCTTTTGGAAAGCTCTTTAACTAATTGATGAGAATTACGTGGATCAAATGCTGTGCCAGCAGGAACAAAGTTAGGTGCTGCAGATTGTCAGCTATTTCCTTCTCCAGCACATGGATAAGTACACATGGAAACATCTGCCTGCCTACCTATTCTCACTCTCTCCCTCCCTCCCTCCCTACTGTATTTCTCCCTCTCTCTCTATCCCTCTACCTACCTAACTACTGTATTTCTCCCTCTCCCTCTATCCCTCCCTCCCTACTGTATTTCTCCCTCTCTCTATCCCTCTACCTACCTACCTACTGTATTTCTCCCTCTCTCTATCCCTCTACCTACCTACCTACTGTATTTCTCCCTCTCTCTCTCCCTACCTACCTACTGTATTTACTTCTCCCTCTCCCTCTCTCTCTCTCTCTCTCTCTCTCTCTCTCTCTCTCCCTACCTACTTTTTAAAAAAATGTACCTCTTCAAAACCTTGGTGCGTCTTATACTTTGGTGCGTCTTATGCTCTGAAAGATACGGTAGATTAGACCTACACACATGTATGTCTGAAGGAACCTATTCTCTGCTTTTTAACAAACATAGCCCTTGGTTAATAGTAGTAGCACTCAGACTTATATACTGCTTCCCAGTGCTTCCCAGCCCTCTCTAAGCGGTTTATAGAGTCAGCATATTGCCCCCAACAGTCCTCAGTTTACCAACCTCAGAAGGATGGAAGAATGGAAATTAGGGCTGGAATTTCCATTTCTAATAGATGTAGTCATTTGTGACCTCTTGCCAGTTATCTCACTGACTTTGCTTGTAGGGAGTCAGCAAAGAAGGTTGCAAATGGTGATCACATAACCTCAGGACACAGTGAAGAGTAGAAACGGTCGTAGGTAGGTATCACTCGTTCAGGGCTGTTGAAAGTTTGAATACACACTGAAAAAGTGGTCATTAAGCCAAGACCACCTGTACTGACATTTGTAAAAATATTCAAAGCTGGCCTTCTAAATAACACAGGAATTAGAATAATAGGTTCACATTGTGCATTAATTTGTTTCTTTTACATGGATTATTGAAAAAGCTATAGGCACTAGATTAATAAATTACATTAAGTCTACAGACCAGATTTTATAAATGATAGTATCTAGATTCATACAATGCACTTGGAGAAATCCCAATAAGATACATTATGATTTAACACAATTTGTGAATCTAATCAGTATTACAACATATGGATAACTAGCTTCTGTTAATCCTTATCCAAGAGTCAATACTATTCATCTAAAGATGGAAAACAGAAATTGGCAACCTATAATTCATATTTGGTCCTTCACATAAAAATAATCCAACTATTTAATTTCTGTAGCCATGCATCTCAACAAGTGACTCTAAGCATCCTACATCACAGATATATATCCCACCTGCTTTGGTTTTCTGTTTTACTTTAAAAAAAACCCATTGAAGACAACTGTATTACCAGTTTGCATAGCAGGATTATTGAAGACGAAAGCAGGAAGTAACTGAGGAGAATTTAAAAGATATTACTACCGAAGCTCTACCTATGGCTCCCAATCCTCCCATAGAGATTTATTTAATGCATTAGATTCATTACTAATTTCAGAATAATTGTTAAGGATTACAAAAGAAAGAGGGGGAAAGCATGCACAATTTTGTTTGCAAGATCAAGTTTTTTAAAGCAACATTTGTAGATTGGAAAGTTATAATCAATCAATAATCATCAAATAATTAAAATAAATGGAGGGTTACTTTTAAAGTTATCTTCCTAGATCCATTTAGATTCCCTATTAGTAAATCTGCAAAACAAGAACATTATTTTTCTTATCAATCCGTTTTGTCTTCTTAGTAAGAATGGCATAAACCCTCAGGTGGAACGGAATGTGTCATCCAACTTTTTCAGGACAAATTAACCTATTTGAAGTTATTTTGGAATAAGAAATAGAATTAATAAATGAATACATATAAAAGTGAAGACCAAAAATACCAATGCCCGCCCATCCATCCATCCATCTATCTATCTAGATTTCCCCCCCCAAAACAGTTACAGTATGTTTGGGAAACATAACGTCATCTTAAATGTACTAAGACTAACAGAGGGCAATGTTGAAAACAAGTGACTGGCTACCTGCTAAAAAGGATGGATACCTTTGAAAATGAACTTGAAGATCAGCTGTTCCTTGAAACAGGTATTTGCCTGGTGAATGTAACCTTTTTGTTTTTGTTATTGTTTCTATTTTCTATTTTCTTTCCTTTACCTTTAAAAAAATATCTCTTTATCTTAAAAGAATTACCTTTTTTCTTACCTCCCATTCATCTGGCTTTACTCCTAATTTTCTTTTTCCATTTGTATTCAATACAATACAATACAATAGCAGAGTTGGAAGGGACCTTGTAGGTCTTCTAGTCCAACCCCCTGCATGGGCAGGAACCTTATACCATTTCAGACAAATGGTATAGAGGAATCTATAGAGGAAAGGATGAACAATTTATTTGTACATATCCAAATGGAAACAAAGACATTTTAAGATATTACTTTCAAGTAAAGAGTCTTGTGACATGTTATTGACTGATATTTGAATTTGAATTTATTTATATTTATATCCCGCCCTTCTCCACAGAGGACCCAGGGCGGTGCACAGGAAATTTAAAAACATACAAAATACAAAAAATAAATACATAATTTAAAATATATATTAAACTATCCTATCCTATGCTAAAAGCCAAATTTTAAAATACCCAATTTAAAACTTTCTAAAAGTCCCCGTGGGACGTTAGGCTAGGCCAGCTTGTTGGAACAAGTGTGTCTTTAGACATTGGCGGAAGAGGCGGAGGTCAGTGATGGTGCGTAATTCAGGGGGTAGGTCGTTCCAAAGGGCTGGGCCCGCCACAGAGAAGGCTCTTCCCCTGGGTGTCGCCAGTCGGCATTGTCCGGCCGACGGCACCCTGAGAAGGCCCTCTCTGTGGGAACGTATCGGTTTAAGGGATGTATGGGGCAAGAGGCGGTCTCGCATATAACTAGGCCCCGAGCCATGGAGCGCACCCGAAAGACCACAGGAAGCCAATGCAGCTCGTGCAGGATCGATGTTATGTGGGAGCATCTGGTGGCTCCCATAATCACCCGCGCGGCTGCGTTTTGGACTAACTGTAGCTTTCGAGGGCACCTCAAGGGAAGCCTCAAGGGAAGTGATACTTGTATTACAGCGCACACTTTCGTGGATTACAGTCCAACTCACCAGACACTTGTTATGACAAAATTATCAACTTTTTAAAGAAATATGAATATTTAAATAAAATAACTGATTTACATATTAACCATTTATAATACATTTGTTTACTGCACTTCACTGCAGCAAAATTTGTATCCATATATTCAGTGATCATATTAATTCCAATTTTCTCTCTAAGAAGCAAGTAGACCATTTTGGAGAAATGTTTACATTCACCTAGTAGGGGAAAAGTCCCACTGAAGTTGTTAGAAGCTGTCAGTAATCATATGGTATTGTATTGATATTTTACAAGAATTAGCTTATTGTAATTTAATCCTGTTTTCAAATCTTATGGTCTCCTGGTTTCTAGCCTGATACCTTAACCAGTATACCAAACTGGGCCTTACATAGTCCTTAACTTACAATTATTCATTTAGTGACCATTCAAAGTTATCACAGCACTGAAAAAATGGCTTATAACTGGTCCTTACACTTGCAACATTCATAGCATCTCCATGGCTATGTGATCAAAATTTGGACACTTGGCAACTGGCATATATTTACAATCGGTGAAGCATCCTGGGGTCACGTGGCCTTCATCTGAAACCTTCCCAGAAGCTTCCAGCAAGCAAAGTCAATTGGGGAACTGGATACACTTAACAACTGCATGATTTACTTAATAACCAGTTGCTTAACAATAACAATTTTGTAAAATTGCTTAACACTCGCTTAACAACTGCCTTACCAATGGAAATTCTGGTCCCAAATATGGTTGTAAATCAAGGACTTATTTATTTATTTATTTGTTAAATTTATATCCCGCCCTTCTCCACAGAGGACCCAGGGTGGCGCACAGGAAATTTAAAAACATACAAAATACAATAAATATAATTTAAAAGACTATTAAATAAACCTATCCTGCGCTAAAACCAAATTTTAAAAACCCAATTTAAAAACTACCTAAAAGTCCCCATGGGAGGTTAGGCTAGGCCGGCTTGTTGAAACAAATATGTCTTGAGACATTGGCGGAAGAGGCAGAGGTCAGTGATGGTACGTAATTCAGGGGGTAGGTCATTCCAGAGGGCTGGCCCCGCCACAGAGAAGGCTCTTCCCCTGGGTGTCGCCAGTCGGCATTGTCCGGCCGACGGCACCCTGAGAAGGCCCTCTCTATGGGAGCGTATCGGTCTAAGGGATGTATGGGGCAGGAGGCGGTCTCGCATATAACTAGGCCCCGAGCCATGGAGCGCTTTAAAGATAGTTGTCAAAACCTTGAAGCGCACTCGAAAGACCACAGGAAGCCAATGCAGCTCGCGCAGGATCGGTGTTATGTGGGAGCATCTAGTGGCTCCCATAATCACCCACGCGGCTGCGTTTTGGACTAGCTGTAGCTTTCGAGCGCACCTCAAGGGAAGCCCCATGTAGAGAGTATTGCAGTAGTCGAGTCGGGACGTCACGAGAGCTTGAGTGACTGTGCGAAGGGCGGCCCGGTCCAGTAAGGGGCGCAATTGGCGCATCAGGCGTACCTGATGAAACGCCCCCCTCTAACTATAATAATAAACTATAATAATAAAACAATTCCAGATAAATAACAAAAATACTACTCTGTTCTATTTTAGTTTGACAGACCCAAACTAAGACTATAATTGTATATTTAGGTTGAACTCAGTTACACTTCTAAATAAAAACATGTCAGCAAATTAGGGAAGATCAGAATCCACTAAATTACAGACTGATTACTTAATGTCTTTTCTATATGAACTAGTGAATTACTACTGAAATAAATAAAGATAAATAAAGCACAAAAAGGAAATTTTCCTAACACAGAATCAATATAATTTTTGTATACATAGAGGTAGCCCTAGACTTACAGCCACAATTGGGAGCAGAATGTCTATTGCTAAGTACAGTTGTTAAGTGAGTCACATCCAATTTTTCAACTTTTTGCTGCAGCTGTTAAATAATTAATTGAATTAAGTGTATCATGTCATTATTAAATTAATCAGGTTTTCTCCACTGACTTTGCTCTTCAGAAGCACCCAGGTAAGTTAGAATGGCGATCACATGACTCCTGAGGGATGCAATTGTTGTAAATACATGTCGAGTTTCTAAGCGTCCACATTTTGATCACATGACCATGGGAACACTGTGACCATCGTAAGTGCAAGGACTAGCAGTAAAAAGTCATTTTTTTCATTGTAATTTTGAACAGTTGTTAAACAAATTGGACAAAGTTGAGGGCAAATATAAGGCCTTTCACAATTCACAACTTTTAAAATTCCTTTATTATATATTTATTTACTGAGAAAAGTACAGATTAGCTGGTTTCATACCCTTTTCCCCTGAAAATAAGACCTCCCCGCATAATAATCCCTATCGGGCTTTTGAGCTCATGCACTAAAATAAGCTCTCCCCAAAAATATTCCAATACAGCAGCTCATGAGGTGACCACTCTTGCTGCCTCATGCACCTCAAAAATTATAAGACCTCCCCCAAAATAAGGCCAAGGGCTTATTTCCAGGGTCGAAAGAAAATAAGGCCTTGTCTTATTTTTGGGAAAAGACAGTACATCCTACTGGATCAATGTTTCCAAACCACTGTGGCCAGATGCAAATACACACAAAGCCATGGCTCATATAATTCCATATGAACACTGGAGTTGGATAGCCAATACATTTAAATAAATGGTTTATTGAATAAAGCACAATTAATGGGATTTACATGATACTCTTAAAACACTGACTATAGTTTATAAACCATAATTTCTGTAGTTACCCAATATACAAAGCTAAAAACCAAACAAATTACAATTTGGCTTAGTACACCACATGAATTGGGATAAGAAATAAGCAATGAGATGATTAAGTTTGCAGACAACATCAGCTTATTAAGAATAATTAAACAAAAAGAATTAGTGAAAGAATAAATATGAAAATGCCAAGCATGGTTTAGAATAAAGAAATGTAAAGTGAACATATTAGAGAAAAATTCTGACTTCACAAACATACTGAAATACGTATAACTGACCATGAAAGAGATCTTGCGTTTATGGCAGATAGATCAACACTTGTGCTCCTGCTGTGGAAAAGACACAAAACAAGTGCTTGGAGGTCACTGTGAAATAAAACGGAATCTGTCCATATTATAACGCTTTTGTACAACTAGACGATACATCCACGTTTGGAATATATCTACAAGTTTGCTAGAAGTAGCACAAAAAGGATACGATATAACTGAAGAAGTTGCAAATTGTCCAAGAAACTGGAACAACTACCCTGTAATTTGACAATTAGGCATCCTCACAATCCTGTAAATATTTTCTCCTCACAATTCAAACTTTAAATTTTAAAGTTGAAAGCCCCAATAGCTTAGATGCTGTAAGCTGTCTGCACATTAACAGTAGCAGGAGAGACTCTCTTGAAAATACCTTCACTTTCTAAGGTCTATTTCTTGTACACATAAAGGAAAGCCACGCAGGTCCCAAGTTGTAGAATGTAACTCTTTTTCAGTCTGTTTTTCTAATTTCAGAAAAAGCACCTGGATCATTTTCTTCAGTCAGAGCTTTACAGTTTCAATTCAGTTTGATAATGACAGTTTTGTAGTGTATATTTTAAGTGCCAATGCCTTCACTTTTGAGTATCTAAAAAAAGGATATATATTTATATATTGTAAAAATAAGTAACAGAATCAAAGATGATTTGGTAAAGCTGAATATGGAAGGTTCAGTAAAAAAGGAGGGGGGTATGTTTCATGGAGAACTTAATTACAATGTGAAATTTTATTTTTTGCATGTGGAATGGGCAAACAACTTTAAACAAAGTACAGAGAAATTCATGGAAGATAAAGACTCTCAACTGCAGAGTATACTTGCTGTTAGCCTTGTTTGCTACATGCCCCTTTGCCCAAACATTAATTTTAACAATTTACTGCTCTTAAGAATGACTGACTAGACCTAACACATGTAAGGTTCCCAAACTGTCTGCCAAAGAGCCCTTTAACTGAACATTTCAATGAAGAATTCATGCACAAGTCTTAAACACAATAAAAGCATAATGCAGAGCTCCAGAGAGTAAAGGGTTTTAAATCACGGTATTTAAAATGCATTTGTTATTTAAAACTAGTATGCTTGTCCAGTTCTTAACAAAATTACATAAAATACCGAACTGATAAAACCATATTTAGGAATGCAGGATACCTCCGTTCCCTCTCGGCAAACATATGGAATGAACCAGTTTTGATCACCGTAAGACGGCAATGAAAGAAGCCCCAAAGCAAAAGTTTAGAGGAAAATACCTCGGGAGTTACTTTGCAGTAGTAGATAATCATCCCCTCGGAGGCTCAACAGGATTTATTTTTAAAGAATTGCATGTAGGACTACAGCAGCCTCAAGGCAGCGTAGAGTACTTAGTAAGAGAAATCCTCCTCTGGGGGAATGAATCTGGAGCCATGGCTTAAATCGGGAGCCTTACATTTCCCACGCCCCAAAACTAAGAAGGGGGAATGTTTTTCTTTAAATCCCACAGAATAACTTTCGCATTAGCGGCCTCTCCACTTCCCCGCGCCCTTGGTGGGCGTTTCCCAAGGAAAAAGAAAATTCAAACCGCCGTATCTTCCAGAGGCCCTTTTTTTTTTTTAACACCCCCCCCCCCCTTCCCACCACCCGCCTCGCGCGTATGCAAGGAAGAGGAGGCGGGGCAGTTCGGGACTAGGACTCTTTTTTCGCGGGGGACGGTTTCAAGAGGACTCGGCGGAAGTTGCACCAGGCCTGAGCCGGCCTGCACGCGCTGCGAACGTCGTCAGGCAAGCGCAGCGGCGGGCGGTTTCTTGAGGGAAGCTTGACCCGGCGTGGCTTTCTTCGGGCTCAGCGCGTGGAGACCCAATAAGGTGAGCTGAGCCCCCAAATCGTGCCCGGGTTATAGGTTTCCTTAAGGGGGGGGGGGGAGCCGGTGCTCCGTTTTGCTAGCCCCGGTTTTCGCCAGGTTGCTGCGTGGTCTGGCGTCACCGTGAGAAACAACATGTGCTGTATGGTGCGAATAATTCCCTTGCCTGCGGTTCTCCACGCGTAGAGAAACGGGGCGTGGTGCATGCTTGACCACGGGTTTCCTTGTGCTCCTGCACTCTCGTGTATGCAGGTAGCTAAGAAAACTTCATTAATTAATATTCTTTTGGACTGCTGATTTTTAATGATATAAAACAAAGCGCACAGGTACAGTATAGGTGGTACCTTGCTCAATAATAGTAACTGTGAGAGGGATCTTGGAGCCCTAGTGGACAACCATTTAAATATGAGCCAGCAATGTGCAGCAGCTGCCAAAAAAGCCAACACAGTTCTAAGCTGCATAAACAGAGGGATAGAATCAAGATCACGTGAAGTGTTAATACCACTTTATAATGTCTTGGTAAGGCCACACTTGGAATACGGCATCCAGTTTTGGTCCCTAAGATGTAAAAAAAGATGCTGAGACTCTAGAACAGCAGTTCTCAACCTGTGGGTCGGGACCCCTTTGGGGGTCCCATGACCCTTTCACAGGGATCGCCTAAGACCATTGGAAAACACATATTTTCAATGGTCTTAGGAACTGAGACATCAATTTTATGGTTGGGGGTCACCACAACATGAGGAACTGTATTAAAGGGTTGCGGCATTGGGAAGGTTGAGAACCACTGCTCTAGAAAGAGTGCAGAGAAGAGCAACAAAGATGATTAGGGGACTGGAGACTAAAATATATGAAGAACGGTTGCAGGAACTGGGTATGTCTAGTTTAATGAAAAGAAGAACTAGGAGAGACATGATAGCAGGGTTGCCACAAAGAAGAGGGAGTTAAACTATTCTCCAAAGCACCCGAGAGCGGGACAAGAAGCAATGGGTGGAAACTAATCAAAGAGAGAAGCAACTTAGAACTAAGGAGAAATTTCTTGACAGTTAGAAAATTAATCAATGGAATAACTTGCCTCCACAAGTTGTGAATGCTCCAACACTAGAGGTTTTTAAGAAGATGTTAGATAGCCATTTGTCTGAAGTGGTGTAGGGTTTCCTGCCTAACAAGGGGTTGGACTAGAACAGAGGTCTGCAAAGTCGGCTCTTTTAAGACTGGTGGACTTCAACTCCCAGAGTTCCCCAGCCAGCATAGCTGGCTGGGGAATTCTGGGAGTTGAAGTCCACCAGTCTTAAAAGAGCCGACTTTGCAGACCCCTGGACTAGAAGACCTCCAAGGTCCCTTCCAACTCTGCTATTCTATTCTGTGCTGTGTTGTGCTATTCTATTCCTATTCTATTCTATTCTAAATTCCAAACCGAATTGCTTAGAATCATCGGCTTTGGGCATACACAGCTAGGACAGGTTTTCACATATATCAATCTTCAAGATGCCATTCTCTGTCCGACTGCAACTTCCAGAAGTTTCTAAGATTAGCTGCATCTTGGAGTTGTAATTCTGTGCACCTGGAGTTGATCAGATGGGTGAAAAGTCACCTGTCATTTTTTTCCTTATGGAAACCAGGTATCAGGTTTGCTGCAAGGTGTGAATCTTAAGGGAGAACCTGGAATTCCCTGAAAGTAAACTCAATTGAACTCCATAGAATTGACTTCTGCATGCCCGGTTTATCCATGAGACAGAATGCCACTGTTTTGCCAGTTCTACCATTGAAATGCAGTATATTTTTAAACAGTAACATTATTCTGGTTAAATGTCTATGGAGATTCTCAATCAGCCAGGTCATGGTTGTCTCAAAAGTACTTTTTTAAAAGGCAGCTGGACTGTCTTGGTTTTTCCTTGGAGATAGTTTGTTTTTCATCCAAGAAGCTTCATCAGTTCTAACTGGATGGTGGTGGGATTGGAAGGATTAGTTTTGTCAGACAGATTTGACAGCATCTATTAGAACTAATCCTTCCATCCTCCCAGTACATCCAGTCAGAACGGATTAAGTTTCTTGGATGAAAAGTGAAACGTCTTCAAGGAAAAATAAAATCCAGTTGCCTTTTTAAAAAGCACCTTTGAGACTATCCTGGTTAAAATATTTTTAAATTATGTAGTGATCTTGCATCAGATATTTCCAGAGAAATGTCTAGTTAAAAGGGGGACTTCAATTTAAAAAAATGATTACGGATCTCTGTTACATGGTGCATAGACATGTTGAAGAATACCCTCCTCCCTTGCTTTGGTTTTAGCATATGACTGGTATGCATTGATTTTACGATACTTAATCATGATATTAGTACTTATTTTTATTCAATTCTATATCCTTTAGTTTGGAGCACTTTACTAAGGGTATAACGTATTTTCTAAAGGCAATTTCACCACTGTGTGTTTACTATATGTTTCTTGGTTATCATTGTGCTAGTATAACAATAATGAAGACAGATGTATTGCTTCAGTGATGGTTAGACAATAATTTTAAGTGATTAAGTGGTAAATTCTGTAGCACAAAGGAAGCTCGAAACAGGTACAAATATTATTTTGTGCTATAAAATTTTAATGGTATGAAATTAAATTCTTTGAATGCCTATTTATTCAATATGCAGGTAGTCCTCAATTTACAACCACAATTGAACTGAAAATTTCTGTTGCTAAGCAAGATAGTTAAGTTTGGCCCATTTTGCAACCTTTCTTGCAACAATTGTTAAATTAATCACTGCAGTTGCTAAGTTAGTAACATAATTGTTAAATGAATCTGGCTTTCCCATTGACTTGCTTGTCAGAAGTTCACAATACTGTATTGTGACATTGCAACTGTCATAAATATGAATCAGTTGCCAAGCGTCCAAATTTTGATTGTGGGGATGCTGCATCAGTTGTAAGTGTAAAAAATAGTCATAGGTTATTGTTTTTCAGTACCACTGTAGCTTTGAGTGGTCACTAAACAAATAGTTATAAGTTAAGGAATACCTGTAATAGCTATTTATGTGTTTATGGACAATATTCTTTTTCAGTTGCACAGTACTGCTACTTAATCTGAACTGCAGAATGTATATACAGAATAATTGTACTTAAACTATGGAAATTTATAGCATGGTGTAGCCATTTTCATTAATTTATAATACTTTTATATTGTTTAGCACAAAATAGGATTAATAGTACAGTTGTGATTCTTTGTCATCAGGGACATAGGCAAACATTTGCTGTTTTCTGTCATGTGTATGTTCTCATGATATTTATTTGTATAAGTGCTTTACTTTATGTGGTAATAAAGTACATTATCATATAAAACTGAGTGGAACCATTTCAGATAGTAATTGTAATACTGTAATTGATTAAACACATCTGAAAATGGCATTTCTTAACATGCACCCCAAACTTCATTACATTGGAGCAGTGACATTCTAACTCATATTTGTGTATAACTGATACTAAATTCTGTTATACTTCCCATGCCAGAAAGTGCATTAAAAGTGATTGGACTTTTAATATTTCATAGCATTCTTCATGAAACTGTATTGCAAAAATTGTGCTTGTTTTTCATATCCAACGTCACTGTTTTTCACTTCCTTTAATTGTTCATTGTGTTCCACTGTGATAGGCTGCCAACATATGTTAAGAAGCTCCAGTATAGACATGTTATCTAACTTATTGTCAAACACACACACAATATACTATGATATAGTAGAAATTGCTATGGTTCAATATGTACAAGATAAATATTTGTCAGTGTGTTTCAGGTAGATACTTTGTTTAATCTACAATGATAATGATATTGGTAGTATTTTCTGCCAGAAGTTCGCAAAGAAAGAACTGTAGCCTATGAGTTGGAGATAAATAATGCTAATTGTAATGAAAATGTTTTTCCATAAACTGTAGCTTTATATCTCATATAGGGTAATGAAACCTCTGCAAGAAAACAAGCAACCTTAGAGAGCACCAAGGACGCCTCATTTCAACCCTGAGCTACACATATTCTCCTTTACCTTCCAGCTTTGCCCAGTTTCTATAACAGCACAGTGTAGAGACAATACTCTTTTTAACATAGTAGTAGAGTTGTAACATTGGAATATAAAAAGCATTGCTCTTCTAATTTGAATTCTTAAGTCAATATGGCACAGAACAATCTTTATATGAAGAATCAAAATCTTTTCAGTAGACTTACAGTTTAAAGAGTCTTACATTGTCCATTGGTTTGCATTTCTTGGAACTGTAACCATTCCTCAGGAGAAATGAAGAAACACTGCTCCCCCACACAGACATAATTGCAATGTCATGATTGCAAGGTCAGCACCATTACATTGTGCATTATGGTATCTGTGCATAGAGTATCTTAGTGTTACAGCTTTCATTTGCAGTGCATTGTGTGTATTTTTGCACTAAGGTCATTTTTGCCACAAGGATATTGCATATGCACCAATAGATGAAAGAACTTTTACATCATGAGTATTAATTTTTCCTGTTTTTTCCTGTGTTTTTCTTTTGCAAAATATATACATGTGTTTTAGAACAATTGTTCTTGCCCATAATCTTGATTTATGATGGAAATCACAATGAATATGGAAACAATCACATTCCAGATGTCAGCTCTTAAAGGAAATAAGAAATAATGCACATAGATTTGGTATCCTGCTGCAGAATAGGGCAACATTGCATCTATGTCTAAGATAGTTAAGAGTTTTACATTTTTCACACAGCAAAATGAGTACTGTATAATAAAGTAATGATAATAAAGCAGCAATAGGCAGAATTTCTATTTATGGTCAGCCAATCTATATTAGAGAGGTTGCTGGAGTAATCTATCTCAGAGATAAAGATATTTATTTCCACATCTGGAATTTCCATATCCATGCCTGGCATTGTGTATACATATACTGCATTTCTGAGTGCCATAGCACCAAGAACTTGAAAACCTCAACCGCATGTATGTTAAATTCAACTTGATCTGATGCTTTGTTGAATGTATGTATTAATACATATCTTATCTTGTGACTTTATCTTTTCAAATGTACACAGAATTTGGAAGCTAATTTGGATAAGTCCAGTGTACCTTCACATGTATACACATGTTCCTATTTGCATTTTTAAGTTTAATGTTTTTTTTTAAATAGTATATTGAAATCTATAAGATTTCTTTGGAAATTAAAACAAGAAAAAAAAGTATGTGTGTGTATACTTGTATATCACAATATTCAGACAGGCAAGTTCACCCTCAGCCATGGAAACTCATTTGATAAAGCCAAGCTGTTTTGAGGAAACATTAGGGGAGGGAATGCTGTGCATGTCATTTTGAACTCCTGAAAGAATGCATGCTATTTCAGGGATAGACTATTAGATATTTTGTTTTAGAACTTTAGCAGTGGTTTGTCATTGACCATATTTATTGGAATAGAGCCCAAAATAGGTGGAGGAAGCCTGTTATTTATCTCTACACTATCTGAACTAAATAGTTCTTAATAAGTTCCAGTTCATATTTGATTCTTAAACACATAGTTTATATGTGAGACAGACTGTAGATAAAGCTGGTTAACGATTCTATGTACATTCTTTCATTTTTATATGCACAACATGAGTATAAATTTTATTCAAAATTGTTGAATAAAACAAATGTGGCAGTGGCATTTAGACACTCTTAAGTAATATAGCATTAATTGCAGGATACCATAGTTCTGCATGCAATTAGTGCATTTTACCAAAGACAAGTTGATTTGTATAAGTAAACATAAGAAGAACACTTACAGAATAGAGTTTTGGTAGTAGTAATAAAACAATGAGCTCTAAAGTTTCCAAATTAACTTAGATATTTTAACTAGTTCTTAGTTTTACAAGACTGAGGAAAATATTACCTCGATGTGAATGCACTCTCTTCGGTTCCTAAATCCTCTTATGTTTAATTTTTGAGATGCATTTGCTGTTCTCTTGATTATTTTATAGTCTTGCATTATTCTACAGCCTCCCTATGATTATTTGTGCCCCTCTCTCTTTCACATTTCTTATAGTTGCACTGCATTATATAATTCTTTTTAAAGTTGCCTTCTAAATCAGTTGTTGAAATCCTGATCATTATATTGGAGCTCTTGTAATGCTACACCATAATTAACGTTCATTAAAGTTAACAAGAAAAGGATATGAAGCTAAAGCTGTGACCACAAACCTTCCTAAGCATAGTCCTAAAAAGCAGATAGTATTGTGTGCCATCATGCATAATTATAACACATATTCCTGGGATAAGCAGCTAGAACTGGATCAGGATAAGCTGTCACTTGATTGTTACCAGTCTTAAGGAATGAAGATGTCAACTGTCATCAGCCTCCTGATGTAATTAAGTTTCTTGTGGAGAGAAAAACATCACTCTCCTTCTGGTTGATACAAGAGCTCTGCATTGAACAAACTGAGGCCAGTTCTTGTGATACCCTGCCTGATGTTCTCTGCTTTACACAGAAAGATTTATGCCAGTGATGGCTAACCTTTTTGTTGTCGCGTGCCAAAAGTGTGTGTGCGCATACACCCATAATGCAATGTGTGTGCCACCCCCAGTCCCCCCTTGCATGCATGCATGACCCACACATGCGTGGCAGAGTCCCAAAAAACAGTTGGCTAGCAGGATGCATTTGCGCATGCGCGATGTAATTGAGCTGGGTTGACAGCTCACGTGCCCCCAGAGAGGGCTCTGTGTGCCACTTGTAGCACGTGTGCCATAGGTTCACCATCGCTAATTTATGCCATCTCCACCTTCCCTAGTTGGTGGAAGTGCAGGACAGCAGGTTCTCCCCAGACCCTTCTTGATCACCAGAAATCTTTTTCTGAAATAGAGTTCTCTTCCCACATGTATTTATCTGGAGGTTGCCCCCTTGTTTCTTGCTGGTGTTGTTACTGAGGGTATTACTCGAGCACCTATGAGTTAGAGGAACAGGGCTATTGGGCCACACATGAAGTCTAGCATACAATGTAGGTGAGTCTTTCTGCCTATACCTAGCGGCATTGCTTTAATAGGACAAAATGTAAAGTCACAATCTGTCATGCATTCGGATCTGATAAAGAGCATAGGTAGTGATTGAAACATTCTCTCTTTGTAAACACATATCAAATACAGTAGTATTTTAAAGAATGTTGAGGTGATTAATTCACCTGTTCTGTAAGAGATGTACATTTCTAAATTTAGTTAGGTGGCATTATATCTCCACTGTAGTGTATATCACATTTTTGTACTCTATTCTTTGTTATTTATTTTGATATATTTTAATTAAGCACTGTCCTCTTATCCCATTCCCACACATTTCTTCTAGCCTATGCTTTCTAAGAATTTCTATGAGAAAAATGCTTATGTAACTTTTTTTCTGTCCACTTTTTATTTTTCAGAATATATGGGAAAAACTCCTTAGAACTTGAAAATGTTACAAGTGACATGGTAATTTAGCCAGTGCCTCAGAATGATGGATTCTCCGAAGATTGGAAATGGTTTGCAAGTGACTGATGTAGGGACCTCTGCACTCCACATGGTGGGGTATTTGGGAAAAGTCAGTTCAGTTCTTTTTCACATTGTGCAAAGTTCCTTCTCAATTTTGAGATTTTTTAAATTGATTTTACAGGTCTAATTTTAATACATGACCTCTTAGTTTCTTATAAAATTATTTTTTCCACGGAAATCTTACTGAAATGGCGAAAGATTTACTATTTTCTGATTTAGTACAAATATATGTGAAAATATTTGTTCTAGTTCATGAAATATACAGGAGTTCAGAATTATAGTAATGTATTATGCTCTATATAAATACAAGTGAACATTCTATAAAAGTCAAATTATCAGTGATATGAATTGTTCTAATATTTGTTTTAGTGTTATTTGCTTGATGTCAAATTCATCATTTTATTTTATAAAAATTATTTTGCAGTGTTTTGATCTTTCAGCTCAATACACATATTGTCTGGTATTAATCTTTTCAGAATTGTAATTCTGCTGAAGAAACTTCAGATGGATGCTGCCCAGCCTGTAAAAGGACTGGTTTGTTGCGACACATAAGAAAATACCACATCAGTTTTGAAGAATCTATTTTTCTGTGTGAAAATCCACAGGTATTTCAGTAGTTTGGGAAGTTATTGACTTAAAGTTTCCTTTATAACCTTTCTATATTCTGCCCTCCTTAATCTGGATATCTTTTGTTCTACTTCATCACTGAGTAGTTCACAGACAAGAATATTAACTATCTAGGTTCTATTAAAGTGAAGCATGATATCTTTCAGCAAAATGGTTTTCAAGAAAATCTACATATAGTGAATTATATGATGTACAATATGAAAGGAAAGTGATTTGAAAGCAAAGTACTCATTCCACTCTCATTATCAGTAGCATTCTTAGACTTCATAGATAATTTATAAAGTAGTTTGCTTAGTATACCTAAAGTTATAACGTCTCCTGATTTCTAAATGTAAAATATGTAGCCAATTTATAGACATGTTTTTATATTAATTAGCATTGATAAATCTGTGGGTTTGTATAGTTCCCCACCCATTTTGTGAGTCCCAGAATCACTTTTTGCCAATTTACATAGATGGTATATAAAATAAAAACTAAAACTGATATTTAAAGTCTAAGATAAATTCAATGTGCTTATTGTTGAGTTTAATTTTCCGAGACCACTTATAATACAAAAAAGTGAAGGAATTCCTATTGTCCCTCCCTCCTCAGACTTATGCCCCTCATGTAGTTAAATATCTCTTAATTTATGGATATTAAGTGTCTGATTCAGCCCCTGCTGATCTCAAGTATATCTGTGAACATGAATCCTGCCTTTTAGTACTCACACCCTAATGTTCTATAGATTTAAAAAAAGTTTACCAGAGAAAGAAGAGTCCTTTATGGAGTCTTCACAGTGTTCTGAATTGTAGTGGCATGTTAGCACAAAAAATAAATTGCAGGAAGAAGAAGGAAGAACCCAAAAAGAAGGACGCATTGGCTCTTCTGATATTAAACTCATTCCCATCTTTTACTTGTCAGAGTAGGCTGGAACACTCAGTGAGAAAGAGGCAATAGGTACCACTGTGGATAAAGACATGAAAAAAGATTGTAGCAATGAAAGAAAGGGAAAGCAGGTTAATCAGTAGGAAGTGAAAAACCAGAAAAGAAAGAGCGAGGCTAGCTACAGCCTGCAGGCTGTAAAGTTTAACCTTGATTCAAGGAAACTAGAAATATCCTTCATTTATGTGGAGTACAGGAAGGAGTCAGTGGCAGAATTGTATTTCTAAGCACACAGATGTCTAGAAAAGTAACACTTAAAAATAGCCTTCAAAAACATGCTTCCCTCCCCACCTCATAAATAATTTTAAACAGACACTCCATGCAAAGGAAATACCTTTATAGATGTGTTGCTGTGCAGTGTCAGAGATGCTTTTTTGAGAAAAAAATATTGTATCAGAGAACAGTACTTTTTAAAATAGACTGGGATTTTAATAGTTTTTAATTGGATGCCTAATTTGTGTACAGAAAGTCCTCTACTTTTAGTAACTCTTCCAAGTTACAACGGCACTGAAACAAGTGACTTATGACCGGTCTTCATATTTACAACTATTGTAGCATTCCCAACGATCACATGATCAAAATTTGGGCACTTGGCAACCATATCTTTATGACAGTTGCAGTGCCCCCGGTCATCTGATTGCCATTTGTAACTTTTCCAGCTGGCTTCTGACAAGCAAATCAATGGAGGAAAACTGGATTCATTTAATGACCATGTGATTCACTTAACAAGTTTTCCAAATAGCATCCAAAAGTAATTCAGAGTCCAAGGCAAAGCAAAGTTCCAATTTATTAAGAGAGCCATTTGGCACATCAGGGAAAAGCTGAATCTGAAAGCTTCCTGGTTTTCCCCACCCAGTTGAAAGTTCAAGATCTTGCCCCCACACCCACAAGTCCATCACATGGTCCAATCTCCCACTGCCATGCTGGTAGTTCCACACATCCAGTTCCGGTAAGATGCAGAGACAAAGGATGACCTTGGCTTTCTAGAAAGAATTATGTTATGGCTACATAGTATGCAACTCCTTATAATCCCCACTCCCATTTTCCCACAATAGAAAATGCATAGCAGAATAATAGAAAGTATGGCGGGCCAAAGATCCAAAAGAAAAGAAGGCTGCAGGTCTGACACTTCAGCCATTTGCTTAAAAAGTGTGGCAGAAAAGGTCATAAAATCAGATGTGACTCATTTAACAACTGCCTTGTTTAGCAAAGAAAATTCTAGTCCAAATTCTGGTTGTAAGTTGAGGACTATGACTGTAGTCAATATTTCTGTGACTGTTTCTCCATTTCATTCCTGAAATGTGCATCATATGCTGTTAATCTGTTTGGACTAAATGTAAGTGTAATGTCTTCGTTTTGTTTTTATTTCAGTGCATTTACCCTCTAGGGTCTGCACCGCTAAGCACTATTATAATTCCCAGTGATGCAAAAGGTTATTCATCTCAGGGCACTTGTGGGAAAAGAAAGTTATTTGGCACAAACCTATTGACCTCTTCTATTGAACCATGCTTAAAATTGATTAGGACTGATGACTTGATAGACACTGAGGAGACAGTCAGATCTGATCTTATTCCCAACTGCAATGGAAATAATCCAATTAGGACTCCATCGGGGCAGTCTGATTTTTCAGAAGCCAAGCAGTCAACTTTTTCTGATGAAGCTGAATCCATCAACCAGAAGATGGGCTTGGGAGCTCAAGAAGACTCACCAGAAGTGCTCAGTGTGCAAACACAGCTATTGTCAGCCCCTGAGATGACTCCATCAGTGACTCAGGATCTGCAACAAAGCAAGTCAACTCTGCAGGAGCCTTTGTGGCTTCAATGGAGAAATGCAAATGCTCTGTGCTGGTTAAATTGCATTCTGTCAATACTGGTACATTTGGAAACATTAAGAATTCTGACTGGATTCTCCAAAAGCACGTCAGTAATCCAGAGTCTGCTCACAAAATATAACGAAGCTGCTGCATTTGTGAACACTTGCCAAAGGGGTAAGTCCAATTGGGGAGGCAGGGGGTTGTTTATTTTGGAGGCATGTTACTTAATATATTGTTGTATATGCAAAAAGTACTGTATTTTTCGAACTATAAGACATACCAGTGTATAAGACACACCAAGATTTCAAAAAGTAAGAAAAAAAAGTTTTTGTCCTTCCTTGTCCCCAGGAGCACTCTGCAGACTTTACCAGGGCTGGGGAAAGGCAAAAATGCCCCTGTTTTGGCAGGAAACGGCCCGTTTTTTGCAAAAATGGAATGCAGGGGCAGGGCTTTGGGAGAACAAAAATGGCTGTATTCGGTTTATAAGGCGCACCAACATTTCCACACTCTTCTCAATAGAGGTGGAGATAGCTTCCATGCATGGGTTGACATTGTCCGCCTTCGGATTGGACGGAGTCTGATTAAAGATAGTTAAGATACGCTCTCTATTGCTTAGCCGGTATATATAAAATATACGGTATAATATGGTATATATAAAAAGTAAAAACCATTGTAGGGCTTACGGTATCCTTGTTTCACTATGGAATCAGATTTGTTTCTAGAATGTACAGCAACCTTTAATGCTGGGAAATGAAAACTTAGGATTCTTAAAAACCTTAGAATAATCAAATCAGCTCTAATGAAAGCTAATCAGTTAAAAAGCTGTCAAGGTTTACTTTTTTTATGGGTCTCATTTCCACTTTCACATGCCATTCTTAACATCTCCTAAATAAACATTTAATCCTAAAGCTCCATGTTTGCCAATCACTTCGCCATCCCGTATTAGCATCCAGATGTGACCAGATAAAATACAAATGTAATGGTAGTTTGATATTGAAGATACTTTTCATTGAATCTTGTCATGACCTTGAATAGTCCCAATGTAGCAAATATGATGCCTGGCATATAATTAATTTTCAGATTTGTGTTTTGTGAAATGTTTCCTACATCTATTTATCTTCTAAAGAGCCCCTAAATGGTGGATAAGGAAATCCAGGCGCATTAGAATGGATTCTGGGATATGTTTCTTTGAACAAGAATGAGGACAAAACATAGCACTTGTCTCTGGCCTCCTCATCTTATTGAGAGTGATTATTAGTTTTTGCAAAAAAAAAATTAAATAATGCTAATATATCAGTAATCCTGTTTTTCTAGTGGCTGATTAGGGAACTATTGGATCAATTTTTGAAGGATTCTACATTTCCTCAGAGTGCTGTTTAAAAAGCATTTCATAAGAGCAGAATACAAATTTGGCTTTGGCAAGCATATTAGCTAATAGTTCTTATGCAACTTTCAGTCAGCATATTTTCTGATGGCTGCGGGAGCCGAATTATATAGCAATATCTGCAGTGCTGAACCGCACCTAGTTCATTGCTGAAATGAGGTGTTTTGGGGATAAAAAAAGGATATTGATTAGTGAACTGTTTTGTACAGATGAACTTGCTTCAGAAGTTCCTTTGGATGTTTTGTCAAGAGCTGAATCCCATTTAAATGAAATCAGGAATACCATATTTCTCCAACTTCAACCGTTGCTTGGGTGTAAATTTGGTAAGTAATTGTTAAGTGTGTATTTCTGTGAGAGGTTTTAATTTGTTTTTGCAAACGGGGGAGAAGAATGATTAAACCATAAACTGCATTTTTAACCACTGCACTTTGCTTTCTTACATGTTCTTCCCCCCTCTCCCCCAATTCTTTTGATCTGGGTTGAGTCGAAAGGCAGAGAAGGATGACAGTTAGTCTCCTCCCTTAAAGGGGCCCTGAACAGGAGCTGTGAAAATATTCTCTCTCATTCATATATATATGAATATATGAACACACACACACTCTATAACATGCTAAACCTGATCTGTCTATTAGCTGGAAACTTGATTATATTTGTCGTTGTTTTCTATGGTTAATGTTTATATTCTTTCTACGTTCTGAGCCACGTATTACTTGCCTAATCTAAATCAGTCCACCACAGCCAGCTTGCTTCATCTCATGAGGGTCAATCATTTGGTCCCGGGAAACTCTCAAACTCAACCTGAAGACATGAGCTAATATTTTAGTAGCTAATGTCTAATATCTGAATATTTAGCGGTATACTTCCTTTGAATATAAAGAATTTTGAGTGTCAGCTTCCTGGTACATAGGAAGCAGCCTTTATATTGAGACAAAAAGTAGATTTTTCATGCTTATCCACACACTCATTAGCAGGAGCACTCTGGGATTTTCAGATGAATCTTTCCTAGCTCTGTATAAAGATGGTAGGGATTAATTCTGAAACATTTTTGAAAGCAAACCTTGTGTTTGTACAAGGCTGAATGTGGGGGGGAATCCTGGATAATGAAAAGAAAGTAATGAATTATGGCATTTGCCACCAATCATCACACTGCTCTCTTAGACTAGATGACTATTGACAGGTTTATGAAAAATAAAGCTGTTAGTCATGATAGCTGTATATTACGTCCACTTTCAGAAGCACTGTTCCTTTGGATATCAGTTGCTAGGGAACCTGAACAGAAAGGTGCAAAAGCCCTAATGTTTCTAGGCTTCTTGAAGGGAATAGAACTGTTTTTGACTCAATGCAGCATTGTTGCTTTAAGCATTGGTGAAGAGGAGAAATCATTTGAATGTAGAAATAGTAAACAGGACCGGATCCTGCCTTGCTACATAGTTTTGCACTTTAAGAGCTTAAGACGCTTCATTTTTCCCCGACCCTAGACATAAGACACAATGTAAGCAGCGTTGTTTGAGATAGTAGAGTATGGTTTCTATTGCTTCTACTTCCAAGACTAGTTTGCTACTGTGTTCAAACTGACAAAGAAGGAAAAGGAAGAAGGAACTGTTGAGTGCAAGGAAAGAAAGAAAAATTATCAAACGTTCGCCCCAATAGCCCTTTATATTTAATTCTTGTAGCACCATATCATAACTTTGGCGTTAGTTGTACCAGCATTGTAATAATAAATAATAATAATAAATTTATTTTGTATACCGCATCCTCTCCCCAAGGGGACTCGGAGTGGTGCACAGGGAAAAAATTAAAATACTATAGAAAAAAAAATACATACATAGAATAAATACAGTGAATAAAAACGAATTAAATTATATAATATATATATAATTATAATATATATATATAAATAATATAAAATAAAGTATGTAGTTGATGAATTCCCAGAATGTTGGCTAATATTAGCAAGTAATAATAAGCTAGCCAGTTTTCTACTTTTTATTCTGCATCAGCAATAGGGTGTATATGAACAGTATAATTAGATCTTTTAAATATCGGGGGTTTTGTGTTCTCTTTTTATCAGACTTCTCTGCACCCTTCTATAAAGCAAGAGACACATTTCTTACATATGCAGGTCTCCAATCCATACTTAAATCAGTATTCCTGGATAATTAAGGACAGGATTGGAGCCTCATGTATGTATGTATGTATGTATGTATTGTACATCTGTAAAACAGTAGGGAGCTACAACTTTACAAGAGTTGGCAGGATTTCTTCAACTTGAGGTTTGTTTATTTAATTTATTTGCCACCCATCTTGCCAAGGGGCTACTCTGGGTGGCTTACAACAATAAAACCGGGAAAGGGGAGGAGGAGATAAAATGTAAACATTTCGACAACAGCAAAGGAATAAAACAATAAAAACAAACAATGGAAGTACAATAATATGAAATTAAAAAGATGGGTGGAGGGAGAGCAGGAAACACAGGGGGGAGGTGGGGTCAGTAAATTAGTCCAGTAGCCACACACACACACAGTGATATACTCCCTTATTTACATAATGTAAAGTTTATAGTGTCAGTTTCTGAAAAATATTAAATGTTATTTTAGTTTTTCGACACTAGGAAACACAATGTGTAATCTGTAGTCCAAATGTATACTTACAGATCTTTCGAACTAGAGAGATTTATATTAAATATAGATGTATCAATGCCTTTGATCCTTTCACCTCTTATACTTTCATTATATGAACTATCAGCAATATATATTATGCATGTTACAGTAGTATAAACTGGTACACAAATACTTGTTAAGAAAAGAATTGGCTATTACAATTTCTTAATACTTAAACACATTTTTAGAAAATAGAGTATATTTAGAATTATATCTTTCACATCTCGTTTGAAATAAGATTACATGAATTGCCACTACATTTTTGTCTTGTGTTTTTCTTCAAAGGGGAGGAAGAAAGTCCAGTTTTTGCTTTTCCATTACTTCTGCGGAAAGATCGTCATATAGAGAATCTCTTTCTCCATTCTTTCTCCTGGAAGTTTGAATGTTTGCAGTGTGGCTATCACATCAACAAGAGGTTAGTTTCTCTAAGTTCTGCACTTCTTTCCTCCTTGGTATAACCATGCATTTCAATCAGTATTTTGCAAATAATACATTATACAGGCAGAAGAGGGCAGTTGTGAGCATGTGATTTGCCTCCTGGGCATCTTGAGTCACAGCTCTGAAACAGCATAACCCTCTGCTGTTACACTTGAGAGAGGTTGAGTTTTTATTCTTGCCATTCAGGATTTATCCTTTCTGTTGTAATTGTATGCATTGAGACATAAACATATTTTTTTAAGTGTCTTAGTATATGTTTTCTCTCAGCATAAAATAGGAAGACAATTACAGGTGGTAATAACTTCACCCTGAACTTCCCTTCAGTGTTAGCCTAAATTTACATCTTTGTTCAATCATTTTATTTATGATGGTCAAATCAATTCTTACTATCCCAAATTAGCATTCATATTTAGCTCTGCTGAATATGTATTTATTCTGCTCTTTAAACTAAACAAAATATCAAGGATGAAGAAAAAATAAGATAAAATAGCAGGCAAGAAAACAAATTAAGACAAAGAAGTTGAGACTACATATACATAAAAATACAGTAATTTTCAGAAAAATCAAACATCTTAAAACACCTTTATTCAATATTTTGATGTAGAAAACCCCATTTGGATGAAGGCATCTATTGAAAACTTAAATTTTCAAAGAGATAATTTGTACCAATTTGATTATAACTCATCTAAAATTTAAAGTAATTGATATGAGATTTATACAGTACTGTATCTGGATGGTTACATTTTTATGCATTTCTGAAATAGAAGCAAAATAGCTTTATTTTACAAAAAAGTTCAGTTGGCTTTATTGAGTTCAATCTCAAATTAACCCTCTGGAGCTTAAAATTCCAGAAGATACCACTATTGTAATATTGAATAGTGTCTCATAATCTAAGTGAAGTAAATGTGCACCATTCTTTAAATATTAATTGTCCCAACTGATGGCATCCGGTAAATATAAGAATAAATTATTAACCTTGTTTCATTTGAATATATATTCATTTTATTTTTAGTTGTCAGCAGGCAATGACAACGTTTACAAATATAATCCCAGAGTGGCACCCGCTGAATGCTGTTCATGTTGCTCCCTGTAATAAGTGTAATCACACATCTCAAAGAAGAAAAATGGTTTTAGAAAAGTAAGTGAGAATTTTATTATGATCCCCAAATGAGATAAAACTAGGGCAGTAGTTGGTAAGCAATAACAAGTGACAGCTAATGTAAATTTTTAAGATCTGTATACCATATTTTTTCACAGAGCATTCTATATTACTCTTAACTGTAGTTTATTCAGTAAATCATGGTTTACTAACATGGCTTAACAGAATGTGTGGATTCAGTTCTTGAATGACATTATATAAATGCGAAGAAGTCAGTTAGGAAACCTATCTTCTTAAGCATCTCTCTTTAACAATTCTGAGTTACAATAACATCCCAAATAAGATTATATACAATATCTATATAAATAAAAATGTAAAATAGTTTGTACGAATCCACTAATCTCAAAAACTACTGGGCCGATTTAAACGAAACTTTCAGACAACGTAGCCAAGGACTTCCGATAATAGAATAGCTAATCATTTTGTGCCTAGCACACGTGTGTTGTGTACAAATTACACACAAAAAAATGTACTCACTGAAATGTGATTTAACATCCCTGTAGCCACGCCCATCAAACTGCTTTTCAACTGTGAGTGTTGGAAAAGGCCTCATACGGCGGCCTCTTGGGGCCAAAAAGGCACAGAGGATAGCAAACTCCCAGGTGGCCCATAGAGGGGGGGGGGGGAATTCTGCTCAGGACTGTTCTCTGAGGTAAAAAAAAAACGGAGGCAGGCAGCTGTTTTAAACTGTTTAATACGGACTGAACCAAACTGTAACAAAGAATCACCCATCTGACAGCAAATACAGTTTAATAAAAGAGGGACTAGGGAAGACATGATAGCAGCCTTCCAATATCTCAGAGGGTGCCCCAAAGAAGAGGGAGTCAAGCTATTCACCAAGGCACCTGAGGGCAGAACAAGAAGCAATGGGTGGAAACTAATCAAGGAGAGAAGCAACCTAGAACTGAGGGCAAATTTCCTGGCAGTGAGAACTATTAACCAGTGGAACATCTTGCCACCAGAAGTTATGGATGCCCCAACACTGAAGAGAGAAGAGACTGGAAAACCATTTGTCTGAAACGGCATAGGGTCTCCTGCTTGAGCAGCGGGGTTGGACTAGATGACCTCCAAGGTCCCTTCCAACTCTGCTATTGTATTATTGTATTACAGTAGGTAGGTAGATAGGGGAATAGAGAGACAGGGAGAAATACAGTTTAATAAAACAGGGACTAGGGGAGACAGGATAGCAGCCTTCCAATATCTCAGGGGTTGCCACAAAGAAGAGGGAGTCAAGCTATTCTCCAAGGCACCTGAGGGCAGGACAAGAAGCAATGGGTGGAAACTAATCAAGGAGAAAAGCAACTTAGAACTGAGGAGAAATTTCCTGACAGTTAGAACAATTAATCAGTGAAACAGCTTGCCTCCAGAAGTTGTGAATGCCCCAACACTGGAAGTCTTCAAGAAGATGTTGGATAGCCATTAGTCTGAAATGGTATAGGGCAGTGATGGCTAACCTTTTTTGGCTCACGTGCCAATAGCAGGGGGAGTGCAGGGGCGATGTGCACAGGTGTGTCACATCCATAATGCTATGTGCATGACCACCTGCATTTGGCATGCTTTTTACGTCATCCCCAGCTCCAGAGGGTTTATAGGAGCCTGGGGAGGGTGAAAACAGCCTTCCCCCACCTCCAGAGGACAAAAAATGGCCTCAAAAGAAGGCCTAAATCAGCTGGCCAGGGCACACATACAAACTGAAGCTGACAGGGCAATGCCTCGAGTGGCCTAAGAAATGGTTCCGTGTGCCACCTGTGGCACCCGTGCCATAGGTTCGCCATCATGGGTATAGGGCTTCCTGCCTAGCAGGGAGTTGGACTAGATGACCCCCAAGGGATAGATAGAGAGGCAGAAATAAGGTAGGTATGTAGGTAGGTAGGTGGATAGATGGATAGATAGATAGATAGAGAGAGAGAGAGAGAGAGAGAGAGAGAGAGAGAGAGAGAGAGAGAGAGAGAAAGAAAGAAAGAAAGAAAGAAAGAAAGAAAGAAAGAAAGAAAGAAAGAAAGAGACAGGTAGGTAGGTAGGTAGGTAGGTAGGTAGGTAGAGGGAGAAAGGAAGAAATATAGTAGGTAGGTACATAGGTAGGGGGATGGATAGATAGATAGATAGGGAGAAATACAGTAGATAGGTAGGTAGAGGGATAGACAGAGGGAGAAATACAGTAGGTAGGCAGGTAGGTGGATAGGGGGATAGATAGAGAGGGAGAAATACAGTAGGTAGGTAGGTGGAGGGAGAAAGCAAGAAATACAATAGGTAGGTAAGTAGAGGGATAGACAGAGAGGGAGAAATACGGTAGGTAGGTAGGTGTATAGATAGCGAGAAATACGGTAGGTAGGTAGGTAGAGGGATAGAGGGGGGGAAATACAGTACGTAGGTAGGTAGATAGAGGGAAAAAGAAAGAAATACAGTAGGTAGGTAGGTAGAGGTATAGAGAGAGGGAGAAATACAGTAGGTAGGTAGGTAGAGGGATAGAGGGGGGAAATACAGTAGGTAGGTAGGTAGAGGGATAGAGGGGGGAAATACAGTAGGTAGGTAGGTAGGTAGAGGGAAAAAGAGAAATACAGTAGGTAGGTAGGTAGAGGGATAGACAGAGAGGGAGAAATACAGTAGGTAGGCAGGTATGTAGATAGGGGGATAGATAGAGAGGGAGAAATATAGTAGGTAGGTATGTAGGTAGGTAGAGGGATAGAGAGGGGGAAATACAATAAGTAGGTAGGTAGGTAGGTAGAGGGAGAAAGAAAGAAATACAGTAGGTAGGTAGGTAGAGGGATAGAGAGAGAGAGAGAGAGAGAGAGAGAGAGAGAGAGAGAGAGAGAGAGAGAGAGAAATACAGTAGGTAGGTAGGTTGGGGCTTATATGGTGGTTGGGTGTATGTGTGCAGGTGTAGATCTACACACAGATTGGTTGGCCATTTAACCAGACTGGGCCACAGCAACGCGTGGCCGGGTATAGCTAGTAATACAATATAATAGCAGAGTTGGAAAGTACCTTGGAGGTCTTCTAGTCCAACCCCTGCCTAGGCAGGAAACCTTATACCATTTCAGACAAATGGCTATCCAACATCTTCTTAAAGACTTCCAGTGCTGGGACATTCACAACTTCTGGAGGCAAGCTGTTCCACTGACTAATTGTTCTAACTGTCAGGAAATTTCTCCTCAGTTATAAATAAATTGTATTCATTTATATAATCTCACTTAGGGTGTAATTGCCAAATGTTCTGCATTCCTCGAGGTCTCTGTGAAAACTCATAGACGGCTTACTGATATTTAGCTTTTAATCCCACTGCATGTTTTCAGTTTTGGTGAGGTAATTAACACTAGTATTAGAGATGTTTTTTACTGCAAAAATCACAAATTTTTATGTTTATTTGGTAGGGTCTCCTCAGTTCTGATGGTGCATTTTGTTGAAGGCTTGCCACATAACAATTTGATGGCCTACTCATTTCAGTTTCAAGAATATTCATATCAAGTAACAGCCGTGGTTCAATATCAGAAGGCAAAGCACTTCATAACCTGGATCTTGACTTCAGATGGTAAGGACACTATTCTCTGTATCTGCTTTAGCCTTCCTAAATATCTGTCTATCTGAATTGGCTAGTAATACCAGCAATACCAGTATAAATAATAATTCAGTGGTATCTGAGACATATTTGGAGGAGAGCAAGGGATACAGAAATATAAAAGACATTTTAGGAGCATAAAGATCGGGGGGGGGGGGATCAAAAGTGATAAAGGAGGATATGTGTGAATTAGCCTGAGAATATTGCCCCAAAATAGTGAGTGTGATGGTGAAGAAAGGTCAAGAGCATCCTTCAAAGAGGCTGGCTTGAAATGAAAATATTCTAGAAGTTCCTCCTGCTAGCTGCCCTCCCCCCCGACACACACACACATACACACACACAGAGTCCTTGGCTTACAACAGTTCATTTAGTGACCATTCGAAGTTGCAATGACACTCAAGTGATTTATGGCCACTTTTCACATTTACAACTGTTGCAGCATCCCAGGGTCATATGTTCATTTTTTGCGACCTTCTCACAAGCAGTCAATGGGGAAGCCAGATTCACTTAACATCCTCGTTACTAACTTAACAATAGCAGTGATTCACTTAACAACTGTGGGAAGAAAGGTCATAAAATGGGGAAAAGCTCACTTAACAAATGTCTTGCTTAGTAATGGAAATTCTCAGCTCAGTTGTGATCATAAGTCGAGAACTACCTGTCATGTCTCTCAAGACATCAATTCACAATTTCCTTACAGGCATTTTGGGCACAATTATGGTCATAAGTTGAGGACTACCTCAATGTAACCGTTTGCCCCTTTCATGTGGTAATACAACTGGTATGTAGTACAGGACTACCTGTATGTATCCATTTATCCCATTCATATGATAATATGATGCTTCAAAGTGCATGGGGAAAAACCTTTCAAATAATTCCTGCATCAACATGTCTTTACATGGTTTCTAGTCAGAGCCAACCTCGTGGAACTTCAAGTCCAAAGAAGAGTTTGTATGTGTCTAGGGACTAGTTCAGTATTTCCTTCTTGATTTAATTGTATACGATATATAAAGACCTTTAAGGTAAATCTTCAGAGCAAGCCAAATCTAATTAGATTTTAGCTTGCTTTTTCTGATTTTTGCATTCACAGAAATAGCTACCTATCTCAAAGAAGCAGAAAGTTCGCCCTACTTGAAGAAAATTAAAAGTAATAAAGTTAAAGGCATATCTTTTTGTGTGAATTACCTGATAACCATCTGAGCTTAATGGAGACTTACAGGAGACTTTAAATAAATTATAAGCAACAACTTTCTTGATCTCCCTTAGTGAGCACACAAGCCTCCAAGCAGTCAGGCAGAGATGGCCTTGCAAAATATCAAATAATGATGTTTTTCTTTTGAGACTCTCGATGGAATATTTGTGACTTACGTAGATGTTTGGGGAGGGAGGAAGCATTTGAAAGTGACTCAAAACTTTTGTAGACCTATTAATAATGCTGATTTATATGAGATGCATATATTGCAATGTTGATGATTAAACTACCAGCTTTTATTGTGAGAATCCAATAAACATTGGATATTTTGAAATCTTGGGAGTATTATGGTTGGCTAGCTGATTTTCAGTTAAATCATGGAAACATGGTTAGTGGTTGACTGGTTATTCCAAGTTCTTTATTGAATTCCTAGAGCTGCAAGTCAATACACTATTTCCCTGAAAATAAGACCTCCCCAGATAATAAGCCCAACGGGGCTTTTGAGCGCATGCGCTAAAATAAGCCCTCCCCTGAAAATAAACCCTCCTTGAAAATATTGCAACACAGCAGCAGCCATGAGGTGACCACGCTTGCCGCCTCCTGCACCTCAAAAATAATAAGACCTCCCCGAAAATAAGGCCAAGCGCTTATTTTCGGGGTCGAAAGGAAATAAGACCCTGTCTTGTTTTCAGGGAAACACGGTAGGTATAGAGGAAGAATGAACAAACCAGATATATTTCAGTACACATAGTTCAAAATTATCCGTTTTCAACAAACCAAGCATAAATTATAGTTGAACATACACATTGAGTGAACATTAAAGATTCATTTATCTGAAATGAATGTCAAGAAATGTACCCTAATATTCTGTTCATATTGTTCATATTTTATTTTTAGGAATATGGCTTGAGTGTGATGACTTGAAAGGTTCATTCTCAAGAAGACACCATACCTTTGAGGTTCCTTCTGCAGAAATACATATTGTCATTTGGGAAAGGAAGCCGCCGCAAATGACCAACTATTTGGATTTACAAGTTGAAGAAACAATGACAGCAAAATCAAAAACTCCAGTTAAATATTCTAATGACGAAACTGCAAAGAGTGTACCTTTAACTTGTCATAAGGCAGTTGACATGCTGAACACACATATAAAGGAAGTAGAAAACTTAGCAAGCAATCAAAAAAATAATTTGCTTCATAGCTTGGGCAACCTGTCTGATGATGATGTTGTAACACTGAATCTTGACTCAGGTGGACAGCTGTTAGAAGATAGAGCTATAGAAAATAAGCAGATAAACAGAACAGGTCCATTGCTGTTGCAAGAGTTGGATCAGAAAGATAAGTGCCCACTTACCCCTGAAGGAGATACTCAAAAGAAAAGTGTAGTGTTAGGAAATACCAGTGTTCCTATGCACGAAGGACAGCCAACTAACGCAAGTAACCTAGTTACTATACCATCAGTTACTTTAAGTAATGGCAAAATCAATTTCTCATCCGAAATACTATTACCACAAGGGACAGAAACTGCAGTCACCTTAGTTCCAGTAGAAGAGAGCAACAATTGCCATCCAAAGAATCCTCAGAAAAAAACTAGCAAAACAAAATTGGGAAACACTGAGATGGAAATGTCTAATGTTGTAGAGTTCGGTCAAGAAATAAAAATAAATCCCCACATTTCTGCTCCATCTCATCAAAGTCCTACCTTTCACTCATCCAGTACAAACGGAATTAAGCCATCTGTAGCCAGTTGGGTAAATGGCTTACTTGGAAAATATTCTTCCTTTATGCCTAAAAGTGTCGTGGTTCCAAGTAAATCAAAAACCTGCAAAAAATCAGTGCAAAAAGAAAAAAATTCCAGTTCACTTGTTAGGCAAGCAGGCCACTTCTGTGGTTTCCAAACTAAATCTTCACAGAAAAAAGTGTCAACATTAAATTCTTCAGCGAGAAGTCTTCCAGCCTCACCTCTGACCGCTTTTTCTCTTGCAAACATCCGTGCCAAAAATCTTGTCCCAGCTAGAAAAAGTGAAGCTGTAACTAAAAGATCAGCTTCATTGGATGCTTTTCCTAAGCAAGATTTGCTGAAAAAGGCCCACCATGAAAATCAGAGTTTTATATCTGTTGAAAATACTGGATCATTTATTGATAAAACTCATCAACTACGCATAACACTTTTACAGCAGCTTAAGGCTAAAAAAGAGAAATTAGCTTCACTAGATAAACTGGTAAAAGCTAAGACAAGACACAAAAACTCTTGCAAGAAAACTATCAAGGACCAGACACGAAAACAGATGGAACCCTTGCAGGCAGGTTTGTTGTACACCCAAGAAATGCAGACTGATGTTTGGGATATGAATTCTGTTAATTCTCAAAGCACTGACATGTCCCAATGCAGCAGTTCAAATTACGACGACATTTTATCTGAGCTGCTGTTGTCTCCAGCTACAACTGTTGGTTCTTTAGAATTTCCACAGGAAGAGGAATGCAGATACCTGGAAATGGGAGGTGACAATTCAGACATGCCACTATCTACTGGAAAAAATACCAGTTTACAGGCCATAGATAATGACCTTAATTACTTCAGTCCTCTAAAGGAAAATGGACTTGAAGACCGCAGAAACCCACCAGCACTCAAATCGCCTCTGAAGAAATTAGATTTTGAAAGTTCTGCAAAACAGGATCTTCTGGATGATTTCTTTTCATGTTCATTGAATTCAGTAATGACTAACACTGAAGATTTGCATCACTTTGATGAATCGTTGTTAGCTTGGTAAATTGTGTTTTAACAATTTCAGTATTTCCCTTTGGTTGTCTTTTAAGGAAGAGTATAATTTAAAATCCAACCTAATTTGCACTTGACTATTTAAAATGACTGTTTTTTATATTTTTATTCTTAATAAATTGGGTTTGTTTTTCTGCCTCAAAACCACTATTCGCTGGAGACTGATTCTTGTACAAAGTGACAGCGATAAAGTTTTGACACTTTAAAAGCCATTATAATAAAGAAGTATTCACCTAAGATCTTTCTCATCTATGGCTGAGCTAAAAAATGCTTTCCAAGAATGTAAAAATGTAGAATACCATGGTGTAATCATGGTATGGTAATTTCATTTCTGATAAACCTCATCTTTTTTTTTTTTCCAAAAGTAGGCCTTCAGGCTAAACTAAGAATTTTAAACGAAGCCATTTTATTGTAATTATTTTCTGTTCCAGTGAAATGTCTATCTAAAATTTTTGGTCTACGTAACAGTGTGAATGAATGTTAACATATTATCTGTTCTGCCTGTTGTTGTTTTTTGCTAAACATTAGGCCATAATGCAGATGAATTAGGTTAAGATTTAACTCTGAGAGATTTTTGCTAAAACCCAGGGATCTGTGAGCCCTGTAAATCCCCAATCCTTTGAAATGTGGTTTTGAAGTATTAAAGCAACTTTTGAAATTACAACCGTATTTCTTTTTCTTCTTCAGCTCTTTGGGTCTAGTGTGCTAAATATTCTACCCCATCTCCTGGAATATAATATGGCAATTCACTGCAGTTCACACAGACCTGATATAGATAAATATAGACTAATTTAAAAAAAAGATGGCTAAGTTTAATCACATATTCATTACAACTCTTGTTGCTTAGTAGATAGTGTGCAATAGGATAGTCATTGTTACTCTTTTAAATGTGCCAGACTACTCTTTATTTTCATGTTTCTAACGTCAAGTTATTTGCAACACAGTTAACACAATTTTTACTTCATCATCTCATCCTAAAATTTTGTTTATTGGATGGTAAATATTGAAAAATGTAAGAGAGATAAATTATGCTTTAGTTTTTATTTAGATTGCTCCAAGAGATGGCAGCATATAGCAATTTGGTTAATCCTGAAAAGAAGTAAATAAACAGACACAAACACACCTCTAGAAGTCAGTCAGTTAGCCAATCTATTTTCTCTAAAAGATGAGAATTTTGTTGCTTATTAAATATATTTAGTTATGAGCAATCAATCTTGACCCAGTGAAGACTGCCTTACTTTCATTACAGTTTAACTTGATGTTTAAAAGTACCTTGACCAGATTTTAATATTCTCGTGCCAGCCAGCTGATTTTCGGCCTTCATTCCCAAACTTCCGGTTGGCTCGTTGAGGCAGTTTTTCACCTTCCCCAGCTTCCAGAGGCTTTCTTGAAGCCTGGGGAGGGCGAAAACGGCCCCAACGGGCCAACCGGAAGTTCAGAAACGAATGATTTCCAACTTCGGGAGGGCTATCGGGGAGACCATTTTGGCCCTCCCCAGGCTTCAGGAAAGCCTCTGGAGCCTGGGGAGGAGTCGTGCGTGCATGTGCAGGGGTCGCGTGTGCATACACAGGTGGGTGGGAAGGATTGAATTGGTGTGGGCGCACAATTGTGGCACACCATAAGAAAAGGATTTGCCATCACTGCTTTAGCTATCCAATTCACTATCCAATTTCTACCACCATTCTTCATAAGTTTTGGCCTCCA